>JAOCZM010000201.1:7427808-8663693 GCA_026122235.1 Vinca minor | reverse complement strand
AATGTATCTACTCCCTACTCTTGGCATATGAACTTCAGAAGCATTGTATGTGCTAAAATATCGCGTAATCAATCGTACTCGATTATCATTTTCTGGGCCTTTGTAATTAGTCACAATGTTAAACGCCCGATGCATACAAAGCTCTCATCATTTGCATCCACCACTTTCTTGGAATTGCATTTGTAACTCGCGAGATACTTTGAACTTCCGAGGAGAGGAGAAAAATCATTCTCAGTTCCCGCCTTTTTTGCACCCGAGGTTTCTAGTTGAGGCCTACCGCCCTGAAGAATCTGCAAAATTTCTTTCATGGAAGGCCTACTAGTCGGTAATGTACTAGTGCACATGAGTCCAAGTTTGAACATGGATGTCATTTCTTCCAAGTAACATTGTTCCTTGATTTCTTCATCTATGACATCAACAATTGGTTTTCCATCTCCATAATGCCTCCAAGCCCATTCTGCGAGGCTAATATGTTCTTCATTGTCATTTGGTTCTTTTCCGGTCACCAGTTCTAACAACACAACTCCAAAGCTATAAACATCGATCTTTTCATTCACCTTTGTTGTATAAGCATACTCTGCAATCATTATATGGAAAACAGAGTTAGGACATTTAACGCATTAAATAATCTGAAACAAACAAACAAGGATACTAGGATAGGACATTTATATTGAAACTGAGGGAGATACGACTTAGAATAATTTACCTGGGGGCAATATAACCAAACGAACCAGCAATACCAGACATTGTATTAGGCTCATCTTTCTTTACCATAAAGCTTGGCTAAGCCAAAATCAGCAATCTTTGCTTGGAACAAAGAATCCAACAAGATATTGCTCGATTTCACATCACGATGAAGGATTGGCGGCGGCAATCGTGATGCATATAGCAAAGACCTTGTGCTGCTCCAATGGCAATTTTCAATCTCATTGGCCAAGTCAACATGATTTTCTGCACTAAACTATTAGCTGACTTAGTTTTCTGCTGATTTTTACGACTTAGCCATCGATCAAGACTATGATTCTCCATGTATTCATATACAAGTAGCTTTGAATCTTCACTTGAAATACAACACATCAATTTCACTATATTAGAATGCCTGATTGATCCCAATATTTCAACTTCAGCTAGAAATTCCCTCCCATGTTTTGAATCCATTTTTCGGTCACTCCAAATTCGTTTAACAGCAACGTATTCACATGATGGATCATTAACGTCTACTTTGTATACATTTCCTGATCCACCACTTCCAATCTTGTTATCTTCTGTCAAACGTGACAAAATGTTCATCTCTGTAAAATCCAGTCTTTGAAACGAAGTTAATTTCCAGGTCGCGATATCCCGTTTGTGCTTCTTCTTTCTATACTCTCTAACCATAAATATGGTCATTAACAAGCTAAGAAGCAACAAAAACACTGCTAAAACTAGAACTACAACTAGAGTTTTAGGCAAAATTTTCTTCGAATGCTTGACCCTAGCATTACAACTTGGAATCATATTTGAAAATTGAAAGGCCGAACAAAGATTCGGGTTGTTTAAGAAACTGTTTTCATAGGCCATGTTAGAAAACTCATCAGGAATTTTCCCAGTAAGATGATTAGAAGACAAGTTCAAGTTAGTGAGTTTCTTTTGGCCTATTTCAAATGGGATTGGACCAGACAATTGATTCTCAGACAAATCAAGATCAAGAAGACTAGGTAAAAACCCGATTTCTCCTGGAATCGAACCAGAAAGTTCATTTCTTGCAAGATTAAGGAAAGTAAGAGATTTCCAGGATATAATTTCAGATGGGATTTTACCATTAAGTTCATTTCCATCAAGTTCAAGAGTATTGAGCTGAGAAAGACTTGTTAATCCCAAAGGAATAGGCCCCGAAAGTTTATTGTTACTCATCTTGATCACAACCAGTTTTCCCCAAGTTGATGAATCATCCTCAGGAATCGGACCAGAAAACTCGTTGTTATCGATCTCCAATCGAGTCAAATTCCAGGCTACCTTACTCGGAATCTTGCCCGAAAATGAATTATTACTCAGCATCAAAGTTGTCAAGTTTTTCAATGAAAAAACATCCGAAGGAATATCACCAGAGAATCCATTGTCGTAAAGCTGAATTGATCGTAAAGTCTGACAATTTTCCAGGGACTTTGGTAAATCACCGGATAACTTGTTGGAGAAAGCAATCAATCCATTAAGAGTTGATCCAGCACATAAATTCTCAGGTAATTTCCCAGTGAATCCATTTTCAGAAACTTCAAATGCTTGAAGCTTCGAATGAAGGCCTAACTCAGTTGGTAAAGCACCGCTCAACCTATTCCTGAAAACCCGAAAAGCTGATAAATTCGGAATCAGGCCTATACTTCCTGGAACATCTCCCTGAAGCTGATTAGAATACAAATTCAAACTTTCCAAACTCAGCAATTTCCCGATATCCTCTGGTATTTTTCCAGACAAATTGTTCATCGAAAGATCGATATCAGTCAATTTCAAGGACTCAATAGCAGAGGGAATTGAACCCGAAATTTGATTATGAAATAACAAAACAACCCTCAAATTCTTCAACAAGAAAATCCCATCTGGAATTGTCCCCGAAATATTATTCTTGGACAAATCCAACTCTTCTAAACTCGATAAATTCGCAAAACTTAACGGAATTCTCCCAATCAAATTCGCTTGGGAAAACCAAAACAACCTTAATTTTCTCAAGTTTCCAAACTCAGGCGGAATAATGGCGGGTAAAAACCCATTATAAGCCATCTGAAGAGTTTCAAGATTCTCCAAATTCCCTATTTCCTCCGGAAACGTCCCGTTAAACAAATTAGCCTCCAACTGCAAGTTCTTTAAAGCTCTCATATTTCCTATCGCCGACGGGATGTTTCCAGTGAAGTTGTTCCCACTAAGAACAAAATACTGGATGCCTTGGAAATGATCGATATCGGCCGGAATGGCCCCCACAAAGAGATTCTGAGACAGGTCTAAGTACTTAAGACCTGAACAATTGTACAGAACTATCGGGAAATCACCCGGAATTAAATTATCGGAGAGATCAAGGTAAGTAAGGTTCTTTAAGTCACATATGAAACCTGGGATTTTTTCCGATATCCCTTTGCTTGCTAGGGAAAGTGCCAAAACGGAGGAGTTGTCGGAGGAGCAGGTGATTTCCGGCCATGAACATGGTGAAGATGAAGTGGTATTCCATGAATTGAGGGATTCTGGATTTTCCCAGTGGTTTTTTAGATTGAGTAGGATTCTTTGGTCTGGTATTAAAGGAACAACTTGGGAATGAACGGAAAAAGAGAAGATGACGAGGAGAAATAAGGTAGAAAGAAGAGATGAAAAGGACATTTTGGTCATTTGGACGGTGGTGGGAGAGGCGGCTTGCGGTTGTGGTGGTGGTGGTGGTGGGTGGGATTTGCCGGGGTAGTAGAATAAATGTGCAGTTTTGAAGTTTTCTAGAGTATTAGAATTTGGTGGGCTGGGCGGGCGACGTGAAAAAAAGTACTGCCGGGGGTAAATTTCAAACTTTTAACTCATAGACAAGGGAACAAAAAAAATCAAATGCAAACACTTTCTTATAAAAGATTGACAAGAAGGCAAAAAAATCAAAAAAATCATCTTTTCCAGTTCTGTACTCCGTTTCATATCCTTACGAATAGATATCGTTTCATTTTTTATTACAAATAGATGATTGACACGTTTTTATATTTTCTCTATGGGTTCCACTATTTTCTTTTAGGTTATAATATTTTTAATTAAAAAATTAACCTATGTCAATTTCTTATTAGTAGCGATAAAGAAATTAAATATCGAAACTGCGATAAAAGATTTTCTACCGGACATAAAGAAAGTGAATTTTCACTATGTTTATGTAAAGAAGTTAATAAAGGAAATTCCTTTCTATGGAAAATCCATGTTCTGCTTTGAAAAATATATTTTTTAAGACTGTGTGTAATATATTTATCTCTTATAATTCATTGCAGGTTCATGTGTTAACATATACATTTTAAATGTAAAGTCCATTCCATTACCCTGTCCCGCAGTCCTCATCTCCTTTTGTATGCATTGAGATAATTCAAATGTGTGGGGTTTATAATAGTCTAAAAATTGGTCTTCACTGTTCCCTCCATTATTTTCTTGGTGTCACAAGAAAAAAGTGGTCATTGGATTTGATAGCATGCTAGTAGAACACATGAACATCGATGTCATTAAAGGTTAGGAATAATAAATTCAAGAGATATTAGCTATTTTTGCCCATTCACTATTTACGAATTTCTTTCTTTGCCCAAACTTTATTTTGTGCTTGGGATTTGCCCATCCACTTTTTACGGGAGGGCCATTTATATCCAATTGAGGCGGAATCCGACAGCAGTGTCGTCGTCGCTTTGGCACGTGAACATCGCATGCGCATTTTAAAGGGGGTAAAATATTCTGATATGAAAATACATTCGTATACTGTCCGATTCAATAAATAACCCAACCCAAAAATCGGCCCAGCCCAACTCAAACACTATTTTCTTACCCCACCCCTATCCCCTGAAACTTAACCCACCACCTATTCTTCTTCTTCAACCCCCCATCACTACCCCCCCACCCTCGAAACGCAGCCCACCCCCGCCTCTTTCTTCAACCCCCCACCTTACCCTCAAACGTTACCCACCTTCACACACTCCTCTTCCTTCATCCCCGCACAATCACCTTCCCATATACTTAGATTTTTTAGCTCAATCCAAACAAAAATCAATTTTTGCTCCAAGAACATTTTTTTAAGATAAAGAGATTGAACAAAATCCGATGTTTGCATGAAGGGAATCATTTGGTTTGTTGTTCTAATTTGTTCTTTTATATATATATATATATATATATATATATATATCATGTGACTAAATTTACTTTTGAGAATTTTTGTTTGGAACTGGGTTTGTGATACAAAAAAATTCCACCATTAGCAAATGGAAAGCCATATAAACTATAGAGCCCGTCAATTGATGGAACCCATATACCAAATTTAATCAATGTTGGCTGAAAATTAGTAGAAAATGACTGTAGAATGAATGTGTTGATGAAACTGATATGCCAAAAAAATGATGAAGATGGTAGGAATGGCTGTGGTGAAGAAGAATAGGTGGGAGAGGGGGTGGACTGGGTATTTTTGTATGGTGAGAGTATTTTTGTATTTTATCGTACTACCCCTAACCCATTTGATTTTTTACTTGGCTAATCCGAGTTACGTCGGAAACGCTGCTAGATTCTGCCGAACTTCGCCTCAATTGGGCATAAATGGCCCTCGTAAAAAGTGGATGGGCAAATTCTGAGCAAAAAAAATTTTGGGGAAAGAAAGGAATTCGTACATAGTGAATGGGTAAAAAAAGGCTAATATCTCTAAATTAAATGAACTTATTGTTCTAGAAGCTTATATCATGCTTATCAAGGTCTACTTTTGGATCTAATTATAGATGTAATTTGTACCTTCAACTAATGATTTCTATAGGGCTGCTTAGAAAGTTTGGCAATTAAGAATCAATAAAAGGAGATTGGTTAAAAATGGTGAGAATTCAATTTACTACACCCAGCTTCAATTATTAATAAATTTTGTATATGTAATTGAAATTTAAATAAATAATATTGACTCGATTTTAAAAAGTTGAACACGGGTTCCATTAAGGTGTTGAGCATTTCATCAAATAAAAAAATTAAGGTGTTGAAGTAATATTTTCCTTAACAATAATGATTGTTGGATAAAAAAATTTGGATCAAATAAGGATCAAAGAGTATAAAATGAAAATGATTGTTGAAATTTAATGTAGCATTACGCCTTCTTAATCCAAATTTGATCCCAAATTTTTTATCCAATAATCACTACCCTTTCTTTAATAGCTAATTATTTTTTAAATAGTTATTATTAAAACAATAATTATTTTTTCTTGAAATATTTATTTTGAAATCCAATCAGCAGACTAAAATAATTTGGTTATTAATAATTAATCGTCACGTGTTGCAGAAAACTCCCCCTCAACAATAGTGAGGTAGTCAACAAAGAGGCTTGCTTCAAGTGGGTAAAGTCTTTGCATGACCGAGCCATCCCTAAGCTCGACACCCTCTCCCTATAAAACGGCAATAATACTTCCTCCTCCTCCGCGAGTAATACTCTCCCTGGCATGAGGCATGCTCACAATCAGACCGATCTAGGAGACTATCTCGCTGTAATTCGCCCTGATGGCCTACAATAGTGAGGTAAATTCTGCTAAGTAATTAAACCAAGTAGGCCAATTAAATGGACAGCACTTCATATTATTCAATATTTAGTAAATTCCCCGGAGTTAAATTTTGTTAAGTAATTAAACCAAGTAGGTCAATTAAATGGCGAGAACTTCATATTATTCAATATTTAGTAAATTCGCCAACATCTAGTTAAGTAGACTGACAATGTAGCGTGATATGTCATGAGATTGAATTTCCTTTTCTCAATTATTTTTTTTAAAAATTATTTAGTAAATCCATGTAGTTAAAATTGTGTTAAATAATACTATAATTTACTCAAAAACAATATACACATATATAATTGCCATCATCATTCATCATCATGTAATAGTTTATATATAAAAACAACCATTTATGTGTATGTATTTAAATTAGCATGTATAGGTTCATGATTGTGGATATCAAAAATTATTATTCTCCCTTTCAAAATTAAGACTTTCTATTTCAGTTTGTTTCAAAATAAATGTCCAATTTTTTCAAATAGATATATTTTTCTCTCCGAACTCTCATAACTAATTTTCTATATTTAAAGAATGCAAACTCCATTAAAATAGTGTTCATTTATTTAAAGATATTATAGTCACTTATTCATGATCAGACAACTATTTTTTTTATTTTTGCAAAAACAAAAATTACTCTTCTTGTTTATTGTACAAGTGAAATGTAAATATACAATTTCGAAGAAGTAACAAAATTCAATTTTCTTTCAAATACACGATAAAATCCAATTTGAAAAGATATAACGGTCGCTTAAGTAAGTCATATTTTTTTATGAATTAAGCTCTGCTTTGTCATGATGCTGTTTAAGAATGAAATTTATAATGCTTAGTAGTATGACCCTTAAATAAAAGATTCAGTTCAACCTACCAAAAGACCACTCATTATGTAAGAATAATGTATCGAAAATGCGATGCTTTAATTGATTAAAAACGATTACATTTAGATGATAAATTACGGATTTGATTGGCATATATATATATATATATATATATATATATATATATATATATATATATATTTGTAGGGTGTTCACTATTCGATTAAATCAAAATATCGAACCGAACTAAATCGAATTTTATTATATGGTTTAGTTTATTCAGTTTTGATTTTAAAAAAATCAAAAATAATTCTGACTTTGATATTAGATTTTTAATTTTTTAAATCAATTACCTAAAATACCTAATGTGACCATTTTTTTTTATTCAAAAAATATTTGTATTATCTTTATAAGTATTATTAATATTACTTAGAGATTGTCTTTCAATTAACTGCTTTAGATGACATTCCCGAGAAATTCGCACACTTTACGCATTTATCATCAAATCACTACTAGAAATATAGGTTGTTGTGACGAGACTTTTTTGCGCTGCCAAGCTATCATATAAATAATCGCTATTTGCGCTAAGAATGACATACCAACGCAAATAACCCGTGACGACGCCGTTTAGTGATTGCATTTACGTCACTAATTACTATTTGTGTACAAGAAATTAATTCGCCGTGAATAGGGGATTATATGCGATGGGCTTCAACCGACGCAAGAAGTTTCGCCACAAATAATCAAAATTTGCGACTGAATTCTCCCGTCACATATGACGTTGATGCAAATGACCGATTTGCGACGGGCTTCGCTCGATGTAAAAGGTTTCGCCTCAAATAACCAAAGTTATATGCGATGGAATTCTCCCCGTCACATAGAAAATTGATGCAAACGATTTAAATTTTATTATTAGTTTTGGTGGTAGATTTTCTCGTCGCATCCTCTAAAATAATTATTTAAAAAAATATTTACTCCAAAGTAGTATAGTATGAATTGGCGGGATTTGCACGCAACCCCTTCTTAATTGGGAAAATAAAAGTTAAAACCATAAACCAATAGATCACAAGAACTTTTATTATATATATTAACTATATGTATTTATATAACATAGTTATAAATTATTACCTCCATTCTTAAATAATTGATATATTTCACTGTTTTTTAATAATAAATTCCGGCTTTGCTAAATCAAAACAATAGGCTTTTATTATTAAGTAATTTGGAAATACAAGAAAAAAAGGAATATAATATTATTTTCCAAAAACTATTTCTCAAAAGAATATGGTAACTAATTAAATTAGCCCTCAACCACTTCCTTCACGAGAAAATAAGTGGTGTCAAGTCCAAGCCCATCTTTTGACTTTGACGGCCAAAACGACCCATCATCATAGGCGGCTGCCCGGAGCCTCCGTATACAAAAACTCGATCCCAACCATCATGGTGGTGCTGCGGTAGAGGATGTTCGTGGTGGAGGTGGTTATCGGTCGAAGGATGGTAATACATCCGAGCGGTTTGAAGGCAATGGAAATGAAATCTGGTGGCGATTCTGATACCGGCATCCAAAAGCTCCATGTATTCTGCCATCTCTAATTTTTCTTTTCTTTTCTCTCATTTTTTCTAAGAAATCTGGATGTTTTTGCAGATTTCTTGGAGAGGAGAGAAAGGAAAAGAGGAAGAGAAGAAATATGAAGAATTTTAAAAAATGCCCCAAATAGGAGATGCCATAAAATTGGAGAACAGTTTTGGGTTTGTGTAAGTATCATCATTTCTTTAATGGCTAGAGGCTATATCTCCTTCACCGCGGTAAGTAGGTTTAGTTTTTTTTCTTCTTCTCCGTTTTCTTCTTTCAATTTATCATGTCTGAAATTAATTTGTTAACCTAGAGTTTTAATTTCTGTTCTATTATCTCTAAATTTGTGATATTGTAAATTAGAGGTTGTTGGGATTTACAGTTGGTCCTCTTATCGCCATTTCTCACCTCCTATTCTTCTCAGTTGCACCAAATTGATGTTCAAATTTCATTGCTTATATAATATTTACAATCTCTCGTTGATGTTTTTTTTGACAACTGATATGTTTCTCTTATGATTTTCTTGTTTACTGCATTATCATTAGTAGAAGTCTCATTCTATGCGAAATTTATTTGAAGTCCAGATGACTTGTTGTTTCCCTTTGAGGTTGGTTATTGGAATAATTGTGTAATTTTTTTTATAGGAATAGGAAGAAAGTAGAAGAAATGGAAGATGTTTGAGAACTTTGATATAATTGTGGATTTTTTATTCCTTGTAGTTTGATAGAATTGTGGATATAGGCTTTGATTAGGATATTAATCTGAAACTAATCTAAAGGGTGATAGTTGTCGTAGTAATGTTTATAATGGATTTGAAATATTCCTAACTCCTAAGAAACTGCGTCCAATCTTAGTTTTAAGTTAAAAAATAAATAAAAAATTTACATGCCTGAATTGGTATATTTTTCATCAAATAAAGAATAGAAGAAAATTAAGAGATGCAATCAAACATAGTCATATTGTATTATTTATGCTCTCTGAGATTGTTTTGTAGTGATCTGTGGTTTCAGTTATGCTTTTTGCTGCAGAAGGTAACGCTGAGGTTCTACACAAGATGGAACCTCTATCTCTAGCAGCGCCTCTTGCATAGTCAGTGTCACATCTTTCTCAGATGAATCCCAATTCAACGCTAGCCTCCTTTTCTACTTCTAAGGTTGGTACAATAACTATGGGGATTTTTCCTGTGCTTCCATATCAGATGCCTTCAGGATTTTGGCTCAGTAGTGCTTATCCTATTTGACAAGTTTGATGTTACTTGATACTTTTCAGATGAAAATAAGAATGTTCATGAGGAGATCAAAGATGGTTCTTCAATCAGCGAAACACTGGAGGCTTGGACGGCACACATGACCGAAACAGGAGCTGTCTACTACTATAATGCTGTAACAGGAGAATCTACCTATGACAAACCAATTGGTTTTAACGGGGAGGTATTTGTAGTTCTTTTCTTCAGACTTTGTCACTTCAAAGGTTGTAATTCCAAATTTTTTTCTCCATGCACATAGCATGAGGTAAAATCTTGCAGACTGAAGAAAGAGTAGAAAAAAGTCCATAATGTGAAAAAATCTGACATCAAATAGCATTTTGAATCATCAAATAGCTCTGAAAAAAATGTTCCTCCATTTGTCTCTTACGTGTTGCATATCACGAGGCCTTCGATTTTCTCGTTTTTTTCTTTCTTTTTTTAAATTGATAAATTTGTTATTACAATGGTAAGATATGTTTAATGTGGCACAATTTTGATGCTTTTCATGTATAGAATTCATGTTTTGTGCTTCTGCAAGCATACCATGATAAGTCCTCTGAATTTTTTGGTTTTGAATTTTTCTCTTTGAAGTTTTACTAGTTTTGTTAAATCTATGAGCAGGTTCTTTATACATCTAGCCTTCATCGGGGACGTTTGCCTACGGCAGGAAATGATGTTGTGGAGTATTCTGGGCATGAGTAGTAGAAGGTGGCCCTCAGATGAAGTCTTGATTGAATGGAAATTTTGAAGCATTTGAATTAATATGTTATTTTAGGCACCCATGTTGTTGTTTTTTTTGTCTTTTGGAAAACTATCTAGATAGGATTTAGCAATAGACTTTAACAAGTTTACTTACTTAATGGTTTCTTCAACTAATGATCACGAGTTACTTTGTATAAATGGATACTAGAGTTTTGAATGGATGCATTTGATTGTTTTAGTATAGTATTTTTTGAGGTATTAGTGTAATATTTTATTTATTGTTGAATGGGGTGTTGGATGATTGTATTAATTGCTAATTAATAAATAGCTAAAATCATAGTGGTTAACAAAAAATTACTAGCGTCGGGTTTTAGTATACTATTTTTTTGAGATATTATAACATTTGTGATCGGTGAAAAATTATTTTCGACATGATTGTGCCATCGCGAAAAAATAATAAATATAATTTTATTATAATATTTGTGATCACAAAAACTATTTTCGACAAAGATATAAGGTGCCGCATTATATGTTTTTTGTGTCGCTTATTAGCGTCGGAAATTATAATCGATGCAAAAACTAGTCGCTTTTTGCTAAGTTTTTACGCCGAGAAATAAGTGTCGCAATTAGAAAAATTCCCAGTTGAAAAAACTAATTGCGTCAGGGCGCTTTGCCGTCAGAAGTTTTTGCGGCGCCTTCCCATGCGACTCCCTCAATTGCCGTCATATAACTGACGTAAAAACGTTTTCGCGTCGGTAAAGGTACTTTTTGTGACAGGCGTCGCCTGACGCAAAAAGTGTTTTTTTTAGTAGTGAAAGTTGAGTAAGGTTCAATTCAAAAGTTGCTCAATTACTCATATCAAGACTCGTGAAAATTGCCTCCACCAATGCTCGAAGAAAGCATATTTTGTAGTTTTATAATGTCATATTTCATTTATTTTAAAAATTGTAGCAAGTTGAAAATGTTAATGTTACGAAAGGCCCCATTTTTAGTTTTCGCACAGGGCCCCCGAAATGTCAGGACCGGCCCTGCTTCTTCAAGGAATGACCATCAAGATGGTATAAATTCTTCCCTTTCTTTTTGCCTCGCATAACCAGACGGTTGCCTTTATACAATTTGCAGAAATTCCCAATTCCAACATACTTGTAACCCTTTGATGCCAATTCACCCAACGAATGTTGGCACTCGAATTAGGTACAAATCTAACATCAGGAAGTAATTTTACCTCATCATTGTGGAATTTCAGGCGGACTCGTCCAACGCCTTCAACTTTCACCTTCGTGTTGTTGCCCACTTTGATGTAGCCAAAGTCTCCCATCTGCAAAGTATCAAACACGTCTCGGTCCTCCTTGCATATATGCACGTCAGCAGCATTATCCATAATCCAGTTTGAATGATTCTCAACAGTGTCATCCAAGCATCTCGTCAAATACAAATCATCATAATTGTTGACCACATTTATAGAGGAATCACATACCTTTGCCTTGCCTTTCATCTGTTCACGGAGATTTTTCAAATCATCCCTCATCTTTGGACAACGGCTTTGAAAATGACCAAGTTCCCCACAATAGAAGCACTCGACCTCGCTACAATCACCTCTCTGTCGAGATTTCCCTCTTCCTTGGTCACCTCTACTCTTGCTTCGATTCCTCCCTCTTCGAGAACTCTCTACAGCTAGTATTCGATCCTCCTCAGGGTAATCCTCATTCATAATGTGTTCTTTCAATTGCAATGTGTTCTTTCTTGCCAACAGTGACTGCACCAACTATTTATAGGATTTTGGTAATGAAGCCAATAACAGCAACGCCTGTTCTTCATCCTTAATCTCTTCCCTGCATTCTCAATTCGAGATACTAACTCATTAAATTTATTAGTGTGATCAATAAGATTACCTCTTTCCTCCATTTTGAGTGAGTACATATCCATCTTCATCTTCAAACGGTTAGTCAAAGTCTTCGAGGAATAATTATTCTCCAAAGTCTCCCACAACTTCTTTGGTGACGTCTCTCTCAACACCGTCATCTTGATTTGTGGAGCCAAGGCCAATCGAATTGTACTAACCGCCCTCTTCTTAATTGTAGCCCACTCAGAATCTTTCATACCTTCTGGCTTTTCATCATCCAGAGCAGAATCAAGACATTGCTGCACTAAATAGTCTTGAATCGTGCATTGCCATAAGGTAAAATCAACATTTCCATCAAAGAGTGGAGATGGAACATTCCTCTTCATCGGCACAACGGTGTTTAAAGACTCCATAATTTAAACACTCTAACTTTAATTAAAATAACACCAAAATCTTAATTAAAGTAAGCACCGGAAACTTATCCGCAAACTAAATCTGCAACTTCTTTTGTCTCCTCCCAAGTCTGAACCTTGCGCTCTGATACCAGTTGTTGGGCAGCGGAACACTCCAAACAACAAATAATAATAGAAAAGAAAAGAAAGCAAAAAAACAACACAAGAATTTTAACGTGGTTCAGTCTCAACGCAGACCTACATCCACGACCCTGGAGGGTACAAACTTTCACTATGTAATTTTTGAACGGAATAAAAATTACAAATCTTCTAAAACTCCGAATTTAAACACTCACAAGACTCAAGGAGTTGGTACAAATAAACTCAACACTAGGTGAGTCTATTTATAAGGCCTCTTACCTTTATACTTTTCTTTTCTAACCAATGTAGGATTGAGAGAAATATTACCTAATATAAATACACCCTTAATGCCTCATGGAAGTAGATTTGGGGATTTGGAAATGCAGATTTGACCATTTGGATATATAATAAAAACGTAAAGTCGAGTTATAATCAGTGTCGGTCATGTAAGTCAAATAATGTTGGAATTTGAAGGCCCAAAATAAAAGAAGCTGGGGTAAAAGATGTAAATGCCCTCAACAAAATATGAATTGGCTCCAAATCCTGTGATGGGGTCACAAAATCAGTGATCATTGTGACCTTCAACATTTCTTTTATATATTAAATTTATTATTTTAGAGAATATTTATTTTTTATAATTATTAATTTTATTGCATTATATTTGATTTGATAGTTTTTTAATGACTTTATATTTCATAGTTATCTTAGAAATTTTATTAAGGGTTGATCCGTCCATGACGTCACCGTATTCAGTGTCATGAAAATGAATGTTCTATTTGTACTTAAGATATAAAAAAAATTAAGGCGATAGAGAACTTTAATTGGAGTTATTATCTTGAACCTTTACTAATTGAAAATAAGTTGTTTACCATGAAATAGAGGTACATTTTTAACAAATTAACATTTCAACCACAATGCTTCTTTCATCTAAAATTAAATCCATATATTTTACATAAAATGGATTAAAAGTTGATATTAAACAGGAAATTGATTTAGAACCACAAGTTTAAAGTTTTTTTTTTTGTCGTAATTAGTGATGATTTTTTTCAGGTACCAAATGGAACCGGCTTTCTACTTGGAGTAACTCAGCTGGTACTATATTCCATTTATAGAAACAGCAAAGTATCTGTGGCCACCACCGACGTGGAGGAAGCGTGGCCTAGAGAACCGCTGCTTTCGTCCTCTTCCGCTGCGGATCCACCGGTCCAAACCACCTGAGAAATAATTTAAACAAATAGATTTAAATCCTCTCTTTTTCTCCGAAACACATCTACAATTATGACAAGTGTCTGAATTTTATTAAGTATGTCATATGTCACAATTTCCTTTTAAGAATTATTAATTTTGTTTACATATTTTTTAAATGAACAAAATTGTCTTGAGACACCTGTTAGAGTAGTTGATAATATTTTTTAATTTTTAACCTTCATGTTGAATTGTAGTTGGTAAAACTTATATTATTAGGGTGAAAATTTTCTGTCCCCATCCTTATCCCTAACCAATCAGAATTTACTACATAAATATTTTTTTTAATTATATATGCACATGATAAATTGTGATTAGTTGGGTATAAAGATTAGAACATGAACGGGGACTGAGGATTTTTTTTGCTTATTATTAGAAGCATAAAGAGAAATAAAATCAACCTGCACTTGATATTATCCATCATATTCAAGTGGCAATCCCGCTGCAATTAGATTTAGAGAAATCTCAGCCGGATTTTGAGGAGGAGATAACGATGGAGGCGGTAGAACAAGGGAACACAATCCCGCAAAATTTGGAATTGCGGGCGGTTGAGATGGTGCCGGCAGCTCCGGAGGACGATGAGGCTCGGAGTGATACATTTCATTGGGATGGAATTTTCCCACCATCCCATCGAATTTAAGAGGTCAGATCGAAGCCTATTGCCAAGTCGTAAAATTGACACATTTGATTCGGACCTCACATATATTGCACCGTCAATTGCGCAATTGAACTAGAAATTGTGGATGTCCCGGACGCGTCTTTTGAAGATTTAACAGACTCAAGAGTAAAAAAAAAAATTTAAAAAGATTTCCCCTGTAGTATTTTAAAAGACGTTAATTTAATTGTCTCCTATGAGATTTCTAATGGTCTACAAGAATTTCATTGTCCATTTAGTAGTGAATTTATTTTCACCGAATATTGGAGGGAGGATTTCCCCCCTCTCGGTGTACATATTTCATCTTCTTCAATAAAGTAAAATTAGATTTTTAAAAAAATTGTATAATATGTTTAGAAAAAAGAAAAGCTATATCTTAAAGTGCTACATAACTAATAAGCCCCCTTTTTTTTTTTTTTTTTTTAATACTTTAGTGTTCTTACAAACTTATAAACAGTAGCGGAGTCATGCATTTATTATTGAGGTGATTGTTTTGAAAAGGCGAAATACAATAATTATAAAAAATATTACGAAAAATAATTTTTTATTATAAAAAATCGTGGTTTCTGAAAATATTGAGAATAGTCGTCACCCCAACTCTCTGAATTCGCGATTGATTGCTTAGAAACTTTATAAACAATATGCAATGTCTAAGTAACACTCCATCATTGATTCAACTAGCTTTATCGCGGGATGGGGGTGGGGGTGGGGGCCGTTGTGATTTAAGAAAAATTGAGGAAGGAGATGATGTACCCGTTTCAATTTGGTGGTGTTAGGTCTGCTAACAGAAGATAACAAAAATCCGACTTGAGTTAATTAAGATGTATAAGTTTTATCGGTCTTTGATTTTCGTGGACAAATTTACCATGTAAAATAC
The DNA here is from genome assembly GCA_026122235.1 of Vinca minor. Classification (NCBI taxonomy): domain Eukaryota; kingdom Viridiplantae; phylum Streptophyta; class Magnoliopsida; order Gentianales; family Apocynaceae; genus Vinca; species Vinca minor. The sequence goes on along the minus strand of JAOCZM010000201.1, from coordinate 8,647,947 downwards.
AAATTTGTTATGTCAGATAAATACGGATAAATTTGTCAAGTCAGATAAAATCCACAAAGAGTATGATATAAAAAAAAAATTGTTCATCCTAAACAAACGTTCACATTGGATTTAAATAAGAAATAAAAAAAAAGTAATTTACTTTTTTTAAAGCAACAATTGAAGGTTTAGTATGAATCCCTTACCAGATTTACTAAATACTTAATTGAAAATTTAATTTGATCATTAATATATAATCATACAACGACACCAATAACAAAGTATTAATATCAAGTAATTGAGGTTGGCTATAATAATCAACGTAAGATTTTTCTATGATCGTTAAAATGCAGGGGTATCTCAAACATTTTGGAGGCCCTGTGTTGAACTTTAAATGAAGACCCTATATAACCTAAAAAACAATAGTTTTTAGGAAAATATAATAAAAAATTATTACAATTGTATAATTTTTGTTCTTTAAAATATACTCAAAGGTTCTGGAATATTAAGAAGGAAAGAGAAATTAACATGACTAGAGGTAGCCAAGTGGTCGAAGAGGCCGCAACCCAGTGAGGCAAGCCTCAATTCGTAACCGAGAGGTCCCGAGTTCGACACACTCCTCATACATGGGGCAAGCTTAAAAAGTGTCCCTTTCTACGCTATCTCCTCCTCCTGTGAGGCAGTTCTCTCTCCCCCTCTATAAGGCAACCGCCCAGCAGGGCTTCAAAAAAAAAAAAAGAGGTAGCCAAGTGAAAATATGAGGAAATAAAATTCGTGTGGAGAGAAAAGGTAACAATTAAGTAATAAGATGAATTGTCGAAGTTGATTTTGATTTAATTGAAAAAAATAGTATAAATTATCATTTTGAGTATTGAGCACGGGAGGTCCAAATCCCAAAATAGTACATAGATGTTTTTTGCAAAAAAAAACACACACACACACACACACACACACACACACACACACACACACACACACACACACATATATATATATATATATAAATCTGGGCCCAACGGTCGAGCACCTCGCACTCCCTATTAATCGCCCCTATTAAAATGAATACATACTCTCCATTTTCTTTTATCTAACATCATATTCTCATTTTTGTTGAGAAAATGGGATCCTCTTAGTAATAATAAAATGTAATCAAGGCATACAAATGAAGGAAAAAAGAAACAGAATTAGACAATAAAATTCTGGTCATATGCTAACCATACTCACTATTATATGTACAAATGTTTTGGAGCGTAAGTTTTTTATTTTTTTTACGACTTCATCCATTCAAAACTCCTATCAATGATCATCCGTGCAATCTGTCTCAGTTGGGGAATGTCAATTTCCTTATCATGTAGTCGTTTATTTCGTCAATACCAAACCGAAGTAATTGTCTCTCTGAACAAATATTCTCAGACCCACCTCCCGAATAAGGACCTTAGCTCATCATGAATAAGTAATTATAATATCATTACATATAGAAGAACTCATATCCATTTTAAAGAAGTGAGCATTCATTTTGGGATAAATTAAATTATAAAGTGCACATTAAATTTGAAAAGTAGGAAGTGACATTTACTTTCCTCTACTTAATATAAATATCCAGAAGACCTAAAATTGTTAAATGGCTCTTTTCCTCTAGACTCTTTCATTGCTTCTCTTTTTTCTTAGCTACCAAATTATTTCTCTTCTCAAGAAGTCAAGACAACATTTGTAAAAAAATCAATATGAGTTTAATAATAATTAATTCAACAAACACAATATTTATGTATTTAAAATTTCTACATAGTTTTTTTTTTTTTTGTTGTTTTATTCAAAAAAACTAATATAACTAACTATTTTGTTAACATATGCGTAATTTAATTTGGATAACTAATTTAAAACGGATGGGATGATAAAAAGAAAAGTATGGACAAAACATATCAATGTAAAATTAAAGAGTAAAACAACCTTAAGATATCATCAATCCAAGGTCTGGACAGCGCAGGCGGCAGCCATCTCAAATTACCAGAAGCACTAAATTAAAAGGGAATATTTTGCAGTTCTTTCTGACTAATCGGCTTTAGAATCTTGATTAATTCTGAGTTAAAGCTAAAGATCACCTTTTAATATCCTTCGTATCAAACTGCAATTTTGCTTATGTCGAATGTAATGTTTCTATTTCAATTTGTCCTAAAATGAAGGTTTAATTGCACTTTACTACTATTAAGTTATGGGGTGTAGCATCTTAGTCCATATTTTTCCTATTAATGTACTAGAAGTTCATTGACTGTCGGTCAGCTGTTAAAAACTGAATGGGCATCTATTTCAGTGTAAAGTAATATTTGATGGGAAGCGCTAATGGAATAAAAACGATTTGGAAATCCGTATTTGATGGTGGTAGCGTGACGATGGGCTACGGCAAATTGAAGGAGAGAGTTCTAGGGAGGGAGAGTGTTGATGGTGGTCGCATGACGATGGGCAATGACAAATGGAAGGAGAGAGTTCTAGGGAGGGAGAGTGTTGATGGTAGCTATGATAGATGTTTAAATTGTAGTTGCCGGAGAGTGTAGTTGACGACGACGACCCTAGTGCGGTATGAGAGGAAAACTAATTAAGGCAAGGGTTTGATTTTGTGTTTCTATCTTTTGAAGTAATGTTTGGGATAGCTAGGGGATTTGAGATTGATTTTGTGGAAAGAAAAAAAAAAGAAAAAAATAGTATGTAATAACAAAACAAAGGTAGGGTCGTTAATGATATTTTACACTCAAAATAGATGTCTTCCACTTTTTTAACGGTTAACTGGCGGTCAATGAACTTCTAGTGTATTAATAGGAACAATATGGACTAAAGTGCTACACCTCTCTAACTTCATGGTTGTACATTGCAATTAACTCTAAAATGTATGTTCACTTTTCCCAAATAGATGAATCTTCTGAATAAACTCTTATACATAACCTTTAATATTTAAAGATTACAAGTTTTACTAACACAAATATTCTCTTATATTTAAGAATATCATTCTAACTCATTTATGGTCAAACTATTTATCTTAGTTCTTATTCAAGTTAAACGTGGTCCGTAAATATTTAATTTGGGCGGAGACAATATTTTTTGTTTTGTTTTTGCTTGTGTTGTTAAAAAACAAAATTTATGTAGATTGTCAATTGGTTTTCCAATATCCAAATTGGTATTTATGAAAAAAGAACATTTGATGGATCGGCCTGCAATATGAGATATATTTGTTGTTTTCTTCTGCTATTGAGTACCTATATATACCATAAGTTTTAATCAATAAATTCAATAACATTAAATCTTCCTCTCTTTGTTTGTTTGTGTGGAGGATGGCTTCTTACACCAAGTTTGCTGTGCTTCTTTTCGTTCTTCTCGTGTTGGGAACCAATCAAGGTTCCATTCCTTCTCATTTTTGTATGATGTGCTTATTAATTTTGAGATGTTTGAAGTTCTCTATTACTCTCACCGTTCTCAATTATTTGTCGCCTAGAAATACTTTATCAATTTCTAATTATCTGTCATTGTAAGAAAATAAGAAAGTATTAAATATATTTTCCCCCAAATTTACCCTTATCTTTCATTAATTCAGTCAACTATTAATTTTAGTTATCCCAATATAATTGTATTAATTAAAAGGTAAAAGTGTCTATTTGTCTTTAAATTAATACTATATCTCAATCATTTTTCTTAATCTGAGTACACGATCCTAAAGTGACAGATAAATGAGAATGGAGGAGTACGCTTTTGAGAAAGACATATTATATAACATGCTATTGTTATGGATATTGGACTGTAAAGCTAACCCATTCTCTTACAATTGTCAAGGTTTCAACGCATGTAAGTAAAACCTAAGAAAAATGTAAGAATGGTGTGAATTTAAGCCTGGCCTTAACATTTGTTTAGGATTATCTATTACATTATCCATATAATCTTTTGTCTCGATATTAGAAACTTAGTACGTGTCTCATTTTTCTCCCATAATAATGAGACATATGATAAGACAGGATCTGAATAAGAATATCCGAACTCAAATTTGAGGTGTTTAAAGTTATTGGACTAGCTATATTGATCTCCATTACATGGTTTTACATATCTGATTTTTTTATTTTTTTTATTATTTTTTGTAGAGAATATAGGATTAGTTAAGGTGGTGAAAGCGGAGACATGCAGTGCTCAGGCTGGACATTGCATTAACAACAATTGTGATTATGTTTGCGTTGGTTTCCCATTGGGCGGCGATTGCCATCTCGATGACTTGTGCTATTGCCGATATGAATGCTAATTGAGCTGTTTTCAGTCCCATTCAGATTTCAAGTTTTGACCAAGTTTTTCTTTGTATTTCTAATCAAATTAAGGACAATCACCTCATAGATTGTCCATCCATGGATGTATGATCTTGTACTAGACCTCCAAAGGTGTTTTATAATTTTATAATTTTATAATTTTGATTAAGTTATTTCTTCGAAAATTATGTTAAAATACAATCTTGTTTTAAAGTGCAAATCATTACGCGCAAACATATATTGTTTAAGCAATAACTTCAAGTAATAGTTTGATGACAAGATTGTCTGGTTTATATCTCCAGAGACTATGGTCTACCGACTTAAAAATGAAAATCCAAGTGAGAATCTCCATTTCAATTTTTAGAAAAACATTCAGCTAGATGTCTGCTACGATTATATCTTCGGGCTTGGCCTTAGACTAGTCATGGTTTGGTATAATGGGCCAAATATGTCAGTCTTTTTTTCTTGGGCAACATTTTTTACATGAACAAATTCCCCAAATACATTCTGGATTGAGAACGGGTTTGTGGAATTCGTTTTGGGCTGATGTGAAAATTATTAACGCGACTGACCACGTCAGCCCATAACGGATTCCACAAATCCGTTCTCAATCCATAAAGGATTCCATAAATCCGTTATCAACTTGCCCTAAATCAAACGCACAACCCTCTCTTCTCCTTCTTCCTCATTCCTTACTGTTTTCCAACAGCAGACCCCCCCCCCCCACTTCACGACCACCCTCCCCGATCATCACCATCTCTGGCTGCCGCCGCCGCGCAGCACTACCTACCTCATGCTTTTATTCTCTCAATTAAAAGAAGGTATAACCCTTTTTTTATTTATTAAATTTCGGAAATTTTAATTTTTATTGAAGGGATAATTTATGAAATTGTATAATTGTTAATTTATGAATTTGTTAATTTAGAAATTTTTGAATTTTGGGAATTTTTGTTTATGGGATATTGGTATTTTTTTTGTAGTGTTCTGATAAATTTATTGTTTATTTGTTTTTATGTATATATGTCTGATTTACGTGCAACACCTGCCGATCTCCATCTTTAACCTTTATACCGTTTTAACGAAATAGGGACATCATAGGTCATTCGGCATATGACACGGTTTAGCTAACCTAGATACCCCTTTGACTGTTATTTGTAGTGACCGTATATTTTTTTAGACCTATAGCAGATAAATGAACAAAACCCTAATTAAGTTTATTGACGATTTAGGTTTTGAGGGATGTTTTAGGATTGGATTCATTCAAGTAGATCATACTTTAGCGACTGCCCTAATTGAGAGATGGCGCCCAGGGACGCACACATTTCATTTACCTTGCGGGGGAGGAGATCATCACATTAGAGGACGTAGGGGTCCTTGGACTACCCACCAAGGGAAGTCCGGTGATGTGGAATGAAACATTTAATTATAAAGTAGAGAGATGATCGGGTATTGTTGAGATATATTTAGGTTTTACACCCCGTTCGTCATCAATTAAGGGGCAATATTATCAACATGTCCCAAATTTATGCCCACATTCGTGACTCGCAACCCCAGGATGCTAGTCAGTTGCAGATTGAGCAGAGAGCCAGGGCTTTAATTTTTATTTTGATGGATAGTTTACTTTTCGTCGATAAATCGACTTCCCGAGTTCACTTACGTTATCTGCTCCTACTCGACAATCTGGAGTTTGATACGAAGACTTATTCTTCGGCCAGCGGTGTCCTAACATATCTGTATCGATAGATTGCATATCATGTAGGACAGATTCACAAGACATCGCCAGATGTTGTTTGCTCATTCAGATATTTTTAATTTTAATAATTCAAATTCTATAAATTGCTATGTTTTTAATTCATTTGTTTAAATAATTCATACTATTTTTTGAATAGTTATGGGAATGGGAGCGTATTTCTATTCTCCGTCCGGAGAACCGAGGCAAACCTCCAGTGGCGGGGCCAGGATTTGAATTTAGGGGGGGCCGAAGAAAAATTTGCTTACGGCGTAAAATGATGTATTTGAGGTAGAATTATATATTTTATTAGAAAAATTGAATTTAAACGACACTTATATTCAAAAAGAAAAATAAACTAATTTTACAAAAAATGACAAAAAAAATTATAAAATGAAGAAAAATTTGACAATTTTGCATAGGCTATTGTCACGAATTATACTTCAAAAATACGTAGACCAACCTTTTTCCTTTGGTCCCAGGAGTAAGAAAATCAAGAATTAAAATACGGTAACGAATACAATATGCAAAAAAAGACTCAATAGATTAGCTTTGATAGCAACTGAGAATTATATTTTAGAGAAAATCGATTACGAAGATTTGATTGGCGATTTCGTTTCAAAGAGTGTTTAAAGGATGCTAATTTTTATAATAAAATGTGAATTTTAAAGATTGTTTGCACTTGAAACTTGGGGTTATAATTACGTCTTGACACTTATAATTTATAACTTTTTAAAAAATTTAGGGACCTAACTTTAAAAGGTAGCACAGGGCCTCAATATTATTTGAGACGGCCATGTGTGTTGATCATGGAAGACTTGGAATGAAGAGATTCAAAAAGGTAGAAGTCCACTCTGGTGGGCTAAGGATCACGTGTAGTAAATAATAAAAGGAGTAAGAATGGGCTGAAGCATGTTATATTAATAAGCCCATGTCCATTTAGATATTTTTAACCATTTTACTAATAAAGACAAAATAGCTGTGTAGTAGGGGATTTAATCCCAAAAACGGGTTCTTCTTCTTCCTTGTATAAAAGCTTATCTTCACCTCACTTTTCATTTCAATTTCGAGATAATAAATTACAGAGAATTTTTCTCTCTTTTCCTTTAGTTCAATTCTCTATAGATTTTGGTATGTATTATAAAATTCTTTGGGTGGGGGGGTGGTGTCGTGGTAGAAAAAAACCTCTTTTATTCTGAATCGTTGGATATATATACCTAGTATATAAAAAAATTGAAAATTCTTGGGGGGGCCTGCCCCTTCATAGCTCCGCCATTGCAAACCTCCACCAGGTATCCTCGTCGATGCTGCTTTCAGGTATCCCCGTCTGTGCTGCTTTCAAGTACCCCCCGGAGTTTCCGTAACACTGGCAGCCAACAACTGCTGGTGTTTCGGGATCAATTGGACGGAATGAATAAGACACAAAGGGTAAGTTATATTTAATGTTCTTTTATATTTGTATTTAACTATATTAAAGGGTTTTCTTAAAATTTATGTAGCTTTATTTTAAGTTTCAAATTATGTGGTTACCATTTTCGGCCACTGTTATTAAATTCTCGGCTGCTAGGGAATGCGATTTACGTCTAAATGTGTGTGCACGAGTGCCACTTATTTGATTTGATATATTAAGTGTCATTTTCCTGATCGGGTAATGAGGCAATTTGGGTATCAACAGATAGATCGTATGAGGCAGGGACGCACGATAAAGATGAGGGTAAAGACGTTCACGACATCCGATTTCTCTCTAACAAGAACTGGACCACTACCCATAAAGATTACATAGAGCAGTGGGATAGGCGATTTGAGCGAATCGTCGAGGGTGTTCTTGTGGTAGGTAGTGTGTTTTTGTACCATGTGATGAGTACATGACCTGGTACAAGAAGATTACCGTTCTTTTTATTAGTAACCCACAAAATAAGAACACTTTGCACCTTCCAATGGTATTTCAGCCAAACGCTACAACGGAACAAATTTTTGTAAGTAGTTTTTTTCTTTTGTATTACATATTGTTGTTTTAATTTTTTTTCATATATATAGTTTATTATGATTTTTTTTATTGTTTGGTATGTTTTATTACAGCCTGTGTCCAATAAAAAATGCTAGAAACCTTCAAGAAAACTGCAATTACGATTGACAATGAGCCCCAGTCCAAGAGTCTGATCACATGGGCGACCGACCTCCTCACATAGACCTTCGAGGTTACTAGGAGGCAGTTTCGTGCAGAGAGTGACCATTGAAATAGCCCAGACAGCATGTTGAGAGTAGGAGTCAGATTGGTAGGTGGGGTAGGCGTCGGTCTCGCCGGGCTACACAAGCCCATTATGATTCGATACAACGGACGCAGCCCGACGAATATACGAGTGCTTCTCCTCTTGAGGATCAGACTCAGACGTATCCCAAGCTCCGTTTAAGTCTGGTCGTGATGGAGCACCTTCAACTGGCCTGGTGAAGAAGCTCAAATCGGGACTGCAGCATGATCCATTTGTCTTGGGCCCTCGTTCAGCCTTGGACTTGATGAGATGCAGACCCAGCAATAGGATCATGTACTTCCACCACAGTCACCTGAGGAGCCTGTATTTATCAAACCTAAAGGCAACGAGTTCATGGACACCCCTGAAGGTAGTGCGATCAAAACAACAGAGGCGAAAACGTACTAGCTCAAGTCGAACCCGAGAAGGAAAGATCCTTGGACACCGGGGAAGCAGCCGAGAAGATGATGATTTTTTTTACTTGTATTTATTTTTATCAGCATAACTCTATATTAAATACAATGATTTTATGTTTTTAGCGTATTTTTTATGTTGATGAATATTATTATTGATATTAATGATATTCAATTTTATTACTAAATTTTAGAATGAGTGTTGTCGAATTTGCATCTTGTTGAATTGGATTTTATAAATTTTAGGGAAAAAAACCCGTTATGGAATGATATATTTCTTGCACACAAAAAATTTAGAGTGTTTTTCATATTTACTTTGTAATCTGTCACAAATTATCAAACCACTTTCTTAATAAAGGTTCATTCATAATGATTTTTCTAATAATAGCCTTTACAATAAATGTTGAAGAGGGAGAAAAAATGTAAAATTAAATTGAGAATAATATTAAATAAGTTTATATTTAATATTTTACTATATCCACTATATAATTTGGTAAAACTTTATACTCTTTCAAAATACAAAGTGGACAAATAATTCTCGTTAGTACATTTTTATTAAGTATGACTTATAAATCCGATGGGATTTGCTTCAAAATCAACTTTCTAGCCATTGACACAATGGGTGTCCATTAATCGATTTTAATCGAAAATAGCACAGCATCAAATTTAATTTTGGTGTTTGGTCAATTATGGTGCGGTTAAATACGGTTTTAGTAGCCACGGATTATTTACCGGTACGGTCGCGGACTGGAAAATTAAAAATTATACCGCACCGCACCCCGGATTATATACTTTATTTTTAAAAATATATGGTATATTTACATAATTATGTTTAACTGAATTTATTTTAATTACAATTATTATAGTAATATTAGATTTAAGTTAGGGTTAGGATCTAATTCTCTCATTCTCACTCCTCATAAAAGTCACAAGTCTCAACGGCAACCTAATATCAATGTTGTCCTGCTACATCATCTCCAAGTAGTTCTTCTAGTTCAATTTTAAGTGAACATTTACGGACTCATTGGTTAATCCATTGTTTAAAAAGCGTGCCTTAACTATTAATACTAGGAGCGAGAACAATATGCACAAGAAAGTTAGAGTGGTTTACAACAAAAACGAGTTGGATAAATATATTGCAGAAGATACTGAAGATGATTTTGATATTTTGAAGTGGTGGAAACTAGGAGATTCTATTACATGGTTAATCTCTTAGAAATATTACATTGGTGCTCATAAGTCATAAGATACTTAAATAATTTTACAAGTTTTTTAGATCGGTTTTCACCGCACCTAATTTCACCTAACCAAAATAATTATGGTTTGGTAAATTTTAGTTTGGAAGTCAAAATGATGCGGTGTGATTTTAAAAAATATATTAAAAACCGTATAAAAACCGCAATAGTAAATTGGTTTTAACCGCACCAATGCACACCCCTAATTGACAGTCTAAGACTCTGTTAGAACCTTCAAATTTTCACCCTTGAACTAAACCCAAAATATGTTTTTCTATATCAATATTTAAATCAAACTTCATCAGGGATTCCAATTTCCAAATCCCCTTCACTAAACTTATCCATCACTGGATTGATTTGGGGAAAGTTGATGGATTTTTATCATTCAATCTTAGTGAAGAGAATTTTAGTTCAACTAGGCTCCCGCCAAAATATACAATGTCGGTCCAAAGATCATGTTGGTTTGGAGCAATTTATAGAACAAATATCAGTCCCTTTCAGAAAATAATCAAACACATAATCTGCATACCAAAGAAGGTGATCTAAGGTGTTACTCCCTCCATTCCTAAATAACATTAACATTTGAGTCTCTTTTTTTATTCCAAAATAGGATTAACACTTGCAATTTCAACTCTTACCCTTCTCTTAATCACATATGTAATTTATGAATTTTTCAAATTTCAAAACTAAAGTCAAGACTTTACCTTGGAAATGAATCCAATATTAAAAAAAAAATTGAACATCAAAAAAATTCAAAGCCATGAAAAAACGAAGTCATATTAGTAACTTCAAAGCCATATCAGTGAACATTGAAGAATAGTGTGCATTTGAAAGTTTTGTTAAAAAAAAAAAAAAAAAAAAAATTAAGAAGACATATCAGTGAACTTCAAAGCCATGAAAAAAACTGAAAAAGATCACGACACAAATGTTGAAGCACACCAGAAACTAGCTGCTCTTGAAGGTGTAAATAAGAAGGGTACGTTTGATCAAATCCGGCGTATTGAAGAGAAAACAAATGTCGATAAAGTTCAGATGGATTTTGATTTGAATAAAATTCCTATGGAAGAAGAAATGTCTTTGCAAGATAAAGAAGATGAAGGAAAAGAGGCTTCTGCAAAACTGGATTTCGATTTTAATAAATTTCCCGAGGAAGTGGCTTTTGAAGATAAAGAACTTTAACAATTCTACTGGCATATGTTAAAAACTTATTTTCCTAGTCTTTCTAAAATTACCATATTCATGTTTGGAAGTGGAGAGTTTTAATGTGGCTTTAGTCTCTTTGCTTAAGATTTGGTTGAATAATGATTTGTGGTGAATGAAATTTTATTGAATGATTTATGTCCCTAGCTTCTATTTCAAATGAATTATGGTTGCCACAAGCTCTTGGCTTTTGGTTCTATGTCTTCTTTAAGTTTATGCTATTGATTTTGTAACTCAATTCGCTGTGGGAAGGATTAATACTATTGATAATGATGTAATGAAGAAAATATCTGGTTCATGGGATTTTCATGCTATTGATTTTGGGTATAAGAATTTGGTGGTTGACACATTAAGCGAATATCAAGTCCATCTTCTACAGCCGCACGACAAAACTTATCATCATCAATAGCTATGTGTGTCCTTGCACTATCTTGTTGGATAAATATTGTATTTCTAGTGTCCTCTCTTGGCCATTTTTCCTTAATGGCAGGTAACACTTTGATAATCAAGACTTCTCTTATGTGCTCCCTCCTTACAGAAGTCATCGCTTTGGTCTCTAATGTACCTGCAACTTTGTTACGACTGCCCAAAATCATTAATTGTTTTGGTTGATCCATTTATCAGAATGACCATGTTTTGGAAGAAAGTTTATTACATCACATTGTTTTTGTGATGTGTTTGCTTTCATCAACGGATTCTTAGAACACAAGAATTCGTCTTTCTTGAAAAAATAGTCATTCTTATCAAAAACTCAAAATTTGGAGGATTTGGGTTCCAATTTTTTTAAAAATAAATTTTGAGTTTTTATTAATGAGCGTCAGAAAATAAAAGAAAAGGAACTCAAATCATAGTCGAACTGCCCTTCAAGTGCGTTGGGTTCTTTTATCTATTTGATTCATTGTTTATCTGATATGTTAGAATATTTTTAATATTCTTCATCTCTTATATTTTTTTTCTCATTCATATTGTATTTATTTCTTTTAGAAAATAATTTATGTCCTTTTTCCCTTAAAAATTTGAAGTTTATCCCTCTTTTGGATAGATTGCTTGCATGCTTAGGAAACAAAATTGTAATGTAAGAATTGTAAATTGTAATGTAATAATCTAGTCTCTTATGTGACAATCTGTTTAGGATGTGATTTGCGGAAAAAAAAGCTTCCCCCCACAAATTATGGGGTGAGTCACAACTTTTTAGTATTGTATTCAGTCTAACAGTTCTGAACTTCTTTCAATTGAATGGAAAGAGGATTTAGCTAACTTTGCCTCAATACAAGTCTCGCACTTGTAATTTTAATCAATGTTAAATTTAGGAAGTAAGTTTAATGAAACTAAATTTTGTATACCTTTAATATTTACTTGACCTAGTCTATCATGCTGCCACACATTAAAAGACTCAACATGATAAGCAAATTTAACATTTTTATTAGCCTCTTGGGCAATATTTCCAGCTGAGCTAGTGGAAGCCTCAGTTACATTAACGTCTATTGGCTCAGTACCTGGTAGTACTGCCATTACATTCATTTTAAATAAATTCCTAGCTAAATACCCTTTCCCCATAAAGGCACCACTCTTGGTAATATTAAACTTATTTGCTTCAAAGACAAGTCTAAAACCTTTGTTGTTCAACACTATTCCCGAAATGAGATTTTTCCGGGTCTCTGGCACAAGTTACACATCATTCAGAGTCACCTCATTTCCCGATGTCATCTTTAGGACCACAATGCCCTTCCCTCTACTTTGGAGACCGCAGAGTTCCTCATAAAGTAGACTTCGTCTTCAACAGTATGGTATGTCTTGAACATCAAGTTATTCATACAGTTATGACGAGTGGCCCCCCTGTATCAACAAACCACTCCTTTTGGTTGCCTTCAACCAAGTTTACCTCTGAAACGACAGCTACCTGACACGTCTTATATCTTTTGAAGCTCTTCGACCTGACTTCGCTCTGATCAATAACAGACTTTCCATCCACCATTCTGAAATCATGGAAACGAGCGGCTATAAACTTTTTGGACCCCGCATCGTCCACAGTATATTTTTTTAAAAGAGATTTCCCATAAATCTTTTGTTGTACTTTTTTCATAGTACAACTGATAACGAGAATTATCTAAGTTCATTAATATACAGTGCTGATAGAGATAGTCCGCACATAGCCACGCTCGTACCGTGATTTCAGATTGAGGATCATTACTATCCTCCACCGGTTTATCTTCAGTGATAAACCGAATCAGATGTTGAATGGTAATGAAAAATATAATATTTTTCTTCCACAATTTAAAGTTGCTGCCACCCTTAATTTCTCGGGTTTGTCAAACTGACCAAAATGAATTGGTCGGTTTGGCATGGCAGCCACAAACGGTGGAAAGACGGTCTCAATACCTCCTGTCTGATTCCCGAAAGGAGGAACCACAGTAGTCGAAACTCCAACCGGAACATTACCGGAACCAGTACCAATGATTGTTACAGCATATTCATTTCCAATATTTGTCATTTCTATAATAAAAAACATAACACAAATCAGTAATCAATTAAAGAAATAGCACCAGAAAAATAACACATAAATAATTAATATTGAACTTAAGACTGTTGGAAATTTATCTAATTCTAGACTACTGAAAAATTGTTACTGAACAGTTTTTATAACTTCTGAACAATAAAATTAAAATATGAACAGAAAATTAAAATCTGGGAATATTTATTGCACTGTTTTAATAATTTCTGAACATAAATAAAAAAGAATTTGAGACAGAAAACAGTACAAAATTAAAATAATCTGAGAATACTATTGATTATATATAATACCAGAAAGTTAAACAAAACACAGAAAATGTTATTGATTTTGTTTGGAATTAATCCGAGACGAGATAGCAGTATACCGCTTCCCCTTAAGTTCAATATGACATGCCTTTTATCAGCTTCTGGCACTTCTGAACACTTCTAAACACTGAACTCCCAAGGTAAAACTCCCACACACTATTAACTGGCAGCAACAATAACAGCACATTCGAATCTCTTTTACAACAGTAGAACTCTTAGAATGATATGTAAATGCTTGAAAAATATTTCAAAATAATGCAGAGGAAGAAGGGAATTTTGGATCCTCTTGCTGGAAGCTCTGGCTAGTAATATCAATTTCTCCGATGGCTGTTTCATGTATCCTCCTAATTAAACTATTAACTTTTTGATTGAAATGTAACCTTTGATCCTCTCAATGTTCTATAGACTCTGAAAACTTTTTAAACCTTGAACACACTAGCAAAAGGGGAAAACCAACTGCAACCATGAAGGCAAATCCCAAAATCTTGCAGTAAACTATAGTGTTCACATCTTTTTTGAACGTCTGGTTTTACTGATCAAATAGCAGGTTGCTGCTGTCCCAATTGCCACACTGCCCAATATTTCTGTACCTGATTTTAGTATTTCACTGCCATCATCCATCTTCTTTTGGATATCTAAATAATCTTCAAACAGTTCTTTTCTTTCTTGCTCCAAGGGTAGTAATAGAGTATAATGAGTTCCCAAAATTAGACTATGACCTGTGGTACCTAATGGCGGCTGATCTATTGTAATTTGCAATTTGTCTAAAGGTTGATCATCAACAAATTCTCCGGAACAAGACTGATACTCCTCATTTGTATTTCCAATTGTAAAAGGTTGGGTAATTTCCTCTTAAAAAAATTGAATTCGAACTAGCATCATCCCCAAATAAAACCAAAACTCAATTAACCCCCATTGCCACACCACTCCCCAGAAGAAATAATTGGATATTAAAGGGGCGCCGACTTGCGGCTGGGAAAGAAGAAGAGAAATTTTTTTTAGGGTTCTCCTTAGAGAATATATATATATATTCAGGACTAAAAGTGCAATTAAAATATTAGCATATAAAACCTTATACAATAATTATACTGAAACAAGTCCTAAACTATTTACTTTGTGTTTTCAGTATTTAATTGGATATTAAAATAAAAGGAGATATTTAAGGGAATGATTTAAAATAAAATATATTTGAGATATTTTTTTTAATTTGTCATGAAATATTTTTTTAATTTCAATTTTTTAGTTCTATCGGTTTAAATTTATAATGAAATATTTTTTAATAGTTTTGTCGGATCTTCCGATCCGTGTTACGATCCTCGTGTTTACGATTTTTGAGACCCCTTCCGTTTCGAGTCAAAATTACGATCTTGACAACCTTGATAATAAGGCTTGCATTTCACTAAGTTTCATAAGCATTTTCTAAAGAGTTGATGTTTACGAAATAGGTACATATTTTAAAGAAGGTACAAACAATAAGAGGCTAAGGTGAGTTTCCTCTCAAAACCGGAGAGCTTGTTTTATAAATGTGTTTTACGGAAACTTTTTATAAAAGAAAAAGGTACAATATTTCTGAAAAAGAATTCTGGAAAAATATCTCTGAAAAGAGAAATTGTTTACAAATGAAAAGTTACAGTATTTCTAAAATATGATTCTGGAAAGTATCTCTGAAAAGTATTTCTTGGAAAGTATTTTTGAAAAATATTTCTTGGAAAATATTTCTGAAAAGTATCTCTGAAAAATATATGAACGACAACTCTGTAATTCTGAAAAGGGCGCTTACACTGCACAAATTTGGTAGCCCCTCGTCCGACCACTGGGGTCTGCACTGGTACGAGGCTAGTCACCCGTACAAGGGCATCTCGTACCTTTGGTTGTGGACACTCTGTTTATCTCTTGGGATCCCAAAACCTGTGTGGGAATCGTAGGGGCAGAGAAAGCAACGGGCTGACTGTATCCCCTACGTGCACCACATATGGTTCTTAATTCTGACGGCTAACATGTCTCCGGGGTTAGGAGGTTTAACTCAAGAGCTGTTGGTATTTCTGACGCCAAGCCGCGGTACCCCGACTATTGGCTTATAATTCTGACAAGGGGGATAAGGTAGAAAAATCATGACTCATGTCTGGTGTGAGGCTGGTATTGACTAAAGAGTAATTGACTTGGCCGGTCATGCACTCTTTTATTTTTGGATCTGATATACATAATGGACTACTTATTCCGGAACGATATTTTCTGAAATTGAAAATAAAGAATATTCCAGTTAAAGCAAATGTTTTCTTGAAATTAATAATTTCTAAAGAAGACAAAGAGAATGTTTTCTGAAAGAAAACGATTTTGGAATTGTTTTGGAAAAGGAAAAGTATTTCTAAACAAAGAAAGTTTCTCAGTGTCTTCAAAATAAAATGTTTGCGAATAAAAAGTGATTTCAAAATCACCAGCACACACTTCACTGGGAACTCACTGGGCTATTTATAGCTCACCCTTTCTCTGTTTTTTGTTTTAGTTCTTGCAGGATTGAGCGGATAGAACAAGAACATTCTAAAGTATAGAGTTGAGGCCGAGACAAAGAATTGAGTCAACACTAGTCACAGACCTAGATTAGAAGACTTTTGTATCCAGTCAAAGAGCGAAGTCGACCTAGAAGCCCTAGAATACAAAATATTTCATAGAATAGTTTAGAAAAAAAATTTCCACGTGTAAATTATATTGTAATAGATAGAACCCAGTGCCAAGAGACACGCGGCGTACCCGACCCGAGAGGGACGGGGCGTCACACTAGGGATGTTTCCTTCTTTGAAGGAATTTTTCCTTACATTAAGCATTTGAGCTTAGTCCCTAAAAACAATCAAGTTGAGAGGATTGTGGGGGAAAAAGAACTTCAAGAAGAAGTTGAAGAACCCAGACGTAGTAAAAAGAGCTAGAAGGGAAAAGTTATTTGGTCCAGATTTCCTAACTTATTATTTGTTAGAAAATGATCCTTTGACTTATAGAGAAGCAATTACTTCTCCAGATTCTAACTTAAGGAAAGAAGCAATTGATAGTGAAATAACTTCAATTCTTCAAAACCATACATGGGAACTTGTGGAACTTCCACCAGGTTGTAAAGCATTAGGTCACAAATGGATCTTTAAAAGAAAGATGAAACCTGATGGTACAATTGACAAGTACAAGGCAAGACTTGTAATTAAAGGATACAGGCAAACTGAGGGTGTTGATTATTTTGACACTTATGCCCCTGTATCTAGAAAAACCTCAATCAGGCTAATTATTATTTTTGCAGCCTTGTTTCATTTAGCGATCCATCAAATGGATGTGAAAACAACTTCCTTTAACGGAGAACTGGAAGAAGAAATATATATGGAACAACCTGAAGGGTATGTTGTTCCAGGCCAAGAAAACAAGGTGTGTAGACTTGTCAAATCACTATATGGATTAAAACAAGCACTTAAACAATGGCATGAGAAATTTGATAGTGTAATGCTATCAATTGGTTTTCAAATAAACCAGAGTGATAAATGTGTCTACGTGAAAGGAAGCAAAGATGATTATGTAATAGTCTGTCTCTACGTAGATGACATGATAATTATTGGTAACAAAGAAAATATTGAAGTTACCAAGAAATTGTTGTCACAAAACTTGGATATGAATGATATGGGACATGGCTGATGTAATACTTGGAATGAAGATTACCAAACATCAATGGATATTCACTTTCTCAAAGTCATTATATTGAAAAAATATTAGACAAATTTGATAAAGGAAGTGATTTAATTGCGAGAACACCTATGGAAGTAGGTGCTAATCTTCACAAGAATCATGGAGAAGGTGTACGACAACTTGAATATTCTAGGATCTTATGGACTGCACTATACCAGATATTGAAAACTCAGTCAACAGACTGACAAGGTATACAAGTAATTTCAGTTATAAGAAGTGGAAAGCATTAGTTAGAGTACTTAGATATATAAGGTACACTACTAACTATGGATTATTTTATACTAGATATCCAGCTGTACTTGAAGGGTACACTGATGCAAATTGGATAGCAGATTCCAAAAATATAAAATCCACAAGTGGATACATTTTGTAATAGGAGGTGCAGCGGTTTCATGGAAATCATGCAAAAACACTTGTATTGCAAGATCAACAATGGAATCATAATTCATAGCTATGGATCTAACAGGTGAAGAGGCCGAATGGTTACGTGGATTTTTGGAAGATGTTCCAATGTTTTCAAAACCAATGCCACCGGTTAGCATACATTGTGATAGCATGTCAGCTATTGGTAGAGCAAAGAATAATGTGTATAATGAGAAGTCTAGACATATACGTCGTAGACACAAATTCGTAAAGAAACTTTTGAAAATCGGTTTTATATCTTTGGATTTTGTGAGATCGAAAGAAAATATAGCGGACCCATTAACAAAAGGTATAACGAGAGATCTTATAGAGGTTTCATCGAGGGGAATGAGGCTGAAGCCTATAAAATTGATTACCACTCATGGTGGAAACCCTACCTGAATTGTAAAGCCCAATTTACAGGTTCAAATGGACAACCAAATTGTGGGGGGAGTCGAACAAAGCACTTGGGAAAAGAGTTCCCAGCTCATTCCTAAGGTGAAAGAGTGATAGACCTGTCCATTGGAAAAAAAAAAACGATAGTTTTCAATAATCCTTATACGTATTACGTGAAGTATATCAGGATACTTCTAATAAGAGATCACCTATAATACCAATTTTTCAAGTCTTACATTTTTTCTTATTTTAACTCTGTATTAGGATATATAATCCAAGGGCTAAGCGGTACAGGAGGAAAGACGAATTTTGGTTTAACCTTTTATGCCATATTTTTGGGTATAAAGGAAGAGAATTTGTGGACGAAGTCGGTCAGTTTTCAAAATCACCTGAAGAGATAACTGTTGAGTCTCCCCACCGACCACCTGATGTCGGAAGGATCGTCCAACTCCGTGGGGGAACGAATTGCACCTAAATTTCGAAAAAAATTAGGGTTTGAATGATCGGGTGTAATATTTTTTCCATGTAATTTTTTTCTTGAGGTTATTTTTCTGCCACATTTAATCTATTTTGTAGAATTTGAATTTAATTGATATTTTATTATTTTGTAAATAATTACTTTTATTATATTAAAAAATACAGAAATGCCTAAAATTCGGAAACAAAAACCTTTCCAACACACTACAGTGAAAAATAAGGTGAAACTCCCGTGGACCCACTTCCGTTCTCAACTCGCAATGGCTTTTCCACTAGAGGAGCTTTGAGGCTAGATTTTTTTGGGATACAAAATCTTATCCCTTCACCCCCAAAATCTTTATAAACTGTAGGATTTCTCACTCCATTTCCTCACATAAAAAAACCATTCAAATCCTTCAACTTATTTCTTACAAAAAAAAACTATTTCTTCCCTCATATATTTTTTGCCTACAAAAATGGCACTTGAATGCCCAATGAAATTGTATTTACATTTCAGCCACAATGTAGTGTTCGAAGGCGGTGGTTTTGCACATTTTGCAGAGCCCAGTGAAAGAAGTATGGAGTTAATTAAAAAGTTTCGTTTTTGCAACTTTGCCACCGAATATGTCGGCGCATAGGAGTCGATTTTTTAAGTGTAAATGTGCGTATAATTATGATTCGTCCATTTTTCATGCCGACCTACTGCATGGTGATGAACGATGTCGTAAATCTCATCGACGATGAAGATCTTGAGAGTTTGTGGGGAATCCAAATCGATTTAAATTACAAGGGATTCATCTAGGTGCTTTGTTAGAACCTGTACAGCGACATGTAGATAGTTTTGTAATCCCAACAACAACATTTTTTGAACAATCACAACATTTTCCGGAATTTTATCTTCTGGAGTCAAATTTCGTACTAAGTATTGCCCCACCGTCCAGTTACGAGCCTTCTTTTTACGAACCCACCATACCAAATTATTCACATTTGGCATTGTAAAACACAAGAGGGGGGGGGGGTGAATTGGGTTTTAATCGATCTTGCAAACTTTTTCGAATCTATTCAATGCTAGTGACGGTTTGAGCAAGATGATTAAAAGCAATAAGAAAGCCAATCACAAGACAAAGGATTTAGAGTGGTTCGATTCACTTAGAATCTACATCCACTACCTTGAGCCGTACCCAAGGATTTCAACAACTTCACTAAGAAGATCTTTTTACACTTGTGGACAACTCACTAAGAGTTTTACAACACAACCACAATACAAAACTCACTAAGAGTTACTTGCCCACACTAAGTAGGACTTTTACAAGAATTACCCTATCACTAAGAAAGGGAATTAAGATGGATAAAAAGAAAGGTTGTTCACTCTTCTAAGTGAAAGATATATACCTTTGAAGTACAAGAATTTTAGCTCTTTAGAACATATGATGCACACTCTTTGTCTTGCTTTTGAAAGAACACTCTTGAATGATTTAGATCGTAGAAATGAAGAGCATTTGCTTTGTAAGTGTTTAGACTTGATAAGAAATCAATGAAAATTGTATGTGCAAGTCTTAGAGTCATTCTCTAGCTTTGGAGTATTTATACATTTCAAAATATGCTGAAAAACGACTCTTTAATGGTCATATAACGGCTAGAAATCGCAGAGTTCGGTTGACCGAACAAAGCACCTCGGATGACCAAAATCAACCTCGGTTGAGCCGACCCTAGGTCGGTCGACCGACCAGACCCTTAGGTCGACCGAACCAATATTTTCACCTCTCAGTTTCTCTTCGGTTGATCCGAGCTTGAGCTCGGTTGACCGAACTTCCTGAGTATGAGAGATGTTGATTTTTCACACGTTTTGAAATCTATTGAAGTCTAAAAGGTTTTCCCAAAAGGTAACAAGTAAGAACATTTGGAAAACCATTTTAAAGGACTTAAACTTTGAAATCAAAGGCTTTTGAGATAAGAACTCATGTAAGGAACGTTTTGAAACTTAGCCTTTTGAAAACGTGTTTATGATGCATGCAAGACTAGAGTGTAGAGCTTATGTTCATGAGAGCTTTGGTTAGAGCCTTATAAGATAACGACTTATGACGACAAAGCTAAACTAACCAAACCTAAGTCTTCAATCTTCAATCTTGATAAATGAGCCTTGCATAACTTTGAATCTTGATACCAATGGCTTGATTGAAGTACTTAGAGCTTCCATAATGAGTTCCGATATTCTATCACAAAGATTAAGATCATTAGACACAACATCAAAAGTTTGTCCAATATCAAAAACTGAGTTTGTTCGCCCTTAGGGCTTACAGGCATTTTTCGATCCCCCAACAATACACAATGATAATTCAGTAATGGATTCGTTGGGTCCAACATCTGACATTGACAGTGTTCCGGAAACGGAAGACGATGGGGGTGATGATAGTACCGGAGACCACGAGGAAACATTCCAGGGAGCTGCCTTTGAAGCCTTGTTGGGAGTCTTGCCACGTCAGCCTAGAACGGAAGTCCCACTTCCATTTTGGTCCCGGGACAGAAGTGGGAGTTCCGTTCTGGCCATAAATGTCACACCCAGAATTTTCACTGCCATAGTTAGACCTTTCTGCTAAACCATGGTTAGTCTAATGCAAAGCCCAATAATAACACCAAGGAATGATAACAAAACCAACAGCTATAAGATGAAAACTGTTATATAAACAAAAAACAGTAGTTTAATTAACAAAAAACCACTGTTGAGTAAAGAATTCCAAACCAATTTCGGATATAATTCTTGGACGAGACATCACTATTACCATTTCCCCTTAAATTCAATATACCCCGCCTTTATCACCTTTAGGTCTCTTGAACACTGAACTCTCAAAGTACAACGCCCAACCTCACTGTTTCTTGACCTAAAAAACTTACTACTTCTGTCCCAAATTGGTTGTCACAAGGGTTTTCACCAAGATTAAAAAAAATGATTGAAAAGTAATTAATATGACTAAAATATTCTTAAATATTCCTCAATTAATGGAAAAATTATTAATATTAGTGATTAGTTGAGTAATAAATTAAAAATATGATTGAAAAATAACAATAAAGATGCATTGATTTCTGAAATGTGGTAACCAATTTAGGATATCTAACAATTGCAAACAATTTGAAACGAGGATAGTATAATAATAGAAGGATGCAATATAAAGACAGTCTTTCTCTTGACGTTTGTTGTTTCTTGCAATCGACTTGCTTATAGTATTTCTATTTCCTTCTTTTAAATTAGAAGATTGCGTTATAAGGTCCGTTTGTAATTACTTTTCCCTCCATTTTTAAATATAACTCTTTTGAGAATTTTAGAAAATTAAAAAACTTGTCATTTTCACCGAAAGTTCCAATATTATCCCTCTCTCACTTCTATAACGTAAAAAAAGAAAGAAAAAATAGGGATAACAAAGACCGCAAATAAAATAAATATCGAGGGTATAATTGAAATAAACTGTTGACAAATTAATAAAAAAAGCCTTAAATGACAATTAATTTGGATACCTATAAATCTCCTAAACGACAATTAAATAGGAATGGAGGAAATACTAAAATTACAGATAACCCCACAAATCAAGCACTATTGGGTCACTGGTATTTTAAGTAAGTGTGTTCTTTCCTCAAGTTTTGGCGATACCCTTTTTGGTCAATGGTTTTGGTCTTCAGGCTAATTGCTCATGCGTATCAATGTGACAAGTCACGAGATTTCCTTTATCAATCTTATCACGAACAAAGGGGTGAAAATCACTCTGTCACGATTTTGTGTGTGTCAGTGTCACGACCGATTAGAATTTCTTATATAAATATTTGTTTCGATTATATATACGCATGGTGAATTGTGATTGGTTGGGGACACGAGGACACACACAAATGGGGACAGAGGATTTTCACCCCAAACAAAGTGACGATCAATTTCTATATGTTTGGTACCTTCGTGAAAAAACTGGATTAGTGGCAATATGAATGACTGATTTATTATCACAAAAGAGTTTGGTTGGGCACTGTTGGAGAATTTTTCTAGTTTGCTAGAAAATAATAACGGTTAATAAAAAGTTTAACCACTGTTAATTACAACTTTAACGGCTATTAATAGAACTAACAAATAACACTAATTCCAAGAATAACAAATGTTAGGAAAAATAACAACTATTAGATTAAGAATTAAAATTGTTAGAGATAACCAAAAACAACTATTAATAACACCAATGAATGATAACAAAACCAACAGCTATAAGATGTATAATTACTATTAAACGGAGGAAATACATTTTCTTGTTTCTCAATCACAGTCTGATAATTTGTTACTATAGCTGATTGTTATTTATTATTTTTAACGTTAACCACAGTACGTTTTTATTCCTTTTCACTAACTACATCATAATATCACATCACATATTCGTGGAATTGGAAAAAGTGAATAAAATAAGTGTCTAATTAGATTGAGATTAATATGAGAAGTTAGAAATTATGGTCTCAGATTTAAATTAATCTCAAACTAAAATCAATCTTTTTACATGATTAATGGTCAGTGAATTTTCATACTATGACTTGATTCAAAAAGAATTTGTATCTTATTTCAAGAACCGAACTAAACTCGTACAATACAAATCTGCTAAATTTGGTGACTATTTTATATCCTGGCAAAGTGGTAAAACCCTGATATAGTAAAGCGCTTTAATTCTGTGTAAAAAAATTAACAATTACAATCTTCATTCCTCAATATAGGTCGTTTAGGACACTTTAAAAAAATTTAAGAAAGTTAAACAAATAGTAATATTTTCACCACAATTCTAATAATACCCTTTCTCCCTCTCTTTCACTTTTCCAATTAATAATCCCTGTGAAGGGGAACATAAAAATAGTCAGGATGCTAAGGCCAAATAGCTTTCTACTATTTAGTTGAATTAATTCTAATATTGGATTAGCAGTACTACAAGCAATAAATCAGCAAAATTCATTAACTGTGAGAGAGAGAGAGTCTGAGAGAATGAAAGAATGAGGGAATTAGGTATTTAGGTTTAGTAATAATATTATAAATAATATTATAGGGGCAGGATGGGGTGGGGCAAACTTGAAAATCATACCCGATCTGCCTTGTTCGCTGTGCGGGTCTGATTTGCCCTATTCTCTTTGCGGGACGGGTCTAATTTGCCCCGAAAGATATTGGGAAGGGCGAAGTCAACGAATCACGGGTCAAATTTTCATTCTTAGTTGGGCTCGCGGTCAGCCCGCAGGATAGCACCAGTGCGGGCATGGGTGAGGGTTTATTGATCCGCAAAAAATGGGTCGGTCCGTTTTGATTTGAGCCTGCACGGACTGGATGGGGCCAGCTCGTCTGGCAGTACTAGCAATGAGCCTTTGGTACCTGCATATTATTTTATCTTTTTCAAGAGAATGCGGCATGGAGTCCTTTATTTGTTTTGCTGGAATGACAATGCCATTTGTGGTTGAAATAAAATTCATTTAGAGTGTTATAATGCAGTGCAGATTCTATGTGGAACAACATATTTTTCGCACATATGGATTGCATGAGAACACATATTGTAAGGTTACAGAACAAATGTCCTGTAGAATACGTGTTCCATTTTAAATTAATATTGACTGTCAAAATTTCAATCTAACGGTAGAAGATAAATTTCGCACATACAAAACTTATCCCGTCCCGCACTGGTGCCGATGCTATTAAAATGGATGTAAAATTGATGCAACAATGAAGAGTGGCAGGAATTGATGAAATTCTTGAATTGGTTTTTTTTTGGGGTTAGATATTATATTCTGTTGTCTCGAGGTGCGAGCCAACTATCATACAGAATAGAAAATTTTTCGTAAGTGCTCAACACACAGCTAGCCGTTGGATCAGAATTAAGGGTTGAGATTAATCTTGAAAAAGTAAAATATGAAGTAGTGAGATACATGAGAACATGTGATTGCCAAAAGTTCTCTTCTTCCTCCATTAACGTCTCCGCCTTCTTATCAAATTAGTCCCAATATAAAAATTCCCATTAAAAATTATCATCAATCTTCAAAGCCAGCGGCCAAGTTTTTAGGATATATGTTTTTCGGTTCTAATTAATTTCCAATTTAGTCCTCAACATAGTTTCGCGCAGCCGATTTTATCATTTTATCATTTTTTTTTTAACTTTTGACATCCCCAAATAATTTTCGAACCGCCAATTTGATCCTTCCAGTCCAATAAAACTCCAAAAATCGTCAAAAAGGGGCAAGTGGACTAACAGACTGAATTTGAAGAGGAAAACTCGAAGGGCAATTTAGTCAAAACACCAGTTAAAAGAAATGTGAATTATTGGTCTCTGACACTGCATTTCAATTAAAAAATACAACCATGTTAATACCTACAATAAATTATTCTACAAAAAAAAAGGTACCAGTGAGCCAAGCAAAATTAATAGGGGACCAGTTTGAAAAAGTCCTCACTTTATGAAACTTTACTCAAGTTTTTCACAAGATTCCAAAGGAATATTCATTAAATTAAGAAACATAGGAGTACAAAATTCTCATATATTCAGCAAACTTATTTAAATAATAGCCTACTATTAAAATAACCTATATTCAAACTTATTCCGAAGAAATCAACTGCAGAACACTGAAACTTGCATAATCAAAAGTAACAAATTTTTTTTTTGCACTTACAGTAATTTGGGGTTTTGTCATTAAGTTGCTTATAAATCGGCCTGAAATTCATCACTAATTTTCAATGATTTCTTAAAGAATGTTGATATTGAAAGGAACAACTTCACTTTTGAATGATCTTGTTCGATTCGAATCACTATAATCGAACCCTAGAATGGAATTTCACTGAAGAAGAACTTTGGGTTTTTTTTCTAAATTAATGGTTTAGGGGAAAACGACGAGTTGGGTACAGATCTTTTAATTGGTGTTTTGACTAAATTGCCCTTCGAGTTGTCCTCTTCAAATTCAGTTTGTTATCCCACTTGTCCCTTTTTGATGATTTTTGGAGTTATATTGGACGGAAGGATCAAATTGGCGGTTCCAAAATTATTTAGGGATGTCAAAAGTTTTAAAAAAATGAAATTTCTTTGCTGCGCGAAACTATGTTGAGGATTAAAATAGCAATTAATTCTTTTCGGTTCACATAAGAAGGGGAGATTTGGAGATTCGTTTTCTTCTTCTTCGTTTTATAATTCGAGTCCCGTCTACTCCGATTATGAATTCGTTCATCGGCTATCGGTCAATATCAGTCGTCCATTTTGGGATGGATGAGGAGGATGAAGAGAGTTGTTCTTCCCCTTACTTCGACTCTGTGCTTTGGTAGTGGCGAGAATAGAAGAAGTTCTTCAGCCGGGAAATTCTTAAGGTATTATGGGATGAAGAATGTGAAGCAAGCTCTCTTGTCTATTGTCGGTATCCATGGTAGTTCTTGTTAGAGGAATAACCGGGTCATACACATAAGCGCAGTGAAATAACTTTGACCCGCCTCTATCGAGGATCTTTCACGAAGTAAGTACCTACGACTATGGGATAGTGTTTTACCTTATATGGATGCTAGAATGGCTGAAACGCTTTCAGCGGTTTGTTGTAACGAAACGGAACACCACGCTTGCGAGCTCAGTCTCTCCCGGTATCCACTCGATCTTAGGAGATGGTCTTCTACTCGATTGGTGCTAGCCAACGCCTTGTAGAAGCTTTGAAGACACTCTTCAATGGATGGAGTATCTACGACCTTTTCAAGAACAAGAAACAAGCTTTCTAACTTCTTTTCTATTAGCAAAAAATGCAAGAAAAAAGTCCAGAAATTTGTCTTGTCTTTTTCTCTCTAAAAACTCACTTTTTCTCTCTATTCTCTCAGCTTCAAAAAGCTGGAGAAAACTGATTAGAATGATAGGAAAAATCTGAATTTTTCCTCTAGTCTATCAAGAGAGAGTGGGGTGAGATAATGGGGAAGTGGGAGATCATGGAGAGAATTACTCCTCCACTCTCTCCACCACTTCAACCACCATCAAGAGGGCTGAATTTATGTCTAACATTCCAGCCATAAGGTCGGTCCAAAGCGGCTCGGTCGGCCCAGTCATATTGGTCGGCCCGACCCGATTAGGAGCTGATCCGGCTCGGCCCGAGCCCGGCCGGTCAGTCGAATTGGCGCAGCCCTTGGGATTAAATGTACTCCAACAGATTCGACATTGCATCCAGATTCCGCAAAAAGTCACTCCACAAATCCACCTTCATAATAACAGAGCATATCTATAAAGACAAATTCATAATAGTTTATTAACTTGGCATATAATAGGTATAAGACAAATTCACAATAGCTAAGAAATTTATATAACTATTAGCTTGACATATAATAAATTTATAATACAAATTCATAATAGCTGTAAACACTAAAACACAACTCCATAATATTCAAATAATACATTTCTACAATTTAAAATGGTATAATTAAGATTATACAACTGGAATGAATTGATTTGCAAGTAACTCGGTGAATGACAATGGTGATTTACAACTATCGAAAACCGAATTCTCCATTGAAGGAAAAAAAATTGAGAAAAATTAAAAAAAACGAAGAACAATATAGAGATTAGGTAGTTTAGATTTTTTTTTTTTTGGTATAATGAATCTTCAAATTAGGGAGAATGTGCATCATGAGAGTCATGATACCGATTATTGTTTTTTGCGAGATTTCCGAAATAAAATCATAGTTGAGAGGGAGAAATTGTGCAGTTTGCGCAAAGAAACTGAACTGAGAGGGAAGATGAAGCGCTGTGAATTCAGTGTGGATGACTTCAGTGCCAAACGAATATCTAACAACCATTTGATGTAAAACCTATTAATCCAACGTCTTCAAATACATTCAGCATGTGCTGAATACAAGCCTGTTCGGCGCTGTAGCCAATTGCCTCAAGGTGAATGTCAGACAGTTAATTTTCAAAAGAATGAAGAAATGCATTTTGGCCATTAGTAAATTATCATAATATGCCTACACATAGGAGGACTCATATGTTATGAAGCTTCCATTCCTTAAATTAAGGATGTTTAGTATGATAATTTAAGTAGAAAATATATCTTTTTAAGAAAGTAGATATTCATTCGGGAAAAAATTCAAAATAGAAAATTAACATTTACTTTGAGACGGAGTGATTATAACTTTCTTGATAGGTTTAATTTTAGATATTATGACTTCATCGAAAAGTCCTCCGACAATGAAATACCAAGTATATAACAGATCACTGTGTTCTTGTTTAAAAATTTGTTTTTGTATACTTTCAATTCAAGAATGGAGCCTTGGATCTCATTAAAAGGGAAGTATATAGGTTATTATTATTATTATTATTATAAGGAAGCTGGGTGTATTCATTCACTTAAATCAACTAGAATAGTTGGAAGTATTTGTGATAAATCTTTTAATGTAAGGGTATCTTGAATAATGCAAAAATGTTTTATATGATATCTCCTATTATCTGTGAGTTAGGTTTTAGGAATATACCTATAATCCTGCATGTTCTCCTATGATCTCTAACTTCTACAATAATTCCCAATCATGCTTTCTTCAGGGGCGTTCAAACGAGAGTTTCAAATACTCAACCGAACAATATATATATATATATATATATATATATATATATATATATATATATATATATATTACATAATCTTTTCAGATTTGCGCTTCCTGAACTTCTGATTTCTAGTATTTCATTTCAACTAAATCAAAATTCTTTTATATTTATTTGAAATTTTTTTTCCGTTGATATAGAATCTTATTTAATATTTAGCACATAACCTTCAAAATGATTGAGATAGCAAACTTATATTAACATTTACAACTCTTGTTAGTTTGGTGGTGGACCAACAATTCCATGTTTACATAGATGATACACCAAAAGGAAAAAAGGGAAAAAATAAATACCACTTTTTTCCATATTTATCAACACAATTTCTTCAACTTCTTACTTTTGATCTCATATTTTCTTTTACAATTTACTTTTATGATTTTGTAGATAAAAATTCTCAAACAAAAAAACCAATTCAAATAAAAAGAATTTATAACCTCTGAGTTGCAATATTTTCTTTGTATTCTTCACAAAATCCTGAAACAATGTAAATCGGGGGGAAATGTAGTTCTTGGAGGAAAAACAAATTAGAAATTAAACTCAAAAAGAATTCTGTATACATGATCATCGGTAAAAGTATTGTATAATCACGAAAAATACATGTAATAATTCGGGATTTAAGTTTTCACCAATAAGCTGATAGATTTATATATGGTAACATTATAGTTTAGAGAAAACCTCTCTATATATACATAAACAATTTTTAATTTTTTCTTCTTGTCAATACATTTTTATTTTAAATCTTTCTATACATAAACTTCTTTCGAACTACTGCTTTTGTCAAATTAGTGAAAATTATTCAGTCACTTTTGAACAAGTGTAATGTATATGTTTGTCACTCTTAAATGTATTTTTGTCAATTTAAGTCCTTAACATTGGTGATATGTGCAGAACAGGTGATTAAAATTGGTAGGAAACCCTAGTTTTACACTAATTTGACAAAAGTAGTAGTTCGAAAATAGTTTATGTACAGAAAGAGTTAAATTAAAAATTACTTACAATAAGAGAAAATTAAAAATTGTTTGTGTATATATAGGAAGTTTTTCTCTTATAGTTTATAATGATTAAATACATACCTAATTGATAAAAAATGATATATGATGTTTTAGATTTGGAAGAAGATCTGATAATAGAACGACCATCTCAGATGTCCAGTACTTTGAAACTGTATCTCAAAAAGATGTATATTTTAATTATCAAACTAAAAAATAAATAAATAAAAAAAATCAAGATTCATCAAGGAAGGTGAAAAAAAATGAGCTATAAGGTTTCTAAAAATTTATTTTTAAGCTTTTAGAACAAATAAATTACAATAATTTGAAGTACTGCTGATTAATGCATCATCTTAGGTACACATTTTCTTGGAAATAGTCATAAATTAATAATTACCCTGTGAAGAAGCACTTGAAGGGGAAAATATAGATAGTCAGGATACTAAGGCAAAATAGCTTTCAACTCTTGAGTTGAATCAGTTCTAATATTGGATTAGCAGTACTACAAGCAATAAAGCAGCCAAATTCATTAACTATTCCATCCATAGATTTATTTCATCTGATAAATGTGGTGACACAAATTCATTAACTACTCCTACGAACCATTTCCTTGACGAAAATCTATGGACAGGAAAAATAATCATAAATGTGGTGACACATTTTCAAGTGATCAATTTCTGGTTAATGAAAGATCAAGTTATCTGAAAAGGGGATTAATTTCCTAAAAATCTGTCCAGATATGGACTTTGGTCTATTGGTGACTGAAGTTCAAGAAGGGATAAATAATATATTCGGACGCAGACCAAGAAAATTAAGAACCATGATAGGACCATTTCTTTAGCCTTAATTCTCATGTGCTGACTCTGAAAATGGGGGAAAACAAAAAGGGTGAGAAATCCTTGGACTTACCAGATCATTGCTGCAGAAGGAATGGCAATCTTTAGAAAATAAAGAGAATCATGGAAATAGCATCCCTCGATGTGTACACAGATACCAAGCATACGATATTCTTTGGCTCCATAAGCTTGCCCACAGTGTTTCCAATGAACTCTCCATCCCTAACCATAAAAATTCTGTTAAAACAAAATGTGAAGAGCAACTTGAAACCATTTTAAACGGGAAATTATCTCATATGTGAAAACTGCACCTCTTACATCCAAATTCAAGGCTCACAAAGAGAGTTCTCCAAACTAGCTAATGCGTGAGCAGGAACATTACTAAGATCCCTTTCCCTCTTCACAAACAACCCGCCCCCCCCATCATGGATATCAGATGAATCATGTTCATTTATCAGTTTATCTCCATAGATAGTTCATACACATCTTTGTTCTTCAAAATCAGTGGCATTTTTCCTAATTTGCACGTATAGGAGCATTTCGGACTCTGAAATCCATAATATTATTTTTTTAAAGTTCTAGCTAATTTAGAACTAGGCCATGTAGCATTCTCAACCATTCAAGAGAGACAGAAATTTAGTTACTCATGAGCAGAAGAATGATCTGTATATATCCATTTGACTTGTACAACTTGTACTATAAATTAAAAGGCATCTCTCGGTCCGCGTGAGAAGATAAGACTGTAGTTGACATTGCGGATTGAAATCAAGTTGGTTCATGTTTTGCCCCTTATATCCTGTTTAAATGTTTTATACTCCCTTCGTCCCAAATTGAATATCCACATTTGATTTTTATTAGAATTAAAGAGATTAGTTTGACTAACAATGAGTTACCAAAATATCCTCATTCTTTGATAGCAATGATAGGACCCATAAGTTAGTAGAGCTTACATCCCTTAAAAAAAATATGAGGTTATTTATGGAAGTTAAGGGAGAACACATATCCATTTTGAGAAAGTTGATATTCATTTTGGGATAAACTAAAATAAAAATAGGATATTCAATTTGGGAAGGAGTAGTATGTTTTCTGAGGCAGAGTGAAATGTTAGGAAAAGTCAAAGGTCTACTTAAATCCTAAGAAGACTAAATCATCAATTTCTAAGTGTCATTTGATATAAATTTGAATGCTAGTTCCTCCATTTCATAACTTGTAATCTTCCATGAAGCCTACAACCAGAAACCAAAGAACTCCAAATTCTAGCACTAGGTCTAAAAGGCATTTGACACACGACATCACAAGCATCTTCAAGCTTACCCGCCTTTCCAAGGAGATCGATATAGCAAGCATAATGTTCTACAGTTAACGAAATTTTCTCATCTTTCATCGCTTCATTAAAAATCTTTTCCCCTTCATCTACAAGGCCAGCATAGTTACAAGCTGTTATGATTTCAAGAATTGTAATTGCATCTTCTTTCATTCCCTGCAATTTTATCTCATGAAAGAATTGCAATGCATCCTCCCCATAACCGTAAAGACCATACACACTAATAATAATACTCCATGAAATGGAATCCCTCAATGACATTTCCTCGAAAATTTGAACAGAATCTGATAGAAAACCGCACTTGGCATACATGCTTATGAGTGAGTTTTGAATACTTAATTGAGAAATCAAGCACGATTTCAGGACATACCCGTGGACTCCACGAGAATGGTAGATGGACAACATAGTGGTGCAGGCAGAGATCACTTCCAACAGAGTAACACCATTGGGTCGAATTCCCTCATTTTGCATTTCATTGAAAAACATTATAGCTTCTTCAACACTATCTTTACTCCTTGTATAACCCTTAATCATACAACTCCACATCACAACATCCTTTCTTGGCGATCTCTCAAAAATAAAATTTTGCAGCCCTGAATTCCGTATCATTCTCACAGTACATGTCTATAAGAGCTGAGAAAAATTTAAAATCCCAATCAAAATCATTGCGAATAGCATGTCCATGGATCTCTTTCCCCTGTTTTATAAAACCAAACTCAGCACAAGCAGGTAATATGCTGAGTAATGTAACTCTATTGGGCTTAATATTTTCAACCTGCATTGCCCGTAAGCAATCTATGGCATTTCCAGAGTCATGATCAGCAACAAATCCTGTGATCATAGTTGTCCACGAGACCTCATTTCTCTCTTCCATTCTATCAAAAACACGAAATGCCATCACTTTATCATGAAATTTGAAATAAAAATTCACCAATGCAGTAGACAGAAAAATCGAACTATCCAGTCTTTGATCGACAATAGAAAGAGTGTGAATGGGCCATCTAGGCCAAAAATTTCTGCACAAGCCGAAAGAACGCCAGCAATCAACTCAGGCTTGGGAACAAACCCACACTCATACATGTCCTTAAACAACATAATTGACTCCAAGAAAATCCCATTTTGTAAATAGCAATTTATCATGGAATTCCAAGAAACAGTATCTCTTAGAGGCATTGTCTCAAACACTTTGTATGCACTCTTTGTATCCGATCATTTGAATAAAATGAAATGAGAGAATTGGAAACTGTACATTCTGAATCGAACCCATTCTTGAGGGCATTGCAGTCAAGCTGAAGACCCAAAGATTTATGCGTTTGAGAAAGTGCAGAGGTTTTGATGATTGAAGGAAGAAGGAAGAAGGAAGAAGAAAGATGGTACTTTCATGGCTGGGAAACAGGGAGTGGACATTTTTGGTATAAAGTTGAGCAGCTTTTTCATTAAATCCTTTGAGCAACAAATCTTTGATTTTGGTAATAGAATCAAGGGTTGAGAGTATAGGGTCTGTGGCTAAATTTGATTTGAACCGTTTGATCAGTTGGATATGGTATTGCTTTCCAAACTCTACATGCACAAATCCTTTGACCTTCCCTCAGTTCTTTTGATGCCCAGATTGTGGTTAATAGTGTGGATGGAGACTTTTCTCTTGGCCATATTGTTGATTAGGTGAAACATTTGGTAATGCCTCCCGCTCACCTCTTAGCTTAAAAAGTTATAAATAATCAGGTATAGGAACCACTAAAGGTACTAAAGAAACAAGAACAACAACCATTAATTCATGAGGTAAGATATTCTCAAAAAGTAAAAAATTTAACGATAAGGTTTTATGAAAACTTCAAAGATGTTAATAAGTAAAAAGGATTGGCGTTGGTTGAATATATTTGCTGAAATAGCCTAATATTTTTTTTTGGTAAGACCCGCATAGAAATAAGTAAATCCAGGGCAACAGTATTAAGTTTTCTTGAAACAAATTGTACATTATAATAATGGATGAGTTATTATTGAGTGACGATTGAATATGACTCAATCATACAGAAATCAAACAAAATAATTAGACTGGTTCTGCTAGTTGGATATTAGGTCACCAAAAAAAGCTTATTTAAATTAAATATAAAATTGTAGAAACCAAAAATCTATAACAACCATTTCATGATGATTTATTTTACTACCATCCAAGCTTTTCAATCCACGACCAGCCAAAATTTTATTTTTTTTTTTTTATTTATGAAATCGGCCTGAGCCGTGTGAACTTTATTAAGAATCGTATGGAGCTGAAAATTACAAGTATTGTCTTATAATTTTGACAAGGCAATAAAGAATCAATTAGCTAGCTTTCTAATGTCTGGTGTGCCCAGCTCATCCAGTCGGCAGTGACCCATGACCTGCCGTAGAAGGTCACTAAACGTGCGGTATATATGTATCGTCAACTTTGTGGTCATTAATACACTAAGAAACTAGAGAACAAAACCAAAAGTTACATGATTTTCTGCTCCTTTTGGAGGAGAGCTACTATTTGAATGATTTTGATCCAAGCTGCTAGGTTTCCCATTAGTTTTATCTAACATTTTGCCTCTGCGGTCGAGGACATAATAGCATTACTACAATTAATTTCAGTGTTTTGATTGGTATACCTAGAGCTTTGAGTAGTTCGCTCATTTTCCCCAGTATCTCCAGCATCTTTCTTCCCATCTGCATATTCAGTTGCCTGAGCCAAAACATCCGGAACTTCCCAAGAAGTTTCACCAGTTGTAGTATTCCAGTAATAATACTGATTAGTTTTTTCATGAAATACAACTTTCCAGCCCAAAACAACATCTCCAACAGTTTACGTGTCAGAGACAGCAGAAGCTTGGTCTTTTTTCAAACCCACTTCTTCAGGCAAAACACTATCATCAGTAGTAGCACCAATTTCTGTTTTCTTCACAGAATCCAGTAACTCCACTTCAAGAAGAGCATTTTCCACTTCAATATCTTCAACCTTCTGAGCACCAGGGTCATTCCCTTCTTCGGAATCAGAATCTTGCTTACCTTGTTCAGCAGCTGGCTTTGCCTGTTGACAATGAAGCCATTAAATTAGTACTCAACTGACCACCCAGTACTTAACTTCTATGTTCAATTCTAAGAGTATTTGCTACTTCTGCTGTACATGTTGTGTAATTCTTGAGCAGATATTTTCTTCTTCTTTTTTTCTTTCAAATGATAAAAATATCTTGCGCTTGGAAACTCCATCTTATTTTCAATGGTTCATCAGCTTTACTCGTGCAGGCCATGGCAGATGCTGCTAAACCTGCATACATTCCCGGTTTACGTTTGGTGGATAAATGGGCGGTAAATCATTCTTCTACCTGTGTTTGAATATCATGTTATCCATACATATATCTTCCATCCTTACTAGTCTTCGGATTCCATCTGGCACTCCTTATAGCCGTTGATAGGTGGGGGTCGGAATCACAGAATGGGTTTATTTGATACGGTAATGATAAAAGACAAATCATATATCCACTGCCGAAGGTGTCACTGGTGCTCTAAAATCTGTGGACCTATACTTGGAGAGTGATAATATTCAAATGGGGGTCGAGGATTATTTTTTCTCTTCTTTTGTGTGTTCTCATGTATACAATTCGAGAAGTTGACACTGTTTGATTCACCGCTCAATCTATACAAATTTATGGATACTTTAAGAAATATTATTCTTATCTTCAATTATGGGTCTAGATTACGAGATAAAAGTAGATTCTCAGTTGCCTTTAGAACCACCTCAGTCCTTCTCTCCTGAACATCGAGATATTTCGTATCTGTATTGTAGAAAGACGTGAATCTTATTTCTCTCCTGAACTATGAATTTGTTTCTGATTTTTTATTATTATGACTTCATAGTTATTATTGCTGTCTTTTCTTGAATGGCTAGCTCGTAAACTTTTTTTTTTTTTGCTAAATGGCTAGCTCGTAAACTTGGATACGAAATATGCCTGATATTCGTCGCTCATTGTACCAACAAATACATCAAAGTGTGCAACCTTTTCTATATATTGCTAAACTCATTTTCGCAAATGCAACAGTAACCAGAATAGTCAACAAAATTCTGTATGCAATTATTGCGTTAGGAAAACAATTTACACGCTTCAAGAACTATCAAAATATCAATAAATCACATCTTTTCATTAGGTAAGAATTCTCTAAGCAACTTAAACTCCACATTCAAAACATTTCCATCGATGTCAGATTGTCCACTATTCTTAAAGGCGTTTCTATCGACTTGATTGTTATGAAGATGGAGGACTGGAAGAATTGTATTATTGTAATTAGTTAATTGGATGTCGAAAAATCTTGGTAAGGAGTCAACAAAATCACGAACTGAATATATAATTGTAAATCAGAGAGTAGAAACTATAATATATAAAATTTAAAAAAAAAAATTTGTGAAGGAACTTGAAGACTAATGAGAACAACGTGTTAATATATATATATATATATAAAATAATAATAATAAACAAGAATGATAACCTATTTCACGTTTTTGGGTTTTTACCTATAAATAAAATGGGCTGGTTTGTCCAAAAAGAAGGATAACAATATTTAATGGTACTTATCAACATAAAAAAAAAACCCAACTAATTAGAACTTTTATTATTCTTCAGCAAAGTACAAATACACACATATATATAAAACTAACATAAATAGATTGGGCTGGTTTGTCCAATTTTTGGAGGCCTGTGCGGTCTATCATCTCAAATACCCTCTTAGCCGCCCCTGTTTCGTATCAATTTCGGAATATCAAATAAGCATGCGAACCACACTAAGAGTTTCTATGAAATCCGGTCATTTGAAAGGAAAGAAAATATAATAAAATAATTATATTTTATCTTGATTTACTCAGAGAATCAGTCAGTTTAAGATATGGAGAGATTTTATTTTGATTTCCCCAGGGGATTAATTAAGTTAGGATTCTATAAGATATAAAATTGATTCTATGGAATATTCTTATTTAAACACTATCTATAAAAAGGGGATTAGTGCGAATTATTTTTACGTTAGAAAAATACAGAGAGTGTGACGGAGCTGTATTTGGAGAACTTTTGGTGATAGACGAGAACGAGACAAATTTTGGAGAGTGATGCTAGGATATTTTCGGTGTTTAGGATGATCATTGGTTTGAAGTAAGGAATTAAGCCTCTTCTTATTTTTAAGTAAAATTGATGTTAATAAACATTTTGTTTTTATGGAAATAATGGTTCGATTGGAGTTTAAGAACATATATTTTTGTATGAGAAAGTGGAATCAAGCATGATATTTTATTTAAGTATTTAAGTATTATATTTATACGACATGTATTAAAACGTTTCGGTAATTCCCCTATGTGAAAAATTGTTTCATGATGTTTATTAATTCAAAGAAGTTTTCATGATAATCGGATACCGATTAGTCTTTCAGACTACTATCTCTTGTGAAGCAACTTGCCCGACTATTATTTTTATTAGATCATGTTAAATGGTACTCCCTCCATTCCTAAATATAAGACTATTTAGACAATTTAAAAAATTAAAGAAATTATCATTTCTACTTAAACTTTCATTATTACTTTCACCCTCTCTCTCTCTCTCTCTCTCTCTCTCTCACTTTTACGTGGAAAAAATCATTCAGAAATTTCCTTCAAATCAGCATTACAATCAGTGGCGGAGCCACAGTGGGGCCTGGTGGGGCTTTTTCCAAAACAAAAAATAAATAAATATATATATTTTTTTTTAGTTTTAATTTTGTTTTTGTAACACCTCGTCTCGTGAACATTATTTATTGTACCCATTTTGAATCACTTTACGATTTAACTTTAAATTATTTAGTTTGTGAATTATAGGAATGACACCACTTATATTTTAACAATTTTGCCCTTGATTTGGTAACAAACTTAGGTATGTAAGAGACTAAAAAATAAAATTACTAATAAAAAATCCACAATGGCTCTCTTGTAAACTATAAAAAGTAATAATAAAAAGTCCACAATATGAAGCCAAAGGACTAGGAGGTTTATGAAGCATTGATCAATAGAGTGAAAAGGGTGAACAAAATGTGAATAACTCTAGTCTATAAGATTTCATCAAAAAAAAATTTTTTGGCTCCGCCAATATTTATATGCTTTTATAAATTTATTTTGTCAATGTTAATTGTACCCCCTCAAAGAAAAATTCCTGGCTCTGCCACTAATTACAATTTGTTCAAATCAGTAGCAACAAGTAGAAAAGAGATGATTAAAATGATGATGTAAACAACAACTGTAGAAGGCATAAATTAGAATGATAGAGGTGGTAAATAAAAAAAATATTAAGGGTATAATTGGAATAAATTGTTCACAACTAATAAAATAACCTTAAACGACAATTAATTTGAATACCTATATATCCCCTAAACGACAATTAATAGGGAATGGAGGGAGTATTTCATAGTGATTTTGTTGATGTTGGCCAAATAAAAGAATTGTGATCGGGGCTTTTGTCCAAATTGCCACTGCTTTTAATAGGATAATATATACAGGCTTGTGGGTATAGTTTATTTTTAGCTATTTGAAAACTAGCACACTTTCTATTGAAATTGTGATACAAAAGAGACGATATGTTTGGGAATGGAATTAGCAGGAAGCTCCAAAGAGTCATGGTTGGTCATTTATTTTATAAGAAAGGTAAATTGATGTTTTCTTACAGTTTATTCCCAAGTAATTTTTGAGTGCAAATGATGAAATATTTTCTGTGTATAAACTTTTAAGAGAGTTCATGTTTCCTTTTAAAATGTTTAGAAAAAGATTTTAAAAGCATTTATGGTTTCGGCATGGGAATTGTTTTAGCAACCGAAATGTTAAGGACCCAATAAGTACCATACTTCAAGTTTAATGATAAAAATTAATTCTTTTTATGGCTTTAGCATGGTAATTGTTTCAGCAACCGGACCCTGGTTAAGGACCCCAACAATTACCACAGTCAGACTTAGAATTTTTGTGGCTTCAGTATGGTACATGTTTCAGTCACCGAAGTCGATCGACCATAGGTTCAGGACTCATTGAGTCACCCAACATTACCACAGCCAAAGTATATGTGAATTTTGAAAGTTTTTTGCATTTTTTGTATTATAACTTAAAGTTTGTTTCAAGGCTCGTAATTGTATATTCATTGAAGTGTTTTATATAAATTTGTGGTCGGTTAAAGGATTCTTGCGAATCAATATTTTTCCCTAATCGACTAAAGCATCATTTTATGGTGAAATACCTTTGTGGTAAAAGACTCATTTGAGTTAAATGTTTTCTAAAGAGTATAGAATTATCGAGTCAAATGATTATATAAAATATGATTTTCAAGTATGGTAAAGTTTTCTGAATTCAAGTTCAATTTTACGTTTTCTTGAAGTTACTGTTAAAAGAGTTTCCATTTCTTCTGAAGTAAATAGAGCTATAGAACAAGTAAATTTTTAAGGGATATTCTGGTCAATATTATGTTTGATAGAATTTTGTTATGATAAGGCATGTATATTTTAATGAAGTAAACCTTATCCTTTTGTTTTCTTAGCTTAACGTTCTTTATAATCAATAAGTCTTTTTAAAGTTGAAAGATGTTTACGTTTTTGGGAAATAAGAAAAATATTTTCAAACTACTTGATTCCGGAAGAAGTCTAATTTTTTACTGAGTTGGAAGCTCACTCTTTTCCATATTTTTTTCAGGTGAAGTTAGCAATGTTGAAATTGATGTAGGAGAGTGGGAAGAAGTTCCCTTTGATGAAGAAAGTGATTTGTTTAAGGTTTCGATTTATTTTTCTTAGAAAGATTATATGTTATGTTTTGTTTCCGCAGCAAAAGATTTGGATGTAATAAATTTATCTTCAAATATTGTTAAGCTGAATAAAATTTCTTTTGAGGTTTTATGTTACTTGATAAATTTAAGTTTATGATGTATAAGAGACCTTGTGTGAAGAGTATGGGATGTTGATACGGTCGTGTTTCGCCTCTTCGGAACGGGGCATGACAGTTTCAATCACCAGCCCAAGGGAAGATGCAGTGGACCGGTCTATTGGTTTTAAAATTCATATTTACATGTAAGGTTGGTTGGTCTTGTGAGTAGAGATGTGTGATCAGAAAGTCCATGATCAATAGACTGGTCCATCCTCTATTTTTCTTTAATCCATATGAGGAATATTGGACGGGATACACAAAAACAAACTTTATTGTTGCATTCTTTCTTGTATTATCTATATCTCGTTAACCTATTAATACATGGTTTCCTCAATACGATCAAACAGTTAAAAATAGTTATTAAATGCATTTATCTAGCATTTTTTTTTTGTTGAAAGAGTTATTATCATGTTTTTTAAAATTTAATTAATAAATAAATCATTACATTCTGAATTTCCTGCTTTACTTTTTGACGTTGATTGAATGTCTGAGGTCGGGCCTTCTTTGCCAAAGGAATAGGGCTTCCTATGTCAGGCGAAATAGAAGAATGGAAATCGGCTTGCTCAGGTGCCTTGCTGGAAAAAACATACAGACATTCAGCTAAATTGTTGTCCTGTCAGAGAAGATGAGGAATTCTTCACATGGACATAAAAGACAAACCTTTATTATTTCATTCTTTCTTGAAACAATCCTTCCAAAAAAGATATATGCATTTCTATTCAAACTCTTACCCCATACAAAATGACAAGAAATGATTAAATAAAAGTAAATACTCCCTAATAGTATGCTTTATAAATAGAACACCAATGATCCCATTTCTCCTATCCTTGGCCTTCAACCAACCAACCTTTTCTATTGCATTCTCTTACCAAAACTATCTCACTATTTTCTTTCTCTTGAATTTGTTACATTTTCATAGTATCTTACAACGTTTGACATAATGAGTTGGTAGTGGTCGAGGTCCATAGACCACAAGTGCCGGCAGTGGCGGAGGCAGAATTTTAATTTAGGGGGCGAACTAAAATTCACCCACGGTGTAAAATAATATATTTATGGTAGACGACATAAATTAAGAAAGAAAATTGACTAAAAAAAAAATAAAAAATGAAGAAAATCCGACTAGTTTGCATATGCTAATGTCACAGACCATACTTCAAAATAGCATGACAAATATATAAAAAATATATTATTGAATTAAATGTATGTATATTTTTAGAAATTTTTTTTATGTATTTGGAGCGTTATTGTATACTTTGAGTTTGCTATATACAATTCATTATAAATACTTATTTTTGTCCGAAATTTAATATCTCATTTTATTATACAAGTTAAGGGATGAATTTGAATTTTAATAAGTTTACAAATTTATCCTTATCAATTAAAAAAATAGCGTGTTAATAAAGTTTAATCAATTAAATTAAGAAAGTTAGTGGTGGAACTATGTGTTAGTGGAAGTTCAAATCAAAATTATTTCTATTTTAGAAAATGAGACTTCAATTTTGGACATCAAAAAATGAAAATTGTACATTTTTTATTTTTTTTCAAGGAGGGGATGGGAGGGGGAGGGGAGGGGTGGGGGGTGTCGAACCTGGGACCTCACAGTCCCAGGTCAAGTGCTCCCCAACTCGGGCTGCCACTCTCATGACAAAATTGTACATTCAAATTCAAATAGAGTGAGTAATAAATAGCATTAGTATTATTAAAGTTAGTGGTGTAACTATGTGCTAGAGAGTACTATTATTAAATTTTAAATTTTTTAAGGGACCAAGATATTTTATATTTATAAGGTTTTATATATATATATATATATATATATATATATATATATATATATATATATATAGTACTAATATGCGAGTTTTCAAAAAAATTTGGGGGTTCGTGGCCCCCTCTTGCCCGCATGAAGCTCAGATTCTTTGGGGAAAAAATTCAAGGTGGGACCCAGGTCATATGGGGACATGGCCACCTCCCTCTCACATAATTTCTGCAGGGACCCACTTTGTAAGATATTTTTAGGCGGGTCCTACATGAATTTATGTGAGAGGAGAAGGTGAGCCATGTCCCCATATGCCGCCCACTTGAACACGCCCATTCTTTGGGTGCCGAAAAGGCAAGTATTATATAATTATAATATTTCTACTACATTTCCTATGTGCCAGTCTGCTAATTAATGATTTTCCCTTCATTTTTTCAGAATTCACCATAGCAGAACAAAGAAAATGGAGTTTCCAAGAGCTACAACAGTGTTGCTCTAGTTGTAGGTGTCACATTTATTTATTTTTTATTTTTTTATTTTTTTTTATTCAAATTCCAGACGTATGACCTAATTGATATTTGCAACAAACTGAGTTACTATCTTATTACGTGTTATAGGTATTGTGAGTAACAGTTGGGTTGAAGTTCTTAAGCTACTCGATACACAGGGTGGGCCCTGGAAGGTCTATGGTGTGGCGCGTCGCCCTTGCCTTGCTTGTCAAGCCAAAAAACAAATTGAGTACATCCAATGTGATGTCTCAGATACGAACAAACGATTGCTTAGCTATCACCTCTTACAGACATCACTCACCTATTCCACGTGTCCTAGATTGGCTAAGAGGATTTCCAGATAAATGCAACAACGTTTAAAAAAATCCTTAATTCAGTTATACCTAATGCTCAAAATCTCAAACATCTTTGTCTCCAAACAGGCATCAAACATTACTTTGGAATATTTGAAGAAGGTAGTAAAGTTGTACCACATGATTCCCCATTCACGTGTTATATAGGTATTCACATAGGATATTCTTTGGCTCCATAATCTTGCCCACATTGTTTCCAATGAACTCCCCATCCTTAACTATAAACATTCTGTTAAAACAAAATGCGAAGAGCTACGTGAAACTATTTTAAACGGGAAATTATTTGTTTTATTTTGCCAAAAGAAGATATCAAAATGACAGACTAATACCAGCTCCACCACTTATTCCATAGGCCCAATTGCGAAAACTCGGGGATTGCATTAGAATGACATTTGTTTAGTAGAATGGTCATGGCATGACATTGAAAAAAGTGGGAGTAACATCCTTAAGTCCCGCTTCCGTCCTGGCCTCCCAGATTAAAATCCCAAACTCCCTTCTTCTCCCACCTCACGCGACCAAACAGCAAAAAAAACACCTTCAAGGCAAACCCTTCCCCTCCCCCAACCACTCCTACTCTCCCCCTCCGCCGCCGGCCGCCTGCCTTCACCTCCGCCACCAAATCAAGCACCCTTTTCTCTCTCATCTCTCAAACTTTAAGGTATAAAACCTTAAATTTTTTTGAATTTTTTGGATTAATTTAACATATATATTATCATATGAACTTTTAATTGTTGTGATTTTAGTTATTTAGAGTAATTTTTTCCCTATTTGAAGTTTTATATGTTTGAATTTTGTTTTGATTTTGTGAATTTAGGTCAATTAAAAAATTAGCGCATTTATCAATTTAGGTTTTTTGTGAATTGAGGATTTTTGTGAAATGTGAATTGTGAATTGTTATTTTGTGACTTTTTACTTAGGGGAATTTTGAATTTGGTGGTATAACATGTGTAGTTTCTGATGCATTGTACGTTATTGTTTTTTTTTTTTTTTATAGATATCTGTTTCTCCGCATCTTCTGCCATGTCCTTAAGATGCTAGTGTTTTAAACAAACACACATCGCATAGAGCTCTTCGAATATGGAGCGGGGACGTAGAGCTTAACACTAGTTTAAAAATTATTAGCAACTACGGGAATTTTTTTTATGCTTACCAAAACGAAGCCAACCAAAGAATCATTCAGGTGATAGACCAAATAGGTTTCGGGGCAAAATCAAGATAGACCACGCTTTGGTCACCGCATTAGTAGAGCGGTGGCGCCTAGAGACACATTCTTTTCACTTTCGATGTGGTGAGGTTACCATTACCCTAGAGGACGTAGGATGCCTTCTAGGACTGCCTACTAAGGGCCACGTGGTGTCGTGGCATGAGGACTACAACCTCAGTAAAACTAAGTGGATTGAGCGTGTGCACGTGATACTAGGATTCCGACCCCCCACCCGAGTCAATTAAGGGTAACACCATCGCACTTGTAGAGATGTATGCCTACATTAGTGAGGCCCTAGGCGAGGATACCACTGAGTTGGCGGTAGACATGTCGACGTTCCTATTTCTTAATAAATCCGGGTCGCGGGGGAATATGCGGTATCTCCTATTAATCAGCGACGGGATCCTAGCAGACGACCAGTATTACTGGGCTAGCGGTGTCCTTGCACATCTGTACCGTCAGATGTGCACCTCTGCGCAGGCCGTTTCGAAGGACATAATTGGATGTTGCTTATTAATTCAGGTTTGTGTAGATTTTTATACGGTTTTATTGCTATCATGTTTTTTTGAATATTTGATGACCACGTCGTGTTTTTCCT
Organism: Vinca minor; assembly: GCA_026122235.1. Classification (NCBI taxonomy): domain Eukaryota; kingdom Viridiplantae; phylum Streptophyta; class Magnoliopsida; order Gentianales; family Apocynaceae; genus Vinca; species Vinca minor. Next base: position 8,603,985 of record JAOCZM010000201.1, on the reverse strand, counting down.
GTACTATTTGTGGGCGTGGGAGCGTATATCATGTCTCCGGCCCGAGAACCGCGATGGAATACGTGCTGGAGTTTCCGTAACGCACTCAAATCGCAGCTGACGGTGTTTTGACATCAGCTGGATCAGCTGACGGACGCCCAAGGGGTAAGTATTTTCGTTAATTTCGTATTTTATGTTGAAATTATATCAATTGATTTTCATTAAGTCCAATTATGCAGTTTATGTGGAGGCCTTACCCTGATTGGGTTATTGCCGAGAGGGTTGCTCGGGATGTAGGCTTCCAGGCCACTTGTCGAGCCCGTAAATACTCGTTTGCTTCGAGTTGGTTGAGTACCACATGGCGGAGCGGGTTGCTAGGCAATTCGGATTCCAGCAGGTAATACCAATCGCGGCGGTGGCGGAGGGTACTCGCGAGGATGTCGACGTCCACTCGTTCACGGCGGGAGCGGCTCGGGCTTGGGAAAGAGAACACGTCGCGTACATTGTTTTGTGGGAAGCACGCGTCGATGCGTTGGCGAACGCCGCTCCGGTTCCCGATAATGTTATTGTACCTACCCGTGAGTACATGGATTGGTACAATCGCATTACAGTTCACCTCCTGACAAACCCCCAAAACAGGGATGCCGACCCACTCCTGATGGGCATTCAACCCATCACAACTTCCGAGGCGATTTTTGTAAGTTTTTTTTCGTTGTGTTGTCTTGATTATTTTTTCTCATTTACAGAATTCTAATACAAATATTTATGTTGCAGAAGGAATCCAACAGACTGATGCTCGAGGAATTCGAGAAGCCGGCCTCTCGAACAAACTGTCAATACAAAGCCCTCATCTCCTGGGTTGCCAAGACAATTAAAGAGGCATTTATAGCAGCTGGGAAGACGGTGTCGTGCAGATCGCGCGCTGTCGATGTAGCAGAAGCTGCTGTTCCGCAATCGGTGACGCAACCGAGGGAGCATGTTCCAAGCAGGTCTCTGGTGGGGAGGCAAGGTACTCGAAGAAACCGACAGGCCACTCAGGGGGACTTGGCCGCAAGGTGACTTCGGCAACGTGGTGGGCCACCGGAACCGGCACAACCTAAGGATGATCTGACACGGTCTCCGGCACCCACTCAGTTTCCCACTGCAGCCGAAGTCAGCACTCATTTTGAGTACCAATTCCCAAGCATCGGCACCTATTATCAAGTCTTCAGTCGGGGGCATCCGGGAGCCTGGCCATCTACGTCGGCACAGCTGGGGGTCTATTCTGGCGGGTCGCCTTCGTACAGCCTCCACATTACTCAGACGCAGCACCACACGCCAAGTTTCCAACCTGGTTACCTGGTTACCCCGAGGAGCCGATATTTATCGACACCAAAGGGGCGGAGTTCATCGCAACGGAGCGTGGTAGCACGGTGCGAACGAGAACGGGCCATACGTACTATTTGCGCGAAGACCGGAGAAGTCCCGATCGATACACCCCGTCTGGGCCGTAGATAGCATTTGAATTATTTGTATACGTATGTTTCATTTAATTGTTGTTTCGAACAATTTGACTTATTTTACATTATAAAATACTTTTTTTTGTTTTTCACGTTGTTCGTCTTTTATCATAAAACACTTTGTTTATTCTCTTACTCCAATTTTGGTAAATAATCTGTATCGTTGATTTTTTATGTTGTAAGAATACCAGCTCAGGAAAATGCAGCAAAAAATACAAAAACTGATTGTTTATGGCACAAGACACTGCCAGGGACTTCCGTCCTGGAAATAAAAAAAAAGTTGGCATAACACACTGCCAGGGCAGGAGTCGTCCTGGCTGACGTGGCAAGGCGCGTCTGGGAGACTGCCACGTCATTCGGGGACTTCCGTCCTGGCAAAAAATGTCACTCCCGCTTTTTCCAATGCCATGTCATGACCATTCTACTAAACAAATGTCATTCTAATGCAATTCCCCGAAAACTCCTTAATGTGTCAAATATGATACTTTCAGAGACTAGAAAATATTTTTCTTATTTCCGGAATCAATGCTATTTTTGGAAAATATGTTGTCAACAAATTATTTTAATTTAAAGTCTCAAACCTAGCTGTAGCAAGAAGGTGAAGCAATAGACAATAAAGGGAGCTACCGGGGGGGGGGCAATGTCCAAATTTGACTTTTATTAGAATTAAAAAGAGTAGTTTGACTAACAATGAGTTACCATAATATCCTCATTCTTTGATAGCAATGATAGGACACATAAGAGTGAACCTTACATCCCTTAAAAATATGAGGTTATTTATGGAAGTTAAGGGAGAACGCATATCCATTTTGAGAAAGTTGACATTCATTTTGGAATAAACTAAAATAGAAATAAGATATTCAATTTTGGAAGGAGCGAGTAGTACATTTTCTGAGGCAGTGAATAACAACAACAACCAAGACTTAATCACCAAAAGATTGGGGTCGGCTACATGAACCAAATAAAGAATCACGTAAGGTCATTCACATGAATTAGGGAACGCCCCAACGAAATTCTTAGATTGGTTCATGTAATAGGATGTGACTGAGTTTTACGCTGGTTGTCACGAGACCTACCGTAACCCTTCTCCTTTATCCGGGCTTAGGACCGACAGTAAGTGTCGCGAACTAAAGTTATCAACACTCACTGACAGAGTTCTTGTGAGGCAGTGAAATTTTAGGAAAAGTCAAAGGTCTACTTAAATCCTAAGAAGACTGAATCATCAATTTCCAAGTATCATTTGATATAAATTTCAATGCTACTCTCGTTACATAATTTCATATTGTTAAACATTCTCATTCACTAGTTTGTGTGCATAATTGTAATATATAATGTTTGGGCAATCCTTCCCTCTTGAGGTACTTTTGAGGGATTGAGTTAAACCTAATTCCATTTTTAACATGGTATCAGAACCACATAGTTCGATGTTGACCCTATTATTGTGCATGGTCCAGATGTCCAACCCTAACCGTGTAGGGCGTGTTAAAGATCCCACATCGACTGATTCTATTCCTTTATCTGGAATTGGTATAAATATTATTACTTCATGAAAACTCCTATCCAACAAATACGAAATACCAAGTATATGATGTTGATAAAATGTTCTTTCTTCTATAAATTGCATGCACTTTTCAATGGGTATTAGGATTTCAAAAGGTTTCATTAGTGTTAAGAATGCAACGTTTCTTATATGATATTCTATGATCTATAATTTAGTGACATTCTATGATCTTGCCATCTATTATACTTCTAATTTGGTTTTTTACATGAACTAAAAATGCCTGAAATCTTCCACAATATATTTCCTGAAATTTTGATTTTCGAAGTATTTTTAGGTTACCAGTTAACAATGATATCTCTTCTTGACAGTCTTGTCTTAACACACCACAAGGGGAAAAAGCATGAATAATTAAACATTCTCATTTGTCATGATAGATGATGATTACTGATGTAGCTATATCGTTAATCTAGCTCAAGACTGACCTTTGATTTCGCACAAAATTTGGCCAAATATTGTAGAGATTTTGCCAAATGAAGTCACGGTCACAAACTTATCCTGCTAAATTCTACTGAAACCATAGTTCTTCAACAATTTTCTTTCTTTCATGTTCCTCCTTACTTCTTCTACAACATGCCATTTTTCAGATTGTGCGTAAATCATACTTAACAGTGTATAATTGGCAGCATTCTCTGGCTCCGCCTTGATTAGCCTCTGTGCTAGCACTTCTGCAACTTGTAATCTTCCATGAAGCCTACAACCAGAAACCAAAGAACTCAAAATTCTAGCACTAGGTCTAAAAGGCATTTGACACACGACATCACAAGCATCTTCAAGCTTACCTGCCGTTCCAAGGAGATCGATATTGCAAGCATAATGTTCTACAGTTAACGAAATTTTCTCATCTTTCATCGCTTCATTAAAAATATTTTCCCCTTCATCTACAAGGCCAGCATAGTTACAAGCTGTTATGATTTCAAGAATTGTAATTGCATCTTCTTTCATTCCCGGCAATTTGATCTCATAAAAGAATTGCAATGCATCCTCCCCATAACCATAAAGACCATACACACTAATAATAATAATCCATGAAATGGAATCCCTCAATGACATTTCCTCGAAAATTTGAACAGAATCTGATAGAAAACCGCACTTGGCATACATGCTTATGAGTGAGTTTTGAATACTTAATTGAGAAATCAAGCACGATTTCAGGACATACCCGTGGACTCCACGAGAATGGTAGATGGACAACATAGTGGTGCAGGCAGAGATCACTGCCAACAGAGTAACACCATTGGGTCGAATTCCCTCCTTTTGCATTTCATTGAAAAACATTATAGCTTCTTCAACACTATCTTTACTCCTTGTATAACCCTTAATCATACAACTCCACATCACAACATCCTTTCTTGGCGATCTCTCAAAAATAAAATTTGCAGCCCTGAATTCCGTATCATTCTCACAGTACTTGTCTATAAGAGCTGAGAAAAATCTAAAATCCCAATCAAAATCATTGCAAATAGCATGCCCATGGATCTCTTTCCCCTGTTTTATAAAACCAAACTCAGCACAAGCAGGTAATATGCTGAGTAATGTAACTCTCTTGGGCTTAATATTTTCAACCTGCATTGCCCGGAAGCAATCTATGGCATTTCCAAAGTCATGATCAGCAACAAATCCTGTGATCATAGTTGTCCACGAGACCTCATTTCTCTCTTCCATTCTATCAAAAACACGAAATGCCATCACTTTATCATGAAATTTGAAATAAAAATCCACCAATGCAGTAGACAGAAAAATCGAACTATCCAGTCTTTGATCGACAATAGATAGAGCATGAATGGACCATCTAGGCCAAAAATTTCTGCACAAGCCGAAAGAACGCCAGCAATCAACTCAGGCTTGGGAACAAACCCACACTCATACATGTCCTTAAACAACATAATTGACTCCAAGAAAATCCCATTTTGTAAATAGCAATTTATCATGGAATTCCAAGAAACTGTATCTCTCAGAGGCATTGTCTCAAACACTTTGTATGCACTCTTTGTACCCGATAATTTGGAATAAAATGAAATGAGAGAATTGGAAACTGTACATTCTGAATCGAACCCATTTTTTAGGGCATTGCAGTCAAGCTGAAGACCCAAAGATTTATGCGTTTGAGAATGTGCAGAGGTTTTGATGATTGAAGGAAGAAGAAAGATGGTACTTTCATGACTGGGAAACAGGGAGTGGACATTTTTGGTATAAAGTTGAGCAGCTTTTTCATTAAATCCTTTGAGCAACAAATCTTTGATTTTGGTAATAGAATCAAGGGTTGAGAGTATAGGGTCTGTGGCTAAATTTGATTTGAACCGTTTGATCAGTTGGATATGGTATTGCTTTCCAAACTCTACATGCACAAATCCTCTGACCTTCCCTCAGTTCTTTTGATGCCAAGATTGTGGTTAATAGTGTGGATGGAGACTTTTCTCTTGGCCATATTGTTGATTAGGTGAAACATTTGGTAATGCCTCCCGCTCACCTCTTAGCTTAAAAGGTTATAAATAATCAGGTATAAGAATCGCTAAAGGTACTAAAGAAACAAGAACAACAACTATTAATTCATGAGGTAAGATATTATCAAAAAGTAAAAAAACTTAACGATAAGGGTTTTATAAATTCTTCAAAGATATTAATGAGTAAAAGGATTAATGTTGGTTGAATATATTTGCTGAAATAGCCTAAATTTTTTTTTTTTTTGGTAAGACCCGCATAGAAATAAGTAAATCCAGGGCAACAGTATTAAGTTTTCTTGAAACAAATTGTACATTATAATAATGGATGAGTTATTATTGAGTGACGATTGAATATGAATCAGTCATAGAGAAATCAAACAAAATAATCAGACTCGTTCTGCTAGTTGGATATTAGGTTACCAAGAAAGTTTATTTAAATTAAATATAAAATTGTAGAAACCAAAAATCTATAACAATCATTTCATGATGATTTATTTTACTACTATCCAAGCTTTTCAATCCACGACCATCCAAAACCTTTTTTTTTTATTTTTTTATTTTTTTATTTATGAAATCGGCCTAAGCCGTGTGAACTTTATTAAGAATCGCATTTAACTGAAAATTACAAGTATGTGACCTTGTCTTATAATTTTGACAAGGCAATAAAGAATCAATTAGCTAGCTTTCTAATGTTTGGTGTGCCCAGCTCATCCAGTCGGCCGTGGAAGGTCACTAAACGTGCGGTATATATGTATCATACCTCATTTAGTTGGGTCTTATTCCTGTAACTAACAATTTATAATTCGTTATGTGATTATTTTTTTCAATTATATATATACATGATACATTATGAGTGATTCAATATAGAAATAAGAACAACACGGGACATGCGATTTTTTAGTTGTACTTTTTGCCCATGCAGCTGGCTTTGCCTGTTGACAATGAAGCCATCAAATTAGTACTCAACTGACCACCCAGTACTTAACTTGTATGTTCAATTCTAAGAGTATTCTTGAGCAGATATTTTCTTCTTTTTTTTTCAAATGATAAAAATATCTTGTGCTTGGAAACTCCATCTTATTTTCACAATGGTCCATCAGCTTTACTCGTGCAGGCCATGGCAGATGCTGCTAAACCTGCATACATTCCCGGTTTACGTTTGGTGGATAAATGGGCGGTAAATCATTCTTCTACCTGTGTTTGAATATCATGTTATCCATACATATCTTCCTTACTAGTCTTCGGATTCCATCTGGCACTCCTTATAGGTGTTGATAGGTGGGGGTCTGAATCACAGAATGGGTTTATTTGATACGGTAATGATAAAAGTCAAAAGACAATCATATATCCACTGCCGGAGGTGTCACTGGTGCTCTAAAATATGTGGACCTATACTTGGAGAGTGATAATATTCAAATGGGGGTCGAGGATAAGGTCAAGATTTTATTTTTTTCTGTTCTTTTGTGTGTTCTCATGTTTACAATTCAAGAAGTTGGCACTGTTTGATTCGTGGGAATTAACATGAACCGCTAAATCTATACAAATTTATGGATACTTTAAGAAATATTACTCTCATCTTCAATTATTGATCTACATTACGAGATAAAAGTGGATTCTCAGTAACCACCACAGTCCTTCTCTTCCCTGATGTTAATATGCACACAAATATGCGAGCTTGTTTCAACATTTGCGTATTTCATATTCTTCCGTGAATCTTGACATAATTTACTGAAAAAATTTAAAGGTATATATTTATGGAGAGTTTATTCTCATCTGGTCAGATTGAAACCAGGACACTTGAAGAAGTGAACCAAGACAAAGACTTCCTTGACTACAAGGATCAAAGTGTGCAACCTTTTCTATATATTGCTAAAGTCATGTTAAATTTGTCAGTATTTGTTTTCCATCTCATGACACTGTCTTATCGCCTTTTGCTAGTTTTTCTGGATCCCTAGAGTCCTAGATTCCTTTCTGCAAGTAAATTTTGGCTATTCAGTTTCTATTTTCATTGGCTTTGTGGTGTTTTATCCTTTTAGATCTGCTTCTTTGGTATTTTTTTTCTTAATCCAAAGCCAAAAAGACTAATAAAGGAAAGAAAAATCAATGTACCAGAAAAGAAGATAATGATAAACGAAAACTATGGTCTTTGATGATTTAATCTGACAAATACTGCTGCCCCTTCTACTTCTTCCTTCCATATTTTTTTTCCTCTTTTTGTTTTGAAATTTCAAGTACGAATTACTAATATATAATAAGATAGAAATAAAACTCTAGAGATCAAGTGAAGGAGGAGAATTATATTTCTCCTTGTTATTAGACTCAACAAATATGCATGCCTATTTATAGGCTAGGACATACATAATATTCAATGAATGTTATGCCACTTGAAAAGCCAAGAGTCTTACACTACAAGAAAACAGTTAAATAGTGACCGAAATTATCGACCGAAATATTAGGTCACGCAAAGAACGACGGAATAACGACCGACTGGAAACCGAAAATATAACGGTCGTTATTCCGTCGCCGTTCAGTCGGCAACATCGGCCCCGTTGACTCAAATGAAACGACGTCGTTTTTGTTCACCCTTAACGACCGAATACCGACGGATCTTAACGACCGTTTACCGACGGAAAATATAACAACGGTTTAACGACCAAATTTAATGACCGTTTACCGACGGAAAACATAACGGTGAATATTTATATAGTAATAAATGAAGCACGCAAAACGCCACTAACGACCGAATACCGATGAATCTTAACGACTGTTTACCGATGAAAAATTTAACGACAAATTTAGCGACCGAATTTAACGACCGTTTACCGACGGAAAACATAACGGTGTATATTATATAGTAATAAATGAAGGACACAAAATGCTGTCGTTTTGTGTACACTAAAGACTGAATACCGACGGATCTTAACGACTGTTTACCGACGAAAAATTTACTGACAGATTAACGACCGAATACGTGAAGGTAGACGTAAGGGCGTACCAAAACGACATCGTTTTATTGCCTGATTTGTCAAAAAAAATATATAAAAGGAAGAAGAAGTTCCAGAAATCCCTAAATCTTCTTTGAAAATTCTCTTCAGCCACCGCCATCCAGCTACCCCGCCACCGCTATTCCGCCACCTCCACCCGGACATCTAAAAAAAAAAAGGTAGATGGTTCCATTTCTCAAAAACCAAATCCATCTTGCCACCTCCATTAAAGGTTCGTTCTTTTTCATGGTTGTTTTATCCATTTTTTCTGATTATTTAACTACCTTTTATGATTAAATGTTTTGTTTTTCTGTGTTGAAAAAGGAGACGCTGCCATTTTCTGGTTTTGCAATATCTTTGGCTAGTTTCTTAATTTCAGGTTAGATTCTTTATCTTTGACTGTAATTATATTGATAATTACAGTCAAAGCTGACCTTAATAGTTCTGTTTTGAACTCTGATTTTTTATCTTAATTATCTTCCTTTGAATGAGGATTTTTTCTGTTTTTCCTTAATAGTTCTGTTAAATCTCTGATTGCTGTGAACTTTAATTGAATTGGATTAGATCGAGTTCAAGGTCCAATGTCGTACAATTCAATTACTTTGTAATGGGGTCCCGTTAAGGAGAGTGATGTCATACACCGGTTACTTTGTTAACGGTTATAGATTTCACACAAAAGCCCACAACAATGGAAAAGGAACGACAAACAATGGGGTATGGGTTAAAGGAGATTATTACGGAGAGTTGAAGCAAGTCATTGAGGTTGAACTTGCTAGAGTACCTGACCAACAAATAATTCTTTTCAAATGCGACTGGTTTGATTCTACTCCAAATCGAGCTTTGAGGGTGCATCCTCAATATAAACTTGTAGAAATCCATAGAAAAAGAACGTACCAGAGTTACGATCCATTTGTATTTGCATCCCAATGTTAACAAGTCTAGTACACACCTTATCCGGGTAGTAAGACAACATCTAGGGCTGATTGGTTGGCTGTTTGTCGTTCCAAACCACGTCTAGTTGACGTTCATGGAGTTCCGGTACCATATCAGGAAAAAGTATGCGAGGAGGAGACCAATCATATTGATCCAACTGTTACTGAAGTTGGTCAAGTTGCACACCGGTCGGGGAAATTGAAGTTGTACTTGTGGCCGGTACGATCTGTGTTGATGAAGATGATGAAATTATGTCGGGTGATGACAATTCTGAAGAAGATGATGAATTCATGTCGGAGGATGATTTAGAATGATTAATCTCTTTCTCGCTTCTTGGAACTCCACATATTGAAGGTGAGTAATATTTGTTAGTTTATTTTTTAGTACTTTATTATCATAAATTAATTGTCGTTTTGTATAACTTTTTAACATAATTCAAAGTGGTAATTTTATTTCCATAAAATAATTTGATTCTTAAATTTTCAGATTGCAACTCATGCATTTCCAAGGATATACATATAAATGACATCAAAGAGTTTATGAGAAGTGTAAACTTTGATTGTGAGTGTTGTAATGTAAATAAGAAGTGCACACTTTGATTGTGAGTTTTGATAATTCAAAGTGTGCACTTTGATTGTGAGTGTTGTAATGTAATGAGAAGTGCACACTTTGACTGTGAGTGTTGTAATTCAAAGTGTGCACTTTGATTGTGAGTGTTGTAATGTAATGAGAAGTGCACACTTTGATTGTGAGTGTTGTAATGTAAATGAGAAGTGTAAACTTGTGGTTTTTAGTAAGATAATTGGTTATGAAATGTTATTTTTTGGTTTATTGATTATTTTTTCTATTTAGGATCTTATTAATACTGTTTCTGGTTCGTATTTATGTGCGTATTCCTATTTTTTATAATAGGGATTTAATTAAATTTCAGATTTATTTTTTTAATTTAAAACAATCTAGCGACGGAATAGTGACAGAATAATCGGGTGCTATACCCCGCCGTCGCTATTCGGTCCCTAACAAGTCCGTAGGTATTCTGTAGGTATATGGCGAACCAATATTCGGTAGCTAAAGTATCCGTCGGTATTTGGTCGTTAACAAGTCAGAGTCAGAGTCAGAGTCAACATTGTTGACCATGCGGTCGGTATTCAGTAGCTATATGGCGACCCAAGATTCGGTAGCTAAATAAGCCGTCGATATTAGGCCGGTATATGGCGACTCAATATTCGGTCCTTAGACTTTCCGTCAGTATTCGGTCGTTAACAAATCAAAGTCAAAAGTCAACAATGTTGAATGTTCAGTCGGTAATCCGTCGGTATATGGAGACCGAATACTCGGTCGCTGTATATTCCGTTGGTATTCGTTCGGTAATTTGCTTAGCGACAAAAAATATACGACCACGTAATTCCGTCGATAATCGGTCGCTAAACTGAGTTTAGCTAAACTGAGTTTAGCGATAGAAATGTCTGTCCCTGTTACACAGTTTTCTTGTAGTTTTAGACATTCAATACATTAATGGAGGTGATATGAACCTTATAGAAATGCAAAGGGACATCCACAATATTTATAACACTCCCCCTTGGATGCCCATTATTTGGAACAATTTCCATAATGCGAATGAGATACTGGTTCATTTAAAACCCTACCAGGAATACCCAGTGGGAAAAACCATGGTTAAGGGAAAAAGAGTACAACGCGCATTTACTCCCATCATCGTTACATCAATTGAGATCTTTGAGTCAACGTATTCCAGTGTTGTGAACTAATTTCTCAAATATAGCAGTTGGGTGCCTTAGTAAATAAATCTACCAAATTTTCACTTGAATGAATTTGTAGAACACTTATATCGCCATTTCTCTGAAGTTCATGAGTGAAGGAAAACTTTGGTGAGATATTCTTTGTTCTATCACCTTTGATATATCCCTCTCTCTTTTTTTTTTTGCTAAGTTTGATGTATCCATCGTTGAGTTGTGCAATGCATACTGTATTATGCTCATACAAAAATATTGGAGCTTCTTTTCTAAATGATAGACACAATCTTCTCGTATATGGGGAATTACAGATTTTAGACATACGCAGGCACGACTAGCCTCATGGATTGCCACAATTTCAGCATGGTTACAAGAAGTCGCTATAATAGTTTGTTTCATAAAACGCCAAGAAATAGCAGTTCCACCAAATGTGAATACATATCCATATTGTAATCAAGTATTATGATGATCAGATAAGTACCCTGCATTTTGCAAAGCCAATTAAAGTTTCTTGTAGGTAGCGCAGACATGTTTAATCCCGCTCCAATGCCTTCGGGTAGGACATGAGCTAAACCTTGTTAATAGGTTGACAGAAAATGATATTTCGGGTAGTGTATGACTAGCAAGATAAATTAGTGTCCCAATTGCACTCAAGTATGGCACTTCAGGACCAAAAATTTCTTCATCCTTTTTCTGAGGATGGAAAGGGTCCTTGTTCACATCAAGTGACCTTAGAATCATTGGGATGCTGAATGGATGTGATTTGTCCATGCAAACTCTTTTATGTGTATGTTTCTTGATGTAAGTGTATCTCATTCTTTCTGTGCTCAATTTGCAACCTTAGACAAAATTTTGTCTTTCCAAGATATTTCTTCAAGTATGCCATTGTTACTAAAATCTCTTCAGGAGTTCCAATGATATTTAAATCATCAACGTACACTGCAGTGATGACAAATCCGGACCCAAATCTCTTTATAAAATGCATGGGCAAATTGGATCATTCTTATAATCTTTTCTTAATAAGTAATCACTAATGTGATTATACCACATGCGTCCATATTGATTCAATGCATAAATAGATCTATTTAATTTAATGGAGTAATGTTCTCGAGAACCTTAATTTGCTGCTTCTGGCAGTTTAAATCTTTCTGGGAGTTTTATATAAATTTGCTGCTTCTGGCAGTTTAAATCCTTATGGGAGTTTCATATGAATTTTGTTGTCAAGTGGGTCATACAAATAGACTGTGACTACTTCCATTAGACGTAAGTCAAGTAATTCTCTTATCGCCAGACTGATTAAGAATCTAAAAGTAGTTGCATCTACCACAGGAGAATATGTCTCTTCATAATCAATACCATGTCTCTGTGAGCACCCTTGTGCAACTAATAGTTCTTTATATCTCAAAATTTCTTTGAGACTTTGGAAAGTATAATGTATCAATTATTTCAAGTTTCGTTCCCCAAGGTAACAATATGTGCTCTTCTGGAGCCTTATATAATTTTTTGTACTACCCAATATCATACTCACGCTAGCCAATTTTATTATCAATCAACAAAATATTTATTATCCTTAAGTGTCGTATGAGTAGTTTCATTGTCTGCCAGACATAAATCTTCACCATTTATTGTTAACTGAACTGGGGAGATATTCATATTCTTCACAAATAAATGTCACAAGAAATATTCCAAATAAAAGGTCTTCATATGTTATATAATATTGCATAGTATGACCATAAAGTTCAGAATATAAAACTGTGACATATACAGTTGAGTCACAATATATATAGTGTCAAAATTTAGTGGATATCAAGCATTTTGATACTGGTTACCCTTTATGCTTATGAAATATAAATGTAACACTATCTAGGATATCATGCTTATTTTTGTCATAGCAAAATTTATTCAAACAATGATAGAACTATGTATTTGTCTTACTCTTCAAGATGAATAGATTCACTAAGAAAACTCCTCATGTATAAGTCTAAAACATATTCCATCATTTCATATAATGCTATCATGTATCTAATGGATTATAAAGAATATTACTAGCGGATCAAGCATTAGATAGTCCAAGCCTGCCTTTCCGACATGTTTTACTTTTAATTTATTTACTTTTCTTTGTTAAAGACACATTATATAAGAGGTATTTACAAGAAATCTCCATAATCTTTCCACTTACTGTCCAGCCATAAAAAGAATTATGTAAAAACATGAAACATTTTACAAATAGAAATTCACACTAGTATTTTAGGAACAAGTTGTTTTCCATATTAAGAGTTAATACAATGAGGGGTCAATAGCCTTATATTCACTACTAAGAATAATACTTGTAATATGGTAGTTACAAAAAGCATCCAGTCACTTTCATTTTATCTTAAGCAACATGGATCAAGGGAAATCCTCAAGTTTCTCTAGTAGACTCAAGCCTAAATCTTTAATAATAATTTTTTTCTTCTAAATAAATCTCAATCCTTTAGTTGATAATATACTTTAATCCAAGTTTTATTGTCAAGAAACTCAAGTCATTACTAATCTTTTAGCAGACAAGTTTACAATAAGAACTAACCAAATAACAAATTCAAGTTTTGCTAGTTTCGACGTTTAGAAGAAAATTCACAAATTTATATTTGGTTGGAATATATATATATATATATATATATATATATATATATATATATATATATATATATATATATATATATATATGCGAAATGAATTTAAAATATGCATAGCTGAAAATATAAAAAATGTTTAGTTTAAGACTTAACAATTATTAATTCAATATATAACAACATTAAGTTTCAGATTTAACAATTGTTACATTAATACATAACAACTATAAGTTTCAGATTTAACAACTGTTATTTCAATATATAACAACTGTAATTTTTAGATTTAACTACTGTTACTTCAATATATAACAATAGTAAGTTTCAGATTTAACAACTATTAATTTAATATATAACAACATAGTATATAATAAAAACATGAATAAACATGAGATTTTCCTTTTTGTATACCCTTTTTGGGTAACTTTTGCATGGGAATATCATAATATGTTCACCGTAGGTGTGTGTCAATCATATTATGAAAATTTTGGCTATTCAGATTCTATTTTCATTGGCTTTGTGGTGCTTTATCCTTTTAGATCTGCTTCTTTGGTATTTTTTTCTTAATCCAAAGCCAAAAAGACTAGAATTGGCTAATAAAGGAAAGAAAAAAACAACCACAGAAAAGAAGATAATGATAAACGAAAACTATGGTCTTTGATGAATTCGCCTTGGAATATTTTTGGGTAAAAATCGCTCACGCCCCCTAAACTATTCCCTTTTTTTGGTTTTTGACCCTCAACTAAAAACGGTCAAGTTTTACCCCCTAAACTATTTCGATTTTTGGTTTTTGACCTTCCATCCATATTCTCCATTACATCATAACGGAAGTCCAAAAAATGGGGGCATTTTTGAGCAATCGGTATATAAGATCCTAAAATTTTTGTTTTTATAAAAAAAAAAACCTATTATTCTGACGAGAAAGAAGAAGTCTCTGGTGAGAATAGTGACAAAAGAAGCGTGAAGCCGGGTACCACTCCTCTTCTCCAACCACGAACTGTAAATTCCATCCTCTAAAAAAATATCTTAAAAGGCCTTTTTTCCCCTTAAATTTAATTCTATTTATTGTGAATGATATGATTTTTCCAAAATGCCCCTATTTTTTGGACTTCCGTTGTGATGTAACGGAAAATATGGATGGAAGGTCAAAAACCAAAAATCGAAATAGTTTAGGGGGTAAAACTTGACCCTTTTTAGTTGAGGGTCAAAAACCAAAAAACGGAATAGTTTATGGGGCGTTAGCGCTTTTTAACAGGGACAGACATTTCTATCGCTAAACATGAGAGTTGTTTACGTATTCTGTGTGGCTTTGAGTGTGGTCTGGAGTATTCTTGTGGTGTGGTTAGGATTATAGATCCTTATAGATTTGAGAGTCGATGCCTAGAATATTGTCTGCTCCTGCTCCTCTCCGTAGTATTGTTGTGAGATTTGATATCTCGTTGTTCGTACTCTAGACACTCACCACCCAAATATTTTATTCAAATATATATTATAAATATTCTACAATTGATATCAGAGCTAAGTTGAGCTAGTGTTATGTGGGATCCTCGATGTTGGAGGGTTTGTCCAGTTTTTGTCTTTGATGGCAAAAATAATTTTGATATGTGTCGACAACATATGCAAAATTATTTTGAAAGTCTTCAACTTTGGAATATTATGGAAGAAGGTTTTGAATAACCTCCTTCCAACCAACAATTGACTGATGGAGAGGAGAAGAATATGTGGGGAAATATCTTTGTAATGCACAACCTCAATATTAAGGTAGCATTAGATGTTGCAAGAAGATTTGTCTATGTTGAATTGGCAAAGGATATTTGGACTCATTTGATTACTCGTTATGGAGGTAAGGTTTCTTCTAAAAATATTGTTGAAAAAGATGAAAGTTTTAGATTTCAACAAGTTGATGAGAAAATTATTATTGGTAGGGAGAAGATTAAAATTTTATCTCCATGGGAAGAAGAAAAATATTTTGAAAAATTTGAAGATGCAGTTGAATATCTTGATTTGGATCATTCTACTCTAATTGGCAGATCTTTAGTTGAGTTGGAAGAAAATATTGTCTTAGATGATTGTGAAAATATTATTTTAATAGATTCCTCTCAAGATAATATTGATGTAGCTTATTCGGTGAGTGCTACAATTGATGATGATTTATTGATTCAAGATTCTTCACAAATTATTAATTTGGTAGATAATTGTGATAATCTTATTGTTGAAAATTTAATTGAAGATAAAGTGTCAAAAAAGGAAGAAAGTCATGAGAAGGGAAACAACACAAAGATATTTCTTGTAGTGGATAAAATTATAGAGATGAATTATTTGGTAGACATTAGTTTGTTCAATGATTTGTGCGGCATGCTTTAGGGTCTCTTGTTGATTATGATTCACCATGTTTCGAATTGGTGTCCAGTGAGTTGGATTCTAGTTCTAGTTTGGTGGATGAGGAGCTCACATTTAATATGGATGATTGTTTTGATAAAGCGGAGCTAATAATGAAGTTGTTTGTAATCTACAAGATTTTGTCTTCTTCTATTATGAAAAAGAAAGTTAATTATAAATTTTTGTTCCATAGATTCTTTACAGCAAAAGAAGTTGCAATGGAGATCTTTCTCATGATGGAATTGGACCGGATTTATCGAGCTTGATTTAAGGGAGGCAATGTTGGAATTATTAAATCAAACTTATTATTATTTAGAATAATATTTAGTTTTGGTAATTATTAGTTTTATTGTATTATGATTGCTTTGATAGTTTCCTAGTCAGATTATATTTTCTAGATGTCTTACAGATTCTAGGAGGGTTTTGACTCCTATAAATATGAGAGTTGTTTACGTATTCTGTGTGGCTTTGAGTGTGGTCTGGAGTAGTCTTGTGGTGTGGTTAGTATTATAGATCCTTATAGATATGAGAGTCGATGCATAGAATATTGTCTACTCCTCTCCGTAGTATTGCTGTGAGATTTGATATCTCGTTGTTCGTACTCCAAACACTCACCACCGAATATATTTATTTAAAATAGATGTGTTTCCGCATTAATTAAAAAAAAAAATCTATATCAAATAAGCATGAAAATCACGCTAAGAGTTTCAATCACCAGCCCGGGGGAAGATGCGGTGGACCGGTCTATTGGTTTTAAAATTCATATTTACATGTAAGATTGGTTGGTCTTGTGAGTAGAAATGTGTGACCAGAAATTTAATTAATAAATAAATCATTACATGCTGGGAAAAACATACAGACATTCAAGTAAATTGTTGTCCTGCCAGAGAAAATGAGGAATTCTTCACATGGACATAAAAGACAAAACTTTATTATTTCATTCTTTCTTGTAACAATCCTACCAAAAAAAGATATATGCATTTCTATTCAAACTCCTACCCCACACCAAATGACAAGAAATGATTAAATAAAAGTAAATACTCCCTAATAGTATGCTTTATAAATAGAACACCAATGATCCCATTTCTCACATATTCTACGTGTCCTGGATTGGCTCAGAGGATTGCCAGATAAATGCAACAATATTTAAAAACATCCTTAATTCGGTTATACCTAATGCTCCAAATCTCAAACATCTTTGTCTCCAAACAGGCATCAAACATTATTTTAGAATATTTGAAGAAGGTAGTTGGTACGCAAAATCTATACTAGCAAGTATACTAGGTCGATGTTGTAGTAGTCAAGGTCGATCCCACAGAGAATAATGATTAATTAATTTCTAAGTAACTAATTCTACGATGATCAAAAGCAAGTAAAATAAATTCAATGGTTGATGATAGTATGGTTTAACTAAATTAATTAAATAAACTAAAGGAAACAAATTACTTAAACAAGAGTGATAAAAGTCTAAGGCACATGAATTCACTAAATTAACCAATATATTATCCTTACGAGATGTTATTCTAGAGTGAGTTTCATTAATCGATCGATTTCCAATTATATCTAATAACCTCTTTCAAGGCTTACCAAACCTATTTTCATGAATAAACCAACTATATGTCTCTGTTGATTTTAACCCATAAAAATGCATTAAACATATGAAATCATAAAAGATCGCACAAACCATACAAGTATATGTCTATCTTGCATGCAATTTATGTTCAGATTATTTAACCTAATTAACAAGGTCAGCTGTCGCAAATCTTCCAAGTTAATGTAAAGACAATTTGAGTGGTAGCTAATCACACAAAAGCATTAAGAACAATAATAAGAAATTAATTTCACAACACTCATCGAATAACAAAATCACAAGAATAATATATAAAATTAATCTAGCTACATCATGGCCTTAGAATAAAGATTTAGCTCATACTAGAGAAAAATTCAATAACAAATTAAAACCTAGAATAATCTAAAAATGACTGAATAATAATTTCCTAAGACTAGTAAAGAGTATTTATAGCAATAGAAATCTACTAGCTTAAGGTAATTGACATAGATCAAAACTCTCCCACTCTTCTAAAGTAGTTGACATAAAATACAACTCTTCAAGATTCTTTAAGGTAGTTGAAATACACCAAAACTCTTCTAGTCCGTAAAAGATATATCTTCAATTCTAGCAGCTTCTTTCTTGTTCTGCAAGTTTGGTTCACTTTTACCCTTCAAAAGACTATTTTACCCCTACAAATGCAAACACATAAAAGTGAGGATTATACCATTCTAAGCTCAAAACTCGATATGTAAATACTTTTTGAAGCTCAAAATTACTATTTAAAGTAGAAGAAAATATAGATAAATTTACGAGTTATCAAATTCCCCCCAACTTAAGCATTTGCTTGTCCTCAAGCAATTTAGACACAAGGTAAGACCGACAAACAAAACTCCTCAAGAACAAGTAAAAAGAAACCATGGAATCAGCAAGTTTAACAACTCAAATATTAATCTCCAATTATTCCAACATAACAAGTGCCACAAATACGAGTAATGATATAGTATAAGGCAATTCACTCAATCTTTCATTAGTATTTCATGAAAAGTATGCATTCAAGAAGCTTGTATTAAGAACTAGACAAATAGACCTTTATCTTTCACACCTCTTTTTGCTACAATTCAATCCATAGGTACCTTTGTGCAATGTGCTTTTATTTTGACTCACGAATATATAGAATTAAAGTAAAACTGAGTAAGATCATTCAATTCCTTTATCATTTTTAAAGTTTCTATTGGGATTCGTAGTGCACCAAGGAGTGTGAACTTTCTTATCACTCGTTTAGTGGCGTGCTAATTTCGCATACTAATAATCTTCCATTTTTCAAGATCAGCGGAGTAAAACCCAATTTATACTTTTTATTGCGGGCACCAAGGAGTGTGAACTTTCTTATCAATCGCTTAATGGTGTGCTCATTTCGCATGCTCATACTCTTAGTGTGTTGATTGTTTTTTTTTCATTTTCAACTTATTTATAACCAAGAGCAGTGGGAGTAGAGCCCAGAAATAAACATTCGACATTTTGTCGCATTTTTTTTTGAATTAAAAAGAATTACCTAGTCGTCCCTTTAAAAGCGATATATTCGAGTCAAGAGTTGTGTAGTGTATTGGGTAACCAGAAATTGAATTAACAACAAAACAAGGGTTATCTTAAAAGGTCTTAAAGTCTAATTCCAAATACAAGTTCTATCACATATACATAGACACAAGATAATCACTCAAAAACTTTTTTTTTAATTTTCCATTTATTCTAGTGGCACGAGTCAAATATTGAAAATCATGGAGAATAATGCTTAAAGTTGTTAAAATTAACGTATCCACAATTAATTTTTTGACTTTTTCTTTTTATGATTTTTTGGATTTTTTTATTTTTCTAATAATATGCAAAACTACTAAAAAATATCAAATAAACCTAACGAAAACAAATAAAATAAAGCACTAAAGGTAAACATAAACAATCCAAAACTTAATTCCCCCAACTTAAATCGAACATCCTCAATGTGAAAATAAAGAGCAAATGATTAAGGGAAGAGAACAATACTGCCCTGATTAAAGTGGGAATGAGGAGAAAAAGTGGCCTCAAGGCTCCTCAGGGCCATGACTCCCGCGACCACCTAATCCGTATTCGCCTCGTGAATGTAAATCTTCAATGATTAATGGGTGCTTGGTAAATAAAAAATAAAAAAAATTAATAAAGAAATAAAAATTGTGAATAGAGGCACACAAAAAAATGGAAATATGTAGGAGGAATTTGATGTTACAAAAAAAATAAAAAATAAAAAAATAAAAAAATAGAAAAGAAAACGATTTGGTGTGAACAGAGGAAACAAAAAATGACAGAGAAACAAAAAATTCGTGAAGGTTAAAGGGTGAGAAGCAGGGGGGACGGTGCCATGTTGAAGAGGATGACTAGGAATGGCACGAATCTTGAAAACATGGTTTAAGTATTACTCTTTTTTTATGTCTTTTTTTTTTTTTTTTAATATAAAACAAAAATCCTAAAAACTCCATATCCAGTGCCTGCACAGGAAAGGTAGAAGTGCCTGCGCAGGATCATCTCTGTTCAATGTGGCGTTATCCTATTTTTCTTCTTCTTTTTTTTTTTTTTTTTTTGAAATCTGTAAATCCTATGATACTCATAAAAAAAATAAAAAAAAAAAACGTTTTTTTTTATACTTATGCAAAATTTTAATAAAATAGAAAAACTTAAAAATTTAAGGGAGAAAAAAAATAATAAAAATAATAATTAGTGCTCGTTTAACGTGAGATTGTCACACGTGCATTATGGGTGCAAACCAAGAAAGATAATAAAAATTATCGTTCTTATGGAGTAGCGTCGTCCACTTTTTATTTATTGACGCATTACCTGAAGAGGGATTTAGGGAGGATGCCAAAGATTGTATGCCACTTTGAAATTGTCAAAATTTTCACCAAATTTATGTCCGATTCGTTCTTTGATTGTGAATCCTCTTGTCATGGAGCAATTCCAAACACTCTTTATACTTTTGATCGTTCTTGTGAGTTCCAATTGGAAGTCCACCAAACTCACTTAATTCCAAGGTTCTTGTTACACCCGAAAAAATATGAAGAATTAAGTACGGGTAAATCGGGATGAACCTTCAAAAACAAGTATGATTAAATTGAGAGTGAGAAGGAATAAAATTGAAATCAAATGACGGTGGCTTCTCGAGAAGATGGCACCAGTCCCTCTAAATTCTTCTCTAACTCCTCAAATTGCTCATTTTTACAAGACGAATAAGGAGGATGTGTATTAGGATGAGAAACGTGCTCCATTGTATCCTCCTTACTTTCTTCTTTTTCAATCTCTTCATGCAGAATAAACTCAAGAGGTTTGTGAGTCAATTTATCTTTAAGATCTTGTGTAAGAGAAGTATTAGAACTAACAATATAACAAGAATCACTATCTGCATGGTATTTCATCGGCTTATACATATTAAAGATAACCTCAACATCTTCAACTCTAAGAGTAATCTTTCCTAGTTGAACATCTATCAAAGCTCTACTAGTAGCAAGAAAAGGTCTACCAAGAATGAGGGGCACATCTCTATCCTCATCAATGTCCACTACAACAAAATCAGCAGGAAAAATAAATTTATCCACTTTAACAAGAACATCCTCAATTATACCCCACGGATAAATTATTGACCTATCTGCTAGTTGCAATGTCATGTTAGTAGGTTTCACCTTACCTAGCCCCAACTTTTCAGAAATAGACAAAGGCATTAAATTAATGCTAGCACCTAAATCACATAACGCCTTATCAAAATTTAATTGCCCAATAGTACAAGGAATAGAGAAACTCCCTGGATCTTTTAATTTACGGGGCAACTTCCTTTTCGAGCAGCGAGCACTCCTCTGTAAGGATTACTTGTCTCATAATCAGTCGAGCTTACGCTTGTTTGTTAGCATCTCCTTCATGAATTTCGCGTACCTCGGCATTTGCTCCAAAGCCTCTGCAAAAGGAATGTTAATATGCAACTTTTTAAATACATCCAAAAACTTAAAGAATTGTTTATCGATATTTTTCTTTGTAAGTCTTTGGGGAAAGGGAATAGGAGGAACATAAGGTGGAGGAGGAATATAAGGTTTAGAGTCTCCCTCTTTTAGCTTATCCTCGTTTGAAGAATCTATTGTTTTGTCGCCCTCATTCCTTTCCTTTTCAGCTTCTTTAGGCTTTTCCACTCATTGGATTTGATTTCCACTCCCGATGGTCACTTTGCATGAACTCGCTCCACGAGATTTTTTCTCTATATCACTAGGAAATATCTACGAAGCTCTATCTTTTAAATTTCTAGCACATTGACCAATTTGAAACTCCAAGTCGTTGATAGAAACTTGACTTGTATGAGCAAATAGGTCTATCTTAGCCTCCAACTTTTGTAAGTATTGAATCAAAGTTTCCTCATATTGAGGTGTCCTTTCTTGTGTTGGAGGAGGTCTGTTGTGGAAGAGCCATAAATTGTTGTTGAGTATCTTGATCCATCCATGAAAAAATTTGAGTGTTGCCTCCACTCCCAGAGTTATAAGTGTTGGAGTAAGGATCATTCCATTGAGACATGCATTGCCTCTCGGCTCCCATATAATATGCTTCATGGTATGGTGGATATCCAAAAATTGTTTTGGTTGCCTCTTTGATTCATGAAGAGGCTAACTTGATTTGTCAATTCAGCCAATTTGAAACCACCTCGAATGTTGTTGCCATGCCCAAAAAAATAAATAAATTAAATAATGACCAAAGTAAAATTAAAATCACAAAGAAAAAAAAATTAATCAAATATTCCCGACAGCGGCGCCAAAAACTTGATACGCAAAATCTATACTAGCAAGTATACTAGGTCGATGTTGTAGTAGTCAAGGTCGATCCCATGAGAGAATAATGATTAATTAATTTCTAAGTAACTAATTCTACGATGATCAAAAGCAAGTAAAATAAATTCAATGGTTGATGATAGTATGGTTTAACTAAATTAATTAAATAAACTAAAGGAAACAAATTACTTAAACAAGAGTGATAAAAGTCTAAGGCACATGAATTCACTAAATTAACCAATATATTATCCTTACGAGATGTTATTCTAGAGTGAGTTTCATTAATCGATCGATTTCCAATTATATCTAATAACTTCTTTCAAGGCTTACCAAACCTATTTTCATGAATAAACCAACTATATGTCTACGTTGATTTTAACCCATAAAAATGTATTAAACATATGAAATCATAAAAGATCGCACAAACCATACAAGTATATGTCTATCTTGCATGCAATTTATGTTCAGATTATTTAACCTAATTAACAAGGTCAGCTGTCGCAAATCTTCCAAGTTAATGTAAAGACAATTTGAGTGGTAGCTAATCACACAAAAGCATTAAGAACAATAATAAGAAATTAATTTCACAACACTCATCGAATAACAAAATCACAAGAATAATATATAAAATTAATCTAGCTACATCATGGCCTTAGAATAAAGATTTAGCTCATACTAGAGAAAAATTCAATAACAAATTAAAACCTAGAATAATCTAAAAATGACTGAATAATAATTTCCTAAGACTAGTAAAGAGTATTTATAGCAATAGAAATCTACTAGCTTAAGGTAATTGACATAGATCAAAACTCTCCCACTCTTCTAAAGTAGTTGACATAAAATACAACTCTTCAAGATTCTTTAAGGTAGTTGAAATACACCAAAACTCTTCTAGTCCGTAAAAGATATATCTTCAATTCTAGCAGCTTCTTTCTTGTTCTGCAAGTTTGGTTCACTTTTACCCTTCAAAAGACTATTTTACCCCTACAAATGCAAACACATAAAAGTGAGGATTATACCATTCTAAGCTCAAAACTCGATATGTAAATACTTTTTGAAGCTCAAAATTACTATTTAAAGTAGAAGAAAATATAGATAAATTTACGAGTTATCAGTAGTAAAGTTGTACCACATGATTCCCCATTCACAGAGGATTTACCAAGGCTAAATGTCCAAAATTTCTACCACGATCTCGAAGATATTCTCTACGAAGAAACTGGTAAAAACAAATTTACATGGTTAGTCCATAGACCGGCATTAGTATTCGGGTTCTCACCTCGTAGATTATGATAAACATTGTTAGTACATTATGTGTTTACGCTACAATTTACAAGTTCGAGAATAAACCATTAGTATATCCTGGTAGTAAAACTTCCTGAAATTGTTATGCTGATACTGTGGATGCGGATTTAGTAGCCGAGCATGAGATATGGGCAGATGTGTATTCAATTGTAACAATGGCGACGTTTTCAAATGGAAACATACTTGTAAATCATTAGCAGAGGAATTTGGGGTGGAAATGGTGGGTTATATTGAAGGAAAAGAGCTTAGCAGAAATGATGAAGGATAAAAAATTAATATGGGATGAAGGATAATAGCGGTTGTAAATTGCTTAATCAATCACTCACCATAATGTTCATATTTTTTATTGAAAACTTGAGAAATCAACTTCCATTGATATACGGTTGATTTCTCAAGTTTTCAATAAAAAATATCAACATTATGGTGAGTGATTGATTAAACAATATATATAAACTTTTTTTTTTGAAATAAAAAATGTATATGAGTTTTAAACTTTAAAATTTCATAGAAATATAAGTTTTACAATTTGTAAGAAATGTATGATTTAAATAGCCGAGATTAAACCATTAGTATATTCCAGTAGTAAAAATTCCTGGAATTGTTATTCTGATGCTGTGGATGCGGATTTATTTGCCGAGCATGAGATATGGGCAGTCGTGGATCCAAAGGCAAAAAATCAAGTACTCAATTGTAACAAAGGCGACGTTTTCAAATGGAAACATATTTTGAATTCATTAACAGAGGAATTTGGAGTGGAAATAGTGGGATATATTGAAGGAAAAGAACAAATGTGCGTAGCAGAAATGATGAAGGATAAAAAATTAATATGGGATGAGATTGTGAAAAAGATAATGTAGTACCTACTAAGCTGAAGGATATTGCTGCATTTTGGTTTGCTGATACCTACCAACCTTTACTCTTATTGCACTAAAATTTGAATTTTTTATTTCGGTTATTAAGGAACCATACCGAACATAACCAAAATTATTTTGGTTTGGTAATTTCGGTTTTTAAACTATTATGGTTCGGTTAAGTTTACTAAAACAAATTATAAAACCGAATTTCGTCCCGAAATTTCGTACCGATACCGAATCGAATTATCGAACGCACACCACTACCCGGGATACCGAGTCATCAATTCCACAAGCGGGAAAATTCAGTGTTCACTATATATACATTTCTAATTCAACCATTTTCTAATTCCCATTTCTAATTCAACTCAATATCATTGAAGTTGATTTTCTCAAGTTTCAATGAAAAATAACATCGTGGTGAGTTCTCGATATATGATTTCTTGAAGTTTTTTATAAATTTATTAAAGTTTAGGATTATATATGTAAATTGTACAAATATTAGGGATTCATGCGAAATTATATGAAATATAGGGTGGTATGATATATATATATATATATATATATATATATATATATATATATATATATATATATATATATATATATTTCTTGAACTTTTGGATAAATTGTAGTAATATTAGGTTTGATGTGTAATTATATGAAATCTAGGGTTAGATATGTAAAATATATATATTTTTTAAAATATTTTTATGAAATTAGGTTCTAAATTGTACGAAATTAGGAATCGATGTATGAAATTAAGGTTTAAATTTGTAGTTTTTTTTTTTATCTTTCTTTTGCTCTGTTTTCTCAAAGTGTTGTCTTGGAATTTTGAAGAAACAATCTTCAAATTCTGGTACATCTGTGGGGAGGTGGGAAGAAGATATAAAAGGCGACGTTTTCATCCCGAAACCGAATTTTATCCCAAAATTTTGTACCGATACCTATTCGAATTAACGAACGCACACCACTACCCGGGATACCGAGCCATCAATTCCACAACCGAGAAAATTCAGTGTTCACTATATATACATTTCTAATTCAACCAATTTCTAATTCAGCACATTTCTAATTCAACTCAATATCATTGAAGTTGATTTTCTCAAGTTTCAATAAAAAAATAACATCGTGGTGAGTTCTCGATATATGATTTCTTGAAGTTTTTTATAAATTTATTAAAGTTTAGGATTACATATGTAAATTGTACAAATACTAAGGATTGATGCGAAAATTATATGAAATATAGGGTGGTATGATATGTGAATATATATATATTTCTTATACTTTTGGATAAATTGTAGGAATATTAGGTTTGATGTGTAAATTATATGAAATCTAGGGTTAGATATGTAAAATATATATATTTTTTTAATTTTTTTTATGAAATTAGGTTCTAATTGGTACGAAATTAGGAATCGATGTATGAAATTAGGGTTTAAATATGTAGTTTTTTTTTTTATCTTTCTTTTGCTCTGTTTTCTCAAAGTGCTGTCTTGGAATTTTGAAGAAACAATCTTCAAATGCTGGTACATCTGTGGGGAGGTGGGAAGAAGATATAAAAGATATGTTAGAAAAGACGTGGGATGCGATTAATGTTGTTAGGAAGAAGCCAATTACAGTAAATTGAAAGCCAATCACTCCTGCTTAAAGGTGTGTGTTCTATCCATTCCCCGCTGAAAGATATATCCTTATAAAAGAGAGAGAACAAATTCCAAAAAGAGATATTTTTAATATTGTGGTCGTTGGATCAATAATATGACGATTGAGTTTGTTTGATTCCAACACCTAATATTTTTAATATTGTGGTCGTTGGATCAATAATCTGGCCTAAATTATCTTGAACGTCAATTTTTTATATTGGATGGCCGAAATTTGTTTTGCTAATTTCGTAGTAGAGCCAGTGAATTTACAAACAAAATTCCACAAGAAGAAAAAACCCAGGGTTTACTATATATATACTATGTTTCAACTTTTAAACTTTCTCATTTCTAATTCAACTTTATATCACTGGAAGTTGATTTCTCAAGTTTTCAATAAAAAATATCAACGCTTTGGTGAGTGATTGATTAAACAATATATATAAACTTTTTTTTTGAATAAAAAATGTATATAAATTTTAAACTTTAAAATTTCATAAAAATATAAGTTTTACAATTTGTAAGAAATGTACGATTTAAATAGCCAGATTAAACCATTAGTATATTCCAGTAGTAAAAATTCCCTGGAATTGTTATGCTGATGCTGTGGATGCGGAATTAGTTGCGAGCATGAGATATGGGCAGCCGTGGATACAAAGGCAAAAGATCAGGTACTCAATTGTAACAAAGGCGACGTTTTCAAATGGAAACATATTTTGAAATCATTAACAGAGGAATTTGCGGTGGAAATGGTGGGATACATTGAAGGAAAAGAGCAAATGAGCGTAGCAGAAATGATGAAGGATAAAGAATTAATATGGGATGAGATTGTGGAAAAGATAATTTAGTACCTACTAAGCTTAAGGATATTGCTGCATTTTGGTTTGCTGATATTGCATTTACGTTTGCTGATACCTACCAACTTTTACTCTTATTGCACTAAAATTTGAATTTTTTATTTTAGTTATTACGGAGCCATACCGAACAGAACCAAAATTATTTTGGTTTGGTAATTTCGGTTTTTAAACTATTATGGTTCGGTTATGTTTACTGAAACAAATTATAAAACCGAATTTCGTCCCGAAATTTTGTACCGATACCGAATCGAATTACCGAACGCACACCACTACCCGGGATACCGAGCCATCAATTCCACAAGCGAGAAAATTCAGTGTTCACTATATATACATTTCTAATTCAACCTATTTCTAATTCAACTCAATATCATTGAAGTTGATTTTCTCAAGTTTCAATGAAAAATAACATCCTGGTGAGTTCTCGATATATGATTTCTTGAAGTTTTTGATAAATTTATTAAAGTTTAGGATTATATATGTAAATTGTACAAATATTAGGGATTGATGCATAAATTATATGAAATATAGGGTGGTATGATATGTGAATATATATATATATATATATGAAATTGTTTTGATGTGTAAATTATATGAAATCTAGGGTTAGAACCTAAATGGTACGAAATTAGGAATCGAGGTATGAAATTAGGGTTTAAATATGTAGTTTTTTTTTTATCTTGCTTTTGCTCTGTTTTCTCAGAGTGCTGTCTTGGAAATTTTGAAGAAACAAGCTTCAAATGTTGGTACATCTGCGGAGAAGATATAAAAGATATGTTAGAAAAGACGTGGGATGCGATTAATGGTAGTAAGAAGCCAATCACTGTAAATTGAAAGCCGGAATCTTTAGGATACTCCTATTTAAAGAAGTATCAGAGGCTTCAGAAGATTGAGTGAATGTATATAGCCATGGGTGGACATGCACATTATTGAAGTCATGATCATGGTTGGAGGATTGCAGGTTTAATGTTCTTCATATATGCTATACTTGAAGAATAAAAGTGGACTTCTCTATTACGTAATAAATTCTTTCATTTTGTTCAAATTAGTAATAGTATACAGATTGTTGAGATGTAGGGGATTGTATTTCTGTTTTCTTGGAGACGGTATAAATGCTGATAAACAGCTCATTTTTCATTCGAAGAAAAAGAAATAAAAACTTCCTATATTTTCTTCTTCTTTTTCTCTCTCACTTAAATTCCAACATGGTATCAAAAAAATGCAATAATGAAATACTAGATTTAGCTGTTCATCTGCCATTGATTAATTACCTAAGAGAATGCCCAAAATGGTTAAAGGGTACCTAAGCATGTTTAGGAAGGATTGGCAAAGATCGATTACAGTATTAAGTGACAATTATCAATTTCATTCAGGAAAATGAATAATAATATGAATTAATTAATTTCTGAGTGTACGGATCCAAATGTAATATGTAAAAATTTTACAAAAATTCCTCCAGACCATTGTGTTCTCTCTTAGAGTCAAACGTTTTGGCGAACAAATGTTTTCAGCTATTGTCCATTTTAACTTGGATGGCAACAGCCTTGAATCTAATTTAGCCTTCTAGAGGATAGAAGCCTGTAATGCATGCCATGTAGCTCGAGTACAGTACACAGACTTCTTAGACTCTTTGCTCAATGAGGAATTAGCAAACATTCTGGATATTCATTCATTTTTTGTTCTGCTTTGTAATTCTATGCGACACCTTTCTACTTTTATGAATTGCAGTCCAATAAGGTCTTTGATTGAATCTGGATTTGATGCTGATAAGAGATCAGATGTTTGACTATTTTATAGTGCAAGAAATCTTCAGATGATGGCTTATCAGGTTTCAATTTTGCTCATTGTTCACTACAAGAAAACAAGAAAATAGCTACGGACATGTTGGTCGCTAATCGGTCGCTAAAATGAGAATAGCGACCGTTTAGCGACCGAATCGTTTAGTCGCATAATTTTCGTCGCTAAGTAAGTTAGCGACTGAATTTTATTTTTGGTCGCTAAATTGCGACAATTTTTCTGTCGCTAAATGGCTACTGTTTTTTCGGTCACTAAATTGCGACTGTTTTGTCGGTCGTTGAATATTCCGTCGGTATTCGGTCGTTAAATATTCCGTCGGTATTCGGTCGTTAATATCCGTCGGTATTCGGTCGTTAACGAACATAAAACAACGTCGTTTTGTGTCCTTCGTTTATTACTATACAAATAAACACCGTTATGTATTCCGTCGGTATTCGGTCGTTAAATTCCGTCAGGTATTCGGTCGTTAAATATTCCGTCGGTATTCGGTCGTTAACGAACATAAAACAAAGTCGTTTTGTGTCCTTCATTTATTACTATACAAATAAACATCGTTATGTATTCCGTCGGTATTCTGTCGTTAAGGGTGAACAAAACGACGGCGTTTCAATTTGGTCAACGGGACCGATGTGGCCGACGGATGGGTGACGGCATAACGACCGATTTATTTTCGGTTTCTATTCGGTTGGGATTCCGTCGTTAAATTTGTGACCGAAAATTTCGGTCGCTATTTAACTGTTTTCTTGTAGTGGTTTTTATTAGTTTCTTCATCTTAAATCGCATATAGATTTTGATATAATATGTATTTTCTCTCTGTTCAAGTCGTTTCACTTTTTTTCGTTGACTTATATAGGACCGGTTTAAAGAATGGGAATCTTTTGGAGTTGAAATTGTGCTTGTACTATCGCAACCAGATGGGAATTGGACTGAGGAGCAAGGTTATATCCAGGTATGCACACGTGAAAACCTCGTCGCTCCAGATGATAATAAATTATACTCGCTGTCAGTTCATTTACGCCCATATTTTGCGATATATGAGCTAATAGATCAATTTGTGCAATTTTCACTGGGTGGCTAGTCTTGCTCGCCTGCTTCATACTGTGTATTGATATGCAAGTTCTTTTGCAGGCTTCTTTTGCTAGAGCCTAAAAGAATTTTAACCCACAATCCGTAGGTGCTGTGCTTTTTGGACAGAAGCAAATGGCCGAGGTACTGCAATATTTTCCTATTAGCAGCTTTCTAGTTGACATGAATTACTGCTCCTACATGTTTCCCTTTGGATTCTACTTGAAAGAGCTGATTATTATGCCAAGAATCACCAAAGAAGATGGTGTCTTTCTATGTTTCATGATCATTGGCCCATCTAAAAGTAATCAGAATTATAGTTTGTCTCCTGTTATAAACGTTTTGCTGGTTTGTAATCTAAGAGAAGCATGTAACTTGGGAAAATTTTGTGAGTAGTTAGTCAGTTCAGGCCTAAGAATGTTAAGGCTTTATGAATTTGCTTGGATGTTCGCAACGCCATGTGACAAATCAATAGATATACTTCTACTGTAATAGAATTTCCTATTTATCTTTCTTTCTTTCAACTATCGATGAATTGTACATCAGATATTCAAATGTTATTCTTGCAGGAGGTCACTGGTCTTCTTGTTGCTGATGGAGTCTCCAGTGAAAAGATTTTGAAGAACTTCTAATGGCCAACTGAATGTAATTGTATTCCTTTGTATTATTTAACTCTTGTGAAGAAAACAATTCATTATTTAACATTTGCTGAAATTCTAGATCTCAGTGTCATGTATACCACAGAATAATACAAATTTTGGTAAGTTTAGATTACGCAACGTTCCCCATTTCTTTGGAGAAACTGTCTTCTGCAACTGAAGCTCCTTTATTATGATTCAACTCTTCAGCAGCCCGTTCCTTAAAGGTGCTTCACTCGGCCGAGTAGAAGAGGAGTGAAGCAAATCATGCTCTCTTTAGAAAAGCTACCTGTATTTGCCTTTCTCTGATTATGTATGTGCTTTTACGATTCCTATACCAGTTTATGAACTTAAATCAAATGTTGTAGTTTCTAGCAAATTCAAGTTTCTGATGTGGTAGCAGAAGGAAATGATGGTTCAATTCCCACCGTCCCCGTCTAAAAGTTTTGCAGAACCTGCATCTTAGAGCAACAATAGACTTTGCAGGCTAAACTTATAATAATAATCTTGAATCATGAAATCCCTAGAAATTTGTGGTGTTTTTCTTTTGCTTTTTGCAGCAGGAGTTGAAGTATCAAAGGCAGCAGTGACTTGCAATCCAATGCAGCTAAGCCCTTGTGCAAAAGACATAACTTCAGCAACAAAACCTTCTCTTATTTGCTGCACCAAGATAAAGGAACAAAGGCCATGTTTGTGCAATTACATGAAGAACCCTTATCTCCAAAAGTTCATCAATTCCCCGAATGCTCGAAAAGTTGCTTTAACTTGTGGAACTCCATTTCCTAGATGCTAAATGAGATTGTTGATCTTTTGCTAATGATCATATCTCTATATTTTGATTTTGATTTTGATTGTGATTGTGATTGTATATTTTGGTTTTTGTTACTAGTAAGGTTATTATGGTCTTATTTAGTCCCACCTTACCCTATGTTCTAAGTACTACTATAGTGGGACTAGTCAAAGGTGAGTAATGTTTCTTTCTTGTCATAGTTCTTATGAAAAATGATCCACTCTACCACTTATTATGGTCCTTGTATGTTTAATTAGTTTTATTACGTGGTAATGAAGTTTGAATAATCTCAGATCATTGGCTTTCTTTTCCTTTTCTTTGTGGTTTAAAGCAAATATAAATGCAATATGTAAGTTGCATGGCGTCTTTTTTGAAGAAAAATAAATTACTATCAGAGAGGGAAACAAGTGACAGAAAATATGTTACGTCAATTGTACTGACTTTTCCAGTCGTCGAAGGGCATGTGTATCATACGTTGTTGCAAATAACAACTCAATGAAAATAAGAAGAAAACTCATAAGAGAGTATATGATAGATGATATAAGGTAGAATATAAGCTAAAGGAACTGGATCAACTAAGATTGGCAATCTTTTGCAATCTAGGAACCTGGAAATAGCATTGCCTTCCACAAGCATAAGAAAGCATTGATCACAAGCACAAAACTATAACCAACCCTCTGTAACTTGGATGCCTGCTAAAGTTTTTTTTCTTACAACAACAATAACATAACCCGTTAAATTTCTAATAATTTGGAGTATATGTGAAAATGGATAAAAAAAAAAACAGACATAACCTTTGGCAATAGATGTACAAAGTGGTTGCTCCCAGAGTACCACTGAAACATATAGATTGGAGACTGATGTAACCATTGACAATGAATACATAAAATTGTTGCTCATAAAATACCATTGAAATAGTAATACCTACCAAATTATCTCTCAAATCAAAGCCAAACAGAATCAAAAAAGGCAAACCCAAAACTATTTTGATTTATATGCAGATAAATATGCTTCTTTTATTCAAAGATTCAAAGATTTATATACATTTGTATATATATATATATATATATATATATATATATATATATATATATATATATATATATTATATATATATAGACACACACACACATACGAGTGTATTGCCATCAATAATTATATCATCAACATAGACCAAGATTACCAAAATAATGTTTCCTTGCCTGTAGATAAAAAGAGAGTGGTCAACTGGTCATTGCTTAAACCAGATTTTCGCAAGGTGCTTGTTAACTTGAAAAATCAATTTCTTCCTATCTGTTTCTGATCATAGATAGATTTCTTAAGCTTGCAATATAAATTGGGTTGAAGCAAATAAAGGCCCAAAGGTCGATCCATATAGATTTTTTCCTTCAAATCACTGTGAAGGAATGCGTTATTCGCATCCATTTGATAAAGAAACCAACCTTGGAAATACAACTAATGCCAAAAGACAACGAACAATGGTCATTTTTGCAACAGAGGAAAATGTTTCGGTAAAATCCTCCCCCTCGACTTGAGAGTAACCTTTTGTTAGAAATCGAGATTTTGGTCGCTCGATTGACCCATAAGAGTGATACTTGAGACGATAGACCCACCAACGGCTGCCAACAAATTTGTTACCAAGAGGAAGAGAAGCAAGGACCCAAGTATTGTTACTCTCAAGAGCGTCTAACTCCTGTCTCATCAATTCACCATTCCAAATACTATACAACTCAAAAATAGTTTTGGGACTCAAAACCCCAAGAGAAAGAAGCTAAAAATAGTTTATGTGAACGAGAGAAATTTTCATAAGTCAAAACATTATTGAGAGGTAAGGAATACATAAGGAATTTTCCACTAATGATGATGTTTGTGGGAGATCGGCAGTTGCATAGAATTCAAAGTCTTTCAAGTGGCCGGGTTGCTTGGTTAGCCTCTCCAATCGACGGAGAGATTTAGGGGAGACGGGCTGTGGTGTTTCTGCGGAAGGATTGGTTGGGCTGCCTAACGGAGATGTGGCTGAATTTTCTGGAGGGCCTAGATATATGGGCTTTGGTTCTTTGTTAGGCCCAGGTGAATTATGTTGTGAGGCAGGGGCAATTGGGAATGGCAATGAAGCCGGTTAAATTGGAGATCCGGTGAGGATGGGGATGGGGATGAATTTCGGAGGTGGGTGAAATAATATCCCTGCCCCGCATGGCCCGTCTAATTAAAATACTAAATAGAAAGAGAATAAAATACCTAAAAAAAATTAAATAGACGTCAAATTTGAAGAAGATCGTGTGAATCAAATTCTCTCTGCGACTCTTCATTCTCCTAAACCTTATAGTAACTCCATCGCTCATTGCTTTTTCCATCCTATTGCAGTCGCTCATTCTCGCATCATGTACAATCATGATGTTTAGATATTTGTGTTTGTGTTTGTCTTTCTTTAAATCCATTTGAATTAGAATTTAGATATTACTGTTAGATCCACAATATAAGATGAGTTTAGTCAATTATGTGTTTCCATAATATATGGTGAAGTTGAATCTTCTAATAGGATTGAGAAAGTTAAAAAGTCTTGCATTGATTTGTTTGATGAGTACAAGTCAAAAAAATGAGAATCAGCCAAATAGACCAACAAATTCTTCGCCTTCTCAATCTTTAGTTCTTGGGAATAGGTCACATGTCTTGCAAAGTGATCTATATTATGTTGCTGGGCAGCAAATGACCGGTGTCTACAAACTAGTACTCCCTCCATTCCCTATTAATTGTCGTTTAGGAGATATCTAGGTATCCAAATTAATTGTCGTTTAAGGTTGTTTTATTAGTTGTCAACAATTTATTCCAATTATACCCTCAATATTTTCCTTTCTTTATTCTTTATGACAAAGAAGTGAGAGAGAGGGAGGGTGGGGGATAATATTGGAAGTTTAGGTAAAAATGACAACTTCCTTAATTTTCTCAAATTGTCTAAAGAGTCTTATATTTAGGAATGGAGGGAGTATCATTTAGTGAGCAAACTATTATCAATTCAGATTATGCTATTTCGTTTTACAGACATTAAATATTTTATTTTACAATTCTATATTATTTTTTGAAGGTTCTATTTGGGGATTTTTGTTAAAAATTCACTATTTTTTTTCTAGTTGAGGTTGAGGTTGAGCCTCCGCTAGGACGAACGTGGGAAATTAGGGAAAAAATTAACCATTTGTATCGGGTTGGTTTGGTTTTTCGGTTCTCGGGAGATACAAAATATATTGATTATAAATTAAAAATAAAACAATTTTTTTATATAATTACTTAGCTGCTAAAAATATAAAAGAAATAAGACGATTTTTTTCACAAGTTAAACACAATAAAATAAATAAAATAAATGAAACATAAATTCTTGATTCTTGAACTTCAATATAAAGTAAAAATAAAACAAATTTTTATATAATTACCTAGCTACTAAAAATATAAAGAAATGTGTCTATTTTTTTCACTAGTTAACACAACAAAAACCAAATTAATGAAATATAAATTATTGATATTGATTCTTGAAATTCAAACAAATTACTAAAACATTATCATACGAGGAAAAAAGCAAAAAAAAAAAAAAAAAAAATACAAAAATTACACCATTATTAGTTTCAAAATAAAACAAAAACTTCAGATGAATCTAAACCACATATGCCTATTCAATCTCTTACTTTAGCACTTGAAGAGCTTGTTTGTCATGGTATAAATAAAAAGTTCAATATATTTTATTATAAAAGAGTTATTTTCGGTTTGGTTTGGTTCAGTTTGGATTATAAAAAAATTTAAACCAAATCGAAAATTCGTTTTAATTTTGTCCAAACCAAAATCAATCCAATGCACCGCTCAAACTGAAAAATCGGTTTGAATTGATTTGGTTTGGTCTATTTCGCTTTTTCATGAACACCCTAAAAATTATGATAAATGTCATAATTTTAGAGGTTCTGCCACTGTATATATATATATGTTCATTTAAAAAAAGCAAAAAACAAATGTGTTGAAATAGGGTCCTCTCCAACGGTCGAATATACAATAAGATAATGACAAATGTCATAATTTTAGAGGTCTTGAAAGATTTTCTGATATGGATCAGATTCATATGAACTTTGTGGTCCAAAATTAGTCACGTCATCACATAATTGTCTCTCTCCTTATTCTGTAGTGATGCGGTCAGTTTTGAACCAAATGATCAAATAGATCTGATTCATATCAGAACTATCATGTCTTGAAACACAAAAGATATTTTTTTATATATATCTCTCCACCATGAACACTTCAGATTATAAAATTGTATGTACACATGAGTGTGCTCAAAGGACCGTTACACTATGTTGATTATTCATCTCTGAAATGTGCATCGTGGGACACGACCCTTCCCACTTTTTTTTATGGATAGTTCTGATACGAATCAACTCCATTAAATCATGTGATACAGAATTGACTACATCACTACAAAATAAGGAGAGAAACAATTATATAGTGATGCAGCCAGTTCTGAATCACATGATCCATGTGGACCTGCTTCATATAAGAAAAATCATTTCTTTATATATACACCCAATTAATGTATTTTTCCATCAATTCTGATTTTTCAGTTTCATTCTTTCTCTGGAATTACAGTTTTGTTGAGCAATCTAATTAGCATTGAATTCTTGTTCTTTTGAGCAAGATTCATAGTATTTAATTTATTATTGTTTGAATATTTTTTATGTTTCTCTTTATTCGAGATGTAATTAGAATTCTTTAAAATTGATCACAAAATATGATTAGGTGAGAGCTAGTGATTCCCAAATATGAACACAATTAGCTTTGAGATCTTCGTCTGCCAGTGATTTCTCACCTCCATACACTGGATCGGTGTTGTGTTTACAGTACTAGATTACCTTCTCCAGGATCTTACCGGAGATTTTGAGAAGGGAATGATGTTCTCGCCGGCGGAGTTGGGCTCGTAGATGTTTTTGAGCATCTCAGACGTTATATTAACTGACACGTCCACCTAGACAGTCTCGTCGTCAGAACTTTTCAAGAATTGTCTATGTTGATGATGAAGACATGGTTCTTCTGCGGCACAGAAGTTTGATGCTAATTAGAGATTCGAATAACTTCTGTGCCGAGAAGAACCATGTCTACATCATCATAAAGACCATCGTCTTGAAGAGCTCCGCCGACGAGACTTTTGAGGTTGACGCGACAGGTGATATGAGGTATGAGATAATCAAAAACATCTACGAGCCCAAATTCGCCGGAGAGAACATCATTCCTCTTCCCAAAATCTCCGGTAAGATCCTAGAGAAGGTAATCGAGTACTGTAAACGCCACACCGATTCAGTGGATGGAGGTGAGAAATCCCTGCCGGACTATGATCTCAAATGTTTTGACGCTGAATTTGTCAAAGAAGACCTAAAAACTCTCTGTGATCTTGTGGTGGTAGAAAATTTCCTAAACATAAAGAGCCTTACGGAGCTTGCTTGTCAAGCTGTTGTTGATGTGTGGACTGCTAAGTCGCCGGAGGAGCTCCGCCAGATATTATTTTTTTCTATTCGTTGGATGTAATTGAAGAAAGTTGGACAAAGCAGATTATTTAATCTCCAATTTATTTCTTTGCTCTGATGAATTAGTGCTTCATTTGTTCCTCGTCTTAGAACTTTGAAGGGTTAGAGTCTTGTCCAAATTGTAACGCCTCTGGTTTTTGTTGTCTAGTTGGTCCTGAATTTATGCTTTTTTCATACAATTGAACCATTTCCGTCGATTAGAGTTATTTTTAATTTAATTAAAGGCTATTTGATAAGAGATTAAAAAAATTAACATTAAAAACTTAAAACAACTAAGTTGTCGGTTAAATATTAAATTGTTTGAAGCAATGAGTTTATAAAGAAAGAGAATGGTAATAGTTTTGATTTCTCTATATCCCAAAAGGATTTATAGATAGCTTGAGTTTATGTATAAAAATTAAGTTCGAGTCATTTTTCTATTTATAAAATTTTTAGAATTGTTTATTTTATGTTATTAATGCTTAAAATTGTATTTACTTAATTTTAATTTAAGACGGTGAAGAACGGTAACTTTAACCTTAACTTGCGGTAAAAATTGTAATATTAACCGCCTATAGAGTTTATGATTAAGGTAAATGATAATCCATAAATGTAATTGGCGGTTACGTAACTGTGGTATGCTCGGGGTGTAAGTTTTATAACTTTTTTATAAAAAAAAATGTTCTAATGCGTTCCGTCAGTGCATATGTTCATATTGGTTAAGTAATTCTATATTGTAGTTTAAATACCATATATGTGAAACCCCATCCCACATGAGATAATTTTGAAAGTTGTGACTGGTATATAAGGTGGGCCTAAGTACCCACTATCATCTCGGGATATCCCTTTTGGCATAGCGAGTTCGGTTGCCAAGTAGATGATGTGGTAGTCGCCAGATGCCATATGTCGCGTTTCTGGCCCGCGGGCTCGGGGCGTGACTGAGTGGTATCAGAGCCGGTGACCAGGCGAACATGTGGGAGCTAAGTGCCACACCGTAAGGGGTGGGGCCACCTCTAGAATCCTGCACACCTGGTTGGTCATGGGCTAAGTATATTTGGGGGCGCCTAGCAGGAGCGCTGAGGCGCTTAGGGAGAGGGTGAATGTGAAACCCCATCCCACATGGGATAACTTTGAAAGTTTTGACGCGGCATATAAGGTGGGCACAAGTACCCACTATCATCTCGGGATATCGCTTTTGGCATAGCGAGTTCGATTGTCAAGTAGATGATTGTAGAGTGCTGCCCGAGCCCATATGTCGCGTTCGAGCCGCGGGCTCGGGCGTGACAGAGTGGTATCGAGCGCAGTGACCGAGGCGGACGTGTGGAGCTAAGTGCCACACCGTAAGGGGTGGGGGCCACCTCTAAAATCCCTCGCACACATGGTTGGTCAGTGGGATAGAAAGTATGTTTAGGGGGCGCTAGCGAGGCACGCTAGGCGCTTAAGAGGAGTGAATGTGAAACCTCATCCCACACTGGGATAACTTTGAAAGTTGTGACGCAGTATATAAGGTGGGCCTCAAGTACTCCACTATCATCTCGGGATATCCCTTTTGGCATAGCGAGTTCGATTGTCAAGTAGATGATTGTGGTTACTGTCAGGCCCATATGTCGCGTTTCGGGCCCGCGGGCTCGGGGCGTGACAATATAAGTTTCTCATTCTCATAGGGTTCCTCAATTTATGATAGGATTAAAAGTGTTGAAATAATTATAATATCATATATAGTCTATTCTAACTGAATTAACGCGTGTCTCTAATGTACACGTCAAAAATATCTATTTTAAATAATAAAGAAGATCTTTGTTATATTTGGAAATCTAAAGAGAAATCAGTGTAAATTACTCACACTCTTATTTTGCAACCTTGTAATAATAACCATGTAATATTATACATGATTCTTTTTCTATTCAGGATTATTTTGGAAAAGGAAAATTATATATATATATATATATATATATATATATATATATATATATATATATATATATATATATATATACTAGTAAAAAAGACTCGTACTATGCAAGGCAAAGAAAGAAACAAAAACAAATTGAATTGAGATCTTGTCTTGAATTTCGCTAAAATAATTATTTCTGAAAGAAAATAGAAAAAAATAGAAAATACTCAAAAGGAAACAAAATATATCTCATTTTAAATATCGGTTGATTACAATTACGATTCTATATTTGTGGAAAACAATACCAGTCATTATAATCATACTTAACCATTTTTTAAAAGGAAACAAATACTACCTATCATCCTATTTTTTTAAGGAAAATAATAAT
The DNA here is from genome assembly GCA_026122235.1 of Vinca minor. Classification (NCBI taxonomy): domain Eukaryota; kingdom Viridiplantae; phylum Streptophyta; class Magnoliopsida; order Gentianales; family Apocynaceae; genus Vinca; species Vinca minor. The sequence goes on along the minus strand of JAOCZM010000201.1, from coordinate 8,564,721 downwards.
ATCATTAATCGATATCAGGAGTTACATGATGGAGGTGTAATTCCGAGGGATCCCCTACCATTTGAAATGAGGCGTCAAGCCTCAGAGGATACCCTACCAACAAGTGAGCCAGAACGTTACTTTACTTGTGGGCATAAAAAATTACAAATAATAGATTAACTAAGATATGTATTACGATTCTCTTACAAACAGACTCTATAACCAAAAAACAAAATCAGGGTCACGTTCAAAACAGACAGCTTCCACAATTGTCAAAGTTCTTGTTTGCAAACTTTCAAAACACATAAAATTAGGAGGGGAGATCATCTAAAAAGTGCAATGTGTAGCTAGCCGGCGACCACGCTAGATGCGAACATAACGTCCGCTCTCGATCCTCCATTCGAAACCATGTTGCAACAAATCTTTACCTTGAGGATGCTTCTCCAAGTTCGAGACGGTCGCCCCCTTTGTTTGCTTACACTAAAACATGAAATAAATCCTAATTTAAAACACGAAATAAAACCTAAAAATTGCATGATATTGATCATGAAGTCTGCAAATGACTTTATTATGAAAAGGAAAAAAAACTATAAGAAAAGCGAGTCATTATAAGGCGCAATAAGTTTTGAATTGTGTAGAAGTTGTTACGTCCCGAACAATTCCAAATCAAGCAACTGATGGGTCATGGAAAGGACGACTTGCGACCTCCGTCTTGTCATCGTCGTCAAAAGTTTGCTTCAAAATTGAGGAGTTTGCGTCTGGGTCTCCGTTTGCATACAAAATTAGCATTAGAACCTAAACCGGATAGATATCAATCTGACTTCATGATGAGAGATGCGACATGTTTTTTTGTCTACCATTTAAAGCATAGCAAACATTAATATTCTGAGTTGGACAAACATCAAGCAACCCAGCCAAAAGAAACCAAACCAGCCCCTGAGTTAGCCTATTTTGGACCAGACCCATGGTTTGAGAAGGTTGGCCCAATAGACAGGTTCGGATGTAGTCATTATGGGACTGTCTCATAGTTGCACCCAAGCCCACCCTAAATAACCTCTTGGCCTAGCTTTTTGGTCCATTCGCAACCCATATTACCCAGACACGGTTCTGAGACCGACCCGACCCGACCCAACCACACTTTTTGTAGATTGTCACCCCCATGTCGGAGACCCGCCGTCACCCATCATCTTCATTGACTCCGATGCCACTTCCACCACCACCTTATCTACCTCCATCTCCACCACCCGCCATGTTTAGAAGCCCAGTCTCCAACCAGTTTGCCCACCACTATGACCGGCCATCTTCAATAGCGTCGGCGACAAACCCACATCCTACTTAGCTAATTGCTTCCTCAAATTTTCCTTCATCCCGGATGTACCCGGCTCAGATTACCTTTATAATGCTTGATCTGGACAGGGCTCACTCTCCCTGATGCGTTCCTCATTTCCAGTCCCAAAAAAAAACCAATTTGCTAGCCACCGACCATTGTCGGCAACAGCAAAGACCCATTTTACCAAATCCCAATCGATTGTAATACTTCACCCCATATATTCCTGAATCGATAAAAAAAACTCCATCCCCTGCGCCCTGTCCTGGTGTAATGCACTAAGAACTGGTACAGAAACCAAAGTTTTTGGCTAACAATGGTAACTCCAGAGGACAAGAAGACCGCAAAACAAGAGAGCCCATATTCCGTCTAGAAGACGCGCACAATAACGACACAGAAAGGTCTAGAATTCTAGGGAGGATTACCAACTACCTTTAATCCTTATCCACCCGTAATTAATTTAAATTAAAAAGAAAATATTAACTTTCTAAATAATTTAATGGTGATAAAAGTTCATCAAACAATCAAAATTTCTAAAACTAAATTATAATTAAACAATTCTAGAAAATTAGATTAGTTGCTTACAAAACTAAAAAGTGTTTGTAATATATATATACTAGCCTAATAACCCGTGCTATGCACGGTAAATTTTATGATAACACTAAAATAAATAATTAAGAGATGAAGAAAAGTCATAAAATACAAAATATAGTGTAAATCTCCTTATTTGGAAAAAATAAATAAATAAAAGTTGTGGCCTAATGTTCAAATAATTAGTTAAATCATATACTAAGTCCATTGTTGCGCATAGTAACAGCTACCATAAAATGATTCAGAAGGCTCAAGTATGGGATCTTTATGTACATGTTTTTCTCGCACTACCATTCTACGATCTCAACTTCCATTGAGCTTTCCATCAGGATTTTATGTTTTTCTATGTTTATTGAGCAACTAAAGCATGTATGAAATCAACATCCCTCCATAATGAGTCTTGAAGTGTCAAAAGAAACATGACGCCCGAAAATCACATAATAATGTCATCAACAACAAATATAATTTTTTTTTACAAACATTTCGAGTTAAAGCAACGTATTCACCCCAAAAATCTTAAATTGAATTTTGAATGTGAAAAGTAACAGCTAACGTCTGCAAATACCTAATTGTCAAATTAGTATAGAGTCATGAATTACACCATAAAATTATATAAGCAACCAATATGAGATTATCACATTCTTCACGTACTTACAAATCATCATGCTAACTGTCAAATGTGTTGTTCATTAAACCAACATCTGATTATCTAAAAATGCAACAAAATAGATTTTTCATTTGATCCCACTTTTAATAATAAGGATAAATAGTAAAAGTAAATCAATTTTCAAATTGGTCATACTTCCAAACATTTATTTTCTAAATTGCCATCATAATTGCCCAACAAATGCCAATTTTTTTCACTTGGGATGATAAAAATAAGGTACTGAATTTCGATCTTGCAAATTAAGGTCTCCCTGGAAGGCTGGAACCATGTAGAAGATGCTAAGCATTAGGATGTGGGTTGGCATATGGAATATGAAGACATCCCAAATTGACTGTTGATGAAACTATGATGCATTTGGTTCAAATTTAGAAATGGACAAACCAGTGTTTGCTCTATGTGGTCCAAGTAGAGATATTAACAAAAGAAATTTGGTTGCCATAGGATTTCAGAAAATATAAGGTCCAAGATAAGACTCGTTTACTCTTTGCTATCCAACATAGAGAAATATAAGAGTGGATGATGCCTAAAATAGAGCTGCACATAATAGAAACCTCAAATCCAATACATTCACAAAAGGGCATAAAAAAAGACGGGTAGTTATCACCAGTTAATATCATCTTCCATCTAAAAATTCCGTTAAAAAGATAGTGTTTAGATTCACCTCCATAAATGATTTTGGATGAGGGGCAGCAGATGGTTCAACAGAGGTGGGCTGTGAAAAAGGTATCCCTGCATGTAAAAGCCCGTACTTATTACGACTTAAAATTAAAAGATCTCAGATAAAGAACACTCAAAAGTTTGCATGAATGAACGTCACTTCCATTAGCATATGGTTGCTGCAAATATGCAAATAAATAAATAAATGTCGAGAACTTCAAGGGAAATCCGAAATTGAAAGAGATAAAAATATGATTCTTTAAGTAGGAGAATCTTGTAAGCACAGATTTAACTCACCCTTGAATTTAAAATTAAATCCCTCTGATAATCTTGTTCCACGATTGTTAATCTTCCATTTATGCTAGTTTGACCTTTAACAGACACAAAATGTGACATTAGCTAGCACACTGCATAATTTATGAAAAATGCACTCCACAACAAAGTTGATAAAATCCAATAGTATGGAAAACAGAAAAGATATATTTCTATTTGCAAGCATACACGGAACTCCAAACAACAAATGCCAATAGTAAAAGTAAAAAAACTAAGAACCACATCATAAATTGCCATTAGAATGGCCCAACTAATTCCAAAAGACCAATAAATTTCAAGCAAAACTACAATGATTTAGCAGACACCTGCTTAAGCAAAAACAATCAGAATTAAAACAAAAATGGTCAATTAGTGCTCTTACTTCTTCAAACATAAACGCCAATAAACACTTCTTTTCTTTCCCTCCCCTTTAACTCACTTTGTTTATAAATGGTCAAAAGCCGGAAAATTCGAACAACCATTTCAAAAGTATGATAAATTTTTGTGCTTTACGCTACCTATCCTCCATAAACAAAATCTACATATCTACGTACATAATAAAAAAATCACCAAAACTGAAATGAAATTCTCCGATTAGAAATCAATTATACAATATCTTGCACAAATCTGAGGCTCAGTTTTAATGGTTTGCGAATTAAAATAGGAAGCGTAGAGTTGTAGGACTTGAGATCCTTATAATTCTTCTCAATGAATGACCAGACACAGATCAAAACAATCCACCAAAAGAACAATTATAAACCAATCCAAAAAAAGAAAATGAAAAATAAATCAAGAAACAAAGACAAATATTGATGATGGAGGGATGGAGTCCTGGTGGAAGAGCTAGAAGGTGGGGAATAAAATAAGAGTATTTTGAGCTCTTTCAGATTATTAGAAGAATGGAAGAAAAAAAAGTGAGAAATTTTGTTGGAGACTATACAACACCTTGAATTTGTGAGTAAAAAAATGGAATTAAACAAATTGAAAAAAAAAATAAGATTAAGAAAGATGTACTTGTTACTCCTTCTGAGGATGGTGGAGTCGTTAACATTTCAAATTTGAAAACTACATCTCCTTAGACGAACAATTTAGCTTTTGCAAAACTCAAGACAAATATTCAAAACTCAAATTGTATCCAATCACGGACTCAATCTTGCAGAATGTCTAAAGGTTACCTCAGTATTGATGCATTGTATTACAGCACATCCAACAGAAGCCCAATACTCCTGCAGAGCATCAAAATAGACACACCAAAAAATAAAAATAAGCACCACAACGTCATCTAAATTGCCTTGCAAACATTAATAAAAATAAGAATTCACAAAGTCAAAATGAAGGAAACTTTAATGATGATCAGAGATGGTATATTTATTGGGCATGAAAGCAATTCTTCTGAAAGCTTTAGCTGTATGTACCTGTAATAATATAACCTTCGTGAAGTTTGTATAATTAAGGGCGTGATAGATTTTTTTCCTTTCAAAAAATCCGTGTGAATTAGTTAGAAATAGTCTAAAAAGACGGAAAATTCTAATGTAGGGACCGAGTCTTGTGGGAAAAACAATCAAACAATCAAACCTCAGAATAGACCAATCTAGATTGCAACTACAAACCTAAAAATAACAGCTTTATCTAAAATTCAATATTGAAAACCAATAACAAATAAAAATTAATAGTAAACCGGAACTAACCCTGTTCACATGGTGTGACTGATGAGTAAATACTCACAAATAAAAAAAACACTTAAAATTATATAATTTTCTTTAAGAAACAGTATATCTACAACATTAAATAGTGATTTTTCCTATAAAATCAGTACAATAACGACTTTAATGATCAAGATGAACAAAAGTCTAAAAGCCAAGCAAGATAACAACTTTATGGCATTCTGTACACTTTAAAACTCGCCATAACAATCCAAACCCATATCTTGAATTCTCTTGAAATTCAAAAGGCAACATAAAAAAAGAAATAAATTGTAACGATCAAGAACAATAAAACCATGATAATAAAAAACTTAGAGTCGCTGAATGGCTTGCTGGAAAGTGAGGATTGATAATTTTCTAAGTTTTCCTTGAGAAACTGAAGAAAAATTAGTGATTACAGCAGGAGAATAAGAAATAGATCTTCAAAAGAAAAGGCGGCGACGGTGCTGCGGTCTTTGAGCAGGGAAAAAATGACGAAAAATTCAGAGATGGGAGGGGGTTATTGTGAGATGTGCGTGATGTGATAGTGGGAGGAAGTTAATTAAGATATGGATGGAGGTTATTGTGTGATGGTAGGAGTAAAAGTTATTAAAGTGAATTGAGAGTCTTGAATATTATCTTTAATGGAAAAATTAAAAAGAACAATAAAAAATTAATAGATACAGTATAGATACAGAAAAGTGAAAACACCTTCTGTAATATATATATACTAGCAAAAATACCCGTGCTATGCACGGAAACGTAATGTTTAATGAAAGAAAAAATGTCAAAGTAATTTTGTATCTCAAAACATGTCAAAGTACACCATTTTATAGTATTGTCAAACTCAAAAAACAATGTAATTTTTCAATGTGGGATACTCTAATAAGCAAATTAAGAATTTACAACAAAAGTAAAATTTAACCAACCAATCAAAATTTTATAAAATAATTAATTGAACAAAAATTCATGGAAATTACACGTAGGATTTAGAAGGATGTGATTAGTTAGACCCGAAAACATACTTTGTAATATAAATATAGATAGACACTCATTCCGATTCAAAATATTAGTCTTTTTAGGAGTTTTCACACAAATTAAGATACTAATCAAAATGACTAAAATACCCCTAATTAATACTCCAAAAGAAAAAATAAATTCATGAAGAGTTGCATGAAAACTATACATTTTGACAAATATGAATATATGGAGAAAATAATGTAAGGGTAAATTAGCCAATAAATGCACCATTCTTGTAAAAAGACCTATATTTTCCAACAAAAAATAACTCTTAAAAAAACTTCTATTTTGAATCGGAGGAAGTATAAATTTTATGCACATTAATTTTCTTTTATAGTTTTGTCATTTGTCAAATTTTAAAAATAATAATAATTATTTTATGTGGGAGTTTTTATTGTTGTTAATTCTCTTGTTCGACTTTAGATTAATATTTTTAACTTTGATTATAAGTTCAATCGGAATTCAGAGGACCCGGCCATCTGAATTACCCGTTATTTGTTAAAACTTTAACTATTTATATTTATATTTATATAAATAAAAAATATAAGAAGCAAATAACCGGGCTTCCTTAATTTGATGGGCTAAAATGTCAGCCCAATTTTGTAATTCAAAACATGTCAAAGTACCATCTTTTATAGTATTGTCAAACTCAAAAAATAATGTAACTTTTCGATGTGGGATACTCTTATAGGCCAATTAAGAGTTTACAACCAAAATAAAATTTAAATTAACATTCCATTAAAAGAATTAGAGAAAACAATTGTCAAATACTTGCTAGAGTAGTTGGCAATGCAGCGCAGCATTCGACCTGCAGGTCGGGGGATCGAACCCTCCCTCTCCCGGTTTGAATAAAATAGTTTAACGTTTTTGCACCTATAAAAGTTGATATTTAATTTTTATTAAGATAAGTTATTTTTCAATTAATTTAATTAACCTAAATATCTCAACCAATTAAAAATTAGTAAATTAATTAAAAAAGTGAAAATCTAAGAAAAAAGATGGAAGAAATATATAGATACAATTATCTCGTATGTATAAGTGCTCTGTAATATATAGATAGATAGATATATATATATATATATATATATATATATATATATATATATATATATATATATATATATATATACAAAGCCTAGTGATTCGTGCTATGCACAGAAGTAAACTTTATTAATTAAAATGAAAGTCAACTTTTTTAATTAAAGTTAGGGGAAAGTACATAGTGTCTTCATAATTTTAAAATCTAAATTGTATTACTGTAAAAAAAAATGATATGTGCTACGCATGACTTTTATTTTCTTTTAAGATATTAGTGGCATGGGAAAGAGAATATTTTTGCCCTCTTCAAATTACTATTCAAGTTTTGTAGAGTTTAGAAGGAAAATTCTTTATTTGGGTGTGGTATAAGAAAAACGAGTGTCATTTTTGTCCTTTTCGAATAAACTTATTTGTTGACTCAAAGAAAAAAAAAATCACATTGCGTAGGTCCTTAGGCTGACCGAACTTGATTGCAAGCTCGATCGAAAATCATAAGACCCGATCATTCGAATTACCCGTGAATTATTGAATATTTTGACTGTTTATAAAAAAAAAGATTAAAAAATTAAAAAATAAAGAAGAAAATAAGTTTGACTCCCTAAGGGTTGAGATGTTAGCCCAATTGCTTACTCTCTTTCATAGTATTGTCTATCTCAACAAATAACCTAAATTTTCAACGTGGCATACATTTACTCTCTTTTGAATAGTTTAGAAGAAGATTCATTTATTTGGCGAGAATAAGTAAAGTGGACAATTTTCCCTCTTTGAATAAACATATTCGTTGATTGAAAGATAAAAAAGCAAGATCTTCCCCATACCCTACTGATGTGGTAGCCTTGTGCACTGGATACGACCTTTTATATATAAAAAATAAAATAAAAATAAAAATGCACATTAGATAGATTCTTAAGGTAGACTGAACTTGATTGAAAGATGAATCAAAAACTAGAGAACCCATCCATCCGAATTACCTATTATTTGTTGAAATTTTGACTATTTATATTTATATAAATAAAAAAATATAAGAAGTAAATAAGCTTGGATCTCTAATTTGATTGGCTGAAATTTAGTCACATTTATCACCCCAAAACTCCACGTGCAAATACTATCTTTTATAGTTTTACCAAACTCAACAAATAACATAAATTTTCAACGTGGGATTCATTTAATCTCTGTAATGGTGACTGTAGATAGGAGTTCTTAGACTTGCTTTTTATTTTATCAAAAAAATTCAAAACTCTAGAAAATTATGTTCAACCGCTAGTATAGTTACTCACTATAAAATTCATGCCCAGTATTTTTCCTTTATAGTCTTGTCATTTGTCAAGTTTCAATATTAATATTCACTTTTTATGTTGGAGGTCTTTATTGCTGTTAATTTTCTTTTGTGACTTTAGATTAAGATTTTTTTAAAATTTTTATAAATTAAAAATTCTAAGAATTAATACTTTATTATGGAGAGTTTAGAAAAATATTTCTTTGTTTGGAAGTATAAGCAAAGAGAATGAACTTCTTTTCCCTTTTTAAATATACAAATTGATTTCTTTTTGAAAATATATTATGAAAATAAGAATATTGCATAAGACTAAAGAAAAAAATAAAAAAAATTCACATTGCTTAGGTCTAGGTTAAATCAAACTCGACTGCAAACTCGATCAGAATGTAGAGGACCCGACCTTCCTAATTACCCGTTATTTGATGAAACTTTGACTATTTATATTTATATAAATAAAAAATATAAGAATTAAATAAGTTTGTCTCCCTAATTTGATTGTATTTAATTCAATCCAATTTCTCAGCCTTCCTAATTACCCGTTATTATGTAGTTTATATGGAGTGCCGAGAGAGTGGCTCGGGAAGAAGAATTCCAAATGACCTGTTGAGCCCGTACGCTACTCATTTGCTTTGAGATTGTGGAGTACCACCTGCCTGACAGGGTTGCGGGGCAATTTGGCTTCCTGCAGGTGGTACCAATCCCGGCGAGGACGGAGGGTACTATCGAGGGTGTTGACCTCCACAAATGGAAGGGGGGCCCTAAAACAAATCGGGAAACCTTCCACCGCATATACATAAAGTTGTGGGATGAGCGTGTCAATGCATTGGCGACGCTGCTCCCACTTCCTTTCTAATATTGAATTAAAAGCCAAGTGTCACAGGGGTTAAAATTCGGGGAGTTGAGGACGTAAGTCCCGGGTCCAAGACGAAAGTCCCACTTCCGTCCTAGCATGACGTGGCAAGGCGCGTCTGGGAAACGCCATGTCAGCCTAGGACGTAAGTGGGACTTACGTCTTGGACCCGGGACGGAAGTCCCAAAACCAATGTTGTCCCCAAAATATTAACTGTCATGTTTTGACCATTCTACAAAACCAATGTTAGTCTAAGGCAATTCCCTCAAAAACTTTTATTTTAGTTAGTTTCAACCTGAGGTCGCGTGGTCAAATCTCGTAATCTAAAAAAAAAGTTTTATTTTTTTTATTTCTTTTCTAAACAAATTTGAATGGCATTTTAATTTTTTTAAAAATAATTTTCAAATAATATTCTAGTGCTAATTATAACTTGTAAACATATTCGAATTCATATAATTAAAACATATTCGTAATTTAAATTAAAACGTAATTTAAATTAAAAACCGAGTTTTCTCCTACCACGTGTACTCCATGATATCATTAAATGATATATTAATGCACTTTTTATTCAAAAATTTAAATTTAAATCGGGTTGTTAAAGTTATATAAAAACTGGTCTCTTTTTAATTATATTAATAGTGCACTAGCCATGTTCGTAAGTTGTGGTCTCTGTTTAATGTCAAAGAGAGTTTTGGTCTAAGTTTAATTTTCAAACTCTATGTTGTAACGTTTTAGTGACCGTCTTTACTAGTTACTATGGATAGATCATTGTTATAGTTATTAATGAGGTTATTAGTTTAAAAAGTACTACGAAAGAATAATCAGTATGGTGTAACATTTTAGTGAACTAGAGGACAAGTTACTATGGATCGATCATTGTCAAAGTTTTTAGAGTATAAGCACTAAGAAAGAATACCAGGTATTTTGTAACGTTTTAGTGATCGCCTGAACAAGTTACTATGTATCAATCATTCTCAAGGTAATTAGAGTATAAGCACTAAGAACGAATAACAAGTATTTTGTAACGTTTTAATGATCACCTTAACAAGTTACTATGCATCAATCATTGTCAAGGTTAATAGAGTATAAGCAATAAGAAAGAATAGCAAGTAATTTGTAACCTTTTAGTGATCGCTTTAAGAAGTTACGATGTATTGATCATTGTCAAAGTTATTAGAGTATAAGCGTTAAGAAAGAATAACAATTATTTTGTAACGTTTAATTGATCGCCTTAAGAAGTTACTATGGATTGATCATTGTCAAATTTATTAGAGTATAAACACTAAGAATAACAAGTAATATGTAACGCTTTAGTAATCCCCTTAAGAAGCTACTATATATCTATAATTGTCAATGTTATTAGAGTATAAGCACTAATAAATAATAACAATTATTTTGTAATTTTTATGAAGCAGTGTGTCAATCTGTAAATTTTAAACATTAATATGAGGCTATTTTGTAAGCAACTTTAACAATAAGGTAAGATTAAAATGACTTTAGGGTAAGCAATTCACTACCTTACAAGGACTTAGGGTAGAAAATTATAAATTATTTATAGGAACTTTAGTGAGAATTTCGGAAAATAATTGGTACCAAAAGACAAACGCAACAATATTTTCTAAATTTTTACTTATGTTGCCCTATTTGACTTTCATGTCATGACTAACCCATTAATCATTCTGGCATTCATACTTACCAGGGGTGTCAAATGAGTCTATTGAGTCCATAATTTTGGATCCAGACCCAGACTCACCAAAAAAATATTTGAGTCCAAATCCAATTATATTGGGTCTGGACCTTTTCATTTAAGGTCCAAATCCAACTATGTTAGGTCTGGATGAGTCTGGATCTAAACAGCCTGAAAATTTCTTTTTTTCTTTTTTTAATTTTGTTTATTCAAGGGGGTAAAAAGATTAATATAGGAGACAGGAAATATGGTAATTTTTTTTTTTTTGAGGAAATGAAAATGAGGATTTGATTTGATCTTTCTGGGCTTTAATTTTGATTTTTTTTCCCTGGGATTTGAAGAAGAAAGTGTTAGAATATTTTTTTCCTGGTAAACTGAAATATAATTTTGGACAGAAAAATTGCACTGGAAAAATAAATTATGGACAGAAAAAACTGCACTGGAAAAAATAATTTCTGGACAGAAAATAAAATTTTGGACAGAAATCCTGCACTGAAAAAATAAATTCTGGACAGAAAAATGCACTGGAAAAAATAATTTCTGGGCAGAAAATAAAATTCTGGACAGAAATCCTGCACTGGAATAATTAATTTTTGGACAGTAAAAATTAAAGGAATTTAGATTTATAGAGTTTAATTTTTTTTTCTTGCTCTGCGAATAAGATGTGCATTATATTATTCTTTTTTATTAGAAAAAGGAAAAAAAATGCATTGTGTCACTTCAAAAAAGAAAATTATGTATTAAAAAGAAAATTAGTACCCTTTTCGTGATTTAGACACTAGATATAATACAAAATGTTTTGTCAAATTACAAAATTAGAAGAATTATAAATAGAGAAAGAAAACTAGAAAATTTCAATAGCATATTAAAAACTACAGAGAAGACAAAGTTTTGATGCATCATGTAAAAGGATTAGATTTCTTTTCTATTCACATCCAAGGGAATGTTAGCAGCCTGTGTCTAGACTCAGCTTGAGTATCCACTGAAATGTACTCCCTCCATCAACATTTAGTCGTCTCAAATGGACCAATGCATAAGGATTCAGGAAATGAATTCTAAATAAATACTACCTCCGTTCCATACCATAAGTCGTTTAGGACATGTAGCGAAAATTAAAAAAGCATAAAGTAAGGTATTTTATTAATCAAAATATTAATATTACTCTCTTAAATAGGACTTGTAGATTATTAATTCTATTTAAAAGAGTAATCTTGATATTTTGATTAAAAAATTACCATATTTTTGCTTTTTTAGTTTTCGCTACACCCTAAACGACTTATATTATGGAATAGAGGAAGTATGAAATTAAAAGATGTTAATGTCCTTGTATTAATTTACTTCACACCCTTCTCTCTTTTCTAACTCATTAATAAATAAGGGTATATGTAGAAAGTAAGGTAAGACATTACATTTATTTTTTTAATTTTCTTTTATTGTTATCAGGAGATAGTCGAACCTAACCTTAAAAGTTAAGACATTATTAAAATTATCAAAGAACAACAGAAAGTCGAAAAAATAATGTTGATTTGAAACAGCTAAAGTGGATATCCATTCTGAAAAAAATGTCAAAGTAGAAAATTGACATTTACTTTGCGACGGAGTGAGTATAATTTTCTTGATATGTTTAATTTTAGATATTGTGACTTCATCGAAAACTCCTCCAACAATGAAATACTACCTCCATTCCTAAATATAAGACTCTTTAGACAATTTTAGGAAATTAAGGAATTTGTCATTTTCACCAAAAGTTTCAATATTACCCCTCTATCTCACTTCTATAGCATAAGAAAAGAAAGGAAAAAATAGGGATGGCAGAGGCGGCAAATAAAAGAAATGTCGAGGGTATAATTGGAATAAATCGTTGACAACTAATAAATGAAACCTTACACGACAATTAATTTGAATACATATAAATCTCCTAAACGACAATTAAATGGGAATGGAGGGAGTACCAAATATATAACAGATCACTATGTTGATCACTGTGTTCTTATTCTAAAATTATGTTTTTGTATACTTTTAAATAATAATGGAACCTTGGATCTCATTAAAAGGGAAGTATTTAGGTGTTTTTCTTTTTTCTTTTTAAGGAAGCAGGGTGTATTCATTCACTTAGAATCAACTAGAATACCTGGAAGTATTTAGGTTAAATCTTTTATTTCAAAGGTATCTTGAATAATGTAAAAATGTTTTATATGATATCTCCTATTATCTGTGAGTTAGGTTTTAGGAATATACCTATAATCCTGTATGTTCTTCTATGATCTCTAACTTCTACAACAATTCCCAAGCATGCTTCCTTTGGGGGCAGCTCTGATGGGAGTTTGACCGAAGAGAACCTTTAACAATTATATACTAGACTAAGACCCGTGTTATGCACGGGAACAAATTTAATTGTTAAGAAAAAATTATAAAATAGTATAAAAGTGAAAAATGATACTCTACACATATATTTTTGTTTGGTTTTTCAAACCTAGCTATATATAAGAAAAAAATAAATATAAGAATTTTGTATTTATATACAAAATATCAAAAAAATATCTGGTAAGAGAGAAATATTCTTTCAATTATTTCTCAAGGTCGGCGTTTTAAGTTTTTTTGAAAAAATTAAAGTTTAAATGAACCATCAAAAAACAAATAAACTACTTCTCTCCAATTTATTGGACAAATTACAACTCATGTAATGACACGATAAGAATTCAATGACTCGATTAGTTAAAATTTTTTTTTTTTTTTTACCATTTTAATGAAACAAATTTGGTGAGAAGTTTGCATGCAGGTTCAACAGAAAACTAAATGGCTCGGTAAACTAATTTTCTTTGAAAAAAACTTTGATTGTTGGGATAAAAAAGTTAAAAACAAATTAGATTTTTCACTCAATTTAATAGACTAAAAAGTAAATCAACAAAGTCATTGACATGGTTTTGAAACCCGGACCGGACCGTCGACCGGACCTCCGAGCGGTCCGGTTAGGTGCCAAAACCCGTTTTCATCAAAAACCGCTCTGTTTTCACCGACCTGGGCAGTACCGGCCTAGTCTGACCGTTCAATCCGTAAACCGGAACGGTTTTGAGAAAACCGGCCGGGTCACAAAATACATTTTTTTTAAAAAAATTTTGTATTAAAATAAGGGAAGAAGAAGAAGAAAAAAAAGAGGGTGGTGGTCAATGCTCAGTAATCGAGGAGAGGAAAATAAGAGTGGCGGTTCGTGGCAGAGGAGAGGAGAAGAAAAAAAAGAGAGGGCGGTGGCGTGGGCAGAGGAAGAGGAGTAAGAAAAAAAGTGGGAGGGGCGATGGCGGGGCAGAGGAGAAGAACAAAAAAGAGGGAGAAGGAGAGGAAGAGAATGCGCCGGAGAAGGAGAAGAGGGGAAAGGAGAGCAGGAGAAGAGAGGGGAAGGGGCGCTGGGAGAGAAGAGAGGAAAGGAAATAGGGTTTTTTTTTTTTTATTTAGGGTTGGCTAAGAGATTTTATATATGTAGGACTAAAATGGCAATTAAAATATTATCACATAAAGCCTAAACAATAATTATAGTACAAACAAGTCCTAAAAGTCTATTTTCAACATTTAGTTGGATATTAAAATTAAAAGAGATATTTAAGAGAATAATCAAGATAAAATATATCTGAACTAGATTTACATTAACAATATTTTTTATTAATAAATATATATTATATATTTTTTAATATTTATGACGTCACCGGGTTGATGAACGGGTCAATGACGATCCAACCAGTGACCCGTGACCCAGTAACTTTTCCGGGTCGATGTCCGGTCCGGGTTTCAAAACATTGGTCATTGATTAAAAATCCTACCCACTAACTTTATTTATAATGTCGTCAAATTTCAAAGACTTTATACAATTTCGATGTGGGGTCTTGAATAATATTGAAAAAAAAGTAAAAAAAAAAAAATATTTGAATAGGAAAAATATTAAAATATATAATTTAATTTGAATTAGTTGAATATGAACTATCCGAAAAGTAAATAAAGCCCGGCTATCAAATTTATTAAGGAAATTCCAATTTAGCTAATGATGTGATAAGAATTGAATGACTCGGTTAACTAAAGTTTATTTTTTAAATTTTTTACCTTTTAAATGAAAAAGTTTAGTGAGTAGGTTTTATTGCGGGTTCAATAGAAAACTAAATGGTTAGGTCAACCAATTTTCTTTGAAAACAAAAACGTTTATTGTTAGATTGAAAATATATAAAAGAAGTTAGGTTTGTCACCAAACGTTATGGATAAAAAAACCAACTCAACCAATTAATTCAATTAAAAACCATGCTCAAACCCTTTATTTATAATGTTGTCAAATATAAAAAACTTCATACATTTTCGATGTGCGATTTTGAATAATATTTAAAAAATAAAATTACAATAGAAAAAAATAAAAAATACTAAAATATATAATCTAATTTGAATAAGTCTAATATGAACCTTCTAAAAAGCAAATAAAGTTCGTCTTTCCAATTCATTGGGCAAATTTCAACTCAGTTAATGATACAATGAGAATTAAATGTTCGATCAACAAAAAAAATTAAATTTTTGACTCTTTTAATGACAAAAGGTTTAGTGAGGAGCCTCGCCTGGGGGTTTAACTGAAAACTAAATGGTTCGTTACACTAATTTAATTCTTATCGTATTCGAATTTGAATAATGATGTGAAGTAGAATTTAACTGAAACTACTAATGAATAAATCAATGTGAGATTAACAAAAACAAAAATTAAAAGTGATTTGTTGATTATGAATTTACAGGGAACGTGATAAGATGGCTAGAAATAAGGGAGTCCGTGCTAGTGGAGTAACTAATATTTTCTTGATTTATGTCAAACATTTAAAATCTTCTTAACCAATCACAACATTTGAAATTAATTAGAAAACTCTTTAATCTAGAAAATTTAGATTATATTGGGAGTTTAAAATTTAAAAGTGTGTTCAAGATTATAAGAAAACATTTAGGATTGCAGAGATATTTGGGTAAGTAATTTGATATTTAATTTTTTTTAAGATAATAATTAGTTTTTAATTAATAGAAATTCATCTCAACCAATCAATTTTTGTATAATAATTAACAGTTAGAAAATTCGAGATATTTGGATTAGAGTTGAAACACCCTTTGAGGTCAGAGAACCTAAGGGGGTGAATTAGGTTCTTAAATTTTTTTTGAAGTTTTTCTAAAACTTCTTTTACCTAAGTGTTTACCTTAACAACAATTATGTTGTTTTAGCACATAAGGTGATTCAATTATGATCAATGCAACTTAGATGACTCAAGTGAAGCAATTGTATAAATCATGGAAGTATGTGATAGTTTCTATCCTAAGCACATATGTTCATATAATCAAATATACAACTTATAGCAAGTAGGGATCCACTGGCCCAATGGAAAAGGTCGTGGGACGCAGAACCGAGGTCGTGCGTTTGATCCCCTCATCCCCCTCCCCCATAAAAAAAAAAAAATTAAAAAAACTTATAGCAAGTATATGAACAATGAAGTAAAGGAGTAGAGTTAGAGAAAACTAACACAATGATTTATAGTGGTTCGATTAAAAAGAATCTATATCCACTACCTTAGGGAAATCCCCAAGGATTTCAACATCCACTAATGGATACCCTTCACAACTAATGCAAGGTGAGTTCTACCTTTTACAATTGCCTCAACAAATGAGGACTTTTTGCTTCACACAGAAGACTCCACTCACCAAGAGTGTTTGGCCACACAAAGAGGACTTGTGCCTACTCTTATGACTTTTTGCTTCATTAAGAAGTCTCCACTCACAAAGAGTGTTGGCCTCACAAAGAGGTCTTGTACCTACTCTTAGGACTTTCAAAACACTCACCAAGAGTGAAGCTCTCTAAGAGATTTTTGCTAGTTCACAAAGAACTAGTTCTCAACTTATGAGAAGAAAGGGTAACCTATCTCTTTTAAGGAGATTTACAGTTTAGCTCACTACAAAGAATTCCCTCTTGGAATGAATTTACAGTATAAGCTCTAATCAATCTTTGAGAATATAAGGCTATATGAAGTTTAAACTCAATACAAATGCTTTGAATGATTTTGCAATTAAGCACAAAAGTGTAAACTTGTGTGTTTAGAAAGTGTATATGTCTATGCCCTTTTATGGCTTGATTGATTATAAAAAATCCAGCTTTGAAAGATTTTTATAGGGCAAGAATACACTAGATTTGTTGGACACAACGGCTATAATTTTGGCCTTGAATTGATAGTTCTGTTGGACCGCTACTAAACACTAGGTCGACCAAAGTGCCTTGAATCAAAGGTTAAATGACTTCTATCTCTATCTCGGTCGACCGCAATTCAGTGGTCAGGTCTACCGAAGCAATGGTCGGTCGACCTATCTAATATCTCGGTCGTTCGGATAGAATATAGCCGTTGGAGTATTGAAAAATTAAAAACTTGAATAAGGTAAAAAAACACACTGGTCGACAGGTTCAACACGGGTCGGTCGACCAGACATCACTGGTCTTCCGAGGCTAGACCTAGGTCGATTGGATGACAATCCCAAAGTGGTTTTTACACTTAGTTAAGTTTCTAATGTTCTTATGCACATGCCTAAGTGTTTTGTAAAGATATAAAACACATTTAAAAGTACTTATGTATTGAACAACTTGTTTTCAAAAACCTTTTCAAATAAATGAATAAATGTAAACATGAGGTTGAAAACATGCAATGTTGAGCTTTAAACATTCTTATATCCTAGTATTCTCAAAGGAAGATTAGTCACAAAGATAATACCTATGTAGACTAGACTAATCTTCTTGGAGGTCTTCAAGTTGTTTCTTCTTGGAGCTTGGACTTGAAGTCTTTGATCAACATCTTCTTGAGGTGATGAAGTTCTATAGCAATCTTGAGTTGTAGTGTATTGGAATTCACACTTCTTTTTTTGTCTAGGAGCATACCACTTCGATTGAGTAGCTCTTGACTTTTTTTATCCTCCTTCTTCTTGACTTTGCAAGTACTTTCATAGCATGTGGATTGACTTCATTCTAGTGCTATGGAGTCTTGCAAAGTGTAGCTTTATTGTGTGTAATATACATACCTTAGTTTTACACAAGAAGCTAACTTACCGTTTTCATCAATGTTGGTGTGAGTGCTAATGATCATATCATTAAGAACATGCTCACCCAAACATTAGAACTATCAATGGTTTGTTATCATCAAAACAATATTGATTACTTTGCCCTTCGAGCTAACAAGAGTTTTGAAGATTTCTTATTGGTTAAAATTTGAAAACATGTTATATAATATAAATATAGATTGATTATGAAAAAATATTTTAAACCAATGAAATTTTTTATAAAAGAATTTAAAGTGTTAAATTTTTTATAAACTTCTAAAATGTAATGATAAAAGAAGAGGTTAAGAGTATGAGATGAGTTTTGAAATTTGAAATTTGAAATTAAGGAAGATAATATATTTAATGTAGATTATTGTAGCATACCAAAAATACTGTTAGTTAGATTTGTCAGAGATCGTGGAAAAATTTACTTAAATTAGCATTCCATTAAAAAAATTAAATAAATTAGTTGTTAAATATCTGCCAGAGTAGCTGGCAATGTGGTGTTGCATTTAACCTACATTTCGCGGAATCGAATCTGCCTTCCCCCAATTTAAATACATTAAGTTAATTTTTTTGCATCAAAAAAGGTTTTATAACTAATTAAAAACAAAATATTCAAGAAAATGAATGTGGCATGATAATATGAAAATAGACTGTAATATATATATATATATATATATATATATATATATATATATATATATATATATATATTAGAATAAGAACCCATGCAATGGATTGTGTATATAAAGAATATTCCACAAAAAATAATTAAAAAATATTAAAAGGAAAAGGTGAATAATTGTATCAAATATATAATTAAATAAGCAAATAGTTGTTACGTTATATTTTGTATTTTTTATGTTTTTGTGTTTTTGGTGGGAGAGGGGATTTTAGGTGACACTAAATTTGAGTTAGAAGAAGTAATATATATGTGAATTTTTACCGAATTTTCTTGTTTGTTTGACTTTTGTTTTTTAAATGGATTTATTTTGGTTTGAAAATACTTTCTTCAGGGTTAAAAAATAAAAATTATTTGTGAAAAAATGTGACATATGGTGCGAGTTTATATTGAATATTGTGTGGAGGCAGTAAAAACACACCCACTTGCTGTCTCAAGAACCATGTGAACGTAAAGATGCCTCTTTAGATTACTATCTCCAAAAGAAGTAATGTTAGGGGACTAAAATTTAGCTAATTAATTGGCTAAATTGTGGACAAATTTGTAAATAACCCGTTGAATTCCTTAAGCCAACATGAGCAAATAGTGTTTAATTTGAGTTTTTAGTCAATTTTAGCCAATAAATTTTAGTCATTAATCATTTTCCTTTGAGAAAAGCCAAGAAGAATCATCCACAATTTAAATAGGTTGTGAAACTTTCATAATTTATTGAAACATATTACTAAAGTAATTGATGTCTTGACATGTGTATGTATCACAAAAGTGAAATGACATTTGCACTCTTTTCTAGAACCAAGAATTTAACTATTTATAAACAATTCACGTCTCCCCTATTGGAAAACACTATAAGCTGATAAATGTTGGTACATCTACGGGGAGTTGGGGAGAGATATAAAAGATAGGTTAGAAAAGACGTGGGATGCGATTAACGATTAATTGTGGACAAATTTGTAAATAACCCGTTGAATTCCTTAAGCCAACATGAGTAAATAGTGTTTAATTTGAGTTTTTAGCCAATAAATTTTAGTCCTTAATCATTTTCCTTTGAGAAAAGCCAAAAAGAATCATCCACAATCTAATTAGGTTGTGAAACTTTCATAATTTATTGAAACATATTGCTAAATTAATTGATGTCCTGACATGTGTATGTATCACAAAAGTGAAATGACATTTGCACTCTTCTCTAGAACTAAGAATTTAACTATTTATAAACAATTCATGTCTCCCCTATTGGAAAACACTATAAGCTGAGAAATGCTCGGTACATCTGCGGGGAGGTGGGGAGAAATATAAAAGATATGATAGAAAAGACTTGGGATGCGATTAATGGTGATAGGAAGAAGAAAAACACTGTAATTTGTAAGCCAATCACTCCCTTCAAAGGTGTGTGTTCTGTCCGTTCACAGCTGAAGGATATCCCTACTTTGGGAATCTTTAGGATACTCCTCTTTGAAGGAGTATCAGAGGATTCAGAAGATTGAGCGGGAAATGGGTGAACATGCACATTATTGAAGTCATGATCATGGTTGCAGGATTGAAGGTTTAATTTTCTTCATATATACTATACTTGAAGAATAAAAGTGGACTTCTCTAATACGTAATAAAATATTTCATTTAGTTCAGATTAGTAATAGTATACAGATTGTTGAGATGTAGGGGATTGTATTTCTGGTTTCAAACTGTATAAAGGCTGATAAACAGCTCCTTTTTCATTTTAAGAAAAAGAAATAAAAACTTCAGATTTTTCTTCTTCCATTTCTCTCTAGTTTAAATTCCAACATGGTATCATGATCGTTGGCCCATCTAAAAGTTATCACAATTGTAGTTTGTCTCTTGTTATAAACGTTTTGCTTGTCTACAATCTAAGAGAGGCAAGTAACTTGGGAAAATCTTATACTTTGAGAAAAGATGAAAATGCTAAAAGGCCGTCTATTATGAAACATGGGTCTATAATATAGCTAGAGTTTTGGTCTTCTTCTAGATGACGATCAACAAAAAATGTTTAAAACATATTTAGCTTAGTCTATTTCACTTTTCTTGGAGAATCTTTAAGTCAATTTTTCCTTATAACCAATCCCCAAATTCTTCAACTTCTTTTGGCGCTGAAGAATCTGCGTCCACTGTTGTTTTTTCCAATCCTTGGTACCTTCAAGATGACCAAGCTTAATGTTTTTTCCTGATATTTTAGGCTTTCTTTTCGAATGCCGGATATGTCCAAAGAGCCCACTTAAAAGGCCATTGAAATTGTGGTGTTTATGTTTATGGTTAACTGTGTTTAGGAGTGGTTTCCCAACAGGAGGTGGAGCCTTCTCTGAGAGATATTTTCCTTGGCTTATCCTGGATTCATGATTTCCAGCATCTCTACTATCGTCATCAGGATAACGGTGATGGTGATGGTGGTGGTGGTGGTGGTGGTGGTGGAAAATGATCGACATTTTATCTTTCAACTTCTTCCATGTTCCAACTCTTTTCTTTCGAAACCTGGTAGAACCAGTTCTCTCTGATGTCAAATCCAACCGAGGGTGTCTTCTGGGCTGCTTATAATGTTGGAACCTAGGTGGACCATGCACTGACTTCTTCCTCCAACTATCAGTGGTAGCACTACTTGGCATTGAGTATTCCCCACTTTCTGCACTCTCATTACTACTAAAAGACGTTACATCATAATCTCTGTCAGTAGTTTCTGATGAGTACTCATACAGGCTGCTGCTTGCATCCACATTCCGGATCTTCTGTGCCGCGCTGTGGCACATGCTCTTCCTATTATTATGAAGTTGCCACGTGTCAGTTTTTTTTTTAAAAAAATTTAAATATAGAGAACCTAGAGAAAGATGTGGAACTCCAGGGGAAAACAGAACACACCAGTTATTTATGAATGAGATATATGTGACGGAGAGTGTACCTTACTTTCGCTGCTTGTATCGGTATGATGCCATTGATGTCTATGCCTTAGAGAGTATACGCCACTATTGCTGCTGTCAAAGGCATTACCAAGTGTCTGTCTTTGTCTCCAGTTTGAATTCAAAGATTTATCATCACATTCATGCTTGTGATTTGATATCTTTTTTGGTGGATTTATTCCGTCTTTCCTCTCTGGATTATGTCCCTTGAACACTTGAGATGCCAATTTCCTTTTGCCCAGAGCTTTGGAGGTTCGATTCACCTTGCAACCATTTGTTAATCTATCCGAATATCTGCATCGCTTAACAAATCGTCAACAGGAACCCTTGGCAGCCCAGATGGTTGATGACATGCTCTAGGTCTCTTAAATATTTCATCTAGGATACTTTGCTTTTCCTGCACATTTTCCTTGCTAATTTGATTTGCCAACCAGGTAATAAGAGCAGGAACCCTTTCACAATTCATATACTCATTTGGTGTTAAATACTTCAAATTATACTTCTCCATTTGCATCAGATCATTCAGAGCAGGATTATTTTCACTGATCAGATAACTGTTGGAGGATGAACAATTGAAATTTGTCTGACTTGCGTCAGATCATTTGGCTATCCTGATTCAGTGACTCAATTTTGGCTACAATAGACTTTACTTTCTGACCAAGAACCCAATCCACACTGTGATTCAGTTCTTCATTCCCATGCAAAGGACCTTCTGGAGTTGAAATTGTGCCTGTACTATCGCAACCAGATGGGATTTGGACTGGGCAGCAAGGTTATGTCCAGGTATGCACACGTGAAAACCTCGTCGTCCCAGATGATAATAAATTATATTCGCTGTCAGTTCATTTACGCCCATATTTTGCGACATATGAGCTAATTGATCAATTTGTGCAGTTTTCATTGGGTGGTTAGTCTTGCTCGCCTGCTTCATACTGTGTATTGATATTCAAATTCTTTTGAAGGCTGCTTTTGCTAGAGCTAAAAAGATATTTAACCCACAATAAGCTGGTGCTGTGCTTTGTGGACAGAAGCAAATGGCCGAGGTACTGCAATATTTTCCTATTAGCAACTTTAGTTGACATGAATGATTTTACAATTTACTGCTCCTACATGTTTCCCTCTGAATTCTACTTGAAAGAGCTGATTATTATGCCAAGAATCACCAAACAAGATGGTGTCTTGCTATGTTTCATGATCGTTGGCCCATCTAAAAGTAATCACAATTGTAGTTTGTCTCCTGTTATAAACGTTTTGCTTGTCTGCAATCTAAGAGAGACAGGTAACTTGGGAAAATTTTGTGAGTAGTCAGTCAGTTCAGGCCTAAGAATGTTAAGGCTTTATGAATTTGCTTGGATGTTCGCAACGCCATGTGACAAATCAATAGATATGCTTCTACTGTAGTAGAATTTCATGTTTGTCGTACATCAGATATTTAAATGTTGTTCTTGCAGGAGGTCACTGCTCTTCTTGTTGCTGATGGAGTCTCCAATGAAAAGATTTTGAAGAACTTCTGATGGCCAACTGAATGTAATTGTATTCCTTTGTATTATTTAACTATTGTGCGGAAAACAATTCATTATTTAACATTTGCTGAAATTCTAGATCTCAGTGTCATGTATACCACAGAATAATACAAATTTTAGTAAGTATAGATTACACAAAGTTCCCCATTTCTTTGGAGAAACTGTCTTCTGCAACTGAAGCTCCTTTATTATGATTCAACTCTTCAGCAGCCCCGTTCCTTAAAGGTGCTTCGCTTGGCTGAGTAGAAGATGAGCGAAGCAAATCATGCACTCTTTAGAAAAGCTACCTGTATGGCGGCGATACAGTGGGGCCTGGCCCCACCAGTTTTTTCCAATTTTTTTTTTATAGTTATAGTTTTGCTATTTATTACTCACTTTATTTGGATTTGAATGTACAATTTTTATTTTTTGATGTCCAAAATTAAATGTCTCATTTTCTAAAATAGAAATAATTTTGATTTGAACTTCCACTAGTAGTATTCTATAAACTAATATAATTAAAATTCACTAGTATATTGGTCATTAAAAGTACAATTCTTATTCATGTATATATGAATAAATTCGTAATTAAACTTAAATTTGCGTTTTGTCCGGAACAAACTAGTGAAAGGGGTGTTAGGGATAAAATGGTTGAGATTGGAGATGAAAATGATATTGAAATTGATACAAAAATGGATGTTGAAGAGGATTTACTTGAAACTAATGTGGGAAATGTTAGAGATGAAATACTTAATTTGATATTGAACAATTGACTCCGCATCCTGGATTGAAAATCCTGGATTGTTCAACTTTTACCTAGAAATGAGGATGTTTGTTTTTACCCATGCTAATACTCTATGCCCAAAAAGAACTTGGGTATCAACCCAAAACGAATTTAGAAACGGGGTTGAAAAAATTCATCCATTGGTATCTTCATTATTATTCTCAAGGGACTTTGAAAAAGAGCTATTGGTCACGATTTTCATGGATTCTTGCTTCTTATATATCATTTAATTTAGGGTAGTAGTTTATTAGTCATTTTCCTTCTTTTTCCTCTTTGACTTTGATAAAAGTATTCTTGCACTTTTTGTCTTGCTTTTTAACAATAAAATTTCATTTTTCGTCCGCGTAAAAATTCGTGACATGTATAAACAGTGGCAGAGACATTTTTAAAAACGATGAATTTTCTATAGGAAATTTTTTTTTGTGATATTTTCTTATAAATATGGTATTTCACTTTGCCCCCAAAAAAAAAATTCTAGTAAAAATTTGCCCCCCCCCCCCCCTCCCCCCACCAATGATAAATTCCTGACTTCGCCACTGCCTGTATTTGCCTTTCCCTGGTTATGTATGTGCTTTTACGATTCCTATACCAGTTTATGGACTTAAATAAAATGTTGTAGTTTCTAGCAAATTCAAGGTGTTAAAAAAATGATAGTAGTATTTAACCAGTTCGTATTTCTACTTCTCTTATTACGTTGTCAGAGAGATCGAATAATAACTTTCAGTGACCATTATCATGAAACCAATACTCAAAAGTCCTGAATTAGAAAAACATAAATAATTATCTGATATGGTAGCAGAAGGAAATGATGTTCTAAGTCCCACTGTCACCGTCTAAAATAATTTTGAATCATGAAATCCCTAGAAATTTGTGGTGTTTTTCTTTTGCTTCTTGCAGCAGGAGTTGAAGTATCAAAGGCAGCAGTGACTTGCAATCCAATGCAGCTAAGCCCTTGTGCAAAAGACATAACTTCAGCAACAAAACCTTCTCTTATTTGCTGCACCAAGATAAAGGAACAAAGGCCATGTTTGTGCAATTACATGAAGAACCCTTATCTCCAAAAGTTCATCAATTCCCTGAATGCCCGAAAAGTTGCTTCAACTTGTGGAACTCCATTTCCTAGATGCTAAATGAGATTGTTAATCTTTTGCTAATGATCATATCTCTATATTTTGATTTTGATTGTGATTGTATATTTTGGTTTTTGTTACTAGTAAGGTTATTATGGTCTTATTTAGTTCCACCTTACCCTATGTTCTAAGTACTACTATAGTGGGCACTGGCGGAGCCACAGTGGGGCATGGTGGGGCAGTTTTTTCCAAAAATTTTTTTTTTTTTTTTAGTTTTAGTTTTGTTTTTGTAACACCTCATCTCGTAAACATTGTTTATTGTACCCGTTTTGAATCACTTTACGATTTAAAATTAAATTATTTATTTATTTAGTTTTAGTTTTATTTTTGTAACACCTAGTCTCGTGAACATTGTTTATTGTACCCATTTTGAATCACTTTACGATTTAAAATTAAATTATTTAGTTTGTGAATTATAGGAATGACACCACTTATATTTTAACAATTTTGGTTAAAATGGTAACAAACTTAAGTGTGTAAGAGACTAAAAAATAAAATTACTAATAAAAAATATACAATGGGCTCTCTTGTAAAACTATAAAAATTTCAAAATAAAAAGTCCACAATATGAAGGCAGATGACTTGGAGGTTTATGAAGCACTGACCAGTAGAGTGAAAAGGTTGAACAAAATGTGAATAACTCTAGTTTATAAGATTTCATCAAAAAAAAAATTTTGGTTCCGCCAATATTTATATGCTTTTATGAATTTATTTTGTCAATGTTAATCGTGTCCTCCAAAGAAAAATTCCTGGCTCCGCCACTGATAGTGGGACTAGTCAAAGGTGAGTAATGTTTCTTTCTTGTCATAGTTCTTATGAAAAATGATCCACTCTACCACTTATTCTGGTGCTTGTATGTTTAATTAGTTTTATTACGTGGTAATGAAGTTTGAATAATCTCATATCATTGGCTTTCTTTTCCTTTTCTTTGTGGTTAAAGCAAATATAAATGCATTATGTAAGTTGCATGGTGTCTTTTTTGAAGAAAAATAAATTACTATCAGAGAGGGAAACAAGTGACAGGAATTCTGTTACGTCAATTGTATTGGATTTTCCAGTCATCGAAGGGCATGGGTATCATACGTTGTTGCAAATAACAACTCATTGAAAATAAGAAGAAAACTCATAAGAGAGTATATGATAGATGATATAAGGTAGAATATTATCTAAAGGAACTGGATCAACTAAGATTGGCAATCTTTTGCAATCTAGGAACCTGGAAATAGCATTGCTTTCCACAAGCAGAAGAAAGCATTGATCACAAACATAAAACTATAACCAACCCTCTGTAACTTGGATGCCCGCTAAAGTTTTTTTTTTCTTACAACAACAATAACATAACCCGTTAAATTTCTAATAATTGGGAGTATATGTGAAAATGGATAAAAAAAAAAACAGACATAACCTTTGGCAATAGATGTACAAAGTGGTAGCTCCCAGAGTACCACTGAAACATATAGATTGGAGACTGATGTAACCATTGACAATGAATACATAAAATGGTTTCTCATAAAATACCACTGAAACAGTAATACCTACCAAATTATCTCTCAAATCAAAGCCAAACGGAATCAAAGAAGGCCAAACCCAAACTATTTTGTTTTATATGCAGATAAATATGCTTCTTTTATTCAAACGATTCAAAGGATATATATATATATATATATATATATATATATATATATATATATATACGAGTGTATTGCCATCAATAAGTGTATTGCCATCAATAATTATATCATCAACATAGACCAAGATTACCAAAATAATGTTTCCTTGCCTGTAGATAAAAAGAGAGTGGTCAACTGGTCTTTGCTTGAAACCAAATTTTCGCAAGGTGCTTGTTAACTTGGAAAATCAATTTCTTCCTATCTGCTTCTGATCATAGATAGATTTCTTAAGCTTGCAATATAAATTGGGTTGAAGCAAATAAAGGCCCAAAGGTCGATCCATATAGATTTCTTCCTTCAAATCACTGGGAAGGAATACGTTATTCACATCCATTTGATAAAGAAACCAACCTTGAAAAAACAACTACTGCCAAAAGACAACGAACAATGGTCATTTTTTGCAACAGAGGAAAATGTTTCGGTAAAATCCTCCCCCTCGACTTGAGAGTAACCTTTAGCTAGAAATCAAGATTTTGGTCACTCGATTGACCCATAAGAGTGATACTTGAGACGATAGACCCAACGGCTGCCAACAAATTTTTTACCAAGAGGAAGAGAAGCAAGGACCCAAGTATTGTTACTCTCAAGAGCGTCTAACTCCTGTCTCATTGATTCACACCATTCCAAATACTATACATCTTGAAAATAGTTTTGGGACTCGAAACCCCAAGAGAAAGAAGCTAAAAATAGTTTATGTGAACGAGAGAAATTTTCATAAGTCAAAACATTATTGAGAGGGTAAGGAATACCTAAGGATTTTTCCACTAATGATGATGTTTGTGGGAGATCGGCAGTTGCATAGCATTCAAAGTCTTTCAAGTGGCCGGGTTGCTTGGTTAGCCTCTCCAATCGACGGAGAGGTTTAGGGGAGACGAGTTGTGGTGTTTTGTGGAAGGATTGGTTGGGCTGCCTAACGGAGATGTGGCTGAATTTTCTGGAGGGCCTGGATATATGGGAATAGGCTCGAAGGTATGCCCAGGTGAATTATGTTGTGAGGCAGGGGCAGTTAGGGATGGCAATGAAACCGGTTAAATTGGAGATCCGGTGAGGATGGGGATGGGGACGAATTCCGGAGGCGGGTGAAATAATATCCCCCCTCCCCGCATGGCCCGTCTAATTAAAATACTAAATAGAAAGAGCATAAAATACCTAAAAAAATTAAATAGACGTCAAATTTGGAGAAGATCGTGTGAATCAAATTCTCTCTGCGACTCTTCTTTCTCCTAAACCTTATAGTAACTCCATCGCTCATTACTTCTTCCATCCTATTGCAGTCGCTCATTCTTGCATCATGTACAATCATGATGTTTAGATATTTTTGTTTGTCTTTGTCTTTCTTTAAATCCATTTGAATTAGAATTTAGATATTGGTGTTAGATCCACGATATAAGATGAGTTTAGTCAATTATGTGTTTCCATAATATATGGTGAAGTTGAATCTTCTAATAGGATTGAAAAAGTTAAAAAGTCTTGCATTGATTTGTTTGATGAGTACAAGTCAAAAAAAAAATGAGAATCAGCCAAATAGACCAACAAGTTCTTCGCCTTCTCAATCTTTAGTTCTTGGGAATAGGTCACATGTCTTGCAAAGTTATCTATATTATGTTGTTGGGCAGCAAATGACCGGTGTCTACAAACTAGTATCGTTTAGTGAGCAAACTATTATCAATTTAGATTATGCTATTTCGTTTTACAGGCATTAAATATTTTATTTTACAATTCTATATTATTTTTTGAAGGTTCTATTTGGGGATTTTTGTTAAAAATTAACTAATTTTTTTCTAGTTGAGGTTGAGGTTGAGCCTCCGCTGGGACGAACATGGGAATTTAGGGAAAAAATTAACCGTTTTCCCCCAGTTGGGGTTGGGCCCCAATGTTGGGGTTGGGGATGTGATGGAAGAGGCTGGATTAGGGCTGGAAATCATGATATCCGCCCTATTGCCATCCCTAGGGGCAGTATGCTGGGCTTCAGATGGATTGGTTCACGGTTGGGTGGTTTTTTGCGAGCTGGCCCGCGGAGAAGTAAAAGTTGGCTCTGGGATGTTTTCCGGGTCGGCCCTCGGGAAGAGGGCAGCCTGATCCGGAAGTGGGGTTGATTGTGGGTCAACTGCTGGGCTTATGGGCTTAAAAAGGCTATCTGTTGGGCATAAGGCTAATGGACCAGACATATTTTCTAGGTTAGTACATATAGGCTCAGCTAAATAATTTGAAGTTTCATCGTTCTTTAGGGGAAACATATGCTTGTAAAAGTGAACATCTCTTGATATATTAATTTTTCTTGATTATAAATAAAAAAACTTTCCATCCTTTTTGCCTCATTGGATATCCCAAAAAAATACATTTGATGGATCGCTCACTAAATTTATCTTTAGTAGGAATACGAGTATAACAGAGGCATCCATAAACGCGAAGATGACTATATGAAGGTGGTTTCCCAAAAAGAACCTCAAATGGTGTTTTGCCTTTGTGTAACATGCTAGGAGTCCTATTTATAAGGTATGTAGCAGTAAGGATACATTCCCCCCAAAACTAAAGAGGCACGCCTGACTCAAATTTTAAGGCACATTTAAAATATGGCGGTTCTTTATTTCAACTCTCCCATTTTGTTGAGGTGTGGCAGCACAATATGTTTCATGAATTATTCCTTTATTTGAAAAATAATCTCTTAGCCCAATAAATTCTAAACCATTGTCACTCCTAACCCGTTTAATAATCCCATTAAATTGTGTTTGAACCATGTTATGGAAATCTATGAAGACTTTCCTAGTATATGTTTTGTCATTAAGTAAATAGACCCATATAGCACGCGAAAAATCATCTACTATACATAAAAAAATAATGGGCTCCTGTGAGAGAACTAGTAGCTAATTTTCCCCAAAATTCACAATGAATTAATTCGAAAGGTTGTGAAGCTTTATTAGTACTGTTTGGAAAAGAGGAACGGATATGTTTAGCTTTATGACAAATATCACATGGATTAATAGGTTGGCAACTACAAATTTTACTTTCTAACGGTAAATTTGCTAAAGTTGAAAAGGAAGGATGACCGAGTATCCGATGCCATAATTTTGGGGTACTTTGGCTATGAGCTGCTCCGGCCATTGCAGATTGAGATGCTACATCAGTTAGCCGATAAGCTTACAAACAACACGCTTAGCAAAAATCTTCTTCTAGATTAGGTCATGTACAAATCAAACACCATCAAAATACACAAAATAGCATTGTAATTGCTTTGTCAATTTTGAAACGGATATAAGGTTTCATGTGAAGGAAGGGATATTAAGAACATTGTGAAGCACCATATTCATACTAAATTTGACCGTGCCACATTGATTAACCATGAAAACGGTCCCATTAGGCAAACAAATATTAATGGGTGGATGAAAAAATTTTAAAATTTTCAATAATGGAGAAATCGGAAATATGATGACTAGCACCACTATCCAAAATCCATGGAAGCGTAAATTTCTTACTAAGCATAGTAAAATCCTTCTTACCCCTTTGAGTAAATTAGCCATTTCATAGGCTATTTGTGATATTTGGGCCTGGCCCAAAGATGAGCTTGTAGGCTGAACCATGGATGGGCCCACTGTTTTGCCCAAGTCTTTGTTCCTCACAGAATAGGCCATTCCAGTCCCTGGGAAGCTTTCGCCGCCGCTGCTGAAATTGGACTCGCCGACCGAGGCGCTTGAACCCGCGGCTGCTCCAGGGTGAAGAGTGGTCTTGCCGCCGGTCTCCTTCATCTGGGGTCACCTGACTCCAAATTAAACGAACTGTATGTGTGTATGGTCAGCAGTCATGAGCCAGCTCATCTCCCTCTATCGTTGTTGCTGTCTTTTCTTTGCCACCGAGTTCTGGTGGCTTCCCGTAGAGAAGCCAGTATGATTATTTTTTGTGGCCAGCTTTGCCGCAAAACTCACAGACTGCCCGAGAGCCATAGGTCTGACTTTGAGGATCTCTTGCAGCGAAGGAGACTCCATCCACCTTGCCATTCGGCTCGGTCTTGATTGTAGTAGAATGATGATTCTCTTCTCTTAACGCACTTGAGAAGACTTTGTTTAAACTCGACAATAAGTCCACACTCAAGATTTGGCTCCTCATAGTTTTAAAATTTATATTCAAACCACGCAAGAATTGAATAATTTTTTCTTCTTCTCATTGACGAATCAAAGTAGCGATTGTGTCTTCACATCCACATACCGAGAGCGGAATGTAACGATAAAGCTGTTCCCACAACATCTCGAGCTTTCCAAAATATTCAGCTACTCCTAGTGACCCTTGTTTTAGGGTTTGAATTTGGTTTCGTAACTGACAAATTTTAGGTCTGTTTTCTTGAGTGTAACGAGCCTTCAATATGGCATACATATCCTTGGGAGTTTTTGCATGGGTCAGCATACTCCTAAATTTTGGTTCGACGGATGCTATTATCCATCCTTTAACAAGCGATTTGCATCGATCACAAGCTTAGGCCATGTTAGGATCAAAAGGTCGAGCTAAGGACCCTTAAAAAAAGGTCATCTTGGTCTTAACTTGCAAGATGTTTCCAAGAACGGATATCCATGAACTAAAACTATCTCCATCAAATAGAATGGGGGTAATTGACATGCTTGGATTTTCATTGATGGATATGTAATATTGGGAATTGGGATTAGACTTTGGAAACCAAAGGTTTTCTGTTATGAATTTTGAGCTGTTATCTTAACCTTAGCTCTGATACCATGAAAGAATATATGGAATCAATAATATTGAATTAATTACTTGAACAAAGGAGGTTCCCCATATAAATATAAAGAGAATCCTAACTAAAGAAGGAAATTGAATAACAATTTAACTCTAAAATATTATAAATATTATAATTAGGTAATTAAAAGAATCCTAATAATATAGTAAGTCCATTATTCTTAATAACACCCTTGTGGAGTGTTGCACATGAAAGGTGTTCGCCACCAAAAACTCCCCGGTATTTAGTATGGTACGCATTCCTGTCCGATCCTGCTAGCAAGCATACTTTGGCTCCCAAAAAGCTTACCCTGTTCATTTGCTTCAAATCTCAATAAGGGATCAAAGAAATATGTATCTGTCTTCACAAGGACATATTGATCGAATTGAGACTATGACCCTCAATATGCTAATCTAATGAAAACACAAAAGGATATTTTTTCCACTCACAAAAAATTCAAATTTTTTAAAACACTCCCATTTCGAAAGCATATACCATCCAACTCGACCTTGACTCAACTGATAAATTTTCACATAAAGGATAAATTTACTAAACCATCTTAAAACATTCCAACCTGTTACAGATTGTATACTCTCACTGAAGCAAAAAATGGCAAATAAATTAGAAAAAGTAAAGAAAAATACGGTAACTTTAGATGAAATTTTACCAAGAAAATATGAAGAAGAAAACAATACAAGTAGTAGTCCTTCCACCCATCATTCCTTTCCCAAAGCACAAATACTTATTAACACCGTTAACAAACGCCTGGCTAATCAACTGCAATCCAAACGCCGACAACCCATAAGTCATTGAAAGATTAAATTTATTCCCCGAAGTTTTCCTCTTTGCTGATTTAGTCACCAAATTTTAGTTTGCATCATATTTAGTCCCCGGAAGTTTCTCTTTGCCAACTTAGTCACAACATTTTAGCTTTCATCCGATTTAGTCCCTGGCGATTTTCTTTTAGCCGATTTTGTCACCCAAATTTAATTTTCATCCTATTTAGTCCCCAACATTTTCTCTTCGCCAATTTATTCACCACATTTTAGTTTTCAACTTATTTAGTCCTCGCAAATGTTCTCTTTGCCGATTTAGTCACAACATTTTAGTTCCATCATATTTAGTCCCCCAAAGTTTTCCTCTTTGCCGATTTAATCACCACATTTTAGTTTTCATCTTATTGAGTCCCCGTGAATTTTCCCTTCGCCGATTTAGTCACAATATTTGGTTTTCATCATATTAAGTCCCCCATAGTAAACTCTTTACCGATTTATTCACAACATTTTAGTTTTATCCTAATTAGTCCCCATAGGTTTCCTATTTTCTTATTTAGTCCCCAAAAGTTTCCCTTTGCCGATTTACTCACTACATTTTAGTTTTCGTACGATTTAGTCCCTAGCATTTTCCCTTTGTCGATTCAGTCACATCATTTTAGTTTTCATTATATTAAGTCCTTGGAATTTTCCTATTTTCCAATTTAGTCACCACATTTGAGTTTTCATCTTATTTAGTCCATGGAATTTTCCCTTTGCTGATTTAGTAACAATATTTTTGTTTTCATCATATTTAATCTCCAGAGTAAACTCTTTTCCGATTTAGTCATAACGTTTTAGTTTTCATCCGATTTAGTCCCCGAAAGTTTCTCTTCTCCAATTTAGTCACAACATTTTAGTTTTTATCCTAATTAGTCCCCAAGATTTTCCTATTTAACTATTTATCCCCCAAAGTTTCCCTTTGTTGCTTTACTCAATACATTTTAGTTTTCATGCGAATTAGTGCCCGGAATTTTCCCTTTGCCGATTTAGTCACAACATGTCACAATATTTTAGTTTTCATCATATTTAGTCCCTGGAATTTTCCTATTTTCCGATATAGTCACCCAGTTTAATTTTCATCTTATTTAGTCCACAAAATTTTTCCTTCGCCGATTTAGTCACAACTTTTTAGTTTTCATCATATTTAGTCCCTGGTAGTTTCCTATTTTCTGATTTAGTCACAATATTTAAGTTTTATCCTATTTAGTCCACGGACTTTTCCCTTCGCCGATTTAGTTACAATATTTATTTTATCATATTTGTCCCCTGGAATATTCCTATTTTCAAATTTAGTCACCAAATTTGAGCTTTCATCTTATTTAGTCCACGGACTATTCCCTTCGCTGATTTAGTCACAATATTTTAGTTTTCATCATATATAGTCCCTAGGAGTTTTCCTTTTTTCTTATTTAGTCCTCACATTTCAGTTTTCATCGTATTTATAGTCCACGAAATTTTCCCTTCGCCGATTTAGTCGTAATATTTTAATTTGACACTTATTTAGTCCCTGGAGTTTTCCTATTTTCCGATTTTGTCACCCCAGTTTATTGTTTATCTTATTTAGTCCCTGGAATTTTCCTATTTTCTGATTTAGTCACTCTAGTTTATTTAGGCACAACATTTTAGTTTTCATCATATTTAGTCCCTGGAATTTTACTATTTTCCGAATTTTCTTATTTTGCGATTGTTTTTACATGTTTAAACACAAATCATATATGTTAATTAGATAGATTTACTTTGTAATCATCATTAGGTCAATATAATTTCAAATAGTATATTTTTCTATTTAGTTTTCTAAACATATAGCGTAGAGCTTGAGGAAAAAAATGAGTGATGATTGCTTTTGTAAGATATTTTTTATAAAAAATAGAGGAAGGAGAACCCTTATCTTCAAAAGTTCATTAATTCCCCTAGATTTTTTTTATTCGTCTAACCAACTATATAAATTTAACAAAGCTCTATATGGAAGTCATAACCAGAGAAGTTTTTACCACAAGAATTCCAAGAAATAATCTCGAGCAGTTCAACAATTCGGGAAATAATCTTTTCACATTGTTAATTCGAACTCAGGCAAATATCCAGTGCACAATCAAAACATTAAACTATTGTATATTTTAGGGGCAATGCCCTTGAAGCTTAGTATTTTGTTCTTCACTCACTAACATCACAGCTTTCCGCATTAGCCTCAGGTGCGACGTGCTTGCCATTAGCTTCCATGATCTTGCCAAGCAACTTCTGATCTTGGCGGTTATGGTGGTTTGTGGCTAAGGTGATGGTGTTTTTCTACTTTTTTTTTTCTACCTACTTCATCTTCATCAGAAAACTTCCCCAAAGATCGTCTCCTGGCACGCCTGTAATCATCAGAACACGAGGATTTTGAGTCATGACTATGAGATTGCTGTGATGTTTGCGGTGCTTTGAATGACTCTTTCTCTTGATGGTATCTTCATCACTTGGCATATCAGAATCACTTGAGTCTGAATGCTTGTGACGTTTGTGATGATGTGCGTGGCTTTTCCTTTTGCTTGTCCCATCATCATCTTTCCCAGAGTCCGAGTCACCAGAATGTGACGATCTCCTGTGACATTTGTGAGTCTTTCTGTGATTTTTTTCTTCTATGTGCATCATCTTTTTCATTTTCTGAAGAGTCACAACTAGTCGAATCATGATGCAGGCGCTTCCTGTGGCTTCTCTTCTTTCTCCTCGTATCCTCTTCAAAATCACTATCATAGCCATCACTGCTATCATCAGGGTCGGAGGATCTCTTCTTAGGCTTACGCTTAGATTTCTTTTCCTTTCTCTTATCAATATCACCTGAGTCGGAGTGATTATTCTTCTTGTGGGCCTTTTTCATTGACTTCCTCCTTTCATCACTGCCACTATCACTGTCAGATCCCGATA
Source organism: Vinca minor (assembly GCA_026122235.1). NCBI lineage: Eukaryota > Viridiplantae > Streptophyta > Magnoliopsida > Gentianales > Apocynaceae > Vinca > Vinca minor. The sequence continues at coordinate 8,529,448 of JAOCZM010000201.1, read as the reverse complement.
CCCGATCTTCTCTTGTTCTTAGCAGCCTTCACCTTCTTCTTTGCTTCAGCATCAGCTCTTGCAGTGGCAGCAACTTCAAGTTTTTGCTCCCATTTCAATGGGGCTTCTTTCCTCTCCAGCATTCATTCACTTCCTTTTTTCCTCGACCAACTGGATAAACTTCTTGGCATCCATTTATATGTAAAATACAGCTGTATACCTGCATTTTGGTATGATGATGACCGGAAGTGCATCTCAAAGAAGAGAAGGTAACAATGTTAGTTCCTCCACCAGGAAAGACCAGTAAATAAAACCAAAAAATCACAAGAATAAAAGTAGAACAACAAAACAATTTATTGACACGCAGCCATGTGACACTTGACCACAAGACAAATTACACAAAAGATTATATAAAACCAAAGAAGATAAAGTAGGCATGAACTCTTGAATAAAACAAAAAATACACACATTATTCCTAAACAGCTAATAATACTATTTATAACAGAAGAAAAGAAAAAGAACAGGTTTCTTACCTTACAACAAAGTTAAAAGTATTGATCCACCGATTCAGTTAAAAGTATTTGGAAGCTTCCCAACAAATCTACACTGAAGTCGAACAAAAAATTGTCCATACACCTAATAACAGGACTCATAAACAACACCGGTACAAAAAAGGGGAAACAAAACCCTGGTACAAAAAAGGGACTGTTTCCATGAAAAACATTAGTGAAATGCAGCAACATCTAGCAAATTCTCCACGAAAGAGAAATCTAGTTTTTTTTCCTTTGTACGTTAAAAAGAATACTATTTCTTTACAAAACATAAGCAAAACAGAGACGAATTAAAGGAATATTTCTCTCCCCAAACAAAAACCTAGGTTTAAACCCAAAATTATCCAACGGGAATGAAGAATGAAAACATATATACACATAGTGATAGGGAATGAAGAAGTGGTCAGTACCTGGAATATTCTAAGTCAGACAATGATTAGAATTCCTAGCTTAAATCAGATTAGAGTCCTTAAAGGCTTACTCTGTTTAAGGCTTATAAGAGGCCTTAGGATTTTATAGAGTTTAAAGTAATTTAATTCTAGTAGTTTTGTAGTCTATTAAAAAGAGTCCTAGGTGATTTGGTAGTTACTAAATTCCAGCAGTTGTCATAGTTATGTTTTAATTGGAGTCTTTAAAAGTTTCATAGGTGTTTAGGTGTTTAAGTTTCCAATCCCTATGGTAGATGATCTCATAGATGAGTTGCAAGGGGTTGAATAATTTACCAAATTTGATTTGAGGGCAGGTTACTTCCAAATTAGGATGAAGGAGGAAGATGTGCCTAAAACTGCCTTCAGTACTCATTTTGGGCACTTTGAATTCAAAGTGATGCCTTTTGGGTTCACCAATGCCCCTGCTACCTTCCAATCTTTGATGAACAAGGTGTTTGGCCCTTCTTGAGGAAGTTTGTACTTGTGTTTTTTGATGGCATCTTAGTTTATAGCTCTGATTTGTCATTACACAAGGTACATTTGTAGAAGGTTTTGGACTTTCTAAGAGAGAATCATCTATATGGTAAGATGAGTAAATGCTCATTTGCCCAAAGGAAAGAAGAGTATTTAGGTCATCTCATTTCTGGAAGGGAGTGCAAGATGATCATAAGAAGATCCAGGACATGTTAGACTAGCCCAAACCAGTTAACATCAAACATTTAAGAGGCTTCCTTGGATTATCTGGCTATTACAGGAGGTTTATTAAGGGTTATGGTCTCATTAGCAAACACTTAACCTCTCTATTGAAAAAGGACAATTTCAATTGGACTTCAGAAGCTGAAAAGGCATTCAAGGAATTGAAGCAAGCCTTTACACAACCCTCTGTCCTTGCCTTACCTGATTTTTCAAAGAAATTTGTCATAGAGGCTGATGCCTGTGACTCAGGTATGGGGATTGTGTTAATGCAGAAGGGCAGGCCTATATCTTACTTCAGTAAAGCCTTTGGCCCAAGGTGTGCAGCCATGTCAACCTAGAGAGAGAGTTGATGGCTTTATCAACTTCCGTTCTTAAATGGAAGCACTACTCGGACATCCATTTGTGATCAAAACTGATCACCAGAGCTTGAAGTATCTTCTTGAGCAGAAGATAAGTACTGCAGCTCAACAAAAATGGATATCCAAGCTCTTAGGTTTTGATTTTGAGATCCAATATAAAAAAGGAACTGAAAATAGAGTAGCAGATGCTTTATCAAGGAAGTTTGAAGGGGATACTGCTCTGTGTTCTGCCCTTTCAGCTGTTGTTCTTGAAGGAATCTCAGACATCATCCTCAGTTATGATGAAGATGAGTTTTCTCATAACTTGATTGCTCATTTTATGCTTGGGAAACCAACTGAAGACTACACTTATACTCAAGATATTTTGAGGTATAAAGGTAGAGTCTACATTGGCAGTCAAGGAGGAATAAGGATCGAGATAGTGGATGCAGTGCATGCTTCTACTATTGGAGGACATTCTGGGGTCCATGCTAGTTATCAAAGACTTGAGAAAGTTTTTTACTGGCCTGGAATGAAGGAAGACATTCAAGAAATGATTAAACAGTGTGAGGAATGTCATAGATAAAAGCATGACAATGTACCATACCCTGGGTTGCTTCAACCCTTAACCATTCCTGACAGACCTTTCACTCAACTTTCTATGGATTTTATTGAGGGACTGCCTAAATCTGAGGGAAATAATGTGATTCTGGTAATAGGGGACAGGTTAACCAAATTTGCCCACTTTATTGGTTTGACTCACCATTTTTCTGCCAAGAAAGTGGCTGAAGAATTCTTAGATAAGGTGTTCAAGATGCATGGGCTGCCTGAGGGGATAGTGAGTGATAGGGACAAGATCTTCACTAGTATGTTTTGGAAGGAGTTGTTTACTACACTTGGGGTTAAATTGAAACTCAGCTTAGCATACCATCCTCAAACTGAGAGAGTAAATCAGTGCTTGGAGATGTATCTTAGGTGCCTTACTGCTCATAAACCTCATCTGTGGCATAAGTTACTTCCTATGGCAGCTTGGTGGTACAATTCTTGTTACCATACTTCCATAAGAATGTCCTCATTTGAAGGTTTATATGGGTATAAACCCCAAGGATATGGGGAGAACATTGTAATAGGGGAGATTAGTCATGGGGAAGTATCTAGAATGATGGTTGAGAGACAAAAGTTGGATTTGATACTGAAGGATCATCTGAATGTTGCTGTGAATGGAATAAAGCAGATTGAGGATAGGAAGAGGAATGAAAGAGAGTATGTTGTAGGGGATTTTGTTTATGTTAAACTTAAACCTTATAGGCAGCATTCTGTAGTACTTAGGAGAAATCAAAAACTTTCTCCAAGGTATTTTGGTCCCTTTGCTATACTGAAGAAGATAGGCAAGGTGACTTATGAATTAACATTGCCAGAAGGGGTTAGAATTCATCATGTGTTCCACATAAGCCAACTCATGTTAAAGGTTCGGGAATATCAAGTTGTGCAGAAAGATTTTTCTGAAGCTAATATGGAAGGACAACTCTTGATAGAACCCTTGACACTCATTGACAGGAGATTGGTGAGGAAAGACAATAAACCTTCTGTCCAATGGCTGATTAGCTAGAGTCATATGGCTGAGGAGGATGCTACTTGGGAGGATGCAAACGAGTTTCTCAAGAAATGGCCTAATTTCTCTTGGACATCTTGAGGACAAGATGTTTGTTAAGGGGGAGGAAATGTTATAAGGAGGGAAATTTCTAAAGAAGCTGGCTGGCAAGGGGGATTCGATCTCCGTCTTTCATTTAGAAGCCCTGCTTCCGGGTCGAATAAAGGCGCGGAGCCTAGGCTGGGATTCGGGTCGTGTGAGCCTATAAATAGGTGGCAGTTGGCAATTATTCATTTTATCCCGATATTTTGTCCACTTTAGTCTTTTTCGAAATCCTCTTTTCCTTCTCATTTCTCCCCCAAATTGAAGAAGCTAGGGTTCTTCAATTCTCATCTGTTTTCTCTCACTTCTTCTCTGATTTCTTGTACTCTTGGTTCGATATTACAGAATTATCAATAAAATTCAGTATTCAATTGTTAGACATAACAGTGTATATATAGGAAGTTTTTCTCTTATAGTTTATAATGATTAAATACAGACCTAATTGATAAAAACTGATATCTGAAGTTTTAGATTTGGAAGAAGATCTGATAATAAAACGACCATCTCAAATGTCCAGTACTCTGAAACTATATCTCAAAAAGATGTATATTTTAATTATCAAACTAAATAAAAATAAAAATAAAAATAAAAATAAAAAAAACTATCAAGATTCATTAAGTAAGGTGAAATAAAATGAGCTATCAGGTTTCTAAAAATTTCTTTTTAAGCTTTTAGGACAAATAAATTAACAATAATTTGAAGTACTGCTGAATAATGAATCATCTTAGGTACACATTTTCTTGGAAATAGGAGGTTTAATGGCAGATCACTAATTCTCACCTCAAATTCCTGAAGAACTCCAAGTTATCAATGGTAAGATATCTAGTAGTGTGTTCTAAGTCAATTGAAGGAACTGAGAAACAGAAAACGTTGATTCGCTATCCAAGTCTCACGATAAACACTCGGATGTTTCTTCTCTTACCCCCCACCCCCCATCCAAACTTGATTTGAAAAACCAAAAAGACCGCGGGAGAAAATATTATATTTGTACCATTAGAAAGGAATTTGATATCTCAACCAGCACTCTTCACCACATACTCTTTGGTATTAGAAAAGGTTCAATCAGTCATAAGTTCATAATTACCTGTGAAGAAGCACTTGAAGGGGAAAATATAAATAGTCAGGATACTAAGGCCAAATAGCTTTCAACTGTTTACAGGAATTAATTCTAATATTGAATTAGCAGTACTACAAGCAATAAAGCAGAAAAATTCATTAACTATTCCATCCCATAGATTTATTTCATCTGATCGGGACAAGCTCCTACGAACCATTTCCTGGACGAAAATCTTAAACATAATGGACAGGAAAAATGATTGTAAATGTGATGACTTTCAAGAAAAAATTTGACTGCCTGGTGACAAATTTTCAAGGTGATCAAATTTCTGGTTAATGAAAGATCACGCTATCTTAATGCAAGTATGCCTTAAAACCATGTTTTCCTCTTCTGCAAAAGGGATTAATTTCCTAAAAATCTGTCCAGGTATGGACTTTGGTCTATTGGTGACTGAAGTTCAAGAAGGGCTAAACAATATTTTCTATAGCAGACCAAGAAAATTAAGAACTATGCTAGGCCCATTCCTTTAGCCTTAATTCTCATGTGCTGACTCTGAAAATGGGGGGAAACAAAAAGGGGGAGAAATCCTTGGACTTACCAGATCATTGCTGCAGAAGGAATGGCAATCTTTAGAAAATCAAGAGTATCATGGAAATAGCATCCCTCGCTGTGTACACAGATACCAAGCATACGATATTCTTTGGCTCCATAAGCTTGCCCACAGTGTTTTCAATGAACTCCCCGTCCTTAACTATAAACATTCTGTTAAAACAAAATGTGAAGAGCTACTTGAAACTATTATAAACGGGAAATTATTTGTTTTATTTTGCCAAGAGAAGAGATCAAAATGACAGACTAATACCAGCTCCACCACTTATTCCACAGGCCCAATTGCGAAAACTCCTTAATGTGCCAAATATGATCCTTTCAGAGACTAGAAAATATTTTTCTTGTTTCCGGAATCAATGATTAATTTTGGAAGATATGTTGTCAACAAATTATTTTGATTTAAAGTCTAAAACCTAGCTGTAGCAAGAAGGCGGAGCAATAGACACAAAAGGGAGCTACCAGGGAGGGCAATAACCTAGGGCATAGAGACACTTATCAAATTAACTAACAGTAAGCTGCTTCATAAGACTGATTGTCTTTCTCATATGTTAAAACTGCACCGCTTACGACTGATTTATTCTCTAAAACTAGGAGTTTTTCGCCAAGAGATTGGGTCTAGCTTATATTCGGGAATTCTACCCTTAACCTAGTTGAGACTTAAATTAGGGAATCATTTATTTTCTATAAAAGGAGCTGGATTAGAGGTGTCTTAGTCCGTTCATTACATATATTTTTATCTTTTAAATTGCATATTTTATTGTCATTCATTATTAGTTTTAATTAATTAATTAATCTTTATTTTGGTTTAAGTTAGGTTATAAGTAATATAATTTTCCAATTAGATAAACAATCTTCGTTGGGACGATCTTGTACTTATCACTTTATTACTTGTTGATATTTGTGCACTTGCAAATTTCGCATTAGCGTGCGCTTTTTTTGCGCCTTGTGCCTCAAGGCACCAAGCCCCCTTTGCACCTTGGCGCGCCTCACCTGACAACACTGTTTGTCACTACAAAAAATGAACTAACAATACCTGAAATCTTCCACTATAAATTCCCCGAAATTTGGATTTTTGAAGTATTTTTAGGTTACCAGTTAACTAGAGATCTCTTCTTGACATTCTTATCTTAACACACCACAAGGGGATAAAAAGGAAATGATAGATGATGATTACTGATGTAGAGTCCGTTTGAGCAATGTAGTTTTTACTTCATTCAAGGTATAAAATCATGAATAGTTAAACATTCTCATTTGTCATGATAGATGATGATTACTGATGTAGCTATATCGTTAATCTAGCTCAAGACTGACCTTTGATTTCGCACAAAGTTTGGCCAAATATTGTAGAGATTTTGCCAAATGAAGTCACTGTCACAAACTTATCCTGCTAAATTCTGCTGAACCCATAGTTCTTCAACAATTTTCTTTCTTTCATGTCCCTCCTTACTTCTTCTACAGCATGCCAATTATCAGATTCTGCGCAAATCATACTTAATAGTGTATAATTGGCAGCATTCTCTGGTTCCGACTTTATTAGCCACTGTGCTAGCACTTCTGCAACTTGTAATCTTCCATGAAGCCTACAACCAGAAACCAAAGAACTCCAAATTCTAGCACTAGGTTTAAAAGGCATTTGACACATAACATCACAAGCATCTTCAAGCTTCCCCGCCTTTCCAAGGAGATCGATATAGCAAGCATAATGTTCTACAGTTAACGATATTTTCTCATCTTTCATCGCTTCATTAAAAATCTTTTCCCCTTCATCTACAAGGCCAGCGTAGTTACAAGCTGTTATGATTTCAAGAATTGTAATTGCATCTGGTTTCATTCCCTGCAATTTCATCTCATGAAAGTGTTGCAATGCATCCTCCCCATAACCATAAAGACCATACAAGCTAATAATAGCACTCCATGAAATGGAATCCCTCACTGGCATTTCCTCGAAAATTTGAACAGAGTCTGATAGAAAACCGCACTTGGCATACATGCTTATGAGTGAGTTTTGAATACTTAATTGAGCAATCAAGCACGATTTTAGGACATACCCGTGGACTCCACGAGAATGGTAGATGGACAACATAGTGGTGCAGGCAGAGATCACTGCCAACAGAGTAACACTATTGGGTCGAATTCCCTCCTTTTGCATTTCATTGAAAAACATTATAGCTTCTTCAACACTATCTTTACTCCTTGAATAACCCTTAATCATACAACTCCACATCACGACATCCTTTCTTGGCGATCTCTCAAAAATAAACTTTGCAGCCCTGAATTCAGTCTCACTCTCACAGTACATGTCTATAAGAGCTGAGGAAAATCTAAAATCCCAATCAAAATCGTTGCGAATAGCATGTCCATGGATCTCTTTCCCCTGTTTTATAAAACCAAACTCAGCACAAGCAGGTAATATGCTGAGTAATGTAACTCTATTGGGCTTAATATTTTCAACCTGCATTGTCTGGAAGCAATCTATCGCATTTCCAAAGTCATTATCAGCAACAAATCCTGTGATCATAGTTGTCCACGAGACCTCATTTCTCTCTTCCATTCTATCAAAAACACGAAATGCCATCACTTTATCATGAAATTTGAAATAAAAATCCACCAATGCAGTAGACAGAAAAACCGAACTTCCCAGTCTTTGATCAACAATAGAAAGAGCATGAATGGACCATCCTAGGCCAAAATTTTCCCTCTGTTCACAAGCCGAAAGAACACCAGCAATCAACTCCGGATTGGGAACAAACCCACACTCATACATGTCCTTAAACAACTTAATTGACTCCAAGAAAACCCCATTTTGTAAATAGCAATTTATCATGGAATTCCAAGAAACAGTATCTCTTAGAGGCATTGTTTCAAACACTTGGTGTGCACTCTCTGTATCCGATAACTTGGAATAAAATGAAATGAGAGAATTGGAAACTGTACATTCTGAATCAAACCCATTCTTGAGGGCATTGCAGTGAAGCTGAAAACCCAAAGATTTATGCGTTTGAGAAAGTGCAGAGGTTTTGATGATTGAAGGAAGAAGAAAGATGGTACTTTCATGGCTGGGAAACAGGGAGTGGACATTTTTGGTATAAAGTTGAGCAGCTTTTTCATTAAATCCTTTGAGCAACAAATCTTTGATTTTGGTAATAGAATCAAGGGTTGAGAGTATAGGGTCTGTGGCTAAATTTGATTTGAACCTTTTGATCAGTTGGTGCATTTCATATGGTATTGCTTTCCAAACTCTATACATGCACTAATCCTTTGCCCTTCCCTCAGTTCTTTTGATGCCAAGATTGTGGTTAATAGTGCAGATGGAGACTTTTCTCTTGGCCATATTGTTGATGAGGTGAAACAATTGGTAATGCCTCCCGCTCACCTCTTAGCTTAAAAAGTTATAAACAAACCAGAATCAGGTATAGGAACCACCGAATGTACTAAAGAAACAAGAACAACAACCAATAATTCATGAGCTAAGATATTCCCGAAAAGTAAAAAACTTAGCGATAAGGGTTTTATGAAATCTTCTAAGATGTTAATGAGTAGAAGGATTGGCGTTGGTTGAATATATTTGCTGAAATAACCTAATCTTTTTTTGGTAAGACTCGGATAGAAATAGGCCATTGACGTGAGTAAAGTCAGATCAACAATAGTATTTATATCATTCGTGGGTACGGCTAACTCCCATGAGGTTAGGTTATATTTAGTCTAAAAATAGTTTAGTGATACAAATTGAAATTTCATAATAGTTTAGGACATAATAGCTATTAACTTTTGTAGACGATTCTTTTCTGATGTGATAAGAACTATAATTAAAAATTAATTTGTAATGAAATTGATATACTGATTGACATAATTGTTTGAAAAAACATATTTCTCATACTATATATAACTTATATTTATTTGCATAAATTAATAAAAAAAAAAACTATCACTTTTTATCGGACAATATTGTAATCATGGTAGATAGTTATTTATAACAACGAGGGGGACAAAGAAAAGCACGATAGCCTTGAATCAGCTGCCCACTTACCAACATCAACAATAATTTCGTATGTCTCGCATTTTGGATCATACCAGTGTTTCTTGCACGGACCAAAATTTAAGAGAATGAAATTTACTTATGGGAAATGATTGGGAAAAATTAGCTAAATTGGATCAAAATTGATTAACAAGATAAAAATGTCATTAAAGTGCTTTTTTTTCAATTCGACAAAAAGAGTAATAGTGGTCATTGTTTTTGTATCAATCTACCTAACCTATAAAGTTCTAGTAGGGACAAAATCTGACATTGCTAATTCTTAGAGTGTCAAAGTCAACAATCTAACATTGCCATCTCTATGTGATGCACGGTCATATATTTTGATTCCTGTTAAGACTTAATTTTCTCTCTAGAGTCGCCTATATGAAAGCATATCAAAGTTGGAATAAAGAACTCCTAAGCTCAAAGAGAAGGAAAAAAAGGGAAGATCAATGGCTCGAATTGGAACCCAAATTGACGGGTTAGTGTGAGCTTATCCATGCAGTTATGCACTCTTTGAATAGGAATCTATTTTCTGAAAGATCCTGACTTTCGTACTTTGGTGGGTCTCCGAGATCCTTTCGATGACCTATGTTGTGTTGAAGGGATATCTATCTAATCCGATGATCGATTGCGTAAAGCCCGCGGTAACAACGGAACCAGGGGAAAGTATACAGAGTATTTTTTACGAACAAAAACCCTAAGATTTGGATATGGAAATGGTCAAAAGAGTTCGAACATTTGAATACAGGAATCACCCTTCATTAATAACCAAAAAAACCAGTCATTACAAAAAATATCTGGCCTCAATTCCCAATCACACCATAAAATCCTTGCAGCCATTCTTCAGCTGAAAATATTCCTTTTATAGCATCTCCTTCAAGGTGCTTCTCCATTCTTTGATACTCTTATCCTCTAGGAAATCATAGAACTAAATAAAAGAGGCAAAAGTTCTTAAACTTTACCTCTGAATTTTCCCTATTAGTCTTAGCAGCAAAGGAAACAATGAGTTCATCATATAGATTAGGGATTTTGAGATGAAGATCAAACATGTAAAATTAAAGCAACATCGATCATGAGAAAAAAATGATCTCTTACTATCTATCACGCAGCTTTAAAATGCTTGCACAAAATTTCCTACTCCTCGACAACCCTGCCAGTATTTGAACCGGCCCAATGTGTAATGCAAAAGTGGGAAATCTAAAACTCCATCCGTCTGAAATTGAATTTCAATTCCAGACGACGGAGTATATAGATAGTATGATAAAAAGCAGAAAAAAATGTTAGCATGGACTTCATATCTCAAAATTTCACAATTAGACCCTATTTCTCTTCACAAACAATTCATCTTTTGCGAAACCCAATGTCAAATCTCAAACTTAAAATGCATTCCAATGCAAGCCTAAATCTGAAGATACAAAAGTAATATATGACACTGTTAAGCAGTCATCATGTGTATACATTTTCCATTTATTCAGGTATTCCAGAATAGCAAGTCCATCACAAAAATGGCATAGAGGAATTATATTGTCTTTTCTTTTCTTTTCTTTTTCCACTTCTCATTGTGTAGCTAGATACAATTCAGATTTCATATGCTCTTATAAACTTTATTCCTTTTAGGAAAGAAAACATATTTGAATAAACCCTACATCATTCTGTGACTATAAGTTGTTAAGAAAACCAAAAAGAAGAGCATAATTATATACCTTTAAATTGGATCCAAAATAAGCAATATCGTAGAATTCAGGTAATATCATGGATCCTAGGCTATATGGTAGTTTTATCAGATTGAAAAGAACAAATATATGTATAATTATGCCAACAAAAATATACAGCACAAACCTGCTTATACACTCCTTCCTGGAGAACTATCCTAGATTCATTTTTTGGATATATTCAGCTACTTCATCGATAACTACCTTCCCGACATATGATTTTTCTCTTACCTACAAAGTTTACAGTTTACCATGTAAGAAATGCAGAAGAGCCATTATTTTCAAATGAATGAGTAGTACTAACTAGCCCCACCATATAAAACAGATTGGGCCTGTTGACAGTGCTGACAAACTTAACGCATTTCTGAATACGTATCATCTCCATTAGATCGTCCTGTAATTTCTCTGTTGCTGTTGCCTGAAAAGCACACAAGTAATGGAGGTCTTATAAATATTACTCCAAGTACACTGCAAATGCAAAGTTTCAATTATAAGAGCAGCCGATCACTGGGAACGCAATATGACATACAGGAATCACGGAAACATCAGGAAACTGAGTCTTTATAATACTAAGATTCTTCTAGTCTGGACGAAAACCATGGCCCCGAGTGACTATAACAATGTGCCTCCACCTACAAGACAAACAACAATGAAATGTAAAAATCTTTTAGGTTGTTGTTAAACTGATAGAGCATCCAGAGTCTACCACTCGAATTCAGCAACTAAAGCACAGTTCCAAACATAAACATGCATTCAAATCCGGAAGAAGGGGTTTTCCTATTCCTATCCAGGCTGGTTACAGACATGGGTTACAGGAAAAAACAAGTAAAACACCCACCAAGCAGAGGATGGCATCTCCTTGTACCACTATTTAATGCTTGAAAATTCCTCCTGGTATGTACATTGAATCTAAAAATGTAATCTTTAAAAGCTTGAAAAGATCTTATACTTGGAGAAAAGATTAAAATGTTAAAAGGCCTTCTATTACAAAACATGGGGCTATAATATAGCCAGAGTTTTGGTCTTCTTCTAGATGAAGATCAACACAATGTTTAAAACATATTTAGCTTAGTCTACTTCACTTTTCTTGGAAAATCTTAAGGTCGTTTTTTCCTTATAGCCGATCCCCAAATTCTTCAACTTCTTCTGGCGCTGAAGAATCTGCCTCCACTGCTGTTTTTTCCAATCCTTGGTGCCTTCAGGATGACCTTTCCCTAAAAGCTTAATGTTTTTTCCTGATATTTTAGGCTTTCTTTTCGAATTCCGGATATGACCAAAGAGCCCACTTAAAAGACCAGTGAAATTATGGTTTTTATGTTTATGGTTAACTGTGTTTAGGATTGGTTTCCCAACAGGAGGTGGAGTCTTCTCTGAGATATACTTTCCTTGGCTTATCCGGGATTCATGATTTCCAGCATCTCTACCATCGTCATCAGGATCACGGTGATGGTGATGGTGATGATGGTGGTGGTGGTGGAAAATGATCGATAGTTTATCTTTCAACTTCTTCCATGTTCCAACTCTTTTCTTCCGAAACCTGGTAGAACCTGTTCTCTCTGATGTCAAATCCATCTGAGAGTATCTTCTGGGCTGCTTATAATGTTCGAACCTAGGTGGACCATGCACTGACCTCTTCCTCCAACTATCAGTGGTAGCACTACTTGGCAGAGAGTATTCCCCACTTTCTGCACTCTCATTACTACTAAAAGACGTTACTTCATAATCTCTGTCACTAGTTGCTGATGAGTACTCATCCAGGCTGCTGCTTGCATCCACATTCCGGATCTTCTGTGCCGCGCTGTGGCCCATGCTCTGCCCATTATTATGAAGTTGCCACATGTCAGTTTTTTTTTTTAATTTAAATATAGAGAACCTAAAGAAAAATGTGGAACTCTAGGGGAAAACAGAACACAGCAGTTATTTATGAATGGGATAGAGAGTGGGGCGGATGACCTAAACCTTGCATTGGTGATGGTATGATGCTAAAGGTGTATGTGTGACGGAGAGTGTACCTTACTTTCGCTGCTTGTATCGGTATGTTGCCATTGATGTCTATGCCTTAGAGAGTATACATCACTATTGCTGCTGTCAGAGGCACTACCAAGTGTCTGTCTATGTCTCCAACTAGGGACATCATACTCTTCACCCTCATAATCAGAGGTGCTAGCCTGCTGGCTTCTCCGGTTTGAATTCAAAGATTTATCATCATATTCATGCTTGTGATTTGATATCGTTTTTGGTGGATTTATTATGTCTTTTCTCTTCGGATGATGTCCCTTGAACACTTGAGATGACAAATTCCTTTTGCCCTGAGCCTTGGACGTTCGATTCACCTTGCAACCATTTGTATCATCTGTCCGAATATCTTCATCGCTTAACAAATCGTCTACAGGAACCCTTGGCATCCCAGATGGTTGATGATATGCTCTAGGTCTCTTAAATATGTCATTTAGGATACTTTGCTTTTCCTGCAGATTTTCCTTGCTAATTTGATTTGCCAACCAGGTAATAAGAGCCGGAACCCTTTCACGATTCATATACTCATTTGGTGTTAAATACTTCAAATTATACTTCTCCATTGGTATCAGATCATTCAGAGCAGGATTATTTTCACTGATCAGATAACTGTTGGAGGATGAACAATTGAAATATGCCCGACTTGGCATCAGATCATTCTGGCTATCCTGATTCAGTGACTCAATTTTGGCAACAATAGACTTCACTTTCTGACCAAGAACCCAATCCACACTCTGATTCAGCGCTTCATCCCCATGCAAAGGACCTTCTCTCTGAGTTGAGATACGACTCCGACTCCCTGGGCCCATCATGTTGTTTTCAGGTGGAAGAGGTTTAAGAGACTGAATATAGTTCTGGTTCGACAATTTCATTTCCATATGCTGACTCATTGTCTTACAGGGCACTTCACTGTCCGCATCAGAGTGTCCAATCTGACCCAACTCAATCCCCGTAGCTACTGGGAATTTCGTCTCCACAACAGGAATACACGATTCTAGCTGAGAAACAAAGTTGGATACCTTATCAGATAAATCATTTTGGTGTATGCCATCCATGGGACCTGAAGTACTTGCGTAAAGGCCTGAACTCCCAGAACCTATGTTAAGATTCTGAATACACAATTCAATTTGCTTAATGACATCAAAAGCTTCTTCAGATAAAGAATCAATGGCCTTGCTTTCATCTCTACTTCTCATAGGGGATGTTGCTTGTCTGTTTAATGAGAACCCCAAAGATCTCATGGCAGCTTGATCAAGACCGTCAAGTCCTTGGTTTACCTTCTCAAGTCTTCTCCATGCTTCAAGACCATTTTCAATTTGACTGTTCAAGTGGTGTAGACTTGACTTCCTTGAAATGCGGCGTTTGCATATCCTGCAGGATTTGTTTCCGTTTCCAAATGGGCTTGCGGGAACACCAAGAATAGGTTGGGTTGTAGGAGCTTCCTGGCTTCCTGTATTCGTACATTTGTGGTTATAGTTATCCTGGTCGTTTCCGGAGTATTGAATCAAAGGAGAAACTTCTGATTGATTGTGTAATGCAGGAGGCAATTGCTTCCATTCATCACCTAGCTGTAACCATTGTGTAGAACACTGTGCCGAAGATGAACCAACCTGACCAAGGCATTCACACAATTCTACGGTCACAAAAGACATATCTTATCACCCTCTAATCTTAACAGAGTTTTCCAGAATAAACCTAAAATTCATTGGATATACCTCGGGACAAGCCTTGAAAACTTTCTTAGCGACCATATCGAGTAAACCCTTCAGCAGAAGCCTCGATTTGTCATCCAACTGTCAGATAGAAGGCAAAGGGTCATAGCAGGAAAGATTAATACTAATGATTTCAAAGGATTCATGAAACTTTGTTTTATAGTTAACAAATACTGGATTCAGGAAAAAATTCAACAAGATTTCAATTGAAAATTTTACTGAATAGACCTAAACTGCCTGAGAAGGATAGGGGATAAAGAAGAATCAGCTTAAGCAGATCATTCTCAATGCTATTTTGGTTTCGATTTATGCCTACAAGAAAAGATAAGTCTCATGAAGATATGCCACCATAAAATCTCTTTAAACAAGTCGCTTTGCGTTGCATATGGAGGAAGGCTTCATAATGATCAAAGCCAACAATACAATATAGTAACAAGTTTGTGAAGAACATTAAACATAACTAGCAGAAGATCTGTGAAAACTACAAATTTGTGATGCAAACATTTGAACCAACCTTGCCTATACAGTGACATATGAAAGAAAAAGAAAGGGGATGCAAACACAAACATAAAGCTCTTTCGTGCAAAAAACGAAAGGGGACACTACAGAGTGCATGTTTTAACTTCTTCAGTCTTCTAGAAGATATGATCAAGATTTTTCATACTTCTTCAAAGTGATGAAGATAACAATTTAAAGTTGTCTCGAACACAAAGAAGCTTATTCAAACCTACCATCAGTGATATCGGAAACTGCTAGAATTCAGTGATTTTGACATTTCACATTTCTTCTTAAGTTTTTTTGTTTCCCCCAAAGCAAAACATTTCTTGTTAAGCTCTTAATGCATATGACCAAAGACCCAACTTTACAAATGAAGTACTGGTTTGTTATAACCTTATGGGAATTTGTTATTTTTATGTGATATTTTGGCACAAGGTCCTAATCCAATATTTTTAAGCTCTTGAGGCATATCACCAAAAAGCTAAGTTTACAAATGAAGTACTGGTTTGTTATGGGAATTAGTTAATTTTATGTGATATTTGACACAAGGTCCCAATCCAATATTCAATTTGCTGACATTTCATATTTTATCATAAACTTTGTCCATGATTGCTCCAAGATAGAACTTCTTACTAATTAAGGAGGAAAAAACCTAGAAACAAACATAAACATCTGAATAGGATCTCTCTAATGTTCAGAAAACACCGTATGCTCACAGAGATGCAACGATAGATCCACGAACACTGTCAAAAGTTTAAACAAAATACAAGGCTAAGGTAAGGCAAGGGAGGACAACCCAACAATGCAAGAAGACATACATACCGCCTTAGATACAGCTAGTGAAGTATCTCCGTCTTTCCTGAGAAGCCCGTATAATCTCTTTAGAGAATCAAGAGTTGATTCTATATCCTCAATATCCATATTAAGAAGCACAAGCTGCTGCAAGAAATGTAAAAGAAAATGTGATAAAAAGTTTCATTTATTTAAGAACCAAGAACAAACAAGAAATTAACTCAAAGATTCATTAAAATGCAGCAAATTCAGAATAAGGCTTCAATAACGCCCGGAAACCAGGTTTTATCTCGAATCCGAGACATAACACAGCCGTACTCTCAATGTTTCACCTCCAAGAGAGTACAAGGCATCTAACAAAATCTAATTAGAAGAATACTTACTAACTTCCATAAATGATTCAAAAACTTTAATCTATCAAAATATCAAAAAAACCCTCATAATATAGTTCAAATGTCAAAGTATTAAAATAAATATCCATAATGTACCATAGACAATACAAATCTCATAACACCCAATAGCCACCAAACGCACCAAAACATCAAACCAAAGAAGGAATTCAAAATTCAAGGTCTTTAACTTTCAAGTTTCCACTATCAATAATAAATTTGTAGGAAAATAACATATACTCCCTCCATCCCAGGATATATAGTTAACATTTGTACTTTTCACACAGAATATAACGACTTACCTTTCTTCGGTAAATGGATTAAGGATTTACTGAAATATATACCATTGAACATAAAACAAAAAATGCATATTTTCCTTCTTTGCCTATGAAATACATTTACTGCCTATCTTGAAAGTTGATATACTGATACTTAATAAAGGGTAAAATTAGAAAATATGCATTAAATACACATAGGCCGTGCAAGTAAATTACATTTTGGGATAAAAAAAATGTTTGAAATGTAAACTATATTCTGGATGGAAGGAAGTGTGATTTCCAGGACAAAATACGAACTACGTCAAAATCTCCAAACAAAAGATGATTAAAATCCTATTCCTAAACAAAACCAAATAAAATGCAACAAAAATAGGAACTGATCATGCAGTTATTAAAATAATAAGGTTTTGCAATAAGGTCCCTAAATTTAGCAATTCTCACTCAATTCTGACACGATAAGATATTTATGAGTTTGACCCAAAGTCAAGTCTAAAATGCTAAAATAGGTCCGGGTATCACAGTAACAACCAAACCAGTCATTTCATTAATTAATATAAATCGTTTAGGACATGTAGCGAAAATTAAGAAAAATATGATATAAGGTGTTTTTTTTTAATTACAATACAAATATTACTTTCTTAAATAAAATTAATTGTATACATGCCATATTCAAGAGAAAAATATTGATATTTTGAATAACAAAGTTTTTCGAAGCAATGAGTTCTTCAATTTGTAAGAATATGGTAACCACGGATCAGACTACAAAGAAAAACAGAATGTTAACTTGGTTATCATAGTCAATGAGGCATTGGTCTAGTAGTCAAGTTTGATGCCTCATGACGTAGAGGTCATGAGTTTGAATCCACTCACCACTTCTTGAATGTCTTATTTCTTATAATAGATAGGTCCCCTCTCCCAATAAATAAATAAAATATTTGAAAAAAAAATTAATAAAATATATAGAGGATATACGTTGATGGTGGTAAATGAAATAAGACAAAAATTTCCAAAATTTACAATAATGATTAACAAACTTAGCCTTATTCTTCTCCCATATTTCAAATAAAGGACGCACTGAAATTAAAATGTCAATTTGTAACTTAAAATTAAACTTATTCTCATCAAAATCAATGTGTATCTTTCGTGGTTGGTGCGGTTGACTTAAAACTGTCAATTGGTTTCAGACGGGTCCAAAATCTTGGACCTGGACCCAGACCCACCAAATTGAAACTCAAGTCAGGTCTCTATTGTTGGGTCCATGCCAGAGTTTCCATTTCACTTTTGAATTGAAATTGAAATTTCTTTCTACGTAGGAAAAATGGCTCTCATCATTCTAAAAATATTTAGTAAGACATGATAAGATTTTACAAATTTTTTTATTTTCTGATAGGTCACAAAACAAATTTCGCGTCTGTTAATTGTCACACCACCATTGTCCGAGGCGGTTTCCGGCCAAAAGTAGCCACACTCCGGCTAATTTTGACCGGAAATCACCGCGGACAATAGTGGTGGGATTACTTAAATGACGCAAATTTTTTAGGTCCCACAAAGTAAAAAATCTTTTAAAATCTTATAGTGTCTTACTAAATACTTTGAAGATGATCCAGATCATTTTCCCTTTTATGTATTGTTTTTATCGTTTTAACAAAACTGATTTTTTTTTTCTTTGGTGGGACTTACTAAACTGAATTTATCTTGTAAATCCTAGACTTCGAAATTTTTATTCATGAGAATTGTGTTTCATTTTAGCTTATAATTGTTTTCTTAAACGGAAATTCAAATTGCGAAACCTACAGAAGATACATGAAGCGGGTGTGCTTGGATTGGGTTTGAGTTTGGATTTGGGCGAGAGAGGCTAAAAAAATGGGCGGGAACAATTCAAATTCAAATTTTTTTCTTCAAATAATCGTTAAATTCAAAATTTTTAGCTCTTAAATTAGCGGGAGATGTTCAAATTCCAAATTTGTGAAGCCAAAATTTGAAATTTGACGATTATTTGAAAAAAAAAATTTGAATTTGAATTGTTCCCGCTCGTTTTTTAGCCTTTCCCGCCCAAACTCAAACTCAAACTCAAACCCAAACTCAAACCCAATCCAAGCACAAGTAGAAGAATGTTGAAACGGTTCTTCTGCTTTGAGAGTATGGACATTCTGATTTCACATTGTGCTCTAACTTGAATCTAAAGTACTTTATATATATCATCAGGTGCCGTGGCCCAGTGGGCAGGTGCCTGGCTCGTAACCGAGAGGTCTCGGGTTCGATACCCTCCGCCAGCGTGCGGTGAGCTTTATTCTCCCTTATCTAGGGTGCCTCTCCCCGCTCATGGGGTTGTTCTATCTCCCCGTTCATGGGGTTCCGCCCTCGGGTGTTCAAAAAAAAAAGTACTTTATATATATATTTGAGGGTTCAGTGTCCCATCGGCGTATGTGGCACTCCCCAGTCACCCAAAGAAAACGGGGTGTGACATCTTACCCGTTAAAGAATAAATCCTTCACCAACACAAAAGTTAAAGGGAATAACTTCGATATGTGACATCTTACCCGTTAAAGAAGAATCCATTACATACTTCACTAGTGCTGCTCTGTTGCTAATTGAGTTTGGGATTTTTTTGGTTTGATTTGATTTGAGAAAGTGTGGTAGATTTACCTAATTTTGATTCCTAAAATACCCCTGAATAAAAAGAGGGTTTTTGTCACCAATTGGTCAAGCCATCAAAGAAGACGATTTTATTAATTATTTTGGACGGAATGAAAAAAGTGAAAGCCCGTAAAAAATTTTATGACAAAAAAAGATAAACTATTTTAAAAGTGACAAAAGTGACTGTGCGCAAATAACTTGATGACCAAATTGGCTATTTATTCCCTCTCCTCCTAATAATTAGGAGAACAGTTACTGAAGAAGTTACCATAATCTCCCTAATAAATCCCCCCCGCCCCCACCCTCCCCTCCCACTCAACTTCCATTCCCACGTCTCTTATCCTAATATCCTACCTAACCCTACAAACATTTCCACCTTTTCTCTCCCAATCCATTCCCCCACTCCCTCCCCAGACGTCTCTCTCTCTCTCCCCAAGCGGCCAAGCCCCTTCTTTCTTTCTTCCTCCCTCTCCTCTCCGGCTACCCTTCTTGCCGCCGCCTCCCTTTTTTTCCCTTTCTTCTCCTTCTTTCTTCTCCTTCTTCAAGATTCAAGATTTAATATTTCAAAATTTTTCTCACTCTCTTCTTCTCCTCTCTTCAAGATTCAAGATTTAATAGTAGTTTTAGTACTCATTTGCTATTTTCTTGACCAAATGGAAGACAAAGATCCGATTTTTGTTTATTGTTAGTACTACTTTGTTGTTTTCTTTACCAAATGGAAGAAAAAGATTTGATTTTTTTTTTGAATCTTTGTAAAATAAGAAGAAAGAAGGAAGCTGCCATAAAAAAAGTATGGAATTAAACTACTTTGTTGGATTTTTTTATCTATTTTAATTACTGATTTGTTACTAATTGTTGATTCATTGTCTTTCTCATGTAGGATGGCAAATACTCCTAGTGAAGTGGTGTCCCCTTCACTCTTTAAAAGATAGTACTAGTACAAAAAGAAAAACAGTTTAAAAAAATCTAGAAAATAGATAGTCCACTGTTATTCAACAAAATTGATTAAGGCACTAATTTTTCTTTCTCTTTCAGGTAATTTCTTTTTCTTTAGGAATTTCTCTTGATTTGGTATATATACTTTCATTACACACAACTTTATTTTTTGTTACAACACTAACTAACAACAGTTACAATATATAAATCTATATAAAAACATTCTTCAATGACTTGTATTTATTCTGTCAACCCAAACTCTAAATAAGGCAAGTGAACAACATAGCTTCTTTGCAATCAAGTTTTTCAAAACTAAACGCGATATCTTATAATCCCTCCATTTAGTGGAGGAGTCAGGAATTTATCACTGGTGAGGGGCAAATTTCTTATTGAAATTTTTTTTTGGGGGACGAAATACCATATTTATAAGAAAATATCACAAAAAATAATTTTTTCCTATAGAAAATTCGTCATTTTTTAAAATGTCTCCGTCACTATTTATACATGTCACGAATCTTTACGTGGACGAAAAATGAAATTTTATTATTAAAAAGCAAGACAAAAAGTGCAAGAATACTTTTATCAAACTCAAAGAGGAAAAAGAAAGAAAATGACTAATAAACTACTACCCTAAATTAAATGATATATAAAAAGCAAGAATCCATCAAATTCATGACCAATAGCTCTTTTTCTAAGTCCCTTGAGAATAATAATGAAAATACCAATGGACGAACTTTTTGAACCCCGTTTCTAAATTCGTTTTGGGTTGAAACCCAAATTCTTTATGAGCATAGCTAATATTAGCATGGGTAAAAACAATATCCCCATTTCTAGGTAAAAGTTGAACAATCCAGGATCCGGAGGCAATGGTTCAATATCAAATTCAAGTATTTCCTCTCTAACATTTCCCACATTAGTTTCAAGTAAATCATCTTCAACATCCATTTTTGTATCAATTTCAATATCATTTTCATCTCCAATCTCAACCCTTTTATCCCTAACACCCCTTTCACTAGTTTGTTCCGAACAAAACGCAAATTCACGTTTAATTACAAATTTATTCATATATACATGAATAAGAATTGTACTAGTGAATTTACGTTTAATAACCAATATTCTAGTGAATTTTAATTATATTAGTTTATAGAAGACGACTAGTGGAAGTTCAAATCAAAATTATTTTTATTTTAGAAAATGAGACATTTAATTTTGGACATAAAAAAATAAAAATTGTACATTCAAATCCAAAAAAAGTGTGTAATAAATAGCATTTTTTTATAAATAGAAAAACTATAACTATAAAAAAAATATATATATATATTGGAAAAAACTGGGGGGCCCACTGTGTCTCCGCCAGTGCCTCCATTCCCATTTAATTGTCGTTTAGGAGATATGTAACTGTAAGTATCCAAATTAATTATCGTGATGTTATATTAGTTGTCAACAATTTATTCCAATTATACCCTCGACATTTATTTTATTTGCCGCCTCTGCCATCGCTATTTTTTCCTTTCTTTTCTTATATTGTAGAAGTTAGTGGTATTGAAACTTGCGGTGTAAAATGACAAGTTTCTTAATTTTTTAAATTGTCTAAAAAATCTTACATTTAGGAATGGAGGGAATAATATATTTGATTTTTAGAATCTCCTTCCAAAACCTCTTTTACGCACATACTAAAATCCATTCAAAATCTGTTTCTGGGTGCAACAATATTTTGTAAACTTCTTAAAAATTATCTCTTGCCAAAATTGTGCACTTGCCAAAACCTACCAAGATCTTCCAAATCCGATATTTAGAACATGCATAAAATCCCTTTTAATTAGTGCAAGAATATTTTACTATCTTTTCCAAATATTCACTTACCAACAATGTGACATTTTCTGTTCAAAAAAAAAAAAAAAAAACAATGTGACATTTATAAGAATTATTTTAGCACTTTCAAAAAATATAGCCAACTCAAAACCTAGCATTATAAAATTAGAATTTAATTTTGGACTCTCCAATAAAAGTTGTAGAAAATTCCAAGAGATTTACGCAAGAATTTTAGTTACGTAAATCGGACATTTAGATCTCAAAATGAGATTAGAAAATGGTATTGAAAAATAGCTTTTTAAATTAATAAATTATCGATTAATTATATCTCTAAATTTAAAAATATTTTGGGTCCAACACTATTAATTTATGGAGATTTTACGTAGAAAGTTTGGCTGATAAAAAAAAGGTGAGTCTAAAGAGAACTAAATGAATTTAAGCGTGGAATACTATAAGGAAAATTGTAAATAGCTGAATGTGATAACTTTGATCTCATTTTTTACTTTAATTTATAAATACTTCTGAGGCCAATGAGATAGTCGAGCAAAGTTGAGGCATCGTGACGTAGAGATCATGAGTTTGAATCATTTTCCCGTTTCTTGAATTCCCATATTTTTTGTAATAGATAGGTCTCCTCCCCCAATAAAATAAATAATAAATGCTTTTGAATAAGCTTTCTACCCCAATTTATGTACATGACTATCATGATCTTGCAAAATGATTACATTCCTCGAGATGTGATCGTTGTGAAGAATGTGAGTTGCCTATTTTTTTTGTCCGATTGTTATTTTCCCCGACTGTATCATCACTTCTCAACATGTTAAAAGTTGTAATTGATTATTCCCCTCTTTGTTAGTCATAATGTGGCGAGGGATGCCCATAGGACTTTTTGTTCAAGGATTGTACCTTTTCATTATGTTGTTTCGAATGATGATCATGACTGATTGCTGAACTTTATTATATATATATATATATATGCTTTTCTACCAAAATAAAATAAAAAGGTTGTAATTGATGATTACATAAGACCTGAGACTGAGTCAAAATAATGTGTAACTAACCCATATTTAAATAGGAATTTGTTTAGTTAGATGGGCTGGCCTAGTTCTTGGTCATGCCTCATGCCTCCTTTCCTTGCTACCCAGTTATTGTCTCATGTAACTTGATTCCTTCCTAGATAAGCTCTGTCCTAATGGGTTAAGTGGTTGGTGACCCTTTGCCCGTTAATATCGTACCGACCCGACCTTTTTCTGTCTTATGGATAGTGTCGACCGGCTGATGTATTTTTTGGGTGTCAATAATTACATAATGGCTTAATTTATTTTTTTTTTGGAATTTAAATTAATCTAGATTTTATATTGCATTTCTTTTTTGTCAATCAGATATTATTATTTTGTTAGAATTGGAGATCTTGAGATTGTTTTTATTTTAGATGTTAAAAAAAAATTTAGCAGATGTTAAAAGTTAAACGACATGTTTTGATTTTTATGGTGTAAGTATGGAGCAATTGATTTTGGGAGAATCACTTTTTTTCTTGGATCTCTATAGCACTCGTTTCAGATTAGTTAGGTCTATCAGACATGAATACTTGTCTATAACCCCAAAAAAAACGAAGACATGTTTTTATTAAATCTAATTCTAATAAGTTGTTAATTTTATAGAGAATTCTCTTTTCAACAGAATTGCTCTCCTCTCCAAGGATTAATCTAAGGGCCCCTCTTTTAGAAAATCCTTGAGCATCTTCCACAAAAATATCAAGAAGGATATTTCATTCATCATACAATATCATGATCATTTCATTATCAATAGTATAAGGAAATTTTATGTTTTTATCAAGAGCAATACAAGGGAACATCTCTTTTAGTACACATTTTCTGGATCAATCTATGGCAACTTTGAGCCATTCTCTCCAAATTTCAAGGGATTTGGTGCTGGGATTACTAAAATCCCTCTGTTTCTCTAGGAGAAGGCCATATTATAAATGGCTTCTCATAGTTTTTACTGCTCACTCCAACATTGAGAAATCCTTATTCAAACTTGCTGTCTTTATTTCTCCGCAACTAAACTCACCCATGGAGCACGTTACCGATATCGTTTCTCGATTGAAAAGCTTCACCCTTCGCGGGATTGAAAAGGAAACCACGGTTTTCGAAGAGGAGGATGTCCAAGGAGGATCCGAAGCAACTTTGGTCAGCCGTTTCATTCGTGTTAGTGATCATCTGCCGAGGTACTTCACTACCATGCTTGAACGATCATGGAAATGCAAGGCAACCTACCAAAAAATTGCAAAAAACACTTACCGTTTTTTCGTCCCAAGTGAAAAAGATGTTGACAATGTGGTCAATAACGGGCCTTGGTGCTTTGATAAAGTCCTGTACAAAAAAAATTCCATTTTTCAAACCTGTTACTGAATCAGATTTCACAAAGTGCCCTATCTGGGTACAATTATTTTTCAAGACAGGACTAGTACTAACAAAGGAAATGGGAATTCGAATAGCAAAAACATTGGATAATTGTGCCACTATGGAACTTATGGAAACAGCGGAGGGAATCTGGTTTTACCGTTTCCGCATTGATATTGATGTAACTGAGCCGCTCCGCCGAGCCTTCATAGGAAAAGCACCTAACATTGGAACTTTTGAAGGAATTTTCAAGTATGAACGATTATCAAGTTTTTGCAACCATTGTGGTATGCTAGATCATGTTCCCATTACCTGCCCGGATTTGCCACAGGGAGTTCGATCTATTAATCGCATCAACTTTAGTTATGATGTAACTTTGAAAACAACCCGGCTCCCAAATTCAAATCCAAATCATACGGTTCATTTTAAAGATAACTTACCTATGGTATCTATGGATGAAAACGCTATTGTACCATTTGTGGAAAAACTGGGCAGCACTGGTACAGAAATTAACAATGGTAGACCAGAAATTGGAGCAGTGACGGAGGAAGAAGACAGAAAAGGGAAAGGGAAAATGGTTGGGAAGGAAGAAAGACAACCAGTGAAGCGGAGGTTAGGTTTTGGGGAGGGTGAGAAACTAATGGGAGCGGCTATGACGGCTGATAGATGGCAAAATGATCGGAGAAGAGGCGGGCATATTAACTACCCGGGTCGGGTCAGGAATGGAAATGGGAATACAAGAACCAGTGGAGGGCATGGGTCTCTTGGAGAAACTTCAAGTATGGAGATGACCAACCGGAAAAGAAATGCTTCCGGTAGCACAGGCGGCTCGCCGATCTCAAAAAAACAAGATCGAGACCAAGACCGGCGGGAGCCTGCTTGGCGGCGACGGACTGCAAGCCAAACTATGGCTGACGGAAAAAAACAAGAGGAAGGAGGCTACGGGCAAGGGATTGGAAAAAATGAAGAAAAAAAGTCACTCGCGGGCCAAAAAGCCAAAATGGGGCTTCTTTAGCTGGGCCGAGCTCTGGCCCATTAATGTCATTCGGAACACAGGAAATACCTGGGCAAAGCTTCGGCCCAAATCTGCTTAAAAAAATGATGATGAATCTGGACCGATACCAACTGAGACTGATATTGGGCTGGAAATTGTTTCTGGCCCAGTCGATGCATATCCACTTAGTATGGGGCTGATAAATGAAGGACCATCAGATTTTAATGTGGGCTGTGATCTTTTTCAATTTGGACTCAATGATTTTGAAGTTAAAACTGAAGAGTCTGATTTTTCACCAAACTGGAAGCATAAATCTTCGCAGATAAATGATGATTTTGATGATCTATATATGGTCGATGATTTGCTTGCTTTAGAAGAACTTTTTTCGGGGCTCCTGCCGATAATCGGGGGTAAGGTGGCGGTCGTCAGCGGCCCCACCAAGACCCATGAGTTACCTCGCTTGGAATTGTCGAGGAATTAATAATTCCAAGACAATTCAGGAATTAGTGCGCTTATGTCAAGTGCACAATCCAGCTATCGTTTTTTTATCTGAAACAAAATCCTTGGCTCGTTCAATGGATTTTGTTACGTAATAAATTAGGTTTTTTCTTTTCATTTTCCCTGTAGTTTCGAAAAAGGCCTAAGTGGTGGATTATGTTTGTTTTGGAACTCTTCAATAAAGCTGGATATTTTATCTTATTCTGATGGGCATATAGACTCTTGTATAACGTCTATGGGAAAAAATAAAAAATGGCGCTTTACAGGTTTTTACGGGAATCCAGAAGCAGCAATGCGCGTTCACTCATGGGAACTTCTTAAAAGACTTTCTTCTTTATATGATCTCCCATGGCTATGTATTGGCGATTTTAAAGAAATCCTAAGTCATGAAGAAAAAACGGGTTTTTTCCAACGAAGTTAAAAACAAATCAACAATTTTCGTGATGCAATAGCTATTTGTGGCTTAAATGACTTAGGTTATATTGGTAGCCCATTCACTTGGTGTAATTTTCGTGATAATGCTGGCGAAGTTTTTGTTCGCCTTGATAGGGGATTTGCCACTTCTTCATGGAAAAATCTTTTTCCACAAATGACCATCCAGCATCTAGCCACCAAAGATAGTGACCATCTTCCTATTTTACTTGGCTTACCACCACGAAAGAAGCGGAAAAAGAAAGCTAACAATAAACCAAGGCCCCCTCGTTTTGAACCCCTTTGGTTCAAAGAACCAGAATTTTTGGAATATGCCAATCAAATATGAGCTTCCCCTTATGAAGTCACAGCTGAAGGACTTAGTTTGGCTCTTTCAAATTTTCGCGACAATCTATTAGAATGGAGCAGAAAGGTTGTGGGTGATCTAGAGAAAAAACTCTTCTTTAAGCAAAATGAATTAGAAGAAATTCAAAAAATTCGTGGACTTTCACAATATTCTCTTGCTAAGGAGCTTGAAATCTCACAAGAATTGGAGAAAATCCAAGAGCTTCACGAAAGCTACTGGAAGGCTCGAAGCCGAACAACTTGGTTAGCTGAAGGAGATCGTAACACAGCTTACTTCCACAATAAAGTATCACAGCGAAAGGAGAAAAACTACATTGAGGAAATAATGGGTCATGATGGTTCACTCAAAACAGAGGATGAAGAGATTGAGGAAGTAGCTATTGATTATTTTGAAAACCTGTTTTTAGCAAAATCTGGCGGGAGCAAGTCTTGCGCCTCATCTTCTCACCAACAAACTAAGCCCCAGTGAAACTGATGCACTTGAGCGACCTTTCACTCAGGATGAAATAATAAGAGCGCTTAAGCAAATGCATCCACACAAAGCACCAGGCCCTGATGGAATGCATGTTCTCTTCTTGTAAAAGCTATGGCATATACTAGGAGATTCAGTGACTAGTTTAGTCCTGGGGGTTTTAAATAACGGCAATAGTGTAGCAGCTATAAATTCCACGCACATTGCTCTTATCCCCAAGATTAAAAAGCCTATCTCCATGACGCATTTTCGGCCTATCAGCTTATGCAATGTCCTCTACAAGCTCATATCAAAAGTTTTAACCAACCGACTCAAGCCCGTTATGAACTCTATAATCGACGAAGCTCAGAGCGCATTTTTGAAAAAAAGACTCATAACGGATAATGCTATTGTCGCTTTTGAAGTATTCCACAGCCTCCAAATTGTCCAACCTAATAACTCTCACCAGCTAGCCCTTAAGCTAGATATGAGCAAAGCCTTCGATCGAGTGGAGTGGAATTATCTTGAAATGGTAATGACGTGCATGGATTTTCCACCAAAAATCCTTTCTCTTATAATGAATTGTATCAGAACAGTGCGCTACTCCATTTTGCTAAATGGAATACCAACAAGATATTTCACAACAACTAGGGGCATTAGGCAGGGTGACCCCCTATCCCCTTTTCTATTCCTCATCTGCACAGTAGGACTCTCTGCGCTTGTACGCTCCGCAGAAGAAAGAGGGCTCCTAACAGGATTTCAATTTGGCATGAGTACATCTGTTACACACTTGCTATTTGCAGATGACTCTCTCTTTTTTGCTAAGGCCGAAAAGTCTTGTCTAAAACAACTAAAAGAGATATTGGAAACTTATGAAGTATGCTCTGGTCAATTAATTAACTATGACAAGTCCAACCTGTTATATAGTAAAGGCACTTCCGATGACATAAAGGAGTATGCTTTCTCTATTCTACAGATTCCTGAGGGAGATGGAAAATGTAGGTATCTTGGTCTGCCTTATATTACAGGACGATCGAAAAAAAAAGCTTTTCAGTTTGTTGTGGACAAAGTCTGGAAAAAATTGAGCAATTGGAAAGAAAAGACACTATCTTTTGCGGCCCGGGTTGTATTGATTAAATCTGTGATTCAAGCAATTCCAACGTATGTAATGTCTTGTTTCATTTTGAATAAATCTACAATTGACTCCATCACAAGCATGATGAGAACTTTCCTCTGGAGAGGAGATGAAAAGCACAGAAAAATCTGTTGGAAAGCCTGGACAGCACTCTGTAAGCAAAAAGATCAAGGAGGACTTGGGTTTCGGGACCTAGAAGCTTTTAACAAAGCTTTGGTAGCAAAACAAGGTTGGCGTATTGTACATCAACCTTTTTCTCTATGCTCCGAGTATTACAAGCAAAGTATTTCCCCTTGATAGATTCTTATCGGGCTCCACTTAGAGGAGAACCTCACTAGTGTGGCAAGGAATTCTCAAAGGAAGGGACCTTCTTAAAGCTGGTTTAACATGGAGAATTGGAAATGGTTCAAGGGTAAATGTCTGGGGAAACAAATGGTTAACCACCCCAAATACTTTTAAACTCATCGCCCCAACTAATATGGATTTGTTAAAAAAAAATGCTGCCAGTCTCTAGCCTCATTGACCACCAAAGAGGTACATGGGATATGAGTATGATTAATGAGTTCTTCTCATCTTATGAGAGGGATGAAATTCTTAAGGTACCACTTTGCGACACTTGGCCGCCTGACCGTCTTGTATGGGGATACACAAAAAACGGACTATACTCTGTCAAGTCCGGATATCACCTACAAGTCGATATCAGCACTGGGAAATCGAATAGCCCTTCCACCTCTATGAACAAGGCTGAGAACCACTGGAAGGGTATTTGGAATTTATCTATTCCCCCAAAACTACAAGTTTTTATTTGGAAGATCTTTCAAGGAATCTTACCAACTTGTAAAAACTTGTCAAAGCGGATTCATACCATAAATTCGCAATGCCCTATTTGTCAAGAAGAGGTTGAAACTGAGGCGCATGCCCTTTTTACATGCCCAGCGGCTTTAGAAGTATGGCACCACACTAGTTTTGACATCCAAGCCATAATTAAAAATGATATCTTCCCATATAGTCTGATATCTATCCTGGAAGATCACATAGACTACTCTTCTCCTTTCGCTTACATTGCATGGCATATATGGTGTAACCGAAATAAGATTGTCTTTGAAGGCACTCGGAGAACTCCAGAGGAAGTAGCAAATCTTACTATGATCAATGCTGCTGAATATCGTAATATTCACCTGTCACCCTCAGGGACATCAGTCGTTCGTCAACCCTTAACCAACCCTGACAAAATAAAATACATGATAAAGGGGAAATCACCACTGTATGCGCCATCCGAAAAAGAAAATACACAAACAGCGGCAAAACAACCATCAAATTTTAAATGGGAGCCCCCCGATGAGGGGATCCTAAAGCTCAACGTTGATGGAGCTTGGTTAAATCATGAGAGAGGTTTAGGTATTATTATACGTAATCATGAAGGTAAGTTTATAGCAGGAGCGGCAAAGTTTATTTCCCAATCTTCCAGTCCTGAATACACAGAAGCGATAGCTCTATTGGAGGGGATTCGGTTCGCCTTAACTCAAGGACATTCTGCCATCATCATTGAAAGCGATTGTCAATCACTTGTCAACCAAATCCATCAATTTGAGGAAGATCTCTCTCTCTATTAGGTCACATTGTTAGTCAAATAAGGAATCTATTAGGGGAAAGAGTAGCCAATTTAGTTTTTGCGCACAGATCTTGTAATCATACTGCTGATAAGTTGGCGAAATACGCAATGAAGCTTAGAGCTTCAAGTCAATGGTTTGGAGACCCACCGGGATTTCTCCTACCAAATGTACTCCAAGATATTGGTTAATGATAATTAAGTTTTTACTGTTCAAAAAATAAAATAAAATAAAATAAAGTCTAATTCAATCTTTCTCGAACAATTTTCTATAAAAAGCATCGAGCTAAACTTTTGCCTGAATTTTTTTGTTCGTACGAGCTTCGGTATTTTTCAAATGAACTCGAGCTTTTTTTTTTCTTTTCTTTTTTGAAGCCCGATTGGGCGGTTGCTCCATATAGGGGAGCGAGAACTGCCTCAAACGAGGATAAGATAGTCCTAAAAAGGGAGATTAAAGCTTGCCGCACGCAGGCGGAGGTTATCGAACCTACGACCTCAAGGTCGTGGGCGGCGCCTGCCCCACTGGGCTAGGACACTTTTTGATGAACTCGAGCTTTTTGAAGCCTGGATGGGCGGTTGCCCCAGAAGGGGAGAAGAGAAGCACATCACAAGAGGAGAAGATAGCCCTAGAAAGGGAGACAATTAAAGTTTGTCCCATGTATAGGGAGGGTATCAAATCCACCACATCTTGGTCGTGGACAGACCCTTACCCCTACTGAATTATGGACCTTTGATATGAACTCGAGCTTAATAAGGAAAAACTTGACTAGTCTAGAACCCTAGTTAGGAGCTCCTACGGATTCTACAATAGAGTGGACCGGATTAAGACACTAATACCCCACCCGTTAATTCGGTTTAAAAAACAATAATAAAAAAAAGAAAAAGGAAGAAAACTACAATTAAGCGATTTTCGCGGGCATATTAACTCTGTCATTGAAGAGTCTCTATTAAAACCAAAAAAACAGAGCAAATAGTTAAAACGCAAGACTCTCTTCTTCTTCTTCTTCTTCTTCTGCAAATTCCAGAGAGAAAGATGAAAAAATCAACTCATTCAGTTAAAAATTTCTTCAGGATTATGTTGCCTTCTGTTCTTAAACACAACAAACTGGTAAAACAATTCTGCCCCTTTTCAACCTTCGTCTTCTTGATCGTTTTTGTTTCCAGTAATTATTTCATGGAAATTGTTATAACATCTTCTCAACATGGATAAATAATTTGAATTTGGGTGTCAAAGGAAATTCCAGTTACTTAATTTGGGTTTAAAGTAGGAGAAATTTCACTAATTCAAGGATAATCAGGGAAATTCTTGAATTTGTTTGATCTTTTTGGGGAGTAATGTAAGTTTTTTTCTCTTCAAAAATCTAATGAATTAGTAATAAGAGGGATAACTTTCAATTATGTTTTTTCCTGAAATTTTGGCCAAAATTTTGTTGTAACTATATATAATTGAAAAAGATTAATGGCTCCTCCCATGAATTCTAACCTGTGAACAGTGAAAGTATAGTTCAATTGATAAAATACTTGGTTTCTAGTAGATCAAGGTCAAATTAAGTAACAAATTTTTACATGATCTGGTTAGAGTTTTTTCACAAATGTAGGGACTTTCTTTAGTCCCTACATCCTAGATTCTTCACTGATCTAACGTACAATATTTGCGAGGACAAAAATGTCATCTTGTTTCTTATTCATTCTTGGTATCTTTCTCCCTGTCTCAAGGCTTTAACTTACTTAATTCTCATACTTATCAAAACCTTTCTTATTATTATTACTTTACTATAAATGGTTATTAACATAACCCCCTCAATAATGGGGGTTTTGCGGAGATGGATAGAAAATAAACATAACCTTTGGCAATAAATGCACACAATGGTTGCTTCTAAAATATTACTGAAATAGATAGATTGAAGACTGACCTAACATTTGAATACACAAAGTGGTTGATCACAGAATACCATTGAAACAGGTAGTCCTCCATACCATCACGTTTACTATAGAATCTTCCCCTCAAATCAAAGTCAAAACGCATCAGAGAAGGCAGACTCAAGAATCATTTTGATTTATGTACATATTACCATATTTTTTTCATTCAGCATTCAGAGCATTTATGTGCATCGAGTGAAAAAAAATTCGAATTGCAATCCCTTGAGGAATTACTAAGCCCTTAAAATTTTCATACTTAGAGCTGTAATTCCATATTTCTAGTAATTTCATACTTAGGATTGGATGGACAAAATCTTTCCTTTCATGAAATATGACATTTGAAATCTTAATATGGAAGCAATTTTAAAATAACATTATGAATATTTTATCTAATAATTAGCAATTGGACTCTGCAGGATTAAATTTCTTTAGTCAAAATCTTAATTTCTTTTTAAGACATACTACTTGTGACAGATTTTCTTTTCTAAATTTATTTAATGAGTATGCGTTCGTGGTGTTTGATTTTATTCGTATTCTCCTTCCAGGTATTACCTAAATTGTTTTTCCAAGAATTTGATCATGAACTGTCCAAGGTTATTACACTTAATGTTCCTGCTGGTGGTACTTGGAAAGTTAACCTAGAAAAGCTCGATGGTTCGCTTATTCTTTGTGATGGATTGCAGAAGTTTATGAGTCATCACAATATTGTTTCTGGACATCTTTTACTCTTCAAATACAAAGGAAACTCAGAATTCAACGTTAACGTGTTCGACTTCACAGCTTCCGAGATTCAATCATCCAGTGGTATTTCTGGAACTCCTAGGCATAATAAGGAAATCGTGGTGTTCGAATCAGAAGAAGAATCCGAAGAAAAAGATAACGAGGACGATGATTACAGTGCATCTATTGAAACTACTAGTAGAAAACTCAGGTCTTCAAGAAGAGTTGCTTCTTTAGAACGTCTGAATCAAGCGAGTAAAAGGAGAAAACGAGGGGTAACTCCAATCAATTTAGGCGATCAATGCGGCAGAAGATCGGATATAGTTGAGCCAGGATCTTGTAATGGTCTCAATCAAGAGGCTTCTTCAAGTAAGTTTTCCGACAACAATTTCTATTGAAAACCGGCATTTCTAAAAGTTTTATTTATTCTAGGAACTGAATTTTGTTAAGGGAAATGTGTTTCGGGAGATAAATCGTCTTCTAGAAACGAATCAAATGGACAAAAATCTACAGCTCATGAGAGACGGGAGAGGGCACTGGAGGCTGCAAATTCATACAAGTCTGATAACCCTTCATTCTTAGTGCCTATTAAATCTTATAACATCCACAACGCGCA
This sequence comes from Vinca minor, assembly GCA_026122235.1. Lineage (NCBI taxonomy): Eukaryota > Viridiplantae > Streptophyta > Magnoliopsida > Gentianales > Apocynaceae > Vinca > Vinca minor. The sequence continues at coordinate 8,496,175 of JAOCZM010000201.1, read as the reverse complement.
TATTGTGGTAAGCCTCTACGTCTCAAACTCTATTCATTCAATGATAAGGTTAGATTAGAATTCGATCATATCTGTCCATAAACTATTTTCGGCTCTCTCGTTATACCTATATAAACTCATGTTTTGTGTTGTGTAGCCAATTCCTCTGTACTCTTGATTACACATCTTGCTTTTGCAGCATGTTCCAGCCAAATATTCGAAAGATTATATGCCACTCTGTCCAAAGTCCGTTAATCTTCAGGATTCAGATAATGTGAATTGGAGTACGCGTTGTATTGAAAGAGGCGGTAAGGTGACCAGCCTCAGCAAAGGATGGATCGATTTTGCCAGGGCAAAAGAACTGAATGTCGGAGATGTTTGCGTCTTTGAGTTGATCAATGCTAATCCTGTTGCGCTTAAGGTAACCATATTTCGAGCATGATAAACTTGAATGCGAAGAACAATATTACAGAGGATTAACTGATTAGTGATGGTAGATTGCTGAATTGAACAGCCATTTGTTGATTGTTGTTTTAGTTGGTTTTTCTGCAGTTTTCTGCAATTTTAAAGGATGTTAAAGTTTTCTGTTGAGTTTGATTTCGCATTATCTCGTATTTCAAGTTTTATATTCAGATATTATAATATTTTCCGCAAACAATTTAGATTTTACAAAACTCTCGACAGTATTTCAGGAATTTTAGTCAATCCCTGCCTTAAACTCAACTTCCTTTACTTTGAAACACATGTTCCTTCACTTGTACAAAATTCATAAGGGTAAATGTATGTTTTTTCAACAGAGTTCTCCTTATTTCTTATTTTCTCATCTATTACTAGTTCCGGTATTCGTGCACAGAAAATTTGTCCATTAATGTCTCGTAAAATAAAACCTTTCTAAAGTAATACTTCCTCCGTCCCAAATTATCTGTCCACATTTCCTTTTTAATCTGTCCCAAATTATTTGTCCACTTCCTAAATAAAGGGTTCATTAATGATGGTTTTGCCAGTCTACCCCTTATATTAAATGTTAGAGAGAGAAGATATAGAGAGAATAGAATGTAGAATTAAATTAGGAGTAATATTAAATATGGTCATATTTGACATTTTACCATATTCCACTAAAGAATTTGATGAAATCTTAATTCCCGTGCAAAATACAAAGTTGACAGATAATTTGAGACGGAGGGAGTAGTATTGAGACTAGAAAATTTAATTAATTTAGAGATGTATTAAATTAATCAATAAATTAACAATTAATTACCTTAAGGAAGTTAAGTGTAATTAACCTTTCATATATGTATTAACTAACATTAACTGACTATGTTCATATATGTATATGAAAAATTCTAACGTGGATGAATTTGAATCACATAATACATCGGACAATGGTTCATATCTAAGTTAACCGTTATATATATGTGTGTGGGGCGCGCGCGCCAAGTGCCTTGGTTATATCTCTTTATTCACCAGACTTGCATCAGTCCGGCTCCTATGCGGAACAGCAAAAATTCCGCACCGTGCGAAACAATTTGGACCGTCGGATGATAGTTTTAACAGCCCAGATTTGAAGAGAGAAAAATTGCGACTGGGCTTAAAAAATAAAAAAAAATAAGAACTTTTCTCTCTCCAAATCTGGACCGTTCAAAGCTATCATCGGACGGCCCAAATTATTTCGCAGGATGCGAAACTTGGAGTGGACTTGCATACTCCTCTGTTATTAGACTGATGTAATTATTGGTTTCAAAGTCTTTTTTTTTTATGACAATGTTGGACTTCTTGGGATTATACCTGTTGGATTCATGTCAATATATCAATCGATAACATCCATGTCATGGACAATGGGAGTAGATCATAATCATTACCCATTATTTATGTTTGATTGTAGATAAGACCTTTAGAATGTTTAATTATGGATGTCATTTTCATTAGAACGCTAATAAACCGTTTTAAGAACTATTGATGATCAAACCAAGGGTTAAGGAAATTGTTTATATCCATTACTGATTCTCATTCTAAATAAATTTCTAAGTATGATTCCGGTATGGGGACTAATTACTATTGAAACTGACAAATTTTATAATGAATTGATCTCATACGATTTATCTCCTTTGGGACCAACTTTGCAAATAAGGCGTGGGCCATTTGACAAGCCAAGGCTCTGAAATGGTCATTAATGAAATACCGTATTTAGAAGCCTATTTACTCAAAAAATTAAACAAAAATGAAATTGCCATACTGGGATCTTGGGTTGGCTACACGATTTCTTATGGGCACATGCATCTTAGGTAATTCAGTCTTATGATTCGTCATTATCCGCCTATTGTCATGCTTCGCTAACGGGCATGCCCAAAAGCGCGATAAATGAGTTTGAGAACATTCACAGCTACCTACTTAGTAACCATCCCCTCAGGGTAATCATGCAACAAGAAAAACATACATAAATAAGTAACTCAAGTACACCACATGGCAACATATATTAGACAAAACATTGAAGAATTCAATTCTTGATACAGAGAGCAATTAGAGAAGCAAATTTAATAGGAAAGTCTAGATTGTAAAATTGATGGTTTTAGTACCCCCCCCCCCCTCCCCCCCAGCTCCAAAATCTATTCCTAGAAAGTTAAAAAGATTGCAAGAACTCTCAAGGCTATAGATCTCACAATGCTGTCCAGAAAAAGATAACTAGTCCAAGGATTGTGCCAATCGTCTTCTGCAAAGATCCAAGCGTTCGTGTAGCACTCCCAAAGTATGGCTGGATCATGATATCGAATTTGCAAGTTCCAGTTGTCGGATCTGATCTTGTGATGGTTCCAAGACCCTGAAACTTGCAAGCATCGTCTAGTTGATTGTTTATCTGGTAGTAGCTGTTGAATGCATACGAAATGTTCCCCCGAGCATCTAAACTGCCACAAGATGTCCCGTAACCCAGGGCTGTGCAGTCGGCGCGTGCACAAGCAAAGCTCACACTCGGGGCAACTTGCGAGTCCTCGAGCCTTGCGTTTGGCTTGAATATACACCACTTTGGCTCCTGTTTCTGAAGCCCTTTTGCTGGGATCAAATTTGAATTTGTAGTGCCAAGGTTAAGAGCATATTTCGGTTGCCCATCATAAGAAAAGATACCCCAATGGCGTTCAAAATTCCCAGGTTGAATACTCTTTGCATCCTCATCGATCAGACTAAAGAGATAAGCGTCAACAGGCCCTGGTCTCATTGGCGTTCCTTTTCCACCCGATATGTGTTGCATGAAACCCTGGTTGAATCGTTGTGCAAGATCTAGGTTAGCGTTCCGGTCCCCATCAGTAGGCCAGCCAATTTCTCCAATTATAATAGGCAGGTTTCCAAATCCATTCTTCTGTAAGGCCCACGCAAGAGTATCATGGTTTGCATCAAACATGTTGTAATACATCGTCCCGCCATCATTCAACGGTGATGCATTTCCATCAAAAAAGGCGTATTCAACTGGGAAATCGGCATCGGCGTAAAGGCTGATGAATGGATAAATGTTTATGGTAAAGGGGGCACCATTGTCACTCAACAACTTGACAAGTTGAAACACAAAATCATGGATTTCTGCCCGGAAATCGCCTCCTGATGGAAGCCCACTAGCGCTCTCGTAAACATCAGCATTTAGAGGGACTGTAACCTTGACTTGACTGCTGAGACCGGCTTTAATTAGGGCAGCTTGGATATTTCGAAGAGCAGGGTAAGTAGTTCTAAGAAAGGTTCCATTATATGCTGCCAAGAAAGGTTCGTTTCCAACTGCAACGTACCTACAAAATCAAGTGAAATTACATGCAAGACCAAAAAGAATTACGTGTTAACTTCCATTTAGTCTCAAACCAACAAATTGCAACATTCCCATGTCATAAACATTATTTATAACTAACTATGCAAGACATTTCACTTTGGTTTTTATCCTTTGTAATCAGCATTATGATTGTTGTGCACCACTAATGCTCTGGATGCTGAATGAAAGAAGCATGGTGATGTGCACATAAATCAAAATGGTTCTTGGGTCTGCCTTCTCTGATGCCTTTTGGCTTTGATTTGAGGGCATGATTCACGTAGCAAACGCGACGGCATAGGGGGACCATTGTTACATGTGTATTATATGAGCAACCACTTTGTGCACTTGTTGCCAAAGGTTAGGTTAGTCTCCAATACATCTGCTTTTGAGTGGTATCCCGGGATCGACCACTTTGTTTGACAAAGGTTAGGTCGCATATCCCGTCCATCCCCGCCCATACCCCCAATTATTGAGGACTTAATGGGTTATGCTATTGTTGTTGTTGTTGTTGTAATCAGCATTATGATTGTGAAAGATCTTCAACAAATCAACAACGAAAAACCTTTATAATGTACATACGATAGGTTGATATTTTGATACTTCAACTTTATTTATATTAGTAAACAACAGAGAGGCGACATTGAAATTGCAGCAGGATGTTTTAGCGATCGTGCTGCTATGATTACAAAAGCGGTGCTCAAATACATTAGTCAGCATAGAGCCCAAACAAGCAACAACTAACAAGCACATTGTCCTGAAAAGAAGATAGAATTATCCTATTAACCACGGGAAAGATGTACCTATCGTATGCAATTGGCATAACCTAAATCTTCTGAAGCATTTTATATCTAGCATCTCAATGCATTCCAGAGATTTCTCAGTATTATCATTGAATGTCACCTAAAACTGTCTAAATCTTATATACGTTATTGATCGCAAAGTTTTCGCTGGAATCGGAACCCCCATGCATACAAACGTAGGATGCTAACTATGCCTCGAATGCATCTTGCAAGCCCTAGGGACCATAGGTTGCTTACAAGGGTACTTACAGATCGCCAACCAACACAGCTCTCACGTCGGCAGCGGGAATTGAACACTTGACCTTTATAAGGACGTGTCAAATCCTTACCAACTGTTTGCTCAAGGAAAAGGAAAGAAATAAGTATTTACTTTTCCAAGCTATTAGATTTGCGTCTCCAGAACTTTGATCTTTCCATGACTCTTTCCACATTGACCAAACCAGATTTCTTCTCAGAGGAAACCTTCCCTTATATATGCTGACAAATTTTATTCTTGTTCATTGATTAGCAAAGTTAAGGAGAGACACTTCAGCTGTCAATATGCAATACAGAGTTTCGGCAGAAAAATTACCAAGGAGGCCTCTGAAATATGAAATTAGTTCTTTCTGGTTAAATGGTTATATGGTTATATCACTACATGGGTGACATAGGAGACAATCTGAGAGCACGGGAACTAGCAGTTCTGTTAATATACGGTATTTGTAAGGAAAGAAATCAAAGAGAATGGATACGTGGAGAATGTAGCTTAAAAGCTTAAAACTTATCGAGTGCTTAAAAACCAACAAGGGAGATAAATCTGAGTGCAAGGAAGTAGTTTGTTTCTGGTGATGGATGTGCTAGTCCACACCGAATCTAGAATTCTACTCAGCTGACAGAACTATTCACCCTTAGATGATAGGACACTTCCAAAAATACATAATTTCCAGAATCCTTATCAGCTCGAATTTCTTCTCTCATGATACCGCCCACTGCCTAATTATAGATTTCATCCTTTTGGAGGATCCATTTAACTCAGCGATCACAAATAATCAATAAAAGGAGGTAACAAATCAACATGACTCAATTATGGACTCAATCCGAAGCTGTAATTTCTCCCATTTTAATCCTCAATCCAGCCTAACCACTTTTCCCATCACGAGCTCAGTACTTTTCATACTAATTCATGATTTAGTTTCATCTACTGCCCTAGCAATGCAAAAACGTATATGACAACAACCAAGCCTTAATGCAAAAACTTATTTGGCAAATAATTAATTTCAAAAACATAAATGTACTTAAAAGCTTTTGTTTCTACCTAGCAAAAGCTTCTTTCCATACAAGAAATCATGACGAAATGGGGGTGGAGGTGGAGTTCTTAAATATTGTAACAACTGGTGGAACTTGCACAGTTAACTAACTGATCTTATTTTCTTTTCTTTTATACCACATATTTTATTGCTGCCTTCTGTATCAGGGAGGTCTGCTATATCAAAATTCCGTCTAGGATATAGAATACTCAAACACCCGAAAGCTTAACTTCTCAAGCTAACATAGAAAGATAGGCTACCCAGACCATGAGATAGAAATAAAGATGCATAAGTCCGTGATAAACTACACCAATACACTTATTTCAGATTACTTTACGAACTCTATTGGAAATTTGGATCACTCACAATATCACTCAATTCTCAACATATTTAGTAGTCAAAGATTTACAAATAAATAAATTCCCTTCAATATCACAGTGTGCCTCTACAAGAAACTTTAATCATCCAAATCAAATAGGCATACCACAACACAAACAACCAATAATATTATAAGCAGTGAATATTATCAAATGGTATAAGCATGTATGCAATAGCCGAGGAAACTACAAAGTTACCTTATGTTAACGCCGTAGTTTTTAAGGGGGTTGGAGACATTTTGGTTAACCCATTTCTCAGCAGTCTTCATGTTTCCCAAAGGTGTAAGCATATCATTAGGAATACCAACCATGACCTCAATTCCAGATTTTCCCAAAGCTTTTAAAGTATCATATTCTGCATCAAAAAGCTTAATCTTTTGGATACCATTCTCTCTTAACATCCTCACTACTATATCAGGTGGCAACTTATGAGTTGACTGTGTACCCCAGTTGGCCCCTATTCCATTCACCCAATCAACTATTGAAATCAATGTAACTAGCAATAGTAATAATAGCCCAGATGCCTTTTTGTAAAATCCCATTTTAACAAATTACTTTATTCTAACCACTCAACTTCTACTACTCAATCAGAGTAAGTAATTTCAAGAACTAAAGTACAATAGATAGAAAGAAAAAAAAAAGACAGTATTTTTCTGCTGCTAAGTCACAGAAACTACTTGAACAGAAATGGAATGCCCGGATGAAGATAAGAGCAAAAAGGGTAAAAGGGAATATTATTAGACTTCAATATCTGATTTTGGAAGTTCTAAAGAGTCCAAGAAGTAAAGATTTTTAATATTAAAGTATAAAATTGATAACCAGGGCAAAATGAACAAATTCAGACATCACCAGTAAGATTCTGCTCAGCAGCACCTTATTAAGACCAGAAAATAATTGTTCAGACAAGATTTAAAGCTCCAAATCTTCTGACAAAAAAAGCAAAAAAGAGAGAATCTTTGGGATACTTAGAGGTAACCAAGAAATGGGGTCAATCAAGAAATTTCAAGAACCCATCTCAAGATTGAAGAAATATTACAAGTATATCTGAATCTACAGTTCGAAAATAAATATAAATAAAAAATAAGAAGCTTTCCAGCCTCTTATTAACAAAAGCCGAGCTTTAAGAAAGAGAGAGAGAGAGAGAGAGAGAGAAGGGATCAGTTCTGTTGGAGTATGACACGACCTCAAGAATCTATCTATAGCTACCGCTGTTTCGCTTTTCACACAAAAAACAACTTTCAGACAATGCGAGAAAGGGGTTATTCATTTCCTTCGCATGAATTAAGTAGAGTCGGCTTTACACAATTAACGTAAGTAAAGTGATAAAAAGGTTTGCACTATAAATACGATAATAAAATTGAATTTTAAAAAGAAAGAGATAGAGATATATTCCTCTTTTTGTTTTTGGTCATATTAACTTTTTGTGTTTTGATAGTGGAGATGAGTCTGGAATGAAGTGTCAAAGTGGGATTTGGGACACTTAGAAACTATTAACAATTCCAAAATAAAGTTACCGTTAATTATTACTGTAAGATTCATTGGAATTTACAGTGTGAATGTTGTAAAAATTTATTGGAAATCAGAAGAAACATGAAGATAGATGCTTTATCGTCTTTTCAACTTGGCTTCTAGAGTTCTCTCATCTCCATTGAGATTCCGACAAGTGACGAGTTAGAAAACGAATTTAAATTAACTCCGTATTATTCTCTTCGTATCAAGATATCTTATTTTTCTTTTTATTTATTTCAAATTAGATGTTCTAAATTTATATATTAATTATTCTTTTTCCAACGTTACCTTTATATCTAATTAACTATTTGTTGTTAAAAACTTATGGGTGATGATAATGCCAGAGCACAAATACTCATGCAAGAGCAATTTATGTGTATGTGACAAAATTAACCCTCTAGCATATCAATTAAATATTTCTACTATATTTCCTATTTTCTTTCACCTCCTAATTTCTCTCATCTTTCCAATCTTTTCTCTTATCACCATTTAATTCTTTATTTTTCTCTCTCTCCATCTCCATTCCTTCTCTATCCCCAACTCATGAAACTTTTCTCTATCTCCATCTTCATGTATTTTGAAGGGTCAAACTCTACATCCTCATCTTTCTTTACACTATTATTTTTCGATGTACTACTAATATCATTTTTTTAACTTCTCTTATGTGCCCTCCCATTTTAAATCTTCTTTTGTTGATCATCGAAAATTGTATGAGACAAAAGAGACGACAGCTCTAAATGGGGTAACAGAGAAAAAAAATGATTATAGCATAAAATGACTATAGCCAATACTAAGAAAGTATCTATCCTTTAACATCTCTATTGTGTGTAAAATCTGAGCAAATTGATATTATCCTAAATTAGGTTTCAATGTAATTATAATCAAATTGGTTTTTTTAATTGTAAAAAAAATAAAAAATGGAACGGATTAAAGGGAAAACATGTATAAAATTAGGTTTCAATGTAATTATGATCAAAATTGGTTTTTTTTTATTGTATAAAAAAATGTAACGGATTAAATGGAAAAAATGTATAATGATTGGATGATTAAATTAATTTTTTTATTGTAAAAAATATAGAAGGAACGGATGAGAGAGAATAAAAAATAAAAAAGAATTATGTGGAGGATAAGAGAGAAGATTGGGGAAGAGGAGAGAAATTAGGATGGGAGAAAATAAGAAAGAGATTTTGAAATTTTTAATTGATATGCTAGAGGGGTAATTTTGTCATATACATATAATTTGCTCTGGAAGGAGGATTTGTACTCTTGCATTATCACTACCCAAAACTTATTTGTAATTATAACATTTTTAATTATTATGGTTTACTTGTTAGAGTTTATAATGTATTATGAATAAACCTTTTCATTATTAGTGATTATAGTGAGTGTTACAAAAAAAATTAAAAGCATATCTATCTTTTTTTTTTGGTAGAAAAATGTTTGGCCTTGTCCGTCGATTAGTCAAGACATGAATTTAGGAAGAAGTAGGAAACTCAATTCTACATTAAAATCTAAAGAGAAGGTGAAATCGTCTATTATTAATAATTGACGGATATAATTTCTATTTAATTAATTATTGCATTCAAATTACACATCGATATATTCGTACTTTATCATAAATATTCTATTTCTCTTGGTAGAATTTCAAATGGACTAAGGTATCAAGTTCGATAACAATTAGCCTTCTTGGCTTCTTTTTCTCTGCTAAAACTCTGTACCAAGGCTCTTGCTAGCTCATACTAGGCTGGAAGTAGCAACGAAAATCGGACATACTATTACTGGTAATTTCACTTATAAGGAGAAAGTCTTTCTCCTACACATAAAGGCGATATCCACGCCCACAGGATCCCCACCTTTCGATCCGACAGGAATTGTGGAGGATGTAAATCAAGGTGACTCAGCGACTCGATTGGTGGGAGGTCTTGTCTTAGCCTACCGCAAGAAGCCACCTCCACATTGGAGGGTTGAAACTTCCACACTGTGGCTGCCAAGATACGAACATGCGCCCTCCTACATAATCTGTCACCCCCAAACCAACTGGGGTCACCCTTGCGGATGAGAAAGTTTGTCTCGATATCTAATGAATAGAACGCTTCAGCCATATCGTGGTGGGAAGAAACGAGTCACTTCTAAGTGATAATTTTATAAATATTTATTTTTATTGTTAGTAGTTTTATTTATTTATTAATTCAAAACAAAACTATTTTTACAATTATGTTTATATTTTAATATAAATTATGCTTCAATAATTAAACTATATTTTTTATATATGTTTATGTATATAATGTCAATGATATTCAAGAAAGATTTTGTAAATACGTTTTAATTAGACATTTTCATCAATGTATGCTACTAGGGCATTTATTTCATTTCATGTTTAATTCCGCTCCATTCTGATATTGAAATATGGTTTTATTAAATATAGTCAATATTTTATTCTGACTTTGTCTTACAAACAGTGGAATGGAAAGAACGTTTTAAGCTCATTCCTGCTGAAAAGGAATTCTATTTCAACATACTAAACGTGTGACAAAAAAACTATTTTTCCTGTTAAAATCCTACAATTCTTATTGAAATAAATCCTACAATTCTCTCTCTTCCCCCTGCTCTTCCTGCTGCGTTTTTTTTCCCTACTGCTTCTGGCCATATTTGACCATTGGCTCCGGCCAATGGTCGAATCTTGGTCAGTTATCTGTTTTTGTTCACTTTTGGTGTCTTCACCCTCTTATTTTGCCGTAAATCGTGATAGAATTTTTTCAAGGCATTCTTATTCAAAATTCAAGACTTATATGCAAGATCTACTTCAGATCCTTCCAGATCTGAAATTTTCCTCTAAACCCGTAGTTGTTCTAGGCCCTTCCTCAGTTTTCTTCATCTTTCCGAGACAATCTATGGGACGGTTGATACACCCATGGTCTCGTAGATTGTTGATTTCTAAGAAAGGTGTTGGAACTGAGATTGCTATTGCTGTTCAAGGATTTTGGAGACGATGTTGCGAAGAATTTTATTATGTATTTATTTTTTCTACTGATTGTAGTGTGTACCCGGTCCGGGGTGTGGACTTTTATATGTTATCATAGTGATATACACAATTGTATAACTTTTATTTTCTTGTATTTCGTTTTTATCTTTTGATTGTAATAACTTCGACTATTTTATGATTAATGGATAATTTCTTATTTAGCAAAAAAATATATATATATACCACTGAAGTCCTCCACCAAATACAGCTATGGATGGAACTAAGAGGGCGGGCGGCCCATGATTTAAAAAATGTGATGTCTTTCTATTTATTTTATATATATATTTAAAGTTTTCGTTAGAAAATAGAGCTTAGCACACTGAGGAATTAGGAAAACAATTTCGTAGGAGATTTGCAATGCATCATGACCTATTTACATCTCACATAAATTTGTTTATCTTACTAGTAGATATAGATCTCGCTTCGATAAGTGTGGTCAAAATTAAATTTATGTTACATTGCACATGTCTTTAGACCTAATTACCAGAAGAGATATAAAATTTTAATTTCGACATCCAACTTGAAGTTTCCTGTTCATTCCATAATTAATCAAGTCAGACATCGGATTTTCCAACCAGCTTTACGGGAACTCTCCACTTATTTAATTCTCTAGAAACATCGCACTAAACTTTTCTTCTGCCTTAAGTAATGCATAGTATAATATGTATAATATGGTCCAAGAGGATCAGGATTATCTCGTTGCTTTTGAACCAAGCTTCGTATTCCTCCAAAGAGTATTGAATTTTTATCGCATCCGGAAATAATACCTAAACATCTTCTTTAGTCCATTCATCGCAATTCTGATGCACGTACATTGAAGAGTATCGTCTAATGTAATGGAGTTTGTCGGTATCCAGTGGCGGAGTCAGGATTTAAGTTTAGGAGGGGCCGTAGTAGAAAAAAATCTCTTTTATTCTAAACCGTTGGATATATATATCTAGATATCTAGTATATTAAAAAAATTAAAAATTCTTGGGGGAACAGGGCCCTGCCCCTTCAATGCTCCGCCACTGTCGATATCATACCCGACTCTTGTTCTTCCAATTAGTCATACTAACGTAAAGCTTAACGAGACTGTAGAAATGCGTGAATTTGATGTCCAAACATAATAGTATTTCTAGTAGACATATTGTTAGGTTCTCTTCAATTCCATTATTACCCATGTATCTCTCAAACTTGCAGTTACTCAATATTGTTTGAAATCAGAGAGATTCGATAAGGGGATCACGAAGACGGTAAACAAGAGGACCGGCTGTAGCTCCTTGTTCTTGCATGGCTTATTAGAAATGGAATATGTTTTCTAAAATTTGTTGAGAGAGGAAATTGTAGAGAAAAAGATGATGGTTAAATTGATGTTCTTAATTATTAAAATACTATGAAACGAATGTTCTATATTTATTGTTTAAAAAAATGAGCATATTGTGATACTCGAGATTTTTTGATGTAATTATTGCATGACTTGCATTTAATTATTGCATGTATATGTTCATTAATTGTTTAGCATGAAATTATGTGAAATGAAATGTGATTATGTGCTCAATTAAATGTTGTAACATGTCTATGTGTTATATATGGGTTACATTGGTCTAAGGGGCACATTAGACGAGTTATAAGTTGAGGGACTTGAGCGTAGGATTTTGGAAGTTGTAGGGCTGAAATGTAGACTTTTGAAAAGGTTTTAGAAGGGCGATTATGGCTGGAGACAGAGGGAGTTAGTGTGAGAATAAGGGAAGAAGAAATAGTGCATAATTTTGAGTGTTGTGAGGTCTACTGAACAATTACAATAGCAAACTGAGTCAGAATTAGGCGATTCTTGTTGGGTTTCAAGCTTACTGGTTTGGATACGTATGAGAGTCGACGGATTGAGGTTCCGGGTGCTGAAGTAGGAGTAATCGCAGTTTTAGCAGCTTTGGTGAATTCCAGATTTTTGGAAGTTTTACTCAAGTTTGACAAGTAAGTATCATTCACTCTTAAATTTCGGTCCTTAAATCAACATGAAATGTCATTTTTACAGAACTTACCGAATTGCTATAATTTGGTTTTCATCATGTTTTTAATGCATTTAAATTGGATGAGGTGTTGATGTAATTTGCAATTGCTTAAGAGTTTGATAGTTGGAATTGTTGTGTTTGGTAATTGCTACTTGGTTGATTTTTATTTTGGAGTCTATGTTTTAGATTCCTAATTAGAGCTCTTGTCTGTCGATGATCCTAGTACAGGACATCGTCAAACTATTTTGTTAAAGTGCTTGGGAGCACTATCAGTCAGTATTAGTTGATCATACTCGATTCCTAACGAGGATAAAAGGTAGGGTTGTTAACAGTTGTTGTGGAGCTCACAAGGGTGAACGATGACATAATTGACGTGTCCTTAAATGTCAGGCTCCGTTGTTCAGAGGGTAATAGTATCTGGATCCATGTGAAGCTCAGTCAGTCCCTCCTTAACTGGTAAATGAATATTTAAAGCCTGTTACAGAGATGTAGAGTTGTTTCCAGACAAGTGAGCTCAATTGCGAGAATGTTATGTGTTGGTCATTGCTAGAATTGTATCTCGTTATTTTGACATAAAAATTCGTTTGAAGTGTATGAGTAGTTTATGGTGCTCTTAGCACAATTTTTTATTCCTTTGTGTCAGATTCGTTGGATATAGTTTGAGAATGTTATATGTTTGATTGGTATTTGTTATGATATGTGTTTTAGAGTCCAAATGGGGTATTTTGGGCTGGTTTCGAATTCTGCAGAAATCACATTTTCCTTTGTTAATTTGTATATGAAAATGGTTGCACTGGATTGCGGTCAACTGACAATTTTTCCCCTCGACCGTTTCAAACTACTTGGAGTTTGGAGGACGATGGGTAGTAGATTTTATGTCCTGATTTCGGACGACCTGTTCGGTTGACCGGAGCTTTTCCAGTCTGCCGAACCTCTGTTTTGGCCTTTGTTCAGTTTTCAGTTTTATGTTCTGTTTCGTAATCGTTTAAGTTACGTTCCGTACTGTTTTAAATTATTTTGCATGTGATTCTTGTAAGTCCAGTACAAATGATTTGGGAATGAGAAAAGCCTTTTTATTCTAATTGATGCTTCATTCCAAGGGTGATCGATGCTTACTGAGTTAGTTAGGTCACCCTTTACTTGTTTCTCCTTTTGCAGATGAGTTTGTCGAGGGTGAGATTGATCAGACTTTCGAAGATGAGTATGTTTGAACTTGTAATAATTTAACTCATGGAACAATTTACAGTTTTAGTATTTCCCTTTGAACATTAGTACTTTTATAATGTAATAATACTTGTGGATGATGTATTTTCTATATAAGTTATGCCAACTATTGAAGTTTCCTTTTAGTCATTGGGTTCAGTGCTTCATTGATTTGAAATGTTGCCAAGTCATCACTCGGGTTACATGGTGTGACAAATATGATCATCCATTCCATATTAGAAGAGGATTTAAATATGAATACTACTAATTTGGCAAAGAGGAATACTCTTCCTATTCCTGGTGGGATTAGAAGCTTATTTTTCCTAATCGTAATGCAACTTATTACAATGTAGATTTTATTCGTATTTATAATTGGTCCCAATTTAGAACCGGGATATTTTATTACTATAGAGAGTTTATTCCTTTATAGAGAGTTCTTATTATACTAGTAGGAAAGATATCTCTTCAAAGATTCTTTTCTTTTCCAATTAAACTAAAAATTGACTAGCCATAAATGAATTTCACATATTCAAATTATAGTTTGAATTTTCAAGATTATACTACGTACGTAGGGGTGTTTAAGAAAACTCAAACCGCACCAAACATTATCATATCACACCACCCAAACTATATCAATTATGCGGTTTTTATTTTTAATTGGGTTGGTTGCAGTTTTATAAATCAGTCACAAAAATAAAGAGTGGAGATATAGATATATAGAATACTTAATCTTAACAAATTTGTTTATGGCAAATAAGGTCCATTTGAATGACTTCTAAATAAATTTTATTTATTACTATTCTAAATAAACTATATATATATATATATATATATATATATATATATATATGTGTGTGTGTGTGTGTGTGTGTGTGTGTGTGTGTGTGTGTGTGGTTCGGTGTGGTTTTGGTCCAAAAAAATTCAAACGGCACCAAATTTACGATTTGAATTTTTTTTTTTGTAATTGCCTAGAAATACTAACTTTTTTCATACAAAATAAGCAAAATGAATTAAAGTGTGCATAGTTTCGAGACTTCTAACGATCTACGTATTTAAAAACAATATGTGTTATACCAACACAAATTGACTCAGTTGATAAGGATTTGACACGTCCTTACAAAGGTCAAGTGTTCAATTCCCGCTGCCGACGTGAGGGCTGTGTTGGTGGGTGATGTGTTAGTACCCTTGTAAGTAGGTGTGTTCACTATTCGGTTAAACTGAAATACTTTGGTTTATTCGGTTTGATTTTGAAAAAATTAAAATAATTCGGTTTGGTATTCGGTTTTCAATTTTCAATTTTTTAAAACCGAAATACGGAAATACCAATTATTATTATTATTATTAATTAAAAAATGTATTATACTTTTACATATTATTAATATTACTTAGATCTGTTTTCAATTCATCTGTTTCAGTGACATTCGGGGAGCAGACACTTTGTACATTTATTGACAAATGTTACTACCAATACCCGAATGATTATGAACTTAAATGAGTTATGTTATTATTGTAAAGTTGTATTTTTATTCTTAATTTTTAATTTATTTTTTTTATTTTAATTGTGCATTATAATTTTATCGTTGTCTATTTTTTTTATTAAATTGAGCTCCACAAGAAAAAAAATAAAATTTCGGTACAAACCGAACCGAACCATACTGAAATAATTTTGGTATTCGGTATATGGTTTTCATAAAATTTTGGTTCGGTTCGTTTTTCATAAAACATTAAAAAACCGAATCGAATTCCGAAATTTTGTTCCGAATACCGAATGCACACCCCTACTTGTAAGCGACCTAAGGTCCCTAGGGTCTGCCCTGACCCGTGGTGATGACTGAAGGCGAACCCACCTAAACTTTTATTAACCAAAAAAAAAACAATATGTGCTATCCCAATATTGTAATGCATCATACATAAAATTTCAATTAATAGCTTATTGATTTGTCATGAGTCATGACTACCAATATACTTACTGATTTGTCATGAGTCATGATTTGAAGAAACGATAAAAAAGAAGGTTTCACACCGCGAAACCGCATCAAAACGAGCCAACTCAGAGAGTAAAGTTGTGGTTTCAATTGGTCTGGTGAGGTTCAAAATGTTCCGAACCGCAAACTGCGGTGCGATTTAAAAATTCGGTAAAATCACACAACGTACACCAATTACTATGACTAGGGGTGTTCATTAATCGATTTTACGGTGTGGTGATTGGTTAATTATAGTGCGGCTAAATATGATTTTAGTAACTGCAAATTGTTTTTCGGTGCGGCCGCGTTTAGAAAATTTTAAGTTAAACCGCATTGCAAACCATATTATTTCTATCTTCTTTTTTTTTGAAACAATATACCTACCTTAGATAATATATTCATGTAATCACATTTTGTTTTTGCTCTAGAGTTACTTCATTGTTGTCATCACCTCAGGATTGAAGATGCTACTGGTTGGAAATTGATGTTTTGATGAGAACTTTTGATTTATTATAATTACAATTGGTTTAGAACTTTTAAAGAAAACAAATGTATTTTGCTAAAATTTCAACTTAGACATTTATTTATTTATTTGAATTCACAATAAAACAAGGGGATTTCGTTACATGTTCAATCTCTTAGAAATATTGCATTAGAGCTCATGAGTAATGATATCTAAATAATATGATTATTACTTAGCAGTTTTTTATATTAGTTATCATCGCGCCGAATTTCATCAAACTAAAATAATTACGGTTTGGTAAAATTCGTTTGTGAGGTTCAAATGGTGCAGTGTTGTTTAATTTTTTTTTATGAAAACTGTATAAAAATCGCATTAGTTAACCAATTCTCTCCGAATCGCTTACCAAGTCATTTATAGTACAAGAACTCTCTTCTTATTATATAGGACAATTCTGATATGGACCAGGGCCAGGGGTAGGACCTTGGTCCACTTGGCTCACAATGGCCACGTCGCCCCTCCCTAAATTTTTTTTTCATCTCTCAGTCACAGTTAAAATACAAAAAAAATAGTTCTGATATGGATACAGTTAAAAGTACAAAACATCTCTCTCCTCATTTTATAGTGATGTGACAAGTTTGTACAATTTTTGTACTTTTAACTGTGTCCACATCAGAACTATCTTTTTTGTATTTTAACTGTGACTGAGAGATGAAATTAAAAGAGAGAGGCGACGCGCCCATTCCCAACCAGTAGTTGACTGCGCCCCACTCGTCTACTCTCATCCCATATAAGAAATTTCCTATTATATATGGAAGTAAAAATACAGTCGGTAACTTTCTTAGAGAATTTTATAATTCAGTTTAAAGATAATCTCAATTTGATAGCAAAATTCTGAAAGTACAATAAAGACAATCTCAATTTAATAGTATTAATCTTCATTGAATTTTTGAACTTTGTTGGTTGGTCTGTGAATTGAATAATTTGTGTACCTGAGATATATGTGGGGTTATGGATTACTTGGTGCACATTGAGCACATCATCCCTTTTATTAAAAAAAACAAAAAAACACTCCCCCTCTTCAACTGCACTATTGAATACAAAAGATTTGAAAATTTCAAAAGAGGTGATGTGACTCAATGTGAACCAAATGGTCCATATACCCACATATAATTCAGGTCCACAACATAATTTTCCCTGTGAATTTATAGTTAAATGACAATCGTGGACAGAATAGCTATGCGAAGCAGAAAGTAAGCTAAAGATATTACACCATAAACCGCAATATTTATGAAGTTACGTTCATCCTATTACCAGTCACCAACTCATGACCCCACATTTTAACTACATCAAAGTGTCACGCCCTTTACTCGGAGCCACTGCAACAAGATGACTATTTGCAATGGCTTTAGGGCTGTTGCAAATATTGTTAAGATCAGGGACGAAGTTAGAAATTTGATGTTGGAGGGGCAAAACTGCAACAGTATGTCGAACTACATATAAAAACGGCAAAAAAAAAAATTCTTGGGGGGAGGGGGAACTAATAAAATATTCTGAATTGAATATAAAATTTAGTATACCTTGTAGTATTTTTAAAAAGGGGTCTTCATCTTTCCGGCATTCGTCACCTTTGTAGAGAGAAAGCAGGAGTAGTGGAGAGTTTTCTAGTGGTGGTGGATATGGCAGTGGCAGTGGCAGCTGCAGTGGTGGTGGAGGTGGAGGTGGGCAAGGGCCGGAGGAGAGTTTTCTAGTGGAGGCTCAAGGTGGAGGATGAAGATAGGGACCAAAACCACCAATCGCAGTTTGGGGACCCAAAAAATAAAAAAATAAATTAGGTGAATTTCCCAAATTAACCCGATATCTTGCGTGATTTCTTTTTTAAAAAATCAAAATTAATTATCTCCGTAACTTCCACCAAACACAATATGTTTGAGGACAAAAATAAATAAATATAACAGGGACCAAAATCACCAAACGTGCTATATTTAGGGACTAAATTCACCAATTTGCCATAAAAAATAGCACACCAAAAATTACATTGTTTCCAAAATTGTGGGGGGCCTCGCACCAATGTAGTTCCGCCCTTCGCAGTCAGCTTAGCGCCACTAACTCAAAACTGATAGATATCAAGTTTGACACCTCTTGTCCCAATAATAATTATTTTTTTTGTAAAAAAGGAAAAGGCCACATTAAAATCCGAGGAGATATTCTGTCTTGAACTTGCATTGTATTTTCTGTCCCACTAATAATAATCTTCGAAGTGTCAACTTTTGTTAAAAAAATTAAAACATAAATAAATAGTGGAACCCTAAGGGAAAGTGACACACTTGATAAAATAATATTAGTAAGACAAAAAAGGGGACATGAATACGAGACAAAATATATTTTCCCATTAAAATTGCAGTTCAGATTCTCTATGACGCTCCCTGTGACATTTCTTGAGATATTTTAATTTCGAAAATTTTCATTCATATAACTTAAACTAAAATAGGTAACCACTAGGGGTGAAGCAATAAATTTTAGGTGTGAATGTGACTATAATTAGTAAGTCACATAGAGTGTCATGGAGGATCTTGTGTGCTAAATTGATGCACTTTAGAGCGGTTCATATCCTATGTGACACTCACTATTACACATCATGTGATATTTTATTTACGTAAAGTTTCATTCAAACAACTTAAACTAAAAAGGATAAATCATTGGGGTGAATCCATAAACTCTAGGTGTGAACATGTTTGTAAAGGAAGTCACAAAAAAGGTCATATGGAGCATCACAGAGGATCCCATGGGATTTTTAGTCTTTTAGCTTAGTAAAATTGAGACTCCAAAAATATGTGGGTTAATTCCATTTGAGTACCCTTTACTTTAAAGGGTGAGTCAATTAATGGACGTGTCTTTTGAAGATGTCAATTGAATAACCAATTTTAACGGACATCCAACTTGAGCAAGCAAAAACAACAAAAGCCTAATATATCCCTTGAAAATTCAGTTTTTACCAGAAGCCACCCGACAATCGTCTACCTTTTTTTAGATGAAAATAAAAGAAAAGAACATTTCTCCACCAACAACTATCATCTGCCCACCGCCGGCTCCTTTGGTCAATTCACTATCGCATATCGTCTTCCACAACCACCATTTCATTCCTATTTGACCTCAAATTTTCCAAATTACTAATGGGCGGCAAGGAGAAGTACAATGAAGAAGGTTATGGTGGTTGCAAAAGAGACACCTAGATACCGAAAAAGGTAGGTGTTGTTAGTGGCGATATGGAAGATACATGGGGCAAGCATCAGACTGGCAGTCAAAATGCATAAAGGACAAAACATGGCACTCAAAATAGGGGCTTTGCATGGGCCTGTCCCAGTTTTTTCATTTCAGTCATGACATGGCACCCGAAATTGGTGGACAAACATTTTTGTCCAAAACGGAAGTCCCACTTCCGTCCTGGGGCCATAACAGAAGTGGGAGTTCCGTCCTGGGTGACGTGGCAGTTTTTCCCACGCGCGTTGCCACGTGGCACTTCCGTCCCCGGCCTCTCGGTTTAACCCTTCTTCTTCCCCCCCCACCACGATTTACATAGCCAATTCTCCAAAAAAAAAAAACTCCCCCTCCCCCTCCCTTCGCTGCCAGTCTCTCCCTCCCTCCCGCCGCCGCTGCCGCCGTCCGGAGTGTTGCCACCTTCAATCTTCCCCACCACCACTCTCTCTCTCTCTCCCAAATTTTTTAAATTTGGAGGTATATTTTTTTTTTGTTTTAATTGATTTAGTTTTTTTAAATCTATAGTTTTAAAATTCAATTGTCAATTAAAAATGTATTTATTTTTTGTAAGGATCAAATGTATTTATGTGAATTTGATAGTTTTGTATTGTTGTGAATTTGATAATTATGTATTTTAATTGCAATGTTTTGAATTTGAAATATATTTGTATTTTAATTGCAATTTTTGTGAATTTGATATCCTTATGTATTTTAATTGCAATTATGTGAATTTGATATTCTTATGTACTTTAATTGCAATTTTGTGAATTTGATCCTTATGTATTTTAATTGCAATTTTGTGAATTTGATATTTATGAATTTTAATTGCAATTTTTGTGAATTTGATATCCTTATGATTTAAGTGCGAATTGTTATTTTACGCATATGTTATTGATAAAATCCCACTGTTTTTATTATAGATGGCTTTTTCCATACCCACCTTATGCCCGATCCCAGTACGATCCCAGTGTGTTGAACAAACACACCTCACATAGATCACTTAGGATTTGGGGCGGGGATGTAGTTCTAGACAGAGGTTTGAAGGTCATTAGCTATGACGGGAGTTTTTTTTAGGCATACCGACGCGAGGGCAACCAGAGAGTGCTAGATCTCATTGACAGTATATGTTTCGGGGGTTGTTGTCGGATAGGTAAGATAAAGATAGACCACGCACTGATCACCGCATTAGTAGAGCAGTGGCGCCCCGAGACGCACTCATTCCATCTGCGATGCGGTGAGGTCACCATCACTCTAGAGGACGTAGGATGCCCACCGGGGGCCACGTGGTGTCGTTGAATGAGGACTACAACATGACCAAGCGTCAGTGGATTGAGCACGTCCACGATATCCTCGGTTTCCGCCCCCCCACCGGGTCAATTAAGGGTAACGCCCTCGAGCTTGTAGAGGTGTACACCCACATTTCCGAGCCCCTAGGTGAGGATGCCATGGACCTCGCGGTTGACCAGCGGGCCTGAGCCCTGATTTTCCTCTGCATGGCCGCTTTCCTTTTCCCGGATAAATCCGGGTCGCGAGGGAACATGCGCTATCTCTTGCTCATCGGCCGACGGAGATCTCGCCCACGACCCAAGCATTCTCAGGGCCGGCGGCGTCTGTCCCTACCTCTACCGCTGAGATGTGCATCTCTGCACGAGCCGTCTCTAAGGACATGGGCTGGTCTGTTGCCTTTGATCCGAGTTTGTGTAATTTTTAATGCCTTTTTATTGTTTCCCTGCATTTTTTAAAATATCTGATGATTAATCCGTGTTTGTTTGTACCAGTTGTGGGCGTGGGAGCGCATATCATTTCTCCCGGCCGCGAACCCAGGGGAGATATTATGAATGAACCTCCCGCGGACGGCCGAGCGTACTGGGGCGCGTTGGAATACGGCCCGAGTTTCAAGAACACGCGAAATCTCAACTGACGGTGTTTCGCGACCAGCTAGACCGACTGACGGACGCTCAGGGGGTAAGGTTTATCGTATTTTTCGTATGTTTTTTTTTTTTGCGCAATTAATTTATGCTAATGTACAAATTTTTGTGACAGTTCATGTGGAGGTCGTACCCGACTGGGTGCGGGTCTCTCGCGATGAGGGCTTCCTGTCCACCTGCCGAGCCCGTATGCCACTCGTGTGTTTCGAGTTGGTTGAGTTTCACATGCCGGACCGGGTTGCTAGGCAATTCGGGTTCCAGCAGGTGATACCAACAGACTCAGTGGCGGAGGGTACGACAGAGGGCCAGGACGTCCACACCAACATGGCGGGACCTAATATGAACTGGGAGGACAAGCACAAAGCCTACGTAGCCATGTGGGATGCCCGAGAGGATGCACTGGCGAACGCTGTCCCGGTCCCCGGTAATGTGATCTTACCAACCCGTGAGTAAATGGATTGGTACAATCGCATTACCGTGCACCTCCTTACAAACCCACGCAACGGGGATGCTGGGTCCCACTCCCGATGGGCATTCAACCTATCGCGCCTTCGAGGGACATTATTGTAAGTTTTGTATTTTTTGTTTGTCTACATTGCTTTTCCTTGTTTATAATATACTCGACACGAGAATTGATATTGCAGGCGGATGCCAGCGGACTCATACTCACGGGAGCTCGATAAGCTCGGCTTCCAACTCAATCGGCCACTACTGAGTCCTTAGTCTCCCCAGGGCTTCAAAGACAATCAAAGAGGCGTTCGTGGTGGCCGGGAAGTCCCCGACTGCGCAGATCGAGAGCTACGGATGTGGCGAGTCGAGCTGTTTGCAGAACCGGTGACCCTGGTCCCAGGGAGCCTGTTCCGGCCCGGTCCCAAAGGGGAAGGCAAGGTATGCGGAGGCAACGGGATGCCGTGCGGGAGGACTTGGCGGCGAGGCGACAACGACAGCGCGGCGGGCCACCGGAGCCGGCTGCACCGGCGACAGATCCGGCACAGTCTCCGACACAGACACAGTTTCCCAGTCAGACCGACGTACCCACCCATTTTCAGTACCAATTTGCATCACCCGGTACTTTTTCAGCGGGTACTCAGACGGGTGGGGATCCTGGTGCCGGGCCCTCTACATCTGCACAGCCGGGCTTCTACTCGGGAGGGTCGCCTTCTTACAGCCTGCACATCACTGAGACGCAGCTGCAGACTCCGTTGCCGATGCCGCTAAGCCCCGAGGAGCAGATATTTATCGACCACGAAGGCGCCGAGGTCATCACAACCAATTTTGGTAGCAACGTGCGTGTTAGAGATGACCGCATTTACTTCCTGCGACCAGCCCCGAGACACACCGTTCCATACACACCTTCGGCGCCGTAGATAGGTTTTCATTTACGTTGTTTACGTTTCGTTCATTGTAGTTACGAAGAATGTTAATTTTTTTCCTTTGTAAAATATTATTGCGATAATTCTGTTGCTTGTTTTTATATTAATATACAATTTATTAATTTTTTTGCTCAATATTTTTAGTAAGCATTGTGTTTTGGAAATATTGTTTTTGATTCTTGTAATACAAACACCTCAGAAAAATAACCTTTGAAAAAGGACGACCTCAGGAAAAAAACCTAAGTGTTTTTAGGCAAACACACTGCTAGTCCAGAACGGAAGTCCCACTTCCGTCTTGGGACCACAACGGAAGTGGGACTTCCGTCCTGGACACGTGGCAATGCGCGTGGGAAAAACTGCCACGTCACCCAGGACGGAACTCCCACTTCCGTTATGGCCCCAGGACGGAAGTGGGACTTCCGTTCTGGACAAAAATGTTTGTCCACCAATTTCGGGTGCCATGTCATGACTGAAATGAAAAAACTGGGCCAGGCCCATGCAAAGGCCCTCAAAATAGTGGGGACAACATTTCTGGCCAGGACTTCCGTCCCGAGTCCAATACGGAAGTGGGACTTCCGTCCTGGTTGACGTGGCAGACACCACAACATTTTTTGCCACGTCAATGAGTACGGAAGTCCCAAACAGCAGCCTTTTTAACTCTTCCCCTCCCCTATCGCGTTTTTTACCCCATTGTATTTTTTTTTAACAGTCCCGCCACCCCCACCCACCTACTGCCGAACTCCCCTACCGCCGCCGCACACAGCCGCTCGCCACTGCTGACCGCCGCCGCCGACCTTCGCCGCCTTCAATTTCAATTTGATTGCCTCCCTCTCTCCATTTGAAGGTAAAATTCAATTTGAATTTCAAATTTTTTTTTTGCTAAAAATTAAAATTTAGAATCGGACATTGTTTATGAATTTGGTACCAAATTGTTGATATTGTGAATTATATATGACTGTTGTGAATTTTGGGTAATTGTGAATTTTGGGTAATTTTGAAATTAGGGCAATTTAGAAATTGGGGCAATTTTGAAATTAGGGTAATTTTGAAATTGGGGCAATTTTGAAATTAAGGGTTTTGTGAATTGAATCTTGAATTTAGGGTTTTTGTGAATTAGGTAATTTGTGTATATATGCATGTAGACTTGTGAAAATGTCAACGGAGATGTTGTGAATGTGCGAAATTAAATTTATAGCATTTGTGATTTTAGGGAATTAGAGAACATTTGAAATTTATTTTTTGGTAATTTTTGATTTGTGAATCGATCTTACTAGTATATTTGTTGAAATAACCTGTGTTTTTCCTGATAATTTGTATGTATATTATTTTTTGATTAGATGGCCGTACCCGCTCATCTTCAGCCCGGTCCTTTCGATCCGATCGTCTTGAACAAACAACCATCTCATAAATCCTTAAGAATATGGCTAGGAGATGAGACACTCAACGAACCTTTAAAGGTTATTACCAGTTCGGGAAACTTTTACGCCGCCTACAGTAGAGAAACCAACCCTAGGGTAATAGACCTAATAGACCGGGTAGGTTTAGGAGGTTGCTGTAGGTTAGGTAATATGAATGTAGATCACGCTCTCGTGACTGCATTAGTTGAGAGATGGAGCCCGGAGACCCACACGTTCCACCTCCGTTGCGGTGAGGCGACCATCACACTAGAGGACTTAGGCTGTCTTCTAGGACTACCCACCAGGGGCCAGGTAGTGTCGTTGAGTCACAGCTACAATTACACCAAGGGTCAATGTGTTGATCACGCCAACAATCTTTTAGAATTTAGACCCAGTGAGGGTGCAATCAGGGGGAACACTTTGCAGCTGGTAGAGGTGTATGCCCATATTAGTGAGCCCTTAGGAAATGATGCTACCCACCTCCAGGTACAGCAGAGGGCTAGGGCATTGATCTTCATCATGTTGGGTACTTTTCTTTTGCCGGATAAGTCGGGGTCCCGGACCAACATGCGTTATCTTCTAACCCTTGGTGGTCCCCTAGAGCATGACACGCATTCCTGGGCCAGCGGTGTTCTCGCGCATTTGTACCGCTAGATGTGCATCTCGTGCATGGCTGATTCCAAGGACATTAGCGGGTGTTGTTTGCTGATCCAGGTTTGTCATATGCCTTTAAATTTAAATGTGATTTTGTGATTTAAATATTTAATAATCGATTTTGTTTGTTTTGACCAGCTGTGGGCGTGGGAGCGTATTTCATTTCTCCGCCCGGCGAACCGAGGCAACATTCCGGATGAGATCTTCGCCGACGGTAGAGCGCACAGGGCTAGGTGGAATGCCCCCCGGAGTTTCCGCAACACTCCGTAATCGCAGCTGTTGGTGTTTCGCGAGCAGCTCGATTTGATGACCGAGACAAAGGGGGTGAGTCAATTTCATTTTTCTTGTTTTATTTTTATTTGTTTTAACATTTTTGTTTGACTGTAAATTTTTTTTTTTTGACAGTTCATGTGGAAGCCGTACCCAGATGCGGTATATGCAGAGAGGGCGGCTCGGGATGTAGACTTTTTTATGACGTGTCGATCCCGTACGCCACTCATCTGCTTCGAGATGGTTGAGTACCACCTGCCCGACAGGGTATGCGTCAATTTGGCTTCCACCAGGTGGTACTAATCCCGACAGGCACAGAGGGCACAGTTGAGGGTCGAGACCTCCACGCGGTGACGGTGTTAGCCACAAACAAATGGGAGACCGTCCACGCCATTTACATAAATATGTGGGCCTATCGCGTCGATGCACTGGAGGCCGCTGCTCCTGCCATTGGTAATGTTATTGTACCAACCCGCGAGTACATGGATTGGTACAATCGCATTACGGTTCACCGCATAACAACCCCAAAACCGAGACCAAAGTCCACTCGCGATGGGAATTCAACCCACCGCTACAGCAGAGGACATTTTGGTAAGTTTTTATTCGTGTACTTATTTCTTTGTTCATATTTAATTTCTGAATTTACTAATTTTAATATTACATTGCGGGAGGAGTCGTCCCGGGGTGATCTCTGGAAGAGTTCGAGAAGCTCGCCACTCGAACAAATGAGGAGTACAAGTCACTCATCACTCGGGCGCCAAAAGCGATTAAGGATGCCTTCGCCGCTGCAGGGAAAGTCGGTGTCATGTCGATCACGGGCGGCCGATGTCGTATAAGCCGTCGTTCTACAACCTTCCACACGCTAGGGGAGCATGTTCTTTGGTAGAGTCTGCGGTTGGGAGGCGAGGGTACTCGTCGGAATAGACGAGCAACACAGAGCGGCTTAGCAGCTGCGGCGCCCGAGGCGCAGTAGGGCGGTGAGGCGGGTCCGTCCCAGCCGCGAGGAGCAACCCAGACTCGGTCCCATCGCTCGATTCGGGACTCAGCCAGATGTACCCCTTCAATTTGAATACCAATTTCCCAGCCTCGGCACTTATTATCCCGATTTTCAAGCGGGGGGACATCCTGGTGCGGGGACTTTGTCGTCGGGACAGCCGGACATGTATTTTGCTGCGATGCCCTCGTACAGTCGGGACCTGGGACCGAGCACGAGCGCTTCGACGATACTCCGCAGATCCGGCCCAGATTCCCCGAGGGAAGCGATACGAATCGACCACGACGGTGACGAATTCTTCGAGACGGAGCATGGTAGTGCGGTGCGAACCAGGGACAACAACACCTACTATCTCCGGACTAACCCGCGGAGGACCCACAGATACACCCCTTCGGAGCAGTAGATAGGTTTTGCTTTGTATTTAATACATTTGTTGTATTCGTCCAATTTTTAATACAAATAGTTTTATTCACGATTCCATTCTTTTTTCTGCCCTATTCTTATTATTGAAGTCGGTTTCGTCAAAAGTTTTATTTTACACTTAATTTGGTTATTATTATGCTTAAAAGATTCAACTATTCCAACGAAAACGGGTTTTTCACTCGGATTTTTCTACCTTTAATGGAAAAAGTTCAGTTGCATTTTTTTGGCATGGGCCTCGGGTGGTTGGGGACGGAAGTCGTCCCGAGACCAAGACGGAAGTGGGACTTCCGTTCCGTCCTCATTGACGTGGCAAAAAATGCTGTGGTGTCTGCCACATCAACCAGGACGGAAGTCCCACTTCCGTCTTGACCTCGGGACGGAAGTTCCAAAAATGTTGTCTCCACTATTTTGAGTGCCATGTTTTGTCCTTTATGCATTTTGACTGCCAGTCTGATGCTTGCCCCAAGATACATGGAGGCGGGCAGTGAGTCGATGATTAGATGACTTTGAATTATCTTTTTCTTTTTTCTATGAAATGGTTTTGCTTGTTGGAGAGATTATTTAATTTTTTTCTTAATTATCTTTAAAACAGATTCATTTTTTCTTTGACATAAATTAGTTGAAAGACTATAACACCCTTCTAACATGTTGGCAATCATGTATTCTATTATCTCTGTTAACTTTTCCGTCCAAATTGGTCACTCGATTGACATCTTCAAAAGATCTGATCGCTTAATTGACGCACCCCTAGAGTATAAAGTGTACCAAAGCGGAATTAACCCATAGTTTTGGTTTGATTACGAAACTCACAAATTTTGAAGTGTCTAATTGCCAAATGCCAATGACTTGAAAAAGAATGGAAAAAAGCATTTTCTTTTCTTTTCTTTTACTGTCGTTTTGTTTAGTTTTTGGGGATTTTGGGTTGCTTTTGACGGTCACTAGGTCGTCTTCTTCAGTCTCTCTCTCTCTGAACAATTTCAGTTTCATTGGAGGGTTCTGCACAGCTCCATGATTCGACCTCGCGTGATTCGTTTATGTTCTGTCTTCTTCCTCTTCTTGCTCGTAAGCAAAAAAAAACCCAATTTCTAATTGTTGTTTACTAACTAGAAAATGAATTCTTTTATCATTCATTTCGACTTCTGGCTCTTGAATTGTACTGAATTGGAATCTTTCATTATTCTCTGATGTTTTTAATTTTTATAATCTGGGTTTCTCTTACTTATGACATTTTTTTTCCCCCTGTTGTATTTAATTTAGTTTCATATTTGATGGGTTTAGCTTTTGTTGATTGGTTTTGTCATCTATTGGTTAGTTCTTTGCCTTTTATTTTGATTTTTGTTTTTCTTTATCTGATCAAACTTTGGACTGTATGATAATAAGTTGCTAACCCTATATTTTATCATAAAAAAGGAAGAACATGACTGGGAGTTGGTTTTCGAACATCCGGATAATATTTATTTTTCGTGCAAAATTGAAATTTGCTTTTAAATTTGTCTACCAAACTTTTTTCGTGGAAGAAGCTATGAAATGGAGATTGCTATTTTTTTCAAGAATAGCGTTTACTGATTGTTGGTATAAAATTTATATGACAGTTACTTGGGAATGGATCACAAGGTGCAAGATTTGGGGATGAAAAGAGTGGGGTGTCATCTGTTTTTTCGCTTTTCAACCTCAAACAGAAGAGTAGGTTCTGGAGTGAGTCCGTTTTACGTAGTGGTATGCCTTCTTATCTCTGTTTTCCTCACTTATGTTACTAGAACCGGAATATGATCTTTTAGTAACATTTTTGGTTAATGATATCAGGTTTTGACGATTTAGAATCATCTACGCCTGAGAAAGAAAGTTCAGTTAATTACACCAAGGCAGGTATTTGCTTCTCGTCACTTATTCAGAAACCTCCATCGTTAATTGGAGAAAGTTTCTAATTCTCCAAGAATTGGGAACTCTACCTGTGTGTGGTTTAACCACGTGTAGCATTAGGGAAATATATGGTTTAGGTATAAATTGTGTTTTGTTGGATGATTGTGGTGTTTGGAAGGGGATTCCAATTGTTCTTAAGAGTAGGTGATGATTCAATAAAAGGTGTTACTTTTCCTATTAGTTGGGTACATAATAAAACTCTTTAGAAAACTAGAAATCCAATTCCCTTTAATTTTATATTCTCTTTGCTCCACCATTACGAAGATGACCGGTAAAATGAATTGTATGAATGGAGTTCTTTGATGGGTGGCTTATTTCACTCCAGACTGTTGCTACTGTGCAGTTTTTGAACGTATATTCAGTTACTGAAGTCTTGTAAGAAACTTGGTATACACGGATTTATATTCTTTGGCGATCTCATCATCCTATAATCAATTCTTGAAGCATTCCATATCAAGATCCCTATACATGTTTTCTTAAGAAAATTTAGCAGAAGAAAGTAGCACAATTGCAATTATTGTCGAGGTTTAAAATGTTGTAATTTTTGGAAATATAATGTGGAATACTTATGAATTTTTAAAACTATTCTGATTCAGTCACTCAGACAGAAGTTAGTGCCATTCGTTAAGTACCTATACTTATCTGACCTTGTTTTAAGATAGCCAGTCCACTCCCCAGCTATTCCCTAGTTTAGGAAGATTTAGGTATAAAAATTCCTGTTCGTATTATTGGCTTCAGAATCATTTCGCCGATTATCTTCTAATGGAGCTTTCACACTCCAAAAAAGGAAACAAAATTCTAAAATATATATATATATATATATATATGTGTGTGTGTGTGTGTGTGTGTACTTTTGCTTTCTTATTGTGAAGCAAGGTCTTTACTGTACTTACATGAACATTTTGGCAACTGAGTTGGTGCTGAGCCGATGAATTTTACTTCTCATGATAGTGAGTATACTTTTGATTTTTGCCATCATTTTCTTTGAGTTAGGCATTTGATAATTTTATGACCTAAATTATGCTTATAGGTCCTATAATGGTGCTTTGCACAGGTCATTTGGGGGGGGGGAATAGCTCCTCCTGCCATCTGGCATAGCTGATCTGTGTGATTATATTTATTTAGCTATGTATTACTCCCGCCGTCCGGAATTGAATGTCCCATTTCCTATTCGTTTTGTATAGGAAAGGGGACATTCAATTCTGGATAGAGGGAGTATTTGTTTCTATGTTTTAGTTTCTCTAGGATAGGGTAGTCAAATCTGATAGCATTATTTGCTTATTGCTTAGATTTGTCAGTATGTTATACGGTATTATCATAGGAGTGTATCTTTTTGCCTTCGCACTTGCAACAATATGGATTAGAACCTGCAATTCTTTTTCAATCTGCATAATTTAGAATCCTGGCCAACCTTTGGTTATTCTTGACCCTGATTTATAGTGTTTCTTTTGAAGGGTATGGTTTTTCTTGTACATATATCCTTGGTGGGTTTGGGGTCAAATGGAGCTAGCACTAATTTGAAATGAAGCATATTTCATATTTTACAATAACCACCATTTCTATTGTATTATCTCAGGCAATATCGCAAATTATCTGAAGCTTTTGGAAGTTGATTCGATGTATCTTCCAGTTCCTGTAAATTTCATTTTTGTAGGATTTGAAGGGAAAGGGAACCTGGGTATGGTATACATATTTTATAGTTATCAAAGGTTATAAGAAAGGTTTTCATTTTTATTTTTATCAACATTTTGGTTGTCTGCTTTAGAATTTCGGTTAAATGCTGAGGAACTGGAACACTGGTTTACAAACATTGATCACATCTTCGAGCATTCGAGAATTCCTCAAATTGGTGAAGTTCTGACCCCATTTTATAAGATAAACATAGATAGAGAACAACACCACCATCTTCCTCTTGTCAGTCGCATAAACTACAAGTACGGTATTTTCTTACTTAATTATTTAATCTAATACTATATTAGTGGATTCATACGTCAAAAGAATTTAACTATATGGTGTTTACAGAACCTAATAATTTGTAAATATGTATGCAGCTTCTCTGTTCATGCGATCCAAATGGGTGAGAAAGTCACATCCATATTTGAGCATGCCATTAATGTCCTTGGGCGCAAAGACAACATCTTGAATACAACGTATATATCTTATCTTGGAAATTATATGATTATGTATGGTATAGAAACGACATGAACTCTGATATTCTCCTTCCTCTCCACCCGGTTTAAAGGGACGAGGAAGCTGGTCTTTGGCAGGTTGATGTAGATATGATGAGTGTTCTCTTCACTAGTCTTGTGGAGTATTTGCAATTAGAAGATGCTTATAATGTATTTATTCTAAATCCTAAGCGTGATGCAAAAAAAACGAAGTATGGATACAGGTATGATACCTGGGTACATTAAATCGTATAAATTTTAAGTTTCATGTTGCTTTGTGTTTTTGATAGCTAATGTGTATGGAGCGAGTACATGGAAGACAGGGGGAGGGGAAGGGGGTTGGAGGAAAGTGTAAAGGGGGGAAGAAAAAGAAAGGGGTGGGGGGTGGGGGGTGGGGTGTACCCTTCAGCTGAACAAGATTCATAAACTAATCCTGTGTCTGTCATCCAATCTAAGCTATTTGATAAGTTGGTTAAGGTAACTTTTATTTGGAAAGTGACTGCTTAGCATATTCTCCTTGTCCTTGTAGCATGGAATTGGAAATGGAAATGAACTCTTTATAGTAAGAAATCAATTATAAAATTTAGAAAGTTACAACCGTTATTTCATCAAGTGATTCGAGGTATAGTATAAGCTTGAATTAACAAAGAGAAAAAAAAATCATTGAACGTCTTGGCATCTGTAATCATATGAATCTGTAAATATTTTGGTAATCAGATTTCAGATTTTTGTATGAACTATTGTTTAAGTGTATATGATATTATACCTGCTTTCTGACATGAATTAACTTCATTGGCGCATAACTGGTTAAGTGAGAAAGCTACTTAATATTTTTGTAGGCATATTTCTGGTTCTTCATAATTCAAATGGTTAGCAGCTTTCTGACTCTTTCTCGTAACTTTCTCAAAATTTGCAGGAGAGGATTATCAGAGAGTGAGATACATTTTCTTAAGGAGGTACATATGATTTGCTTGTCCAACTGAAAGCCTCATCTTTCTTGTAACTTGATATTAAGCTCTTAAGTTATTTGAATTCACCAGTAAAAGTAATTGATGTTAAGTGTTTTTGTGTACGTTATAACTTCAATAATGATGTCTAATATATGGTATTTATTGAAACAGTGTGGGTACTTGTTCTAGGTCTCCATTTATTCTTTTGCACAGTATATGCTGACTTTGATGATTTCTTAAATCACAGAACAAAGATCTGCAATCAAGAATTCTTCAGTCGGGAAAAATTCCAGAAAGTGTTCTTGGTTAGTGGACCTCTGATTACAATGTTTCTCCTTTTGGAGATCAGAAAGCTTTTCGGGTTTTTACTCTCTGTAAATTATTAATCTGCTCTATTCCAAACATGCTTGTCAGCTCTTGATAAAATCAAAAGACCTTTATATGAGAAGCATCCAATGGCGAAATTTTCATGGACTATAACAGAAGATACCGACACGGTCAGTTGTTTATCTGCTTGAGCACAAGCATTTTTCCCATTCTTTTTCCCCCCATGGTTTTTATATTGTCATTGTGGATGTGTATTCTGTTTGCAAATGATATCTACCTCCTAAAGTATTCGTTAATGTCTTTTTTATCTGCTACTTATGGAAACTTGAAGGGTCATTTTGAATCATATTCCACAAACTTAAAGCTAAAATTTCACGTCTAGAAAAAGCGCTTGCTCAAACAAAATCCTTGAGCTATGGTAGTTTAGCGATTGTCGATGGACAAAGGTAGTGGTTTAATCAAATTGGTTTTTTATGGGATGACGGGAGTTTAGAAATTTTAACTCTTGCCTCTTGCTCTAGTCAAATGTATAAACTCAAATGCTCGGGCCTTCTCTTTTTAGGTAAAATGCATTTGCCAAGTACTTGAAGCTACTAATGCTATTTGATCTGTTTCCCTTTTATTTGTTTCTTTTTTCTGTTTTAAGAACACGCTATATCTTGTCTCACAAGAACTAACCCATTCCCTACAGAAAACCCCTGAAAAATGTTTTTTTTTCAATAGGAAAACCAATTCCCAGTAGAGCCTAAATTCCCTCTGTTGGTGTGAAGTATGCCAGGAGAGATATTCTGATTTTCCTTTCCCAATGAGTTATTGGTCCATTGTGCTTAGGTTCACTTAGAAAAATCTCTTGGAGTCTGTTTTCTAGAGGGCATATCTCTGCTGTTTTAATAGAACGGGATATGAAAGGATTAAGCCAGAAAGTAAAAGACCTGGAGCTAAGCCCCTTGTAGTCCTTGCTTTTTAAGATAAACTACTCGTGTATTTTTTGGACACTTGAAACTGATAGATGTCTGGCTTGGTGGGAAGTGTAACTGGGAAACATCTTTTCCTGAACCAATGAGTTGTTGATCTGCTTCTACCTTTAGTAAGATTCATGGTGCAGTAGATTAAGTATTTTAGGTTCACTCTGAAGAAATCTTACTTGGAGTCCGCTTCTAGAGGGCCATCTCCATTCGTTCAATAAAATGAATATGCCAAGAAGTGAAAAAACTTCAGCATACGATAGATTCAAATGAATAGATTCAATAGGTTCCTTTCCGGGAGGAATTCATCCTCCTTGAATGCAGCAATCAACTTTTTGTCAATGGAAATTGACGAGATGAAAAATATAGTTGTTATCTATGATAGTGTCCTAACCTAGTTGTCAAAGGGAAAAACCACAAAGGAAAATTGGATATTAGTGTCTATAAAAAACCGCACCGGAAATTCTTTTCTCACGGTCACGGTTTTTGGTTTAAAAAATTCATGGCAACCTGTAAGAATTGTGTTTGGACGACTTCATGGTGTGAGAGACTTGAATTTTTGTCGATGTGCTTTCTAAAGTCTATTTATTCCTTTTATGGAAGTTACAAAATTCAGCACGAGTCTTTGTTGAATTTCCAGAATATATTTCTCCCTGAACTCTAAAGAGAAAGGGAAACGATAGATTTGTATTTATAACTGAAAGAAGATACAAGAGTAGATTATTTGGTACCTGTTGAACATGAAAAAGGAGACATAAATCTGAATAATGGAGAGGAACCCTTTAATAGAGAATATAGAGGGAAGACCTATACCTACTGATAGGCAAAAGAGGGTTTTAATTTCAATGTTGTAATCCCTTCAGGTTAGATCCTATTTTATCTGCTTGCTGGTATTGATTTTCAGGTAGAGTGGTATAATCGATACCTAGATGAGCTGAACAACATTGAGAAGCTCTACCGCGGGAAGGAGACAGCTGATATCATTCAGAGCAAAGTTATGCAGGTACATAATTGACTTCCCTTTTTAAATAGTTAAAATGTTATACTATGTAAGCTAGAAATTTTTGTTCATCGGTCTTGATTTTTCACACTAAACAGTAAGTGAATGTTAACTCAGTTTTTGGTGTTTCTACAATTGTATCATCATAATTGAGTATTTGTAATTTATCTCTAGTTCTCAAGTGGGAAAAATGAAGACCTGAAGATTCTTTTGGCGAAGGATTTGAAATCTGGAGATCTTAGCGGGTTTCATGCGGAATGTCTCACGGACACATGGATAGGAAATGAGAGGTTTTCCCCCAGACACTGTTTGTATGTGTGTGTGTGTTTTCCTGCTCACTGATTCTTGATCTATTGTTTTATTTTTTTGTATCAGGTGGGCCTTTATTGATTTAACTGCAGGCCCTTTTTCATGGGGTCCTGCCGTTGGTGGAGAAGGTGTGCGCACAGAACTAAGTTTACCCAATGTTGAGAAAACCATTGGTGCAGTTCAAGGTACATTATTGAAAAGTTTATTGCAATATGTTAGTAGGTTTCAGCTCTTTACCAAAGGGATATCGTGATGTTTGTCCTATTTAAAATTGATATTCCGAACATCACTCCATTGCCACAGAAGTTATTAAGGCCAAAAATAAACCCCTGAAGTAGGGGCAGGGGGAGGGGTGAGTCACTTGATAACTGGGTGCTTAATCACATAAGTAATCCCCGTTGTTGAATTACGTTGTATTTTGTATTTCAGAAATGTCAGAAGATGAAGCTGAAGAACACTTGCAAGAGGCAATAAAGGAGAGATTTGCAGTATTTGGTGATGTATGGAAAATTGAAAGTTCTGTTAGTTTAGCTTCATCAAGTCCTTGCTTTAATTAAGTTAGTTTGGCGTTTGTAATTTCCTTGCCTCATTTTACATACGTATTCTGGTTGATTTTAAGGTCTAACTCTTGTCTTGCCAAATGAATATGGGCCTATAAGCATGTGTTGGTTCGTGTCTTTGACTAAGAAAGAGAGAGTAAAAGAAGAAAATAACATGTTTCGGGATATTGTACAATTGTTTGGAAATGGTTACTTACTCGAATTTTCTCCTTTTCTGTTATGATTTCAATTGCCTCCAGTGAATCTTTTTAAATCTGTTTAGGCCCAGTAGAGTTCTCTATAAAACTGTACATATATGGAGTAGTTGTCTCAGCTGGAGATCTATATGCCACTGAATTGATAATATCACAATGCAGTCGCAAATGCTGTCCTCCAGTTGAATTATTTTTTTTCTTAATACTTTCTATTAATTATTACTTCAGGAATATTACTAAAGATTTCCTCGTGAGTTAGTTAACCTGGTATTTGATGTTGTCATCTAGCTTAATTTGACTAAAAGGAATGCTAAAAGAATAAGTGGTTGTTGATGTTTGTTATGAGTATCTGATATTCCTGATGCTCGTCCTTTTGTAGTTTGGACCTCACCTGTCATTACTCCTCCGAATTGGATGCCGAGTTTCCTATTCTTTTGAATAGAAAAGTGGACGAATTAGTAAATAGACATCCAATTTAGGATGGAGGGAATATTATTTATTTTCTTTACCTTCAAGTTCATAGTAATTTTGCAGCATTGGGCATTTTAACTACCTGTTATTCTCAAACAAGAAGTTAATCCCCCATGCTCTAAAAGAAACATTTAATGCCGAATGAAAAATAGGAGAGAAATCTCATTCAGCTTCCTTTTCCTTCTTCTCATTAATTTCTTTTGTACAGTACAACAAGACTAGGTGCAGGCTTATTTATTGCAGAGTTTTTCCTTTTAACTCTTTCTATAATCATAAAACAACTTAAATACCTGGGCAAATTCATCTTTTCTAACTTGGGGCTTGGCTGACTGATTAAGAATTGGGAATTGCTTTTTTTTCCCCTTCTTGTTTGCTGTGGCAGTCAAGAATTATTGCATGCTAAAATGGTTATCTTGTAACTTGAGAAATTTTCTTTTAAACTTAATGTATGATATGCTGTAAATGAAACTCTTTGTATGGCTGTTATATTTTTATTCTTTTTTAGATTCTGAATATTATATTCTTTACTTATAGTACTTTAATTTGTACTGCTTCTGATGTTTCAGAAAGATCACTCAGCAGTAGATATCCTGCTTGCGGAAATTGATATCTATGAGCTGTTTGCTTTCAAACATTGCAAGGGGAGGAGGGTTAAGCTTGCTCTGTGTGAAGGTAATTTTCTGCCTTTTGGCCTCACTTCTTCGTGATAGATTACTGATAGAATCTTTTCTCCCCTGCTTTAGTTTAGATGATTCATAAACCTGTTAGTTTCTGGGTGGTTATCATTTGTTTAAGTAAATCAGGTTTGAATCCTTATGAGAAAATACTGTTGAATGTTCTAATATCACAAATTAAACCCCAATTGTGGACCTTAGGAAGAAATATTAACAACTTTGTCTTCCTTGTCTGACACTCCTTAAAATGTGGCTGCAAATTGGACCAGAGCTTGATGAGAGAATGGAAGACTTGAAAACAGAGCTCCAGTCTATTGAGGGAGAGGAGCAGGATGAGAACCAAAAGAGGAAAGCTTTAGATGCATTGAGGCGGATGGAGAGTTGGAATTTATTTAGTGTTACTCACGAGGTTCTTGTCTTTGCTTGTAAATATGCTTTATTCTTCCTTGGGATTTTGTTTCTGTAATTTCCCCAGGAAAGATGCAACTTAGTAGCCGACTGTGTATAACTAGAAATTTGGTCGTGCAGGATTCCAAGAACTACACAGTGGCCCGTGATACCTTTCTTGCACATTTAGGTGCAACTTTGTGGGGATCTATGAGACACATAATATCTCCTTCTCTTGCTGATGGAGCATTCCACTATTATGAGAAAATTTCGTTTCAGTTATTTTTCATCACACAGGAGGTATGTTATGTGGTAGAAAGTGGCTTAAAAGTACACAGCCTATTCGATAACTCATCATCATTTTGAATATCTTTTTCTAGAGAGTTAAAAATGAAAAGCAGTTGCCTGTTGATCTTAAAAGTCTCATGGATGGGCTTTCCTATTTGGTTTTACCAACTCAGAAAGTGATGTTCAGTCAACACAGGTCTGTCTTTTGTTTGATATGTTCCATTTTATACTGCTCGAGCCCTTCATTCACTTTTATTATTGCCTATAAAACGCAATTTTCATATGACATTTTTTCTTTGTTATTCAATTAACCTTGAGCGTATTTTTCCTTTGGTTTATTTGGTTCCTCCTTTCGACAGTATACAACTTATTAGCTGCTTTGATAGTTTATATTCTGTACTACAGGTTGCCTCTGTCAGATGATCCTGCACTGGCAATGGCATTTTCAGTTGCTAGGAGAGCAGCCGCTGTTCCCTTGTTGCTTGTAAATGGAACATATAGAAAAACTGTTCGCCCCTTTCTTGATTCTGCTACCCTTCAGCACCAGTTGCAGAGGCTGAATGAACATGGATCTCTTAAAGGTGATTTTTTTTTGGCATTTTGTGGCTGTACTAGTTTGTTTAATTTAGTGCATATGCTCGTGCAGTGGGGATCTTTTTTTCCCTTCCTTTCCTTTTTCTGACGGGTGGGGGGGGGGTGAGGGTGTGGAGTAGTTCGGATCATCAAGCAATTTTAAAATGCACCCCTGAAGAGATTTTTATTTACTGGTAGGACATCCATTCTTGTGGTGTCATTTAATTTTATGGTTTAAGGATTTTATTTTGTGGTGTCATCTAATTACTTGGACGGAATTGATAAAAGGGGATATGATTTTGCTAGATTTATATGAGAGTTTTGTTTTGGATTGAAAGAAATGGAGAGAATGCATCCATGTGGATGACCCTGCGTAATTCTTTCTTTGGTTCATGTAGCCCGCCCAAATCTTTTTTAGATTAAGGCTTGATTGATGTTGTATAGGATTTATTGTATTTTAGATGCAAATTTACTGTTTCAATGATGCGTACAAGTCAATTTTTTAGCTACTTATCTCAGGAGTTCAATGTCATCTGCATTTCCTCTTTGCTCGCATTCCAGTAGTAGTCATAAAATCTGATGAGGTTAATCGCCAGCTTTGATATTTCTAAAAAAGTCTTCTACGACATGGGTGCAAAAAGATGTTTCACACTTTGGAATCTTGGATGACCTTCTAGGCTTGAATCTCTGTTGGCAGTTAATTGTTAGTTGGGAGGTTTACAACTTTGTATGTGAATTGAAGCTTTCCAACAAAATCAAATAATCTGTTTTTTTTTTTTTTTTTATGAATTGAGAAGCTGTCAATTAGGGGTGTAGGGCCTGTAGGCATTGCATAGACTTTGCAATATAACCTGAAATATTGTCGTTCTGTCTTTGGTGCTGCAGGATCACATGCGCACAGCAGGTCCACTCTGGAAATCCCAGTTTTTTGGTTTATCCACGGTGACGCCTTGTTGGTTGACAAGCATTATCAAGCGAAGGCACTCTCTGATATGGTTATTGTTGTTCAGTCAGAGCATTCATCCTGGGAAAGCTACCTGCAGTGCAACGGGAGGTCACTGTTATTAGACTTGAGGTAAGATTACTTCGCTTTGCTTTTTTTGAATTGTCAGAATATCAACTTGCAATTGTTTTCTGAAATTCAACTCTCGCATAATTTAGGTCGCGGTTATTTTTAAGCTTTCAGTTCTAATCTCCGTTAGATAAAGTAAATGGGTTTGATTATATATCTAAAATCTCCATTAAGATATATTTTCTATAATGTGCTTGAATCCAGTGATCTGACAGGAAGTAGATTTCCTTGACTGAAACTATCTAAAACATGTGGGGAATTTATAATTTGATTCCTGTAAATGTAAAATTATTTCCTTCCTTTCTGCTCTTTCATCTGTCGTAAAGACCTAAACTACTCATGTCGAGGTATGGGTGTTAATTTTTTTGGTTAGATAAAAAAGTGTAGTTTATTAATGAAAAGAATGAAGTAGATGAAAGAGGTTCAAATAGTCCTTCACAGAGATGACCAAAATCTTTACAGAAGCAGCTTTCCCATCACTTTTTACATCTGTCTGTGCCATGTATCCATAGACTACTAATTTCAGGATATGACTGTTAAAATTTCGTGTTTTTATTAATGAGAGAATTAAGTACAAGAAAGAGGTTGAGGAATCCTCCTGAGGGACAAAACAAAAGATGCCTTCCCATCTCCTTTTATACCTGTCTGTACCATGTTTCCATAAAACGAGATGCTATCGCATGAAGGGATCAAAGTAAAAAACTCATTGTGCAAAGTAGCTCAATGTTGTTTCTGCACATCCTTTTATTTCCTTTTATCCAGGCCATTAGGTGTTAAGAAATTTTATACGTTGAATTATTTTAGGCGCGATAACATATGCTGTTTTCTTGGGTTTTTGAGTATATCACCAAACATATTTACTGCTTATCGGAGCTGACTGGGAATGTCTCGTCTCTGACATATCACCCTCGGACAAGGTTTATCGTAGTATCATAACTAGTTTAAAGAAACCATTATATATGGATCCTGAGTTGCTTTCTTGACCAACTTTTAGTATATATGTAGTCCCTTTGAATGAAGGGATATGCTAAGTCATTACCTGTACTGTCATTTCAAACTCTCGAATCTCGATAATTCCTGAAGAATCAAATTCAAGTACTTTGTTCAGTAACATCTGGTTTTTCTTTTCTTTATTTAATTTTCTTTTGGTTTGGGGGGGGGGGGGGACGTGTAAAGTTTGAATTAAGTAATTTGATTTACCGTTGCTCATCAGGCAAATGGAAGTTAGTTTCTCTATCCTAACTTGGCACATTTTTCTTTTGGGGGAATATATAGGCGGCCAATAAAAGCTGCGGTGGCTGCTGTTGCTGAACATCTATCAGGGTTGCTTCCTCATCATCTTGTCTATAGTCAAGCTCATGAAAATGCTGTCGAGGTAATTTGAATGCAGAATATGAAATTTTGGTTTGCAATCCTAGTTCTTCCTAATAACTGAAATGAGCTGGGTTATTTTTTTTATTTTTATTATTTTAAAATTCTCTCCGTTCCAAATTGAATGTACACATTACTATTTTAGTTTGTCCCAAAATGAATGTCCACTTTCTTGAAATGGACATATTTAATCTCTAAACTCCCATAGCTAACCTCCTACATTTAAGAAATTCAAACCCCACTAATACATGGGTCCACCACTAAGCTCTCTAATTAAAAAGGACTTATATGGTAACTTATATATGGTCAAACTAATCTCCTTAATTTTTGTGTAAAGCCAAATGTGTGGACTCAATTTGGGACGGAGGGAGTAATTTTTTTATGACGAATAAAATGAGCTGGTAGAACATCTTTTCCAGAGTGAAGTTTGAGGAGAACTTTGTTTTCAGTATCTTCCCTTCGGGACTGAAGTACAGAACCTCAGTTAGTTGTATCTTTATGTTTTCTTTTTTCTTCCACAGGACTGGATTTGGTCAGTGGGATGCAACCCATTATCTATCACTTCTCAAGGTTGGTACATATCTAAATTTCATTCAGATACCATAGCCCGGAGCTATATCCTCACAGCTCTTGAGGAATCGATACAAATTGTCAACTCAGCACTCCATCGACTTGTTACTGAGCGGACGTGTATCCTTTTAAAAATGTAATGAACAGTTTTTTTTATGAAAATGTAATGAACAGTTTAGATTGTCCAAAAGTGTTTTTTTTGTTGCTAAAAGTAGATTATCCAAAAGTAAGTTAGAGAATTATGCTTCTGGAAATCCGCATGACTTCACTCGGCACTGCCTCCCAGAAGTGTTGATTGCTAAACTACCTGAAAGTTTTCTTTATGCAGTAAGTCGTTAGTGGGAAAAATCCTATTGAGTACTGGAATGGGTCTGTTAATTGAGTTCCCGAGAGAACACTGGTATCAGTTGGGTTCTATATCTGGTTCTCATCCGAGTCGAATGATGCTATCTTTGAACCCCACACAATTCTTTTTTTGTAATTCTGCTTACATAAATAGTTGCTGGTTATTTTTGGAGGAATCCAACACTAGCAGTTTTCTCCGAGTGTTAACTTAACAAGAATCAGCTGAACAAACTTTCAAGGTCTTTCAATCTATGGAGCGAGACCTAGTGAACAAATACAACTATGTCGTTAGTCTATGGAGGAGGGTAAGTTTCAATGTAACTACATTAGGCATTAGGTTGTAATTCTTCATTCTCTCTACAGAAATCAATCATTGTGCATACCATGGTGAACCGTTCCTTTTGCAATTTATGCATTTGGATTTTCGTTTCAGATTTCAACGACCACTGGGGAATTACGCCATGAAAATGCTATGGGACTGCTTCATACTCTTGAGGATGCATCAATAGGGTAACTAAAACTGTTCTCATAGTTTTATTGAGCTTCATTTTCTTTCTAGAAACTGAAAGATCGCTAGAGGTTTTCATATCAACACCCCCTCCTGTTTCTGGTACTTGTTGCTTACCGCCTAACCTTCATTTTTGTCCTGCAGATTTGCGGAATATGTAAATTCCACCATTGCTAGTCTTCATCCAATTCATTGCACCAGACAGAGGAAAGTTGACGTTGAGTTTGACATTACAACGATTCCTGCTTTTCTGGTGATTATCCTAGTACTCTTTCTTGCTTTGAGGCCTAGAAGAGCAAAACCCAAGATCAACTGAGTTTTCTCGCGGAGCAGCTTCAGATGTTGCATTACCCCTTAGAAGAGAAAACTTGTTACCTAAGACACCAGTTCGCGCTCGGGAGGATAGGCTTTCCTTGTAGTTTTCATTTGGTATTTTAACACAGGTATTATTGGCTGTCTCTGAGTTATACGAGACCCGGGAACACATTTGCGGAAGAATATTGACAAATAGCTTTAGCAGAAAGATGATG
Source organism: Vinca minor (assembly GCA_026122235.1). Lineage (NCBI taxonomy): Eukaryota > Viridiplantae > Streptophyta > Magnoliopsida > Gentianales > Apocynaceae > Vinca > Vinca minor. The sequence continues at coordinate 8,454,321 of JAOCZM010000201.1, read as the reverse complement.
CATTGTTAGGGAGTTGCGGTTTGTGAAGATGTAATTTTGGTTCATGTATAGATTTGTTAAATGAAATTTTAGTTTATGTTACTTCTGCTTTGGCGTTTCTATAAAGGTTTATTTTATTTTTATTATGAAATTTTGCAAGTTCACATGGGATGCAACTATTAACCACTGAAAATGCTGCTTCAGCTAGATTTGTCTTGGAGAGGTTTCTAATAAACAATGTCTTTTTTCTTTTCTTTTCTTTTATTCTGACCAAATATGGATGACCCAAGTTTTGGAGTTATGTTTTACGTCACTTCAATCTCAGCTTTCATAATAATAATAATAATAAAACGTACAGTGCACGCAAGACTCCCTGCATTAACAGGGTGCGGGGAAGGTCCCGACGTACGCAGTCTTACCCTTATTTTTTCATAAAGAAATGAGGAAAACCTAAGGTTCGTCAAAAAACAAAGGGGACTGCATAAGGATGAAAATCACTATACTTGTATGCATTTGGCAAATTGAGTTTAATTTTAATGAGAAAATAGTTTCTTAAGTGTTTGGAAAAATGGAAGTTAAACTAGTGGGTTTACATCCTATATGGGTTGCATATGGAAGTGGGTTCACTTTTATATGTAAAAGTGGTTTACTTGGATTTAAAATATCTTACTAATATTATGCCCCCGTGTTAAAACCTCGTGCGCGCCTGTGCGTGGGTGAAAATCTAAAGTTCGTCGAAACCAAAATAACTTGAACTTGTGTGCGGGCGCGAATCTGTTTTAAGGAAATTGTGTCGAACACAAGCCTCGATTTATCTTTCTGTTTATACAATTTCCTTTGTCATTTACAAGTGTTGTTATTTCTTTTTGTAACAACTGTTAAATCTTTCCCTAACGGCTTTTAAGTCTGTAACTTACAAGCTGTTAGGTATTGTATTAACAGTTATTTTGTACTTCACTAACAGATTGTTTGAGTTTGTATTATACAGTTGTTAGATAGTATATTAACAGATTGTTGTAGCCCATTTTTGCCAACAAAATGAACGAACTAGAGAATTTAAATATACAATTGCAAAAATAATACTAAACAATTACCGAGAGACAAATAGCAAGTAGACTTCGTAGAGAGTTAACACAGGTGAAATCTTTAAGCCAGAAATATTTGCAATCATTATAGTTTTGATGATAACAAAATATTGAGAAATCTATTGTTTATGTGAGTTTGTATTTTTTTAGCTAAATCTTATATCTCACACTTATATTGAGAAAATTGAAAATGGAGCATGATTAAAAAAGGGAAAAAAATCGTCTATCCCCACTCTGTGTCTCCCTCCGTGTCCCCACGAATAGATATTTGTCACGTGTATATTTTTTCCCTGTGGGTTCCACTATTTCTTTTAGGTTATAATTTTTTAATTAAAAATTTAATACATGTCATTTTCTTATTGGTGAGACAGTAAAGAGAACACCGAATGAGGACATATGATTCCTAGCCTTAAAAAAAGGTTAGTATTAAAGAAACGCTTCTCGTACATCATGTATACCAAAGAAGAAGTTATGCAAAAAGGAACTTCAACAAAGAATGTCTTTACATGCTATAGTGGAAGTGATCAAGAAAGAAGAACCATGGTGGGTGTAGAATTCAAGACAATCTAAACTTGAAATATTCAAAGAAATTCACAACACAAAAAGAGGATGATGAAGACGGTCTCAAATAAAGCTTAAAAAAGATCAACATCTTGAAGATTTGAAGACCTCAAGAAGAACTAGTTTGGTACAATTCTTTTCATCTTTTGTAGCTAGTTCATTTGATATCTGTCTACACTTAAAAGCTTGTGAAAATAATTTTTTTAAACTCATACTTTCATTGACGAAAGAGTTTTTGGACAAAAATGTGAAACTTTGAAGTTTTGGCTTTTTAAATGCTTAAATGTTTTAAAAATATTCAAAAAAGTATTTAAATCTTTAAACATATTTTTGGATTTTATGTTTTCATTTTTAAAGACTCATAAGTCAAAAAGTTTGATTATATTTCAAAAAATGGGTGTTTAGAAAGTTTTTGGGGCAAATATATGAACTTAGAAAACTGTTGGGTCCAATCTGCAAACTTTGAAAATGTTCAAGGGAATTTCGGTAAATAATTCCCCTGTGTCTTTGTGTGCTGTTTTCTGCCGATTTTCTAGCCATTGGGGGGGGCGCTGTTTTGCTCTATAAAAATATGGGGGTTATTCCTCTCTAAATGTGGGAGCTCTAATCAGTAGTCTTGAAGTAGGAAACCGTAGGTTCCCTTTCATTCTTTGGAAGCATATAATAATTTTTCTATACTTAGAGGGAGTTTTTTGTAGAGTTTTCATCACCAAATTTCATACTTCTCTCGTGTAATTCATGATCATTTGAGTTAATATTCTTGAATTAGAGCTATCATTGTATTATCCATCCCATTGACGGAATATAAATTGAGCTTCAATGTAAAACTCACTTGGGTTAGAATCAAGATTGAGATATACCTCTCTAACTGTATTCGGGTTGTGTTGTGAGGCTTCATGTGTGAGTGTGGGTAGAAAGAGTTTCCGAGTGGTAGTAATATCTTCTTGCTTTTGTTAGAACTAGAACGGGGAGGTGATCTCCAATGTCAATGGTTGCTTGGTGCATTAAAGACCATTTTTTGTTTGATCCCTTGAGGTTGATGGGATGTAAAATCCACTCATTTGGTGTTGAAGATCGAAGAAGATGATCCCTATAGTTGAAGGGTTGCAAGTGTGAATAAAAAACCATTGGATGGTTTGATCTCCTTGTGTATTTCACGCGGATGAAGCTAGTAGAAAGTCGGAAATCCTTGAATTGAGGCTCAAGGTAGTATACATAGATTTTAGTGACCGAACCACTATAAATCACTTGTGTTTGCTCTCTTTTACTCTATTTCTATTCAAACTCTTACATTATAATTGTGCTTGTTATGTTTATATGAACTTGTCTACATGCTTGAATGAAGTTTTTGGAGTTGGTTGTTGTATAGAGATGTGCTTGCAGTATTTCTTTATATGAACTCTATTAGCATGAGCTATTTTTTATATCATGAGCTAATTCACCCCTCTTAGGTTGCTTTCAAAATCTATATGTCACCCTACGATTACAAATTACCATTACAATCCTAACAAACAAAACAAGATCCAGGTATTTCTCGCATCAAGATAGTTTATCTTTATAACTCTATCACATCCCATGTTAACTATGTGTCATATGAAACAAATACCAAAAGATAAATATCAAGATCAATTCTTCGAAGAAGAAAACAATCCACTTATATTATAGAACTTATGCAATATAAATTTTCAATCAATCTTACTTAATAAATTATAAAAGCAAAACATACGTACCGATTTATGAAAGTTTAGCACATTGCTTTGTCAATGCTCTTGAACCTCATATTCTGTTTGTCATATTTCTCTTTACTATTCTTTCTTAACCAAGAAATTTCACTCTAACACGAAATCACACCTCATTTGTGTACCGATTATTGTAATTGTAAGCATCATCATATGACTCAAAATCCATTCCAACAGCAGGTGTCACTAATTCCTTCTTTCCTTCAAGAACTCCGTCTTGGATATCTAATACTATTTTCACATGGTTGGTGTAATATAAAAACGATTGTTTTCGCATAATCTAAAAAAGATGGCAATCTAAAAACGCTAAAGTTTTCTAAACTTTAAATTTGTAAAAGAACAACCTGCTAAAGTAAACCAAAAAAAAAAAAAAATAGTAAAATGGTCACATAACATAAGGGGAAAGACTTGAATCTATCAAAAATTTAAAATACTAAACGGATCTGGTTCTTAACACATACAATACATTATATTCTATATTTGGACTCGTTTAGATATCTCTAAACGGATATGGACCCGTTTAGATATCTCTAAACAAAGTCTATATCGATATCATATTCGTACTAATTTATTTTAATGGGGATATGTATGTCACCAAGGATTCCCCCTAGTTTTACAAGCGGGAGTTTTCGATTATGGAATTTCACTTGACATTTCCTCGATGCACCCCTTACAATTTATAATTGGATTGTCAGCATTGAAAAATTCAATACTATGACTGTTTTATAGGATTGACCCTGTAGCCTTTCCCATGAATTGATCATGACTTATCTATATATGTGGACTCCGCTCAATTAATGTGAGGGAACTTTAAACCCGTTCCACAAGAACAAGTCTAAGATTGAGTGATCTGTCATCAGCACCCAAGCTCAATATGGTTCCTCGATACATTACTATTTCCAGGAGAACTTAAAATCTGAGTTAAGTTTGGGCTTATTTGAGCTGAGCTGGTTATATTACAGGCCCGAACTTCCAAAATGATGATTATCCCCTTTGTTTAATAGAAGCGTAATCCTTAAGAATGTGATCAAAAGAAGGAAAAGAAACATTGGGGGACAGGGAGTGTGTAATTTTATTAAGGTTCGATTGTATTGAGTCCGAAATTAAATTTGATCTGATTTAATACTCAAACTCAAACCCCAAATTAGCTTTATAATGAGTTGAAAATGAAAATCTAAAAAAATAAATCATATAAAATTTTGTTTGAATTTGAAACTAACCCAAAATCTCAAACTTAAACCAAATCAATCACACCCTAAAAATTAAAATAGATAATTTCATTTATCATATTCATTAGTTTCGCAATGACATGAAAATTTATATAAAAAAACTGTGATCAAGATACTCTAACATGTCACTCTCAATAGATCATTTATTATAGTTTAAAATATTTCGTTTGTTGTTAAAACTTTTTGTTTTTTGACTAGTTTAATAATTGTAATTATTTTACCTTAATCATATTTGTCTCTAGATTATTGGCTTCATGCTCGACACTTTTCTAATTTGATAGAAAAACATAAATAGTTTAGTAACCTAAATAGCTATTTACTCTAAAAAAAAAATGCTCTAAAGAGATATTATTAATTGTTAGTGAAAATGATTAGTGTGGTGATTAAGATTATAAGAAAATAAAATAACAAATGGTCTCGTAGCTCATTTGGTTAGAGGTTGATCTTATGAGCCGAAGGTCTCGCGGGTTCGAGCCCCGCTTAGACTATCTTGTTATTAATAATAATGGGGTTAAAATCAGAGATTCAAGCCCCTTGAGACCATCTTGTTAATAATATTGGAATAAAATTTAAATAATCAACTAAGTTCAACATTTATTTTTATGCTAATAATTTTATACATTTATGTAGTTTACAATATATTCGAGCCCGTCGAGACGATCTTATTAATAATGGGATAATATTTAAATAAAGAATTAGCACAACATTTTATGCCTATAACTTTATACTTTTAGGTAGTTTACAATTTAAACTTTATAGTTTTAGGTATTTTACAATTTCTAAATACATCATGTGCTTACCAAAAGCAATTTGCAAATATTTAAGTGCTCTTCATCTATATGCTAGGAAAACATAATCTCTATATGAGAATCTGAGAAAGAGTACATAAATATACATATTAGTGAGCCAACTACACTGATTCTTTTTTTAAACAAACACACAATTGTAAGAAAAATTTCCTTTTAGATGTTGACAAATTTTAATTATATTATTTGAAGGGAAAATATAATATAATTTATAAAAATATTATGAGTTTGACCTTATATATAGTCATTCTATTCAGGGCCGACTTGCACAGAGAAAATTTGTTGAATTAGCCTCCCAACCTAGCTGAAAAAATAAATATACATTATTTTATATATTTTGCCCCCTCCCAAATCCTCCATCATGCATCAACTCCTAATTTTATTATCAATATTTTTTTCTCTAAAATATTGTCTATTATTATATTGAACGTTACATGATATTATTTTTTTACTTTACAAATGTAAAAGCTTTTATTTATACCTTCATTTACTAAAGAAAAATGATCGAGCACCTTTTCTAAACAAAAGAAAAAATATACTTATTTCGTAAATTAATTAAACATTAAAAAATAAACGAATAAATTAGATTTCTAATTGAGATTTTATGATGACCTTTTGTCACTCTTTCTCTTTAGACCTCCCAAAAATCTATCTTAAGTTGATATTTAATTACTAAGGTTTTCCTAACATTTGCCACTAGAACACATATGAATATGGATAAAATGTTGTATATAAAAACAATGAAGTTTTCTACTCTTTTTTTTGGGTGAAATATGAAGTTTTCATTCAAATGAAAAATCAATTCAATCGCGGTTACCTTAATTATCATCTTAAAGATTACTGACATAAGTAATTCCTACACATGTTAATTAACCAATAAATATGATACACAATACATGTGAGAAAATAAAACAATTAATGTCAACCTTTTCCTATAAGCTTACTTCTTTCTTTTTTATATATATTATACTCATTAGCAAGAGATCAAAGCAATAATAAAGCTAGCTAAATCTCACATATTTTCACTCAAACACTTCAATTTCCTCAACCATCAAGAAAAAATATATTCTCTAACAAGAAACTCAATGCAAATACCAATTCTAATTGCCTTTTTAATTTATCTCAAATTTTCTGCCGTATTTCTAAAATGAGAATTTCATTTAATAACATTTCTATAAAAAAAAAAAAAAAAAATGAGAGAAGTACCCATAACTTTTTTTTTTAACTGAAAAAAGGAGAATACCCATAACTTAAAGAGGGAGAGATAAATAAATTAAAAGAAAGATAGATATATCAGACATTTTCATAGGATTAAATAAATTCTTCATTGCCATGAAAATAACAATTAGAATACTACTTCACTAAGGACCAAAAGAGAGCATTAAGGATAGGGGAAATACCTGAAGAAGGTAATAAGAGAATCGTAAACAGAAGGATATGTTTACCATGTGAATTCACACCACCTGCTAAGAGCAATCACTTGCACAATCTTCAAGCTTCCAAGCCAGATTTGAGATCATTAAAAGAATAAAAAGAATCATGTTGAAATTTTATTGGATAAGAATAAATGTGCATAATACTAGAGTGTTTAAATGCTATAAGTTAAACACTTTTATTATTATTATTATTATTATTATTATTATTATTATTGCACCTCAATAAGTATTAACACAAAATCCGAAATATAACTTCAAAAAACATTTAAAAAAACATCAGGAACCAAGACGATATCATTACGGGAGAAAAAATCAACAGATAAATAAATCAAAGTAAATAGTACACTTGAGTCACGTAAGATTCCCCTCGGAGGCCCCAGAGAGAAAATGGATATGGACATGTTTGGCGTTTAGATATCTCTAAACAAATTTTATACCAATATCAAATGCGTATTATTTCTCCAAATACGTGTTGGATGCAGACATATATCTGTTTCGTTTGTAGGTCTAAACACAAGGTCCTAGTTCATATTAAAAGTAATCATTTATTTATCAATCTCAATTATCGAGTCTTGAATTGATTTTCAACTCAAATTTTATTACACTTTTTTTTTTACTTTTTTTTACTTTGGTTAAGACTCCACCATTTCTCTCATAAAAGTCCACCACACACCCCATTTTAGTATACTTATCAGCTTTCTTTAATATACATTAACAACTTTCTTTCTAAAGTTATGAACTATGAAATAGATAACTAAAAATATTAATTGCCAGAATGAAACTCCTATGTTTAATTTGCACATGAAATGTACTTGATCTACATGCTAGGCAAACATAGCATATGTGAGTGCGTATACAAATATATACAGGGAAGCGATTAGGTTAAGACAAAACTTTTATGAAGAACTAAGTTAGATAATTTCATTTATCATATTCATTAGTTTCGCAATGACATGATAATTTATATAAAAAAATTGTGATCAAGATACTCTAACATGTCACTCTCAATAGATCATTTATTATAGTTTAAAATATTTCGTTTGTTGTTAAAACTTTTTGTTTTTTTGACTAGTTCAGTAATTGTAATTATTTTACCTTAATCATATTTGCCTCTAGATTATTGGCTACATGCTCAACACTTGTCTAATTTGATAGAAAAACATAAATAGTTTAGCACCCTAAATAGCTATTTACTCTATAAAAAAATGCTCTAAAGAGATATTATTAATTGTTAGTGAAAATGATTAGTGTGGTGATTAAGATTATAAGAAATAAAATAACAAATGGTCTCGTAGCTCATTTGGTTAGAGGTTGATCTTATGAGCTGAAGGTCTCGCGGGTTCGAGCCCCGCTTAGACTATCTTGTTATTAATAATAATGGGGTTAAAGTCAGAGATTCAAGCCCCTTGAGACAATCTTGCTAATAATATTGGAATAAAATTTAAATAATCAACTAAGTTCAACATTTATTTTTATGCTAATAATTTTATACATTTATGTAGTTTACAATATATTCGAGCCCGTCGAGACGATCTTATTAATAATGGGATAATATTTAAATAAAGAATTAGCACAACATTTTATGCCTATAACTTTATACTTTTAGGTAGTTTACAATTTAAACTTTATAATTTTAGGTATTTTACAATTTCTAAATACATCATGTGCTTACCAAAAGCAATTTGCAAATATTTAAGTGCTCTTCATCTATATGCTAGGAAAGCATAACCTCTATATGAGAATCTGAGAAAGAGTACATATATATACATAATAGTGAGCTAACTACACTGATTCTTTTTTTACACAAACACACAATTGTAAGAAAAATTTCCTTTCAGATGTTGACAAATTTTAATTATATTATTTGAAGGGAAAATATAATATAATTGATAAAAATATTATGAGTTTGACCTTATATATAGTCATTCTATTCAGGGCCCCTTGCACAGAGAAAATTTGTTGAATTAGCCTCCCAACCTAGCTGAAAAAATAAATATACATTGTTTTATATATTTTGCCCCCTCCCAAATCCTCCATCATGCATCAACTCCTAATTTTATTATCAATACTTTTTTTCTAAAATATGGTCTATTATTATATTGAACGTTACATGATATTATTTTTTTACTTTACAAATGTAAAAGCTTTTATTTATACCTTCATTTACTAAAGAAAAAAGATCGAGCACCTTTTCTAAACAAAAGAAAAAATATACTTATTTCGTAAATTAATTAAACATTAAAAAATAAACGAATAAATTAGATTTCTAATTGAGATTTTATGATGACCTTTTGTCACCAATTAATTTATTATAATAAAATACCAAAAAAAAAACAACAAATATGACTCACTTTCAATATGTGGAATTCCAAGAGAAGCGAGAAATCTTAATCATTCTAAATCATCATCGGTCATTAATTCATCCTCTTCTTCAGAATTGTCATCTCCCGACATAATTTCATCATCGTCATCGTCATCATCTTCATAACCACGGCTCGTACCGGGCACAAGTACAACTTCAATTTCCCACGACCGGTAGTGCAAGTTGACCAACTTCGGTAATAGTTGGATCAATGCGATCGGTATCCTCCTCGCGTACTTCGTCCCCGATACGGTATCGGAACACCGGGGAGCGTCAAATAGGCGTGGTTTGGAGCGACATACTGACCAACCAATCAGCCCTAGATGATGTCTTACTACCCGGATAAGGTGTGTAGTAGACTTGTTGACATTGGGAAGCAAATACAAATGGATCGTAACCACAGTAGGTTCTTTTCCTATGGATTTCTACAAGTTTATATTGAGGATGCACTCTTAAACCTCGATTTGGAGTAGAATCAAACCAGTCGCATTTGAAAAGAATAATTTTTTGGTCAGGTATTCCAGCAAGTTCAACCTCAATTACTTGCTTCAACTCATCGTAATAATCTCCTTTAACCCATACCCTGCTGTTTGTCGTTCCTTTTCCATTGCTGTGGGCTTTGGTGTGAAATCTATAACCGTTAACAAAGTAACCGGTGTATGACATCACTCTCCTTGACGGGCCCCAAGACAGATTTTTCAACAAAATTTCGGAATCTTCTTGGGAAGTGGAGGCCGGGGCAGACGTGGCTGGCGAACCAAATGGTAAGGCTACTCGTATACCTTTCCTTGGCGGCATCTCTGAAATACACGGAAAGAATAAAAACTTATGTGTTACAATATTAATATTAATACATATTGTACAATATTATGCATTAATTTTCAAATGATAAACACAACCAAATTCCGCCAATCTACATTGAATAATATATGCAATAATATAATGTACTCCCTCAATTTCATAATATAAGAACATATAAGAATGGCGTTTTCACCCTTCCAACCAAAATTTGAACATTGAAGGTCTAAGCAGTGAGTTTCTAGTATTCATTTCATAAGTAGATAAAACAATGAAGCTATCCTAAGAAGTCCAAGAAATTCTATGATTCGGGTAATATATAAAAGTATCTAGCAAGAAATGCTACTTGTTTTATTGCGGTTTTACAATCATTTGCAATCAAATGTGAAGTTTAGATCCAAGATTGAGGTTTATTACTTCATCGAAAGCGGCAAACGTCCTAATCAAGGCGATACAAAAGCAATGAGAAATTATATATATTCTTGATTTCCCTCCCAAAATATATATTGGAGATGATCAAATTCCTAAAGATCGTATACATAGATAGATGGGCTGCTAAATTAGGCTTGAAAGCATGGTCTTGGTTTAGGTTTTCTTTCCGGAATAGCAATAAACGTGATCGATTAGAGGAACAAACTTAATTATTCATCAAAAAGAAAAGGAAAAAGGATAAATAAGAGTATCAAACTTGGGGAAGTTTCTAAATGGGCGGCAGCTTGAAGCTAGGCCAGATGAAGAAATTCCACGTTGTTATCCATATCAAAAAGCAAATATATTTTTTATTTTCGAATAAGACTATCATGAATTTGAATCCTGTCTAGTATATAATATATCTTTCAGTAAAAATTGAAGAATAAAGTTTTATCGTAGTAATAACTTCTAAAAGTTAGTAAAATCGTCTCTTAAGTATGCCTAAATACCAGCTTAATTAAAAGCCAATGTTATGCACATACATAAGACTTTCAAAAAAGCCAATGTTAGAACATAAACATACAAACTTGAAAAAATGAAAAGGAAATTGAAAGACACATAATATTCGAATTACAAACTACATTCATTATGAAACTTTTGATCTTGGAAAATTTTTCACTCTCTTGTCACTGAGCCGTGATTCGTAAGTAAAGTTTGGGATTATTCAGAAAATTTGGCTACTGTTCCAAGGCAGAGAAGTTGCATATTTAGGTAACGCATCAACCACTTGATTTACCTCCCAAAATATGTGTACATGAATAAAATTAATCAATTTCCACTTCATTCAAACAATCACTAACTAGAAATTGCTCAGTCTTCAATTTCTTGGAGGAAACTTTAACTAATTCATGAAAAACTTCAGTCGTGTTAACATATTGCATTTTATTTTCGAAGAAAAAAAATAGAGCAAATCACCTTTTTTAGACCTCAACAATTTTTGCTTTTCGGTTTTTAGACTTAAAGTTTGATTTTATTCAGGCATGGATTTCAACAATTTACAATTAGCTGTTTATGGATTTTTTTAAAAAATCCGACAAAAAAGTCACCAGAAACCAAAATGACGATGTTTTGCCCAAGGGCAAAATTGTCCTTACACACAGGACAATTTCCATCTTCTTCAGAATTGATTTCTCCCTGCCTACAGCCACTTTGTCAAATTCATCTTCCTCCTCCTGCAAAAAATCCTCAGGAAGAAAGATTTTTTTTTAAAATATAAAAATGAAAACATCTAAATAGCTTTAAACTAGACAAGGACAGAATATTGTTCATCAGTTGCACGTGGATTGGGTTTCTTCCTTTTGATATCATCACTGTCGTCGTCGTCACGGCGAAGGTCCTGGAGCTGCTCAGGGATATCAGAAAATTGAGGGGTTTCTGATTGAGGAGCCCAGAAGCCGTTGAGGTTGGAAGGGTATGACTGGTCAGGGCTGTCGTTGGCGGCGGATGAATCGTCTCTTTGTCTGTTCCATTCTTTTTTTTCAATCTCTTCGTCGGTGAGAGACCATTGAAAGGAAGAAGAAGAAGAGGAAGCAAGCGACCCAAACACCTTATCAACTCTTGCTCTGAAACTGTCTTCCATTGAAACCTAAAATTATCAAAATTGTCTGTAGATCTTCTTCTCCTTCCTCGAAACCAAATTAGGGAAGATATAGAAATGGGTTTTGATAATTGATAATTGAATTGTTTGATTCTTTGGAAAATCCTATAAAGTTTGAAAATGGGTTTTGATAATTGATAAAAGAATTATTTGTAGGAGTTGGAGGAGATGATGGTGGTGATGGCGGAGTGGGGAAGGAGGAGGAGGAGGTGGTAATGGTGGGGAGAGAGGTGGTGGTGATGGTGGAGGAGGGGTAGGAGGAGGAAGTGGTGGTCTAATGTGTAAGGACAATTTTGCCCTTGGGCAAAACGTCGCCGTTTTGGTTTCAGGTGACTTTTTAGTCAAATTTTTAAAGAAAATCCATAAACAGCTAATCGTAAATTATTGAAATTCATGCCTGAATAAAATAAAACTTTAAGTCTAAAAATCGAAAAAGCAAAAATTGTTGAGGTCTAAAAAAGGTGATTTGCTCAAAAAAATATAGTATTCTCATTCTCATAAGTATTGCACATTGAAGTTTTAAATAATCAACAAAAATTCCAGAATAGTTCAAGATAAAAAATCTGCACAAACAAAACACAAATAATAATAATAATAATAATAATAAAACAGAAAAAAAAATTAACATGAAGGAATAGCAGTGGCGAAGTGGAGGGATGGAGGTGGCGAGGTGGAATGACTTACTGTGGGGTGGCGTCGGAGATGGTGGCTTCGGAGATGCTAGGCGGTGGCGAAATGGAGGGATGGCAGTCGCGAAGTGGAATGATGGAGGTGGCGAGGTGGAGGGATGGAAGTGGGAGAAGAATTCCGTCGTAGGGATTTAGGGATTTAGGGATTTCGCCGTGGAAGAAGAAGAAGCTTCTGCCTTCCTTTATAGTTTTTTTAAGAAAACAGTCTACAAAACGACGTCGTTTTAACACTGTTATAACTTCCGTCGGTATTCGGTCGTTAACTTCCGTCTGTATTTGGTCGCTACAACACACAAAACGATGCCATTTTGTTTTCTTCATTTATTACTTTAAAAATATAACCGTTATACTTTCCGTCGGTATTCGGTCGGTAATTTTCGTCGGTAGTCGGTCGTTAAGTATTCCGTCGGTAATAGGTCGTTAGTTATTCCGTCGGTAGTCGGTCGTTAACATACATAAAACGACGTCGTTTTATTTCATTCATTTATTACTATAAAAATAAACACTGTTATGTTTTCCGACGGTATTCGGTCGTTAACTGCCGTCGATATTCAGTCGTTATATATTCCGTCGGTAAACGGTCGTTAATATCCGCCTGTATTCGGTCGTTAATGGTTAACAAAACGACAGCGTTTCAATTTAGTCAACAGGACTGATTGGGCCTACGGATGGGCGACGGAATAACGACCGATATGTTTTCAGTTTCTATTCGGTCGGTATTCAGTCGTTAAATTTGTGACCAAAATTTTCGGTCTCTATTTAACTGTTTTCTTGTAGTGTCAACTTTTCTTAACTTTATATATTATAGATTTTCGCACAATTATTGTTTTTTTATTAATGATATGTTAGTAATATACTACATTGTATATAACATCTAAGAATAATTGTCAATATGAATCGACAGTTTCTCCATTCTACCGTGGAAATATTAAATGATCTTCTCATTAGTTTTTCATATACCAAACGATAATTCTCTTGGCCAAACTAATTTATGTATTTGTAATGATAACTTTATTTCCTTAACTAATTTAAAATGGTAACTCCTTCTAACTGTTGAATTATTAAGGTATTAATATTGGTCTACCGTAGGTTGAGCGTTCAAAACTAAAAGAAACTTTTTTTTTTTTAACCTCACAAAAATAGGTGGCCTCACAAGAGGAGTGGAATTTATTAAGCTTCACGTAAAAGGCGGGTATTGAACCCTCAAGACCTCACGGTCGTGGGCTTGACGGCTATGAACACTTTGATAAACTAAAAGAAGCAATTATACTAGAAATCATTTTAAGAAAAAATATATTTTATTACAAAAAAATCCTTTAATATATATTATATTATATATTATATATATTCGGTTTGGTTTATAATTTTTTTTAAACCAAACCAAAAATTCAATTTTAATTTAGCTTAAACCGAAATCAGTCCAATGCACCGCTCAAACCGAAAATTCGGTTTGAATTGGTTTGGATAAGTTTGGATTAATCAGTTTCGATTTTTCTTGAACACCACTAACGACAACTAGATTTCTCCGACTAGAGTAAATTCTTGCCGCCTTAGTTGGATTATTAAATCTTGCAAACACTATCGCAACACATTTCGTGCATGTGTCCTCACGATAATACTCACATGTGTTACTGTACACTTGATATGTTTAATAGTGTTTTTGTTGGAGTATTAATTTTTGTAAGTGACTTGAACATCTTCTTCAAGCTTCCAAGTCAGATTTGAAATCATGTTGTAACTTTCAAGCTTGTTTGAAATTTTATTTCGAACTGATGCACGTAAATAATACTAGTGTGTCTAAATGCTACAAGTTAAACACTTAATTGTTTGATTATTACTCAATTGTTTAATGTGCATATTTTGGGTATTTGATAATGGGGTACGGTTTTGTGATGATAGGGCATCTTTTTAAACAGTTTATTGAAGTAGGACAAAAATATACACGGAGAGGGCATTGAATGTTGATAATTCGTAAAATTATATATATTTTCTTCTACTTTAATAGTAATTTTGAGTTTCAAAAAGTATTTACATATCGAGTTTTGAGCTTATAATGGTATAATCCTCACTTTTCTGTGTTTGCACTTGTAGGAGTAAAATAGTCTTTTGAAGGGTAAAAGTGAACCGAACTTGCAGAATAAGAAAGAAACTGTTGGAATTGGAAATATGTATTTACAGACTAGAAGAGAAGATATGGCAACTACTTTAAAGGATGTTGATGAGTTTTGGTTTATGGAAACTACTTTAAAGAATCTTGAAGAGTTGTGTTTTATGCCAACTACTTTAAATATAACTTCAAAAAACATTTAAAAAAAACATCAAGAACCAAGACGATATCATTACGGGAGAAAAAATCAACAGATAAACAAATCAAAGTAAACCGTACACTTGAGTCACGTAAGATTCCCCTCGGAGGCCCCGGAGAGAAAATGGATATGGACCTGTTTGGCGTTTAGATATATCTAAACAAAGTTTATACCAATATCATATGCGTATTATTTCTCCAGATATGTGTTGGATGTAGACATATATCTGTTTCGTTTGTAGGTCTAAACACAAGGTCCTAGTTCATATTAAAAGTAATCATTTATTTATCAATCTCAATTATTGAGTCTTGAATTGATTTTCAACTCAAATTTTATTCCACTTTTTTGGGTTAAGACTCCACCATTTCTCTCATAAAAGTACACCACACACCCCATTTTAGTATACTTAACAACTTTCTTTAATATACATTAACAACTTTCTTTCTAAAGTTATGAACTATCAAATAGATAACTAAAAATATTAATTGCCAGAATGAAACTCCTATGTTTAATTTGCACATGAAATGTACTTGATCTACAAGCTAGGCAAACATAGCATATGTGAGTGCGTATACAAATATATACAGGGACGCGATTAGGTTAAGACAAAACTTTTATGAAGAACTAAGTTAGAAAATTTCATTTATCATATTCATTAGTTTCGCAATGACATGATAATTTATATAAAAAATTTTTGATCAAGATACTCTAACATGTCACTCTCAATAGATCATTTATTATAGTTTAAAATATTTCGTTTGTTGTTAAAACTTTTTGTTTTTTTACTAGTTCAGTAATTGTAATTATTTTACCTTAATCATATTTGCCTCTAGATTATTGGCTACATGCTTGACACTTGTCTAATTTGATAGAAAAACATAAATAGTTTAGTAACCTAAATAGCTATTTGCTCTAAAAAAAAAAATGCTCTAAAGAGATATTATTAATTGTTAGTGAAAATGATTAGTGTGGTGATTAAGATTATAAGAAAATAAAATAACAAATGGTCTCGTAGCTCATTTGGTTAGAGGTTGATCTTATGAGCTGAAGGTCTCGCGAGTTCGAGCCCCGCTTAGACTATCTTGTTATTAATAATAATAAAGTTAAGTTAGAGATTCAAGCCCCTTGAGACCATCTTGTTAATAATATTGGAATAAAATTTAAATAATCAACTAAGTTCAACATTTATTTTTATGCTAATAATTTTATACATTTATGTAGTTTACAATATATTCGAGCCCGTCGAGACGATCTTATTAATAATGGGATAAT
Organism: Vinca minor; assembly: GCA_026122235.1. Classification (NCBI taxonomy): domain Eukaryota; kingdom Viridiplantae; phylum Streptophyta; class Magnoliopsida; order Gentianales; family Apocynaceae; genus Vinca; species Vinca minor. Next base: position 8,437,991 of record JAOCZM010000201.1, on the reverse strand, counting down.
ATTTAAATAAAGAATTAGCACAACATTTTATGCCTATAACTTTATACTTTTAGGTAGTCTACAATTTAAACTTTATAGTTTTAGGTATTTTACAATTTCTAAATACATCATGTGCTTACCAAAAGCAATTTGCAAATATTTAAGTGCTCTTCATCTATATGCTAGGAAAGCATAATCTCTATATGAGAATCTGAGAAAGAGTACATATATATACATATTAGTGAGCTAACTACACTGATTCTTTTTTTAAACAAACACACAATTGTAAGAAAAATTTCCTTTCAGATGTTGACAAATTTTAATTATATTATTTGAAGGGAAAATATAATATAATTGATAAAAATATTATGAGTTTGACCTTATATATAGTCATTCTATTCAGGGCCGACTTGCACAGAGAAAATTTGTTGAATTAGCCTCCCAACCTAGCTGAAAAAATAAATATACATTGTTTTATATATTTTGACCCCTCCCAAATCCTCCATCATGCATCAACTCCTAATTTTATTATCAATATTTTTTTTCTAAAATATTGTCTTTTATTATATTGAACGTTACATGATATTATTTTTTTACTTTACAAATGTAAAAGCTTTTATTTATACCTTCATTTACTAAAGAAAAAAGATCAAGCACCTTTTCTAAACAAAAGAAAAAATATACTTATTTCGTAAATTAATTAAACATTAAAAAATAAACGAATAAATTAGATTTCTAATTGAGATTTTATGATGACCTTTTGTCACTCTTTCTCTTTAGACCTCCCAAAAATCTATCTTAAGTAGACATTTAATTACTAAGGTTTTCCTAACATTTGCCACTAGAACACATATGAAGTTTTCTACTTTTTTTTTGGGTGAAAAATGAAGTTTTCATTAAAATGAAAAATCAATTCAATCGCGGTTACCCTTAATTATCATCTTAAAGATTACTGACATAAGTAATTCCTACACATGTTAATTAACCAATAAATATGATACACAATACATGTGAGAAAATAAAACAATTAATGTTAACCTTTTCCTATAAGCTTACTTCTTTCTTTTTTATATATATATATATATATATATATATATATATATATATATATATATATATATTATACTCATTAGCAAGAGATCAAAGCAATAATAAAGCTAGCCAAATCTCACATATTTTCACTCAAACACTTCAATTTCCTCAACCATCAAGAAAAAAATACATTCTCTAACAAGAAACTCAATGCAAATACCAATTCTAATTGCCTTTTTAATTTATCTCAAATTTTCGGCCGTATTTCTATACTGAGAATTTCATTTAATAACATTTCTATAAAAAAAATTAAAATTGAGAGAAGTACCCATAACTTTTTTTTCATAAACAGAAGGATATGTTTACCATGTGAATTCACACCACCTGCTAAGAGCAATCACTTGCACAAGCCAAGAAAAAAATGAGATATTTGAAACACGTAAACATTTTATTTTATGTACCCTTGAAAAAGTAACCACTACAATTTCATTATTTTCGTCATTATTAAAGCTTATGTAATTCTATATTCTCTTTGGACTAAGCAAATACACCCTCAAGCAAATATATGCATGGTGTGCATGTGTCCTCATGATAATACTCACGCGTGTTATTGTACACTTGATGTGTTTAAGGGTGGTGTTTTAGTTGGAGTAATAGTTTCTATAAGTGACTTGAACATCTTCAAGCTTTCATGGGGAGGAGGAAAATGAAGAAGGGGTAGGTGTGGGTGTTTTGGGATTTATATAAAATCTCAAAAATACGCTTGAAAGTTTTAGAATTGACCAGATTCAAAATTTAATTAACACTTGATTGACGGAATTTTAGACGGAAGGACCTACCGTACCAAACATAAATTGTTTTTGGACCCTCTCCGCAAAAAGGATTTTGGACAAAAATCACCAAAGTAAAATTGTTTTTGGACCTGTAGAGCCAATTTGCCAAAACGTAAAAATCTCATTTTATCAATTGTACTAAAACTAGAAAGTCTTTTTAATCCTTCCCATCTACATCTACGCAATCCAAGATTCTATAATACAATTTATGTACCTTTGAAACAATAACTCGTAAAATTTCATTAATTATTACATCTTATGTAATTTTTATTATCGTCAATATCCTCTATGGACTAAGCAAATACTCCCTCCGTCCCAAATTATCTGTCCACATTTCTATTTTAGTGTGTCCCAAATTATTTGTCCACTTTCTAAATAAAGGGTTCATTAATGATGATTTTTCCAATCCTACCCTTTACATTAAATATTGGAGAGAGAAAAATAAAGAGAGAAAATGAGGTGAATTAAATTGGAAGTAACATTAAATAGGGTTATGTTTGACATTTTATCATATTTCACCCTAGAATTTAATGAAATCTTAATCCCCGTGCAAAATACAAAGTGGACAGATAATTTGGGACGGAGGGAGTACACTCTTACGCCAACTAGATTTCTCCGACTAGAGTAAATTCTTGCCGCCTTTGGATTATTAAATCTTGCAAACACTGTCACGATAATGCTCACTTGTGTTACTATACACTTGATGTGTTTAATTAATAGTGTTTTTGTTGGAGTATTAATTTTTGTAAGTGACTTGAACATCTTCTTCAAGCTTCCAAGTCAGATTTTAAATCATGTTGTGGCTTTCAAGCTTGTTTGAAATTTTATGCACGTACAGAATACTAGTGTGTCTAAATGTTACAAGTTAAACACTTAATTGTTGGATTATTACTCAATTGTTAAATGTGCATATTTTGGGTATTTGATAACGGGATACGGTTTTGTGATGATAGGGCATCTTTCTTTTTTTTTTTTTAGACAGATTATTGAAGTAGGACAAAAATATACACGGAGTGACTTTTATATAAATATAACCAAAAAAAATATTATCATTGTATCATAATTTTTGTTCTCCAAAATGCACTAAAATATTTTAAACACAATTTAAAAATACAAACATTTTATATCATTCTTCAACAAAATACACACACACACACACACACACACACATATATATAACATAAAATTAACCAGCCACCCCTGCATATGCTCTATTTCCATTCAGATTGCTAGCACCCTGCATGTGATTATCTTCAAGCAGCAGTCCATTACTTTGAGATTCCCATAATTATTTACAAGAATTAGATTTTTAACAAGTATTAAAACGAAAGTAAGAATTAGACTAGAGTTAGATGTCTTACTTATGTCACTGGGAACCCGAATTTCCTTCTTCACATCTAAATGATGTTCTCCCTCAGTTCCTAAGGTTACCCCAACTGCCCTTTCCACGACCTTGCCATCACCAAAATTCTCTATTCATCCCCTAATTCACACAGGGAATCATCATAATTAATGCTCATTTTCCACTGTTGGAGTTAATTTGGTAAGCTCTTCCAGAGTGTAATTCTGATACAGTTTCGTCATCGCTAACCTTGAACCACAAAACAGAGCAAGTTCAACATTCTTGTTAAAACGTGTCTCCAATTCCATGAATATTTTATACTCCATTATCACTAGAGGGTATCCATCATCGTTAATTATCATAACGTGCCTCTAAAACACATCTTTCCTGCATCTCCTCAACAAATATCGGCCCGGAATTAGCATAGCAGTTTTTAGCCTTAAATAAGCTAGTATGTGTTCTCACAAAACACCCTTAGACTCAAACTTCCTGCAATTGTACTTCACGAAATATCCATCTTGTTTATGTACATCACTGTAAATAAAAATTCTTTCACATGCCGCACATTTGTTATAGACGTCTCCATTATCCTACATTTCTCATAGCCACCCTCGTCAAGATCAAAATCTTGGTCTCCATCATCATTTTCATTTCCATTTATGGCCAAATGACATAACAACATTAGTCTATTTTCTGACTGAAACTCCTCAAGCAATTCATTGGTATATACTCGTTGAAATTGTCTCCCTCATTTGTAATTTGTTATGCGAGTCACTACTAAAAGATTCTTGGACTTAAACTCGGCTGCCACTTCTTTCTCATACTTACTTTTAATTGTGATTTCAAATTGTTCAATTAATTATTTCAAAGTGTTTGCTGAGTGTACATAACCATCGAAGAAAGCATGTATTCATTTGCTTCTTTGAATTGAATACATACCAGCTTAGAAAATGTAATTAATATACACGGGATTCGACATTTCTCCCTCTTCAAACAATTTAATCAACCATTGATCATTGTACAGATTATACCTTTTGATAAACAAATTCCAAAATCCTCACAAATATTTCTTAACTTAGACTTCCATATACAATAGCCTTGAACTCCTTGGCACGACCATAATCTTGAAATTATTTGAACTTTTTTGGAATTTTAGAAAGTATGTGTAAAATGAAATACCTCCTAATTGTTTATGGCATTTCCCGTTGTAAGGAGATTCATTGAACTATTACATTGATAACTCATTATATCAATTAGATGTCTCCCTTCCATTACATCCAACAATGTCCTAAAAACTATCTATAAGTATCTGTATTTTGTGAGATAAAAGTCCTGCACCCAACCGAATTAACTGATCATGATGATTGATTCCGACAACGCAAACAAAAGGCATATTATATGTGTTAACTAAATAACTTGAATCAACACTCACGACATCATAACAATACTCATACGCATCTCTGCTACACGGGTGCACCCAAAATACACTATCCAACCTCCATTCCCCGGTCAATCCTTACTGAGTAAGAAAAACAATCAAAATTTTCCTTTTCACTCTCGTGGACATGTTATAGATACAATTTGCGTCGCCTTTACCTAAGCCTTCTCTCCTAATCCTTAGAAAAAAATACCGAATCGAACCAAATCAAGTTCCACTATACGGTTTGGTTTTTTTTTAAAAAACAAAATAATTTAGTTCGGTATTCGGTTTTCAAGTTGAAAAAGCCGAATTACCGAAATACCGAATAGGCCATTTTTTTATTATTATTCAAAATAATTTATATTATACTTATTAGTATTATTAATATTACTTAGCGTTGTATTTTATTCTTTACTTTTACCTTATTGTTTTTATTTTAATTGTGTATTATAATTTTATCTTTTGTCTATTTTTTATTAAGCTGAACTCCACAAAGGAAAAAAAAACCTTTCGGCACGAACCGAACTGAATTGAAGCATACCGAAATAATTTTGATATTTGATATACAGTTTTCACAAAATTTTGACTCGATTCAATTTTCATAAAATATTACCAAACCAAATTGAAATTTTATTTAAAAATCGAATCGAATATCGAATATACCCCTAATCACTACAATCACTTCATACTTTCATCTGCATTTTCATTACGACTCATGTTTGGCAGAGTACTATTTTTGGCTATCTGTTTCTTTGCAATGGTCACTACAAAAAAAAAAAAAAGTGTTTTAGTGACGACAATTTTCGTCACGAAAAGTCACAAAATTCATCACTAAAGATCTTTAGTGACGAAATTGGGTCGTCACCAAGTTTGTCCTGAAAGCCCTGCCAGAGCCGCTCCCGAGCCGAGTCAAGCCCGCTATAATAATGTTGAATAAAGTCTCCACATTATCAAGGAGTTGGGAGTTGAACTCAAGACCTCCCACATGTTTGTCATGTGGTTGGCCGCTAACCTACGGTGGTAATTTGTTACTTATTGTTCATATTATATTTATTATAATGGAGTTTTGTATTTTGAACTTTTACTTATTTTAATTTCTCTTCGTGTTTTGATTTCATTTTGTTTATGAATTAAATTAAAATTAATACATTTTTATCAATGTATTTGTGTATTAAATTTTTATCAAAATATAAATAAAATTATTCTAGTTGGATACTATTTTTTAGTAATACTTTTAATATAAAGACTAAACAAATATAAAAATTAAAATTATATTCTAAATTATAGCATACTTATATACGTATATTTATAAAAAAAAAAATTTAAAAAAATTATTTTAAGACGAAACTTTTCGTGACAAAATAATATTTCGTCACGAAATAATTGACCTTTCGTGACGAAAAATATTTCGTCACGAAAAGTGTTCTTCGTCACGAAAGATCGACCTTTCGTGACGAAGCAACTACTTTTCGTGACGAAATCTATATTTCGTCATGAAAGATATACTTTTCGTGACGAAGTCATTTTTCGTCCTAGCAGGTACTTTTTTTTGTAGTGGGTACCGTTGGAATAATCTCCAATGTGCACAATATATAACCACACAAGTACAAGGTCCATCAATTCCACCAATGTTTCAAAACTTTTTCTTATCGGTTCTGCTATTTTCAGACTTAGTAACAGATACATAAATTGATAAAATATTTCTATAAAATAAAAAAATAGAATTCTGCTATTTAGATTTATTAAGTTAAATTATAAGATTTTGTAGAGAATATAAAAAATAAAAATAAAAAAAAGATTCAATTTCTATTATTATGATATTACATATTTCAATCTGCTTAAATATCAAAAAATAAATATATTCGATGTTTGATGAGAGAAAGATATAAAATTAGAAACAATAACAATATACAATCGATTTTTTATTTTGCATTGTCAGCAATTTACTCTACTAATCCGAACAAATGAGGCCAATAGTCAACCATTGCACGAAACTTTGATTTTATTTTCAAAACAAAGTGAACGGTATTTATATGTGACTAATGCGATGAAAGAATGGATATCGTTATGGAGAAATCTTCAATGTGATAGAAAAAGGGGGTTAGGGCGATTTAAAGCAAATTCCTTACATAAGGATTTAGAAAATACCGGATCTCTGCCTACACAAGTAAATTGTTGATAAAACTCCAAAATGGCATTTTTTTTACCCAATTTTTTGTCTCTCCTTATTATTCAGAAAAGACAAAAAAAATTCAGGATATCAAACATTCTCTAGAATTTCTCTTAGATTCGAAACGTTTTTCTTCATTGATTTATTTCTTTTGATAGATGCCGAGATTCATATTGAAAATCAGAAAAATAGAGTAATTAGAACCTTCGGTCGCCGGCTCCCCTGTCATCAGGTCACCAACTTCCTTGACCTTCCAGCACTGGGCAAACGTCAGTCCCCATACATAGTCTTACGACTGTGCGGAGACTTGTGTTTTTGGTAAACAGTCGCCCGGACTTTGACTAGGGGTAAAGTTTTCTACAAAAATAATTCTAAGCAATTAGAGGCAATGTTTTTTAGCCATAAATCATTACCGTATAATTAATAATAAACTTACTTCATTTTATATTGTTTTTTTTTTTCTCAAAGAAAAATCAAAACCTAAACTTTTAACTTTGTACACTACTAGCTAATTTTTGTTTATGTTTCCTTTGTTCTCATTTTGTTTATGTTTCCTTTGTTAATTTTTCCTTAAGGGTTTTACTATTTCTTTTATGTTATTGTTTTTCTAATTAAAAAATTAACAACACGTATCAATTTCTTATTGATTGAATTGGGTACGGAACACAAAGTAGGGATAGACGATTCTAATCGAAAACATAGCATACCTTTTGAGATAAATCGAGCCACCAATTCCAAACCATATACTCCCTCCGTTCTCATTTATATGTCGTTTTAAGACAGTGCACTCAAATTAAAAAAATGATTGAGATATACTACTGATTCAAAATATAAGTGTTTTTAGAATTTTTCACACAGATTAAGATACTAATGAAAATGGCTAAAGTAACCCTCATTAATACTCCAAAAAATAAAGAAATTACTGGAGAGTTGCATGAGAACTACACATTTTGACCAAAATTAATACAATGAGAAAATGATGTAGGGATAAATTAGATAATAGGCGCACAATTCTTGTAAAAAGACCTATATTTTGCAACAACAAAAAAACTCATAGAAAGACTATATTTTAAATCGGATGGAGTATTAGTTTGAAGATAGATAGACATTTTTACCTTCAATTAATACATTTATGTTAAGACAATTAAAATTAGTTGTTGACTGAATTAATGAAAGATACGGGTAAATTTGAAAAAAATACATTTAATACTCTCAAACAATTTTTCCTGATTCAAATGTAGTATTTTTGCATTTGATCTTTGCTGCATTAATTATTAATTGCAAACTCTATAAATACTCAACCTTTATTGACTCATTTCAAGTTATATAAATTTTGCCAAAAAAAATGGAGAAGTTGGAGAAGAACTCCTTCCAAGTAGAAGTTCTAAACAAGTATGGCACAGACTTAACCAAAATGGCAGCCGAGGTAAGTGCAAATAATACTACTTCGCGCAATAATCTACAAATTAAGTTCATCATGTAAACGCGTACATACAAACTTTGTGTTGACATGGAAAAAAAAATAGCATTTTTATTTGTTTTAAATAGCACTAATTGTAATAGGAAGAGCTATAATGCATTATTGTGAATAACATTTCAGGACAAATTGGATCCAGTGATTGGAAGGCAACATGAGATAGAGAGAGTTGAACAAATTTTGTGCAAACGTAGGAAGAATAATGTGTGCCTTTTGGGTGATCCTGGTGTTGGTAAGACGGTCATTGCCGAAGGACTAGCCATGCGTATTTTCAGTGCCTCTGTCCCACAAAAATTGCGCGATAAAAAGGTCTATCATTTAGCCTCTAACCACAGTATTAGATTAGTAGTACATTGTAAAATGAACATACACGGATAATATATTTTGAGTGCAGATATTCGCCCTAGACATGGGGCGTCTAATAGCTGGTTCATCAAATCGCGGGGAGTTTGAAGAAAGGTTGATAAAGATTGTTGATGAAGTAACTTCAAGCAAAGGGATGATCATTCTCTTCATTGATGAATTACACACCCTTGTTGGAGCTGGCTCAGGCGGTCAAGCTCTTGATGCAGCTAACATTTTGAAACCTGCTCTTGCACGAGGCCAGTTAAAGGTGCAACGCATCTATATTTTCGCATTAATTCCCTACAACGTTGTAGTTTCTGGTTCATTCTATAATGTCTAGAATGTATTTGAATTGCTAATTTAGACTTGGATTTTTGTTGATTTAGTGCATTGGGGCTACAACACTAGAAGAATACAAGAAATACATTGAGAAAGATTCTGCTCTGAAAAGGCGATTTCAGGTGGTTGATGTACCTGAGCCTACTGTTGATGAAACAATTGAAATTCTCAAAGGGCTATCAAAGAAGTACCAAGATCACCACAATGTCATATACTCCCACCAAGCTCTAGTTGCTTCTGCAAATTTATCCAAACAATTCATGAGGTTAGATTAAAGAAACGCTTTCTTTCTTCAGTAAATTTATAGTCCAGATCCTTTATAACATTCCTGTTATAGAATTTTCATTCATATATAGTAGTCCTTCGATGTAGTTTAGTATAGATTAAGGAAGAACGAGCCAATACGCATCTGGCATCTTTACTACTATACTCATAAGGGTCAGTTTATGATTTCATTTCTATTTCAGTGGTTTCCTGCCGGATAAGGCTATAGACTTAATGGACGAGGCAGGAGCTTGCGTCCAGCTTCATCGTTCTGGACTAGGAGGAAGCAAGGCCGTGTTAGAGGAAGACATCGAAAAAGTGATCTCTTCATGTACAGGAATACCAGTTGAAAAAGTTCGTGTAAAGGAATCAGAACGGCTTCTTAACATGGAGAAAGTTTTCCAGAAGAATATGATCGGACAGAATGAAGCAGTAGAAGCTGTAAGCAGAGCCATTCGTAGAGCTAGAGTGGGAATAAGGGATCCAACGCGTCCTATTGCAAGTTTCATGTTCTTAGGTCCAACCGGAGTTGGAAAAACAGAAATGGCAAAATTGTTAGCTCAGGAGTATTTTGGATCAAAGGATTCCATAGTTAGGGTGGATATGAGTGAATACATGGAGAAACATCAAGTTTCAAAACTCTTTGGATCGCCTCCAGGATACGTTGGCCACGAATCCGATGGACAATTAACCGAGGCTATTCGTCGAAAGCCCCACAATGTTATTCTCTTTGATGAAGTCGAAAAAGCACATCCCGAAGTTTTCCATTCCTTGCTGCAGATTCTTGATGATGGAAGAATGACAGACGGTAAAGGCCAGACAATTGATTTTAAACATACTATAATCATAATGACTTCAAATCTCGGTAGCCATTTGAGTGGAAGTTCTGAAGAAAAAGTAGGTGCTGAGTTGAAGAATTTTTTTAAACCGGAGTTTCTTAACAGATTGGATGAAATTATCATTTTTAAGAAGCTCGGAGAAGCGGATCTGGTGAAGATTTTGGATAAAATGTTGGAAGAAGTAAACGAAAGAATTAGAAGTAAGAAATCAGTAGTGCTTGAAATTAGGGAAAAATTCAAGAAAAAGTTGGTTTCGGAGAGCAATAGTCCTATGTATGGAGCAAGGCCGTTAAGGAGAGCGATAAGAAGATATTTGGAAGATAAATTGGCAGAGGAATTCCTTAGAGGAAATATCAAAGAGGGTTACTCAGTTATTGTGGATATTGATGAGAAAGGTGAGGTCTTCCTGCACTAGTTTTTGGTCATTTTCTGGATTATGGTTTAGAAGCATTTTTACTATCCATTATGTAATAAGTTATTTCTTACATTAAGATATACCGATCTATATCATCGCATTAATATCTACATGCTTCCGATCTTGCGATTTTGATAATGTGAGAACACACAATTTCTCAAACGCACACATGAGTCCCGTCATTTTCCTGAAATCACATTCTTTTTCAAAGAAAAAAAAAATGAGCCTATTCATCATTAATATCTACATGATACCGTTGCGATTTTGATAATAATTTATCAAACGAAGTACTAAATGTATTAAAGTTCTAACCACAGATTAATCAGAGACTTCCACACAACATATTCTCCAACTTCTCAGAAAATATGAAAAACAACAATCATTCATGTGTTTTACCAATTTTCAAGCAGATTATATTTCAGATAAAACACATTAATCCCGTCATTTTCCTGAAATCGCATTCTTTTTCAAAGTAAAAAAATAAGCCAAATTTCAAATAAGGTTATTGTCAAGAGCAGGATATGCATTTCATACATGCTGTTTCTGCTACATTGTTGAATGCCTACTCCTCCTCTGAAGATGGCAAAGTGTCACTTAACCCTTTGCCACTGGTCTCAAAGGGCAAGAAAAATAGCCATGGCTTCAAAAACAAGTATTGCGATGGTTTGATGAACAACCACTCATCAACTACTACAACGAAGCACGCCACTCTATAGCTTAGAAGACTCGAACTCCTGAACTATAAAACATATTTCAATTGGAGAAAAAATAAAACAGTATAAAAGCGAAAAAATATCCTCAGGTAACAAAGTTTCTGAATACTAGATTTGCCAAATTTATTTCAACAAGTGATTGATAATATCTTTTTCCCCTTGACAGACAGCTACTACAAGAGGTGTCTTCCCACATGAACGAGCATTTGGATCCGCTCCAGCCTGCATATTAGTCACAAATAACAGAATCATGAACATGAAAATTGCAAACATTCTTCAACTCAACCATATTTCCAAGAATATAAAATCATATGTATAACTTTCAAACATACCTTAAGTAATAGCTCAAAACACTCAAATGACTTGGCTGTAATTGACAACATAAAAGACGTAAAGCAGAGATGTGTAACTGGATTTGGCTGCAGACAAAAATATCAAAACAGGAATATTAATTGAATAGAATCCTAATCTCAATGTAGAACAGATGCAATCCTCTAGATGACTCATGACTAAACTTACCAATGAAATGAGTCTAGGTCCTCTTAAACAGAATAGGCGAACAAGAATTTTGTTTTCAAATCAAGGGAAATATATTATGTAACATCCAGCTAAAACACTCTTAGAAATTGATATAAAAAAATAAAAAATAAAAAATAAAAAATACTAAGAAGCAGAAACAAAAAGCCACTTGGGGAATCACAATGTAGTTGTATTTATTCAGACTCTATAGTTACAAGTTCATGTGATGGCCTCAAAAGTTAATAAACTTGGTACCTGCCATTTATGTTGCTCTGACACGAGGGATAAATTACCAGAACTTTGTATACAGTAGTATAAATATTATAAGCAACCATAGAAAAAACGTGACTAAAACAAAAGCTTAGCGCTAATAAAAAACCATCAAGAAGAATAGTCACAGATTTCAGAAGCTTGTCTTACATCTGAACCTTTATCTAATAAAATCTTCACAGCTCTAGTGTTTCCTCTCTGGGCAGCAAGGTGCAGCGGTGTTCCAGTTGAGAATGTATATCCATTTTGGCACCTTTTGATATCAAGTAAATTTGCAGCAGTTCCTTGTTTCCTGATATGTACATCATGCCAGTTCAGTAAATTACATTAAACAACTTATAAATCTGAGTTTCATTAGGAAGAGAAAGGATGCCTAACTGGATGCCCACCCAGGAGCCTAAAGATTAAAAATAAATAAAAGGGCATAAGTAGCCACAATCCTCACTATGAGTTACAAATGTCATGGACACAAAAACTAGAACTAAAAGTCTCTCAATATGGTTTTGGAGAAACACCTAAATGACAAAAGGGCCATAGATGTTCAAGATTTGTCTGACTTTGTTAGATCAAACACAGTAAGCAAACTTTGGTACATCTTGGAGATCCATAAAGCATTTACCAAGCCCTTATCAAATGCCCAACATACAAAATCTGACTGATATGAAATTGGCTTCATTCAAAAGATGATAATACAAGCAAAATCCCACTGATATGAATTTATTGTTATGAACATTGTAATTTATGTGCATTACAGATATGTGGTTAAAACCACACTAGCATCTAAAACCACAAAGAAAAATTAGACTCCAGTGACCATAATAAACTCAATATAGATTAGAACTCCAAGAAAAGTTTTCTATACCAGAGACCCACCTTTTTCAGCAGCGTAGTGTAAAGGAGCGAAGCCCCCTTGTTTCTACTTTCAATGTCCGCGCCAATTTCAACGAGATAAAGAGCAGTTGGTTGACTTTGCTCAAGAATTGCATGATGTAAAGCAGTATTACCTGTAAAAGCTCAACTTATCAATGAACATGACCAATGCACAATTACTTGGTCTTAATTAATTTCCATCAAAATTTCAAAGCAAGTTTGTCGGAAATTCCAAATTAACTCATGACAATTAGTGCATTTATCAATTATTACATGCAAGCATAAACTACCAAAACGTGTTAAAATCAAATCCTCTAATCTTAACATCCTTTTAATAAGGTGGAAAACAACCTAAAAATTTGCAAAATAAGTTCCCTTACCTCTCCTTTGCCTTATAGTGATTAAAGCAATATAACTGACCTTTGTCACCATAAATAGTACACAAAAGTTTGAGTGTAACATAATTGAATTAGTTTAATGATTCAAATTCCAAATAAGAATTTTAAAAAAATCGATTCAAAACTTCATAGTGCAAACGAGAATGAAATACTCAAAGACAAGGATTCGCAGAGACCATAACATACCGCCATAGTCTCTCACATCAATGTCGACTCTACAGTTTTCAATTAGATACTCGCATATCTCAGTCTTCCCCTTTGCAACGGCTAGGTGAAGCGCCTCTACCATTGCTTCGCCTTTGCCCAATCGACTGGCTATCCCTGATTCAACAAGTATTTAACTATTTCCGGAATCAAACTTCAAAAAACATTTTAAAATACAAGAACCAAGACGAAATCATTACGGTGTAAAACAATAAATAATAATAAAAAATCAACACGTATTAACACAAAATCCGAAGTATAACTTCAAAAAACATTATAAAAAAAACAAGAACCAAGACGATATCATTACGGTGGAAAAAATCCCAAAAAAAAAAAAAAACTAAAGTAAACGCACTCCAGATTCAATAAGTATTAACACAAAATTCGAAATATAACTTCAAAAAACATTTTAAAAAATATCAGGAACCAAGACGATATCATTACGGGAGAAAAAATCAACAGATAAACAAATCAAAGTAAACCGTACACTTGAGTCGCGTAAGATTCCCCTCGGAGGCCGTGGAGAGAAAATCTTTGCAATCATCTGCGAAATTGATTATGGAAATGCATGAATGTGAATAATTCAAGAGCAAAATCAACAACGATTTCAGAGTGATCAGAAGAAATCATGAAGTAAGGAAGTTAGTGTAGAGGATTCAAGTGACAAAAACTATTTTTATAAATATCCAAAAGCTTTATACACAAGCACCTTGGTATTCACTTTTCTTTTTTGTCACTTGAATCCTCTACAAGTGGTATCAGAGCAGGTTGTCAGTGATCGTAGTTGAGATCGTCGATCAATATCAGAGCTACGAGGAGACTCTGTCGAAATAAACAATCAGGGACCTAATTCGACATTGACGAGTCAAAGATCGAGGTACGACGAAACTCTGTTGAACACAATCAGGGATTGTGAAGTCATTGGTCGGGGACCAAACTTACTTGGTTAGACATCGAACGTCACAAAGTCACGATGGCAGAGTTCGTAAATACCAACAGCATCGAAAAACTTAGCGATGACAACTACCATGACTGGAGTATATGTCTCAAGTTTTACTTGAGAGCACAGGGCTTGTGGGAGATGATCGACGGCAACCAGACAACGCCACCTGAAGGAGGAACTGCTGCTGAAAACAAGAAGTGAGATGCCAATGCCGGTAAGGCTTATCTATCCTAGCCTTAACCGTAGAGAAAGATTTTTGGACAAAATTAAGGATGCTAAAACTGCAAATGATTCCAAATTGCAGAGACTCGAGAATGAGTTGATGAGTCTCTCACAGGGCGATATGACAGTAAGTCAGTTTTTTTACAAAGTTAGATCCTCTTCATCCTATCAATGAGACACGGATGAGAATGATAATAGTGCGTGGGCTTCGACAAGAATTTAATCCACTTATAGCAGCAACTCGTGGATGGGCCAAACAACCCACTCTTAACGAGTGGAATTCATGTTGGCAGACGAAGAAGCTCTCAATAAACAAAAGGTTAGAGCTTCAGATAAAAATGAGAAGAAAGCTCTCTTTATCAGAAGAGGACATTTTAAAGGAAAGAAAATTCTTGAAGAAACAAATAATGAATGAAGTAGTAGTTCGAAGCCCGAAGGACGCCCTGGGAGACGCTTCCCACAAAATAAAGGTGAATCAAAAAGAAACAAAGGTAAGAGGAATCAAAGACAAGATGATATATGCTACAACTGTGGGAAAAAAGGTCACTTCGCCTGAGATTGCTGGCAAAGGCAAGAAAAAGGTAACATTGCTATTAAGAAACATACCGAAGGCAGTGATGATGATTGGGACGTTGAGGCATCCACGACAATAGTAGAAGATCATGCAATGGGCGCGGTAAGTGAAACTTTAATTGATTTCCATAATGATTGGATAGTAGATTCAGGATGCTCTAATCACATGACGGGAGATAAAGAGAAATTCCTGAATATGGAAGAATATAATAGGAAACGAGTTGTTGTGACTGCTAACAACTCAAGAATGCCAATTGCGCATGTTGGAAAGGCCGCGGTGGTACCTCGTCTCAACTCAAATGAGATAGAGCTAGAGAAAGTGATGTATGTGCCTGGGATGAAGAAGAATCTCATCTCAATGTCATAGATAGTTGACGTCAGATGGGAACTATGTTGTGTTCTGTCCGAAAGATGTAAATGTTTGTCGTAACTTGAAGCTAGAAGAACCACCCGCAATGGAAGGACGTAGACTAGAGTCCGTCTACATGATGTCGGTAGAAACCGCCTATGTGGATAAGGCAAGGAAAAATAAGACACCAGATTTATGGCACGCTCGGCCAGGGCACGTTAACTACACAAGATTAAAGGTGATGATGAAAAAGGCGATGGTGAAAGGACTTCCACAGCTAGAGTTACGCGATAACATTGTATGTGCCGGATGTCAGTATGGGAAAGCGCACCAACTACCATATGAAGAGTCAAAGTTCAGAGCCAAATCACCACTGGAGCTAATACACTCAGACGTGTTTGGACCAGTGAAGCAACCATCGGTAAATGGCTATCGATATATGATAACATTTATCGATGATTATTCTCGTTATGTCTGGTTCGATTTTATGAAAGAAAAGTCGGAGGCGCTAACAAACTCAAAGCTTTCAAGGAGAAAGTTGAAAGTGAGATAGGTCGTCGGATACAATGTCTACGAATAGATAATGGTGGTGAATATACCTCACATGTGTTTACGGAGTTCTTGAAGAACAACAAGATCCGACGACAATTGACATGTCCTAACACCCCCACAACAGAATGGAGTTGCGGAGAGAAAGAATAGACATCAGGCGGAAACTTGTAAAAGTATGATTCACGTACAAGTAAGTTTTTGGGCTGAATGCATGAAGACAGCCATTTATATCACTAACCGGCTACCGCAGGCGAAACTAGGATTTATTTCGCCATATGAGAAGCTTTGGAAGAAGAAACCATCGGTGTCTCATCTCAGAGTATTCAGATGTGTTTGCTACGTACTAGTGCCTGATCATTTACGAAGCAAGTTTGACAAGAAGGCAATTAGGTGCATCTTTGTGGGCTATAATCCACAAAAAAAAGTTGGGTTTGCTGCAACCCAGATACCGAGCGCTGTTACACATCTAGAGATGTGGTGTTTGACGAAGCATCATCCTGGTGGTCATCTGAAGCTTTAAAACTACCAGTTTCGAAAGAGATAGAAGAAAATGTCGAAGAAAATCTTAAGGAGCAAGGGGGAGATTCCCCACCTGTTAAAACAATCGAAGAAGAAATTGTAGTACCAGAAGATCAGGCGTCAAGAAAAGGGAAAAGTCCATGGGAAACTGGAGTGTACAAAATTACAGAAGAACAAAGTCCGAGCCAATATGAAGTAGAAGATGAAGAAAAAGAATCTGAGCCACAATTTCGACGCTCCACTAGACAAAGAAAGAAAAATCCAAGGTATGCTAATGCAGCGTTGATCGAAAGTAATAGAGAACCTGAAACGTACGAGGAAGCAGCTCAGAGAAAAGAGTGGAGAATAGCAATGGAAGAAGAGATACATGCACTAAGGCAAAACGAGACATGGGACTTAGTGCCAAGACCAAATAATGTACAACATATTTCTTGCAAATGGGTGGGTGTACAAGTTAAAAACTAGACCAGATGGCTCGATTGATATGTTTAAGGCTCGGTTGGTGGCCCTAGGATTCTCACATAAATAATGATTGGACTACGATGAAACATTCAGTCCAGTGGCGAAGATTACGACTGTTCGTGTACTACTTGCCTTAGCAGCAAGTAAGTCATGGAGGTTATGGCAGATGGATGTTAAAAATGAATTTTTGCACGGAGAGCTTGATAGAAACATTTATATGCAGCAACCTAGAGGTTTTGAGAACAAGGCACACCCGAAGTATGTGTGCAAGTTAAAAAAGGCGCTTTATGGACTGAAACAAGCACCTAGAGCATGGTACGGGAAAATAGCAGAGTTTCTAATACAAAATGAATATTCAATGGCACCAGCAGACTCAAGCTTATTCGTAAAGAATCGAGAAGGAAAGTTAGCCATAGTATTGGTGTACGTTGATGATCTGATTATCACTGGAGATTATCAGGAAGAAATCAAGCAGATCAGGTCAAATCTCTCAGTTCGTTTTCAGATGAAAGAACTTGGTGAGTTGAAGCACTTTCTTGGCTTAGAGATAGAACGGGTGAATGACAGGATATTCCTATGTCAAGAAAAGTATGCCAAGGACCTTCTACAAAAATTTGGAATGCTTGATTGCAAACCTATTACAACACCAATAGAAGTAAATGCTCGGTTTTGTTCGGCTGAAGGTAAAGATCTTGAAGATGTGACGATGTACCGGCAACTCGTTGGAAGTTTGATCTATCTAACATTAACGAGGCTTGACATCTCATATGCTATCGGAGTAGTAAGTCGATTTATGCAAAAGTCGAAGAAGCCTCATCTAGAAGCAATAAGGAGAATACTGAGGTACGTAAAAGGAACTATAGACTATGGCTTGTTCTATAAGAAGACAGATGCCTTTAAAGTGGTAGGATACTACGATACTGATTACGCTGGTGACCATGATACTCGCCTATCAACTACTGGATATATATTTATTCTCGATTCAGGAATTATCTCATGGTGCAGTAAGAGACAACCTACAATATCATTGTCAAGTACTGAGGCTGAGTATCGTGTTGCAGCAATGGCGGCTCAAGAATGCGCTTGGATATTACAGTTGTTGGAAGATCTTTATCAACCAGTACATGAAGCGGTAAAGTTACATTGTGATAACCAATCGACGATACGACTAGCGGAAAATCCAGTGTTCCATGCTAGGACGAAACATGTGGAAGTTCACTACCACTTTGTTCGAGAAAAAGTTCTATGTGGAGATATCGAAATGAAGCTCGTGAAGATCGGGAAGCAAGTTGCAGACATTTTCACGAAGGGACTCAATGGGACAAAATTTGAAGAATTTCGAAGACAGCTCAACATAACTACATGAGCAACAATAAGAGAGTGTAGTTGTTGAGGGGGAGTGTTAAGAAAATAAATTACCAACGCCTCTCTCACTATTTCTAGAAGCTTCATGATTGATCATGTTTGATCAAGAATTCTCTAGAGGAAGACAATTCTCTACACAATTCTAGAGGATTTTGAAGAGTGCTCCTAACAATTACTATAGAAGCTTCAAGAATTATCAAATAATTTTGTTTATGTAGAATTATCTAGAATTGGCTCTAAACTTCTCTAGGAATCCATAAAATTCTAGAAGAAAGTAGAGTACTCCACCAACATTATAATGTTGCTATAAACTAGTATAAATAGGATAGCATGGCTAATGTTTAGCAATGCTCTCAAGTGAATTTCATTTTAATTTGTAGGCTTGGTAGAAACGTCTGATTTTACGAGATTCAACGTTTTTACACCAATTATACCAGATTGCTATTCTACTCCCGATTCAACACGATTTGGTTTCGTACGATTTTATAAGTTAACTCGCGTTTTTAACAACACTGCTTCTTCCACTACCCCAAAATCACTCTCCTTCTTAATCTTCTTCCCCCAACCGACATCATAAAACATTTCTTTAGGCAGTCTCTTGTTTCATCTTGTTTCCCGATTTTTTTTCTTCTGGAAAACATTACAATCTAATGTGGTTTCAAGGTGAAGAATTAAATGATCTATATATTTTACATTTTGATCCAAAAAAAAAAAAGAGGTGAAGAATTGAAGTCTGCAGTGAGTATGATTAATTTGAGAGGAGATTTGTTGGCCGAGATATTATGATGGCGGGAAAACTGTCGACGCCGAAATCGGGAATCCAAGACGGTGACGGTGACGACTTTGATAAAGTTTGGGAAAGAAAAGAGATTATCTTTTTCTTTGTTAGACGCAACGACAAAATTAGACTTGTAAGATTTTACAAAGGGTACATCGGACATTTTATACTTTCCGTAGACTATGGGATAGATTCCATCCATTTTGATCGCCTATTTGGCACATGGTGAAGTTTGGTACTTTAATTAACACGATCCCTAACTTGAAGATACTAAAATGTAATTAACCTTATTTGAATTGAATTGCAATCCAAATAAAAGTTCAACACAGGTTGTTGATGAACAAACTACTTTTCACAGTTCAAGACAAATTACCTTCGATTCAGTACCGGAAGAAGAAAAAGAAAAATCTCATTCTCTCCTCCTTCACGCCGCTGCGTCACTCCTCCACCGCCGCGGCCTCTGACTCCATCCACCGCCACCGCTGCTGATTCACTCCTCCCCACGGCACTGTCTCGAATCTGCAATAGACAACAACAAATTATTGGACCTTAATTTGTGTAAATTTTCCTGAATTTGTTGGGTTTTTGTTCTGAATTTCATGTATCAGCTTAGAGATAGTATGAAATTTGATGATTTGAAGTAGGCGTGATCCTCAAAGTTTGACGACGATGTGGTTTCCCTTTTGGAGATCCAGAGATCGTTTCTCTTTAGATGAACTCAGGTATTCAACCACCGCAGCTTTCTATTTATAATTTCCTTGATTTTATGTAAATTTAAGATCACTCCGTACTAAAAATTAGTAATTAGTGATTGAGATACTCAAAACTTCAGTTTAATTTTCTTAAGAATATGAATTGTATAATTTTATTACTTAGAAAGAAAGTTAATTTTTAAATGAAATTTCTCAGGTATATTATTGGAGAACTTGTTGAATCAAGTAACTTTCAAGTTCATATCATTTATCTGTTTGTAATTTTTTTATTTTGAACCAACAATTAAGAAATAATAAGGCAATGCTTTGAAGTAAAAAATCATTTTTGTTCTTTGAGGATGCTAATCAAACGGTTTCTGATATCCAAAAGCTACATATGATTTTATTGCCTTTATTACGGAAGATTTTTACTTATGATAAGTCACCTGTGTAATTTTTCTATCCAATGTCGAAATACTTTCCAAAAAGAAAATAAAATTTAAGCTGCAAATATATCAAGATATTTGGGATGAATTATTTATGGTTACATAGTTCACAAGAATAGTACTCTCTCTTGGTGTCCAATGTGTGTTTGTAGTAATAGCCGGACAGTGCAATGCTTTAAGTTAAAAGCTTGTTTTACTTTCCGATGGTGCATGCTAATATCATACACCTTCTCATCCAGATTTTGTTGATCCATCATCAGTTAGGCCGAGATAGATTTATTTGTTTAATAAGCGGGGAATTTGTAAAAAAATTATAGCATTCATCTATATGTAGAATTCAGTGCAAAGAAACAATAAACAGTATGGAAAAGTTAATGCAGTCCCTCAATAAATTAAGTAAACAAAAGAAAAGTGGATGTGGAAGCGAGGGCATTTAATCTAACTATGTAATGATGACAGTAATAGGTGCTTTTGCTTCCAAATTTCGGAAGAAATTTGCAATACTAGGAGACAGAGATGCCCACTCCGTCATGTTTATAAGATAAATGAGGAACTTTTTCAATTGTGGCTTATTGAGATAGCTTCTAGGAGAAGTTATAATGGTACTACTTTTTCTATGCGTGGTTTATATTGCTGAATTAGTAAAGCTAATTTGTCACTGCTGACTGCACTATGTTTCATGTTTATCAATTAGACAACCTAATCCCTATGCTTTCATTAGCATTTTCATCTGTGCATTTCTTTAATTGTTTTCTGTTCAATAGATATCTCACTGAGCAATTGATGAGGATTCAAATTGTTAATGATGTTAACAAGGTGATTATTGTTTCTTCTTGTTTCTTCAAGCCTGTTTTATTTCTTTTGCGTATATTATGTATTCAAATTCCTACCTGCATTTAATTTTCTGACACAACATTGTAACTTGAAGGACTTTGTAATTGAGCCACTGCGATCAATTGCAGAACTAATAACCTATGGTGATCAACATGACCCAGCCTTTTTCGAGTAAGACTTTAAATTCTTTTTAAATCATGAATGAAACATTCAGGAGTGGTTTGCTTTGGCTTTTGATATGCTAATATGGTTCTTCATGTTTTTTATGGAAAAGCAGGTCATGGGGGAGTTTGTACGTATAGTAAAAGTTTGTAGAACTTCAGTTGTTGCGCTCCAGTTATTGCAGACAATGAGCATTATTATCCAAAATTTAAAAAGTGATCATTCTATATGTAAGTTGTTTTGTCCGTTGCTCTAGGACATTTTTTAGGAGCAAAACTTACCTCCATTTCACCGTAGCTCCCATATTTGCTTTCCAATACTAATATTTTGGTTTGATTTTGCAGACTATATGTTTAGTAATGAACATATTAACTTCCTTATAACGTATTCCTTCGACTTCCACAATGAAGAACTATTGTCTCACTACATTTCTTTTCTAAGGTCAGTTGATAAATATCTAGTCTTATCATGTCAAATTGTCAATAGCTTTCTATGTATGGCCAAGTAATTCAGGGTGTAGTTCTATGTGCATGCTAACTAATGGTTGTTTTAAATAATATTTTTTGTCTTCTATGCAAGGGCAATAAGCGGAAAGTTGAACAAGGATACAATTTCCCTGCTTTTTAAGACTCAGAATGTAAGTTCAATTTGCAACTGTTGCTACTTTGCAGCTGCAACTGTTGCTACTATGGCTGCAAAGTTTCCATTTCTTCCCCCTCTTGTGTTGGGTTTTTTGGTTATATTTCTCTCCTCACTGGTTGCTACTTTTTCATTTTCAAATATCCATTATGAGTGTGTGCCTAATGTAGTTAGATTACTTAAACAAAGTTTTGTGTTGTTAAAAAATAAGGCAACATAAGTACAGTTCTAACTATTAAAATTCTGCAAGTATATCTGGAGTATAGTATTTCCTCCAGTTCAATTTTACAGCATTTGAACGTTCACCAAATTATCTTACCGCCAGTTAAATAACACTAACTGGGAGAAAAAAGAGAAGTTAAATTACACTAACTTGAAGAGTTTTCTTGCTAAAGCTTCTGTGGACAACTTTTGTGAACATTTGTGTGTGTTGTGAATTTGTTTAAAACTTAGTTTCTTCTTACTGCTCATTCATGTATTCGCATAGTTTCTGTTTTATGGGTCTCATTTTTTTGTTACTATATTTAGGATGAAGTTGTTTCTTTCCCGCTTTATGTTGAGGCTATACGGTTTGCTTTCCATGAGGAAGGAATGATTCGTATTGCAGTCCGTGCATTGACTCTAAATATATATCATGGTGAGTAGTTTCTCCCGTTTATTTTTACCTTTTTTCCCCCACACCCTTTTTCTTCACTTGGTTACAAGTATAACATTTTCTTGATCTGCAGTTGGAGATGAAGCTGTTAACAGATATGTTGCTAATGCACCTCATGCTGAATATTTCTTGAACTTGGTCAAATTTTTCCAGGAGCAGTGCATTAACTTAGGTCAATTGGTGCTGAATAGGACAAAGTAAGAGTTTAATAATCTTGCTCTCACCTGATTTTGGAGATTGTTTCTTTATTTGCTGAGAAGTAGTTTTCATTTATGTGACAGGAATCATCACTCAGACTTGAGCACCTCTATTTATTCAGCTGTTGAAGAGATTGAAGACAACCTCTATTATATTAGTGACATCATTTCTGCTGGTATTCCAACTGTTGAAAGATTAATAGTGGATAGCATGTTGAAGCTTTTGATATTTCCATTGGTCCTTCCTTCTTTGAGAGTTGAAATAGTTAGTTGAAACTCTAAGCCTTTTCTCTTGTGATTTCTTAAGGTTTAAACAGGTTGTATTTGGTCTAATATGGTAACATTTGTTGGCTTGTAATTCAGGAAACTGAAATTGGTACTTCCAGTTCTTTGTGCTTGCTATGTTGCATCTTCCGCATTGTCAAAATCAAAGATCTGGCAAATATTGTTGCTGCTGCTCTTCTTTGCTCTGTTGAGACCTTAACGCCAGTGTCAGAAGCAAAGCTTAATGGGTACACACATGGCCACGATCTTTCAGATGAGTACCATGGAAAGTTGCAAGTTACAATACCGAATTCATCTAGTTCTTCACATAGTGAGCCAGAAGATACAGTGCTTCATAGTTCTGCCGATTCACAGTTTTCTTTAAGGTAATCAACTAAATATTTAACCTTTATCTATTTGCAGTTTATGTGAGAACTATTAAAATCTATTTCTTATTACAACATGAACTAAAATGAATATGCGAAGAAGATATTTTATTTTTATCCTTTATCCATTCAAGTTTACTTATATATGTTCTCGTTAATTTTTTTTACAAGGTTATTTATGATTTTTTTCCTGGGTGTAATATAAGAGATTTATATTGGGTGACAAAGATATACAGAGTAGGCATATCAAATACAGTACTATCCATGCTCAATGTCTTCTGAGATAGATAATGAACTAGATTGAGGGTGAAGATCCCTTTTGCATCTGAATACGAAATAGGCAAATTGCTTTCAGGTGGAGAAGTACAGAAACTTTTAGGTGCAATGCATGTTAGCTGTTTTTTCTCTTTTGTTTTTCTTTTGGGGGGTGGGGATGGGGGTGGTCTGAATTTGGTGATATTTCCCGCCTGTAATTGCATAATGGAAATGAAGGCGTATAATAATAATATTCTTGCTTGACATTTAAACATGATATGCTGTTAATGTACTGTAGCCTATTTACTGGCCCGAATGACACTCATCCCTCTGGCTGCACGCAAACATGCCACTCAAATATATTGCATCCTTGGTCAAAATATTTATCATGTGTTGCATAGTTATATGTATGTATGCATTTCTATTACTTCTCGGTGTAGTTCATCAGCATTGATGAAATATAAATTTGTGCCCGTTTTGGCAGTTAATAATGCAATATATGTTTACATTTAAACGACTGTGGGACATAAAATGTTATTTCACGCTGAAAATTTATTTGGATAAAAAGGTGGAAATCTCTTGGATATTGTTGAAATATAAAGTCCCACATCGAGTGCCTAAGGAAGATCCAAATCACTTATAAGCTCATGTGTTAACACCTCTCATAGCCAATTGGTTTTGAGAGGATATAGAAGCACATGAGCTAATTTTCACATGGTATCAGAGCGGACCCTTAGGCGGATGTGTGGACTCATAATGCCCAAGTATGCTCTAATTGTCGCCGTACAACCCCAAGTAGGGCGGCGGGCCTTGAATTTACTTCAACCTCGATGTGAGGGTGAGTGTTGAACCACATTGAGTGCCTAAGGAAGATCCAAATCACTTATAAGCTCATGCGTTAATACCTCTCATAGCCAATTGGTTTTGAGAGGATATGGAGGCCCATGAGCTAATTTTCACATATATTATGTCCAGTTTGTTTGGGTATGTGAAGTGCCATACACCACGATTGGTAGGTGGAAGCTGCTTACTCTATTGTGTTCTAAATTCTAATTCCCTTCAATCTCCTGCTCCTCTTAATTTCAGATATCCATTCACAATGAAGTATTGTAATTTATTTTGCTTGGCCTAGTAGAGAACCATGGATTCATATAATGTTTATTACATTGATGTGACATCATCGGTGACAGTGTGACAACATTTCCTTGCCAAGCGACTCTTTATTCTTTCGATATGTTCAAAGACTGGCATGAAGTTCCCTTGGAAGGACTTGGAATATTAGAAAAAGAAGATTGGAATGAAGCCTTTCCTAATATGAACTACTAAGGCACTCTGTCTGGCAGTAATATCTTCCTAATTTTTCATTGTAGGGAGACCCTGCTATCATATATTAGACGTGGGGATGATGTTCAAGTCTCAGGTGCTTTAAGTATCTTTGCTACACTGTTGCAGACTAAAGGTTGTTTGACTAACTACATTGTGTTTGACATCAATGTTTCATTGACACATTTCTTATTGAAATTTCATCTTGCAGAGCTGGATGAATCTATGCTAGATGCTCTTGGTATTCTTCCACAACGGAAACAACATAAAAAACTCTTATTGGTATGATCTAGGTGTAATTACTTGTTCTTTCTCTATCTTTGGGTTAAAACTTTGTGGCTCTTCTGTTCTTTTTCTACATCTTGATTTGCTGTTCTTCTGTTATTTATTTATTTTTAGAGGAGTTCGTGTTTAATCACCAAAAACACAGATTGTAATTTAAATTTCCTGCTTCCCTTCCGCTTATCTTTGAGGGAGTCGGGGAATGCTTTGCCAAGAGGCTAAGCTAGTTTTATTATCTTACTGCATTCTGTAACTGGTCTCATGTTTCTTCCTGATTAAGTTAGTAGAGATGTTTGAGTTGTAAAAGATCGTGCAAAAGCTGTGGGATGAGGCTTGATGAGACCCAGTAATGTCTAAATTATCTGTCGGCTATAATAGATATTAATGATGCATAAATAATTTGTGAATGTATATAGCTGTCGGAGTCATGTTTCCTCTCTGAATCTAGTTTTTTTGTGTTCCGTGTTGGATTGTTCTTTTTCCACCTCTCTTTCCCTCCAGTCCGTTTGTTCTTTCTTTCTTTATCTGAGACTGGCGGATGATTTAAAGGTTAAGGGTCTGCAAATTCCGCAAAGAAATTCATGCTTCTCTTTTTCATATTTTATTTAATGTAGAACGTAAAAGCTAATAATTATAATTATGTCTATTCAGTTGTTGATAGTAGTTTTCAGGAGCTTTTGCATTTTGTGGTTCCAATAATCTTATTGGCTTCCTATGCTCTCTATAGGGTGGGATGGTGAGGAAGACCTATTTAAGTGCCTCACTGTAGTTTTCTTTATCAAGTAGGTGATAGGAAACTTTCGAAAAATCTATTGAGCTTGAATATTTCTTTTGCAAATCAAATTAGAAAAAATGGAAAGTATTTCCTGCTATGTTGACTTTTGTGGAAATAATTTATAATATTGTAAGTTCTATGGTTTGGAACTTGGTAAAAATATTTGCTGAATGAGTGACCTGGTTTTAACTGATGGTTTCTGCCTGTAAAGGGGTTTTAATGATATCAACTGCTGCTCTGGTTAATGATGTTAATTGGAGTGATTATTAGGCACAGTAAAGGCATCCTGCTTCTCACTTTTCCTTTCTTTACATTTCGCGCGTATTTGGCATTTTATTAATTGCTTCTGAGGAGAAACTCTCATTACTACGAATTGCAGCAAGCTTTGGTTGGTGAAGTATCTGGTGAGGATAAACTATTTTCTCCAGAGAGCACTGTGGCTAAAGATGGCATTGGTGATGAGGTTTATTCCTATCTACAAAAGTTGAAGGTACTTGCTTGTCTGCTTCTACCGTTGAGCTTGAATCTAATTCGTAAATGGCCGATAACCTTCCCATGACGTTTCCTAAATGGAATTTCTCTAATTATGAATTATATGTTGAGGATCCATACTACTTTATTAGTATTATGGTTATTTTCTGTTTTTAAAATGACAGCATGATGAAACTGTTCCTGAGTGGGTTTCCTTGCTCCGAGGGAAATTGAGATTTACTTTTCACTTTAGCGTGCAATGACATGCCATTGATTTTGAGGATAAGCTGCAGTGATTGGTTGCAATCTGTTGGTTGGTGAAAAATAAACCTTGTTTTTAAAATTTGCGTATATGACGTGCACAAATTTAGAATGATGATTAATTTCAATTAATTTTTATGATTTTTATTTAATTCCATATAGGTTTATTTGTAGCTTGAGTGTGTGTGTGTGTGTGTGGGGGGGAATTTGTTTGTTTGTGTTTCCAATAGCTCTTTATGATTTGAGTGACCAGTTTGGTGAGTTTCTTTGAATCTCTTTTCATCTGTTTGAAAGCCAAGTGAAAGTCATGAGTGAACATACTTAGATATTATGAATGCAGTTGGTGATGCAACTTGATTGGTATTTGAAGTCAGGAACTGTGGCACTGTAGTTTCTAGTTGTAAGGATGGATTCTGTAGTCAAGCCTTTGTTCCAAGTTTTTAAAGTCTCTAATCTAAAGGTTCAAGAGGTAAAGAAACCTTCAAAGAAAGCTAGACACAAGGATCAAAGCCATCGAATATCATTTGAAGGAAAGATACATAATTGGAAGGAAAACGGTTGAAAGGGTATTTTAGTCATTTGATAATTAAAGTCTGTTCTAGACTTTAATTATATTTCAGATTTATTATATTGTTTAATTAGCCATGTTGGCCAAAATAAGCTAGCTAAATAATAGGACATGTTGTCCTTGATGTTAGGTAGTGTTTTTAGTTATCTAGGAGTTGTAGAGTCCTAATCCTTAAAGGACTCTTATTTGTGGGTTATTTTTGGACGAAATTCCACTCTATTTAAGAGGGATTTCAGCCATGATATTATTAGACTTGATATGATATTTTAAGGTTATTCCTTAGTTACTTTGTGTTTGATTCTCTATGTTAGAGTTCATTCATCTTTGAGTTACTGTATCAATAAGTTTGGTTTATACTTATTGTGATGTTTCAGCCCCCATTGATATTCAACCTTGCGGGAGAAAGGTTGTTTATATTCCCCCATAAACTGTTCGAGATAGAGAAAGATCAGATCTTTAAGCCGAACCTTGGTATCTGTACATCGGTTTCGCATCAGATAATATCAACAAAACTATGCTCTTAAAAAAGACAGTTCTGCATATACAAAAAACGTTGATAACTTACTTTGAGTAGCATCCGTGCTTCACCTTCCCTACAGTGTGCCTTTGGCCTATCAGGTTTCAATTGAACACAAACCTCAGCATCCTGCAGAGCTTGAATCCCTTGCACCAAAAGTGCCCAACATAAACTTCGATCGGATAATATTCTTGCATCACTTGGTTCCGCAAGGTTTGCCTGCACCAGAAGCATCAAAATTGAATAGGTTCTTAAATAAGTCACCCCACGTTAGGGTCAAAGTTCTCACCTCAGTGTACCAAAATACAGTATCCATAAAATCCTTCTTGTTAAGTGCTTCTGTTCCTTTGTCTTTTGACATCCGAAAGACCTTTTTCATCGCCAGTTCCCTCTGAAAAAAGAATAAGAATAGTCGTGAACAAAGGGCCGCCATACTTCTTAACCAGATCCACAGCTTAAGCAGGTAGAAATTACCAAACATAGCATGGACTGTTCAAATAAATTGTTATTGCATCACCAAAAATCACATAATCAACTATTAGAAGTCCAGGAAGAGAACACGCCTTAACATATTAAACTTGTGGAGGTCAATCATGGTATTTCTCACACAGTTACAGAAAATGAAAAAGATATTTTGAAACAGTAGCATTGAGCTCCAACAACTGCGAAAGAAATTCGAACTCAAGGGGAGTAGAAAGCCTTGTTCACATAAATTAATCCCTAGGCAACTTTTGTTCTTGATTTTAGCCTGCTTTAGTTTTTCCTGCCACAAGCAGGATAATTAAGAGAAGCACAACCGATGCTCCAAACAAGCACATATAGGCCTTTAATAAATATCAGAAAGAAGCCGGACGATAGAGAAACAGAAGAAACAAGTAATATAGTTCACATAAAAGCAGGAACCGTTGAAAATTTTAGATGAAATATACCATGGAAAGTGAAAGCTTCCTTCCAACTTAAAAAAGCTGAAGAAAACAAATAAAACAAAAAAGAGAGTCTTTATACTTTTTACATTAAAAAAATATGTAGATTAAATTTGGAAGAACAGATAAAAACAACAAAATGTGGTCAGTGGAGATCAATAATAGAAAGAACCTAGCATAGTTGTTCTAGAGGAAAGTGTAGCAAGACCTGTTTACTAGCTTCTGCAGAGAGAACATGCTTCATGATTCCTGCAACACTCCAGCTTGGAAAGGATGGCATAGGAGAAGTAGCAGGAAAAAGAGCTATAACTGCTGTATCGTGACCACGCATCGCTGCATACTCCAATGGGGTTACACCAGACTGCATCAGAGGCCAATTTTTTTTTTTTTAAATGATTAGGAACTATCAATCTAGTTAGTTAATCAACAACAGATAATTAAATTAATTAGAGGCCGTTGTGCAGACAAATTCATTTTAGAACTAATTGTTCCTGAATATCTTATCTACAATCTGCTCACCTATCCCTGCATCTTTTACCTCGGATACTAGTCTTGAGTCTTGACAACATCTTTTTCAACAAGTTCTATAAATGTAAAGCTTATTGTGTCTGTGCATTAGGATCAGCCCCAAATTTCAACAAGTGATTGATAATATCATTTTCCCCTTGACAGACAGCTACTATAAGAGGTGTCTTCCCACATGAGCGAGCATTTGGATCCGCTCCAGCATGCATGTTAGTCACAAAGAACATAATCATGAACATGAAAATTGCAAACATTCTTCAACTCAACCATATTTCCAAGAATATAAAATCATATGTATAACTTTCAAACATACCCTAAGTAATAGCTCAAAACACTCAAATGACTTGGCCGTAATTGACAGCATAAGAGACGTAAAGCAGAGATGTGTAACTGGATTTGGCTACAGGCAAAAAGATCAAAACAGGAATTAGTACAAATTTATTAATTGAATAGAATCCTAATCTCAATGTAGAACATATGCAATCCTCTAGATAACTCATGACTAAACTTACCAATGAAAGGAGTCCAGGTCCTCTTAAACAGAATAGGCGAACAAGAATTTTGTTTTCAAATCAAGGGAAATATATTAGGTAACATCCAGCTAAAATACTCTTAGAAATTGATATGAAAAAATAAAAGATAAAAAATACTAAGAAGCAGAAACAAAAAGCCACTTGGGGAATCACAATGTGTACAACTTGGTTTCAGAACCAATGTCAATTCGCTGTAAAAGGCTATTTAAAATCTGAGACAACGGCCAGAATAAAGGAGCAGTTCAATTACAACAACATAATTGAAACTTTATATAAAGATAAACAAGTGAGAATAGTTTTTTTCTAAAAGTTAGGTGGTGAAAAAACTGTGAAGAAACATAGGAATACAATGTTTTGTTGAAGAGTCATTGATGAACCACAAACTTGTTCAGGTGAAGGGTCCTATTTGTGGGAAGACAAAAAGTACTGTATTTCAAATATATACTCAATGAAGACAAAAAGCACAAAAATAAAACTAGACATCTTAAAGATACGTGGTAGGAATCTCAATGCAGTTGTACCAATTCAGAGGCCCAGCTCTTATTCAGACTCTGTAGTTACAAGTTCCTGTGTGTACCCTACCATTTATGTTGCTCTGACACGAGGGAAAAATTACCAGAACTTTGTATACAGTACTATAAATATTATAAGCAACCATAGAAAAACGTGACTAAAACAAAAGCTTAGAGCTAATAAAAACCATCAAGAAGAATAGTCACAGATTTCAGAAGCTTGTCTTACATCTGAACCTTTATCTAATAAAATCTTCACAGCTTCAGTGTTTCCTCTCTGGGCAGCAAGGTGCAGCGGTGTTCCTGATTGAGATTGTATATCCATTTTGGCACCTTTTGATATCAGCAGCTGCAACAGTTCCTTGTTTCCTGATATGTACATAATGCCAGTTCAGTAAATTACAATAAACAACTTATAAATCTGAGTTTCATTAGGAAGAGAAAGGATGCCTAACTGGATGCCCACCCAGGAGCCTAAAGATTAAAATAAATAAAAGGGCATAAGTAGCCACAATCCTCACTATGAGTTACAAATGTCATGGACACAAAAACTAGAACTAAAAGTCTCTCAATATGGTTTTGTAGAAACACCTAAATGACAAAAGGGCCATAGATGTCCAAGATTTGTCTGACTTTGTTATATCAAACACAGTAAGCAAACTTTGGTACATCTTGGAGATCCATAAAGCATTTACCAAGCCCTTATCAAATGAACATACAAAATCTGACTGATATGAAATTGGCTTCATTCAAAAGATGATAATACGAGCAAAATCCCACTGATATGAATTTATTGTTATGAACATTGTAATTTATGTGCATTACAGATATGTGGTTAAAACCACACTAGCATCTAAAACCACAAAGAAAAATTAGACTCCAGTGACCATAATGAACACAAGATAGACTAGAACTCCAAGAAGAAATGTTTCCTATACCAGAGACCCACCTTTTTCAGCAGCGTAGTGCAAAGGAGCGAAGCCCCCATTGTTTCTACTTTCAATGTCCGCACCAATTTCAACAAGATAAATAGCAGTTGGTTGACTTTGCTCAAGAATTGCATGATGTAAAGCAGTATTACCTGTGAAAGCTCAACTTATCAATGAACATGACCAATGCACAATTACTTGGTCTTAATTAATTTCCATCAAAATTTCAAAGCAAGTTTGTCGGAAATTCCAAATGAACTCATAACAATTAGTGCATTTATCAATTATTGCATGCAAACATAAACTACCAAAACGTGTTAAAATCAAAACCTCTAATCTTAACATCCTTCTAATAATGTGGAAAACAACCTAAAAATTTGCAAAATTAGTTCCCTTACCTCACCATAAATAGTACACAAAAGTTTAAACGTAACATAATTGAAGTAGTTTAATAATTCAAATTCCAAATAAGAATTTTAAAAAAACATTGATTCAAAACTTCATAGTGAAAACAATAATTAAATACTCAAAGACACGGATTACCGTCATAGTCTGTCACGTCAATGTCGACTTTACAGTTTTCAATTAGATACTCGCATATCTCAGTCTTCCCCGTTGCAGCGGCCAGGTGAAGTGCCTCCACCATTGCTTCGCCTTTGCCCAATCGACTGGCTATCCCTGATTCAACAAGTATTTCACGATTTCCGAAATCAAACTTCAAAAAACATTTCAAAATACAACAGGAATCAAGACAAAATCATTACGGTGCAAAAATCAAAACGTATTAACACAAAATCCGAAGTATAACTCCAAAAGACATTATAAAAAGACAACAAGAACCAAGACGATATCATTACGGTGGAAAAAATCCCAAAAAAAAAAACTATAGTAAACGCACTTCTGATTCAATAAGTATTAACACAAAATCCGAAATATAACTTCAAAAAACATTTTAAAAAATATCAGGAACCAAGACGATATCATTACGGGAGAAAAAATCAACAGATAAACAAATCAAAGTAAACCGTACACTTGAGTCGCGTAAGATTCCCCTTGAAGGCTGCGGAGAGAAAATCTTTGCAATCATCTGGGAAATTGATTATGGAAATGCATGAATGTGAATAATTCAAGAGCAAAATCAACAACAATTTCAGAGTGATCAGAAGAAATCATGAAGTAAGGAAGTTAGTGTACAGGATTCAAGTGACAAATACTATTTTTATAAATATCCAAAAGCTTTATACACAAGCACCTTGGTATTCACTTTTCTTTTTTGTCACTTGAATCCTCTACAAGTGGTATCAGAGCAGGTTGTCAGGGATCGTAGTTGAGATCGTCGATTGACGAGTCATAGATCGAGGTACGACGAAACTCTGTTGAACACAATCAGGGATTGTGAAGTCATTGGTCGGGGACCAAACTTACTTGGTTAGACATCGAACGTCACCAAGTCACGATGGCAGAGTTCGTAAATACCAACAGCATCGAAAAACTTAGCGATGACAACTACCATGACTGGAGTATATGTCTCAAGTTTTACTTGAGAGGACAAGGCTTGTGGGAGATGATCGACGGCAACCAGACAACGCCACTTGAAGGAGGAACTGCTGCTGAAAACAAGAAGTGGGATGCCAATGCCGGTAAGGCTTAATCTATCCTAGCCTTAACCGTAGAGAAAAGATTTTTGGACAAAATTAAGGATGCTAAAACTCCCAAAGAAGCTTGGGATGTTTTGGCGGAGTGTTTTGCAAAGGCAAATGATTCCAAATTGCAGAGACTCGAGAATGAGTTGATGAGTCTCTCACAGGGCGATATGACAGTAAGTCAGTTTTTTGACAAAGTTAAATCTTTGTCCGAAAAGATTACAAAGTTAGATCCTCTTCATCCTATCAATGAGACACGGATGAGAAGGATAATAGTGCGTGGGCTTCGACAAGAATTTTAATCCACTTATAGCAGCAACTCGTGGATGGGCCAAACAACCCACTCTTAACGAGTTGGAATTCATGTTGGCAGACGAAGAAGCTCTCAATAAACTAAAGGTTAGAGCTTCAGATAAAGATAATGAGAAAGCTCTCTTTATCATAAGAGGACATTTTAAAGGAAAGAAAATTTTAGAAGAAACAAATAATGAAGGAAGGAGTAGTTCGAAGCCCGATTCCCATAAAGTACAGGTGAATCAAAAAGAAACAAAGGTCTGAGGAATCAAAGACGAGATGATATATGCTTCAACTGTGGGAAGAAAGGTCACTTCGCCCGAGATTACTGGCATAGGCAAGAAAAAGGTAACATTGCTATTAAGAAACATATCGAAGGCAGTGATGATGATTGGGACGTTGAGGCAACCACGACAATAGTAGAAGATCATGCAATGGCCGCGGTAAGTGAAACTTTAATTGATTTCCATAATGATTGGATAGTAGATTCAGGATGCTCTAATCACATGACGGGAGATAAAGAGAAGTTCCTGAATATGGAAGAATATAATGGGAAACGAGTTGTTGTGACTGCTAACAACTAAAGAATTCCAATTGCGCATGCTGGAAAGGCCGCAGTGGTACCTCGTCTCAACTCAAATGAGATAGAGCTAGAGAAAGTGATGTATGTGCCAGGGATGAAGAAGAATCTCATCTCAGTATCACAGTTGATTTCAGATGGGAACTATGTTGTGTTCGGTCCGAAAGATGTAAAGGTTTGTCGTAACTTGAAGCTAGAAGAACCACCAGCAATGGAAGGACGTAGACTAGAGTCCGTCTACGTGATGTCGGCAGAAACCGCCTATGTGGATAAGGCAAGGAAAAATGAGACACCAGATTTATGGCACGCTCGGCTAGGGCACGTTAACTACACAAGATTAAAGGTGATGATGAAAAATGCGATGGTTAAGGGACTTCCACAGCTAGAGTTACGCGATAACATTGTATGTGCCGGATGTCAGTACGGGAAAAGCGCACCAACTATCATATGAAGAGTCAAAGTTCATAGCCAAATCACCACTGGAGCTAATACACTCAGACGTGTTTGGACCAGTGAAGCAACCATCGGTAAGTGGCTATCGATATATGATAACATTTATCGATGATTATTCTCGTTATGTCTGGGTCGATTTTATGAAAGAAAAGTCGGAGGCGCTGGACAAACTCAAAGCTTTCAAGGAGAAAGTTGAAAGTTAGGTAGGTCGTCGGATACAATGTCTACGGACAGATGATGGTGGTGAATATACCTCACATGTGTTTACAGAGTTCTTGAAGAACAACAAGATCCGACGACAATTGACATGTCCTAACACCCCACAACAGAATGGAGTTGCGGAGAGAAAAATAGACATCTGGCGGAAACTTGTAGAAATATGATTCATGCCAAGAACGTACAAGCACGTTTTTGGGCTGAATGCATGAAGACAGCCGCTTATATCACTAACCGGCTACCGCAGGCAAAACTAGGATTTATTTCGCCATATGAGAAGCTTTGGAAGAAGAAACCATCGGTGTCTCATCTCAGAGTATT
Source organism: Vinca minor (assembly GCA_026122235.1). Lineage (NCBI taxonomy): Eukaryota > Viridiplantae > Streptophyta > Magnoliopsida > Gentianales > Apocynaceae > Vinca > Vinca minor. The sequence goes on along the minus strand of JAOCZM010000201.1, from coordinate 8,403,143 downwards.
CGGATGTGTTTGCTACGTACTAGTGCCCGATCATTTACGAAGCAAGTTTGACAAGAAGGCAATTAGGTGCATCTTTGTGGGCTATAATCCACAAAGAAAAGACTGGGTTTGCTGCAACCCAGATACCGGGCGCTGTTACACATCTAGAGATGTGGTGTTTGATGAAGCATCATCATGGTGGTCATCTGAAGCTTTAAAACTACCAGTTTCGAAAGAGATAAAAGAAAATGTCGAAGAAAATCTTAAGGAGCAAGAGGGAGATTCCCCACCTATTAAAACAATCGAAGAAGAAATTGTAGTACCAGAAGAACAAGCGTCGAGAAAAGGGAAAAGTCCATGGGAAACTGGAGTGTACAAAATTACAGAAGAACAAAGGCCAGCCAATATGAAGTAGAAGATGAAGAAAAAGAATCTGAGCCACAACTTCGACGCTCCACTAGACAAAGAAAGAAAAATCCAAGGTATGCTAATGCAGCGCTGATCGAAAGTAATAGAGAACCTGACACGTACGAGGAAGCAGCTCAGAGAAAAGAGTGGAGAACAGCAATGGAAGAAGAGATACATGCACTAAGGCAAAACGAGACATGGGACTTAGTGCCTAGACCAAATAATGTACAACCTATTTCTTGCAAATCGGTGTACAAGTTAAAAACTAGACCATATGGCTCGATTGATAGGTTCAAAGCTCGGTTGGTGGCCTGAGGATTCTAACAGAAATATGGATTGGACTACGATGAAACATTCAGTCCAGTGGCGAAGATTACGACTGTTTGTGTACTACTTGCCTTAGCAGCAAGTAAGTCATGGAGGTTATGGCAGATGGATGTTAAAAATGCATTGTTGCACGGAGAGCTTGATAGAAACATTTATATGCAGCAACCTAGAGGTTTTGAGAACAAGGCACACCCGAAGTATGTGTGTAAGTTAAAGAAGGTGCTTTATGGACTGAAACAAACACCTAGAGCATGGTACGGGAAAATAGTAGAGTTTCTAATACAAAATGGATATTCAATGGCACCAGCAGACTCAAGCTTATTCGTAAAGAATCGAGAAGGAAAGTTAGCCATAGTATTGGTGTACGTTGATGATCTGATTATCACTGGAGATTATCAGGAAGAAATCAAGCAGATCAGGTCAAATCTCTCAGTTCGTTTTCAGATGAAAGAACTTGGAGAGTTGAAGCACTTTCTTGGTTTGGAGATAGAACGGGTGAATGACGGGATATTCCTATGTCAAGAAAAGTATGCCAAGGACCTTCTACAAAAATTTTGAATGCTTGACTGCAAACCTATTACAACACCAATAGAAGTAAATGCTCGGTTTTGTTCGGTTGAAGGTAAAGATCTTGAAGATGTGACGATGTACAGGCAACTCGTTGGAAGTTTGACCTATCTAACATTAACGAGGCCTGACATCTCATACGCTATCAGAGTAGTAAGTCGATTTATGAAAAAGTCAAAGAAGCCTCATCTAGAAGCAATAAGGAGAATACTGAGGTACGTAAAAGAAACTATAGACTATGGCTTGTTCTATAAGAAGACAGATGCATCTAAAGTAGTAGAATACTACGATGCTGATTACGCTGGTGACCTTGATACTCGCCGATCAACTACTGGATATATGTTTATTCTCGGTTCAGGAATTATCTCATGGTGCAGTAAGAGACAACCTACAGTATCATTGTCAAGTACTGAGGCTGAGTTTCGTGCTGCAGCAATGGCAGCTCAAGAATGCGCTTGGCTATTACAGTTGTTGGAAGATCTTTATCAACCAGTACATGAAGCGGTAAAGTTACATTGTGATAACCAATCGGCGATACGACTAGCGGAAAAATCCAGTGTTTCATGCTAGGACGAAACATGTGGAAGTTCACTACCACTTTGTTCGAGAAAAGGTTCTATGTGGAGATATCGAAATGAAGCTCGTGAAGATCGGGAAGCAAGTTGCAGACATTTTCACGAAGGGACTCAATGGGACAAAATTTGAAGAATTTCGAAGACAGCTCGGCATAACTACACGAGCAACAATAAGAGAGCGTAGTTGTTGAGGGGGAGTGTTAAGAAAATAAATCACCAACTCCTCTCTCACTATTTCTAGAAGCTTCATGATTGATCATGTTTGATCAAGAATTCTCTAGTGGAAGACAATTCTCTACACAATTCTAGAGGATTTTGAAGAGTGCTCCTAACAATTACTATAGAAGCTTCAAGAATTATCAAGTAATTTTGTTTATGTAGAATTATCTAGAATTAGCTCTAAGCTTCTCTAGGAATCCATAAAATTCTAGAAGAAAGTAGAGTACTCCACCAACATTATAATGTTGGCTATAAACTAGTATAAATAGGATAGCATGGCTAATGTTTAGCAATGCTCTCAAGTGAATACCATGGTGCTTGTGTATAAAGTTTTTGGATATTTATAAAAATAGTATTTGTCACTTGAATCCTCTACAGTTAGAGAATCGGACCTACACTTTCCATGGCTTTTCAGTTTCCAGAGCTCTATTCTTAGTGAAAATGGGGTATAACAGAAGAGGAGTTACGAGCAAGGAAATGGAGAACTATATATATGATGCAAGTGAAAAAAGTATAATTTTTCTAATTTTAATTCAGGCGCCAAAATGGTGACGGTGGTGACTTGCCACGTCATTTAAGATCAGTTATAACTGTCATTTCAGTAGAAAAATAAAATTCTAATATAAGATCGGCCTTGTGAGACTGATCACACTGCCCTCTCACATGAGTTGTGGTGGGACTTACTTGTAGGTATGCTCCACTCCAACTAGAGAGCCGTGTGGTCAGTCCCACAAGGCCGGATCTATACCAAAGTGACCCTATCTTACCGCCTTACTGTTTAGGCCTATCAGCTATGGGACTATGGCCTCATTCCACGGTTTTTGATGAAAAGTCATTCTGCGTATACTTGTCACAAAGAAAAAACTTCTTAGTATGGACGGTTCAGATCATATCACTCAAGACGGTTTCGACCAATGAGTATATGAAATATTTACGAATTTTTTAAAATATAGTCTTTTAATTCACATTTTTCTTTAAAAATAAACGATTTGTACAAAAGAAAAACTTGAGAAAGAAAACAAAATAAAAAATAAAAATAGTAAAATGGTCACATGGCTCAAGGGAAAGAACTTAAATCTATCAAAATTAAAAATACTAAACGAATCATATTCTTAAGACATACGATAAATTATATTTCGTACTTGGACTTGGTTAAATATTTCTAAATGGATATGGACCTGTTTGGCGTTTAGATATCTCTAAACAAAGTCTATACCAATATCATATGCATATTATTTCTCAATATACGTGTTGGATGCAGACACATATCTGTTTCGTATGTAGGTCTAAACACAAGGTCCTAATTCACATTAAAAGTAAGGCAAATTGGTTCTACGGGTCCAAAAACTATTTTCCTTTGGTGATTTTTGTCCAAAATCTATTTTTTTACAAAGCATAGTATCAAAACAATTTATATTTGGTGAGATAGGTCCTTCCGTCCAAAATTTCTTCAGTCAACTGTTAATTAAATTTTGAATTTGTTCAACCTTAAAACTATCAAGGGTATTTTTGAGATATTAGACATTAAACCCCCATACCCTCCCCTACCCGACCCCCTCCCACCACCCCTACCCTACGCCACTCTCTCAGACCCCTCTTTGGCAGTTCCCCCTCGCTCGCTTTTTTGCTCATTGTGGCTTGATATGTTGAATTTGGCTATTGAATTTGGTTTCTCAATGGTCACCACCAGGGGCGAAGACATGGGGCGGGGGTGGGGCCCTCGAAATTTTTAAAAATATTACTATTTATCGAAATTTTATATGTATTTTGGAAAATTTTGAAATTTTTTATCAGTTTTTATTGCCCCCAATATTTTTACCGTTTTTATTGCCCCCAATATTTTTTTTGCCGTTTTTATCACTTGAACTCTGTAGTTCTACCTATTGTTGCAGTTTCGCCCCCAACACCAAATTCCTTTCTTTGTCCCTGGTCACCACAACAAAGATGGGTGCCATTTTTTCTCTACAAATCGATCAGAAGAAAAAGAACCCATTACAAGATTTTGGTAATTCCCCTTGTTGTTGCAACAGATGATGAAAATGTTGTTGTCATTGTTAACCAACTTTTACAATGCAAATTTATTTGTTTTCTGCAGCAGAAGGAGAAAAGTAGATTTTTTGTGATTTATTTTAATTTTAAGTGATAATGAAATTGAGGGAGATTTGAGGGGATGTTTGGGTATATTTTGGAGGATTTGGAGGAAGAAAATATGTGAGGTAGGGGTCTGAGAGAGTGGGGTGCGTCTAGAAGGGGGTGGGGTAGGGTAGAGTAGGGGTTGGGAAAGGCAGGGTTTGGAAGTTTAATGTCCAAAATCTCAAAAATACCCTTGATAATTTTAGAGTTGATCAGATTAAAAATTTAATTAACAGTTGATTGAAGGAATTTTTGACGGAAGGACCTACCTCACCAGACATAAATTGTTTTGATACTATTCTTTGTAAAAAAAAATAGATTTTGGACAAAAATCACCAAAGAAAAATAGTTTTTGGATCCGTAAAACCAATTTGCCTTAAAAGTAATCATTTATTTATCAATCTCATCCGTAAAACCAATTTGCCTTAAAAGTAATCATTTATTTATCAATCTCAATTATTGAGTCTTGAATTGATTTTCAACTCAAAATTTATTCCACTTTTTTTTACTTTTTTTTTTTTTTGTTAAGACTCCACCATTTCTCTCATAAAAATCCACCACACACCCCATAATAAAAACAATGAAGTTTTCTACTTTTTTTTGCGGGGGTGAAAAATGAAGTTTTCATTAAAATGAAAAATCAATTCAATCGCGGTTACCCTTTATTATCATCTTAAAGATTATTGACATAAGTAATCAGGGACGAAGTCAGGAATTTGGTGTTGGGGGGTGAAATTGCAAAAAATTCTTGGGGGTGATAAAAGTGGCAAAAAAAAATTCTTGGGGAGGAGAAACTGATAAAATTTTCTACAATACATATAAAATTTCGATAAATAGTAATATTTTTAAAAAATCTTGGGGCGGTGGGCCACGTAAGTAATTCCTACACATGTAAATTAACCAATAAATATGATACACAATACATGTGAGAAAATAAAACAATTAATGTCAACTCCTTTTCCTATAAGCTTACTTCTTTCGTTTTCTATATATATTATACTCATTAGCAAGAGATCAAAGCAATAATAAAGCTAGCTAAATCTCACATATTTTCACTCAAACACTTCAATTTCCTCAACCATCAAGAAAAACAATTCTATAACAAGAAACTCAATGCAAATACCAATTCTAATTGTCTTTATAATTTATCTCAATTTTTTTGCCGTATTTTTAAAATGAGAATTTCATTTAATAACATTTTCTATTTTTTTTATTAAGTTGAACTCCTCAAAGGAAAAAAAGAAACCTTTCGGCACGAACCGAACTGAATTGAATCATACCGAAATAATTTTGATATTTGATATTCAGTTTATACTTTTTACATTAAAAAAATATGTAGATTAAATTTGAAAGAACAGATAAAAACAATAAAATGTGATCAGTGGAGATCAATAATAGAAAGAACCTAGCATAGTTGTTCTAGAGGAAAGTGTAGCAAGACCTGTTTACTAGCTTCTGCAGAGAGAACATGCTTCATGATTCCTGCAACACTCCAGCTTGGAAAGGATGGCATAGGAGAAGTAGCAGGAAAAAGAGCTATAACTGCCGCATCGTGACCACGCATCGCTACATACTCCAATGGGGTTACACCAGACTGCATCAGAGGCCGAAAAAATTCTTAAAATGAGTAGGAACTATCAATCTAGTTAGTTAATCAACAACAGATAATTAAATTAACTAGAGGCCGTTGTGCAGACAAATTCATTTTAGAACTAATTGTTCCTGAATATCTTATCTACAATCTGCTCACCTATCCCTGCATCTTTTACCTCGGATACTAGTCTTGAGTCTTGACAACATCTTTTTCAACAAGTTCTATAAATGTAAAGCTTACTGTGTCTGTGACATTAGGATCAGCCCCAAATTTAACAAGTGATTGATAATATCATTTTCCCCTTGACAGGCAGCTACTATAAGAGGTGTCTTCCCATATGAACAAGCATTTGGATCCGCTCCAGCCTGCATGTTATTCACAAATAACAGAATCATGAACATGAAAATTGCAAACATTCTTCAACTCAACCATATTTCCAAGAATATAAAATCATATGTATAACTTTTCAAACATACCTTAAGTAATAGCTCAAAACACTCAAATGACTTGGCCGTAATTGACATCATAAGAGACGTAAAGCAGAGATGTGTAACTGGATTTGGCTGCAGGCAAAAAGATCAAAACAGGAATTACTACAAATTTATTAATTGAATAGAATCCTAATCTCAATGTAGAACAGATGCAATCCTCTAGATAACTCATGACTAAACTTACCAATGAAAGGAGTCTATGTACTTTTAAACAGAATAGGCGAAAAAGAATTTTGTTTTGAAATCAAAGGAAATATATTATGTAACATCCAGCTAAAATACTCTTAGAAATTGATATAAAAAAATTAAAAAAAACAAAAAAAAACTAAGAAGCAGAAACAAAAAGCCACTTGGGGAATCACAATGCGTACACCTTGGTTTCAGAACCAAAATCAATTCGCTGTAAAAGGCTATTTAAAATCTGAGACAACAGCCAGAATAAAGGAGCAGTTCAATTACAACAACATAATTGAAACTTTATATAAAGATAAAAAAGTGAGAATAATTTTTTTCTAAAAGTTAGGTGGTGAAAAAACTGTGAAGAAACAGAGGAATATAATGTTTTGTTGCAGAGTCATTGATGAACCACAAACTTGTTCAGGTGAAGGGTCCTATTTGTGGGAAGATAAAAAGTACTGTATTTCAAATATATACTCAATGAAGACAAAAAGTACAAAAATAAAACTCGACATCTTTAAGATACGTGGTAGGAATCTCAATGCAGTTGTATCAATTCAGACGCCCAGCTCTTATTCAGACTATGTAGTTACAAGTTCCTGTGATGACCTTGAAAGTTAATAAACTGGGTACCCTACCATTTATGTTGCTCTGACACGAGGGATAAATTACCAGAACTTTGTATACAGTACTATAAATATTATAAGCAACCATAGAAAAACGTGACTAAAACAAAAGCTTAGCGCTAATAAAAACCATCAAGAAGAATAGTCACAGATTTCAGAAGCTTGTTTTACATCTGAACCTTTATCTAATAAAATCTTCACAAACGATCAAGTGTTTCCTCTCTGGGCAGCAAGGTGCAGCGGTGTTCCTGATTGAGAATGTATATCCATTTTGGCACCTTTTGATATCAGCAGCTGCAACAGTTCCTTGTTTCCTGATATGTACATCATGCCAGTTCAGTAAATTACAATAAACAACTTATAAATCTGAGTTTCATTAGGAAGAGAAAGGATGCCTAACTAGATGCCCACCCAGGAGACTAAAGATTAAAATAAATAAAAGGGCATAAGTAGCCACAATCCTCACTATGAGTTACAAATGTCATGGACACAAAAACTAGAACTAAAAGTCTCTCAACATGGTTTTGTAGAAACACCTAAATGACAAAAGGGCCATAGATGTCCAAGATTTGTCTGACTTTGTTATATCAAACACAGTAAGCAAACTTTGGTACATCTTGGAGATCCATAAAGCATTTACCAAGCCCTTATCAAATGAACATACAAAATCTGATTGATATAAAATTAGCTTCATTCAAAATATGATAATACGAGCAAAATCACGAGAAAAAGTTTCCTATACCAGAGACCCACATTTTTCAGCAGTGTAGTGCAAAGGAGCGAAGCCCCCCTGTTTCTACTTTCAATGTCCACACCAATTTCAACAAGATAAAGAGCAGTTGGTTGACTTTGCTCAAGAATTGCATGAAGTAAAGCAGCATTACCTATGAAAGATCAACTTATCAATGAACATGACCAATGCACAATTACTTGTTCTTAATTAATTTCCATCAAAATTTCAAAGCAAGTTTGTCGGAAATTCCAAATGAACTCATAACAATTAGTGCATTTATCAATTATTGCATGCAAACATAAACTACCAAAACGTGTTAAAATCAAATCCTCTAATCTTAACATCCTTTCTAATAATGTGGAAAACAACCTAAAAATTTGCAAAATTAGTTCCCTTACCTCACCATAAATAGTACACAAAAGTTTAAACGTAACATAAATGAAGTAGTTTAATAATTCAAATTCCAAATAAGAATTTTAAAAAACATCGATTCAAAACTTCATAGTGCAAACAATAATTAAATACTCAAAGACACGGATTACCGTCATAGTCTCTCACGTCAATGTCGACTTTACAGTTTTCAATTAGATACTCGCATATCTCAGTCTTCTCCCGTTGCAGCGGCCAGGTGAAGCGCCTCCGCCATTGCTTCGTCTTTGCCCAATCGATTGGCTATCCCTGATTCAACAAGTATTTCATGATTTCCGAAATCAAACTTCAAAAAACATTTCAAAATACAACAGGAACCAAGACGAAATCATTACGGTGCAAAACAATACAAAAAAAAACAATTCAACATGTATTAACACAAAATCTGAAGTATAACTTCAAAAGACATTATAAAAGGACAACAAGAACCAAGATGATATCATTACGGTGGAAAAAATCCAAAAAAAAAAAAAAAAACTAAAGTAAACGCACTCCTGATTCAATAAGTATTAACAAAAAATCCGAAATATAACTTCAAAAAACATTTAAAAAAACATCGAGAACCAAGATGATATCATTACGGGAGAAAAAATCAACAGATAAACAAATCAAAGTAAACCTTACACTTGAGTCGCGTAAGATTCCCCTCGGAAGCCGTGGAGAGAAAATCTTTGCAATCATCTGCGAAATTGATTATGGAAATGCATGAATGTGAATAATTCAAGAGCAAAATCAACAACGGTTTTAGTGTGATCAGAAGAAATCATGAAGTAAGGAAGTTAGAGAATCGGACCTACACTTTCCATGGCTTTTCAGTTTCCAGAGCTCTATTCTCAGTGAAAATGGGGTATAACAGAAGAGGAGTTACAAGCAAGGAAAGGGAGAGCTATATATATGACGCAAGTGAAAAAGTATAATTTTTCTAATATTAATTCAGGCGCCAAAATGGTGACGGTGGTGACTTGCCACGTCATCTAAGATCAGTTATAACTGTCATTACAGTAGAAAAATAAAATTATGATATAAGACCGGTCTTGTGAGACTGATCTCACTATCCTCTCACATGAGTTGTGGCGGGACCTACTTTGTAGGTATGCTCCACTCTAACAAAAGAGCTATGGGTCAGCCCACAATGCCCGAATCTATACCAAAGTGACCCTATCTTACCGCCTTATTGTTTAGGCCTATCAGCTATGGGACTATGGCCTCATTCCACGGTTTTTTTTTTGACGAAAAGTCATTCTGCGTATACTTGTCACAAAAAAAAAAAAACTTCTTAGTACGGACGGTCCAGATCATATCACTCAAGACAGTTTCGACCAATGAGTATATGAAATATTTACGAACTTTTTAATATGGTCTTTTAATTCACATTTTTCTTTAAAATAAACGATTTGTATAAAAGAAAAACTTGAGAAAGAAAAAAAATAAAAAATAAAAAAAAGTAAAATTGTCACATGGCTCAAGGGAAAGAACTTAAATCTATCAAAATTAAAAATACTAAACGAATCTTATTCTTAAGACATACGATAAATTATATTCCGTACTCGGACTTGTTTAGATATTTCTAAATGGATATAGACCTGTTTGGCGTTTAGATATCTCTAAACAAACTTTATACCAATATCATATGCGTATTATTTCTCCAGATACGTGTTGGATTTGTTTCGTTTGTAGGTCTAAACACAAGGTCCTAGTTCACATTAAAAGTAATCATTTATTTATCAATCGCAATTATTGAGTCTTGAATTGATTTTCAACTCAAATTTTATTCCACTTTTTTTTTGTTAAGACTCCACCATTTCTCTCATAAAAGTCCACCACACACCCCATAATAAAAACAATGAAGTTTTCTACTTTTTTTTGGGGGGTGAAAAATGAAGTTTTCATTAAAATGAAAAATCAATTCAATCGCGATTACCCTTAATTATCATCTTAAAGATTATTGACATAAGTAATCAGGGACGAAGCCAGGAATTTGGTGTTGGGGGTCGAAATTGCAAAAAAATCTTGGGGGTAATAAAAGTGGCAAAAAAAATTCTTGGGGAGGAGAAACTGATAAAAGTTTTCTAAAAGTTTCTAAAATACACATAAAATTTCGATAAATAGTAATATTTTTAAAAATCTTGGGAGCGGTGGGCCATGTAAGTAATTGTAATTCCTACACATGTTAATTAACCAATAAATATGATACACAATACATGTGAGAAAATAAAACAATTAATGTCAACTCCTTTTCCTATAAGCTTACTTCTTTCTTTTTCTATATATATTATACTCATTAGCAAGAGATCAAAGCAATAATAAAGCTAGCTAAATCTCACATATTTTCACTCAAACACTTCAATTTCCTCAACCATCAAGAAAAACAATTCTCTAACAAGAAACTCAATGCAAATACCAATTCTAATTGCCTTTATTGGTCTATGTATGTGACCATTTGAATTGGGTAGCCCCGAGGTTGGTACGGTATCAAATCAGACATCATGGAGTACCGGTAAGCATCGTATCGGACAAGGTTTCGAGATTTGTGTCACGGTTCCGACGGAGTTTCAATCGGTATACTATCAGGTCCTACTGCCTTCTTTGGTTTCATCCTTTTAAGGGCCTCTTTGCTACTGCCTTGATTTTGGACGGCCGGTGAGCAATCACGGTCGGCCGAGGCTTGTCTGTTTTCAGGTAGGTCAGTCGGGCGTATTGCTATTTTTTTATAATAGGGATTTAATTAAATTTCAAATTTTATCTCAAATTTTTTGCCGTATTTTTAAAATGAGAATTTCATTTAATAACATTTCTATAAAAAAAAACTTCAACAAAAATCAAGAACTCACCACGAGGCCACCCTACATTTTATATAATTTTCACATATATCCCTAATATTTGTATAATTTGCATATGTAATCCAAAACTTTAATAAATTATCAAAAACTTCAACAAAAATCAAGAACTCGCCACGAGGCTACTTTTCATTGGAACTAGATAAAATCTTCTGCAATGTTGTTGAGTTGATTAGAAATGGGTTCGAATTAGGAATTTGTAGAATTATAAACGTATATATAGTTAATTTTCCCGCTTGTGGTGGCTTGGTAAAAAAATACAGGTAGGGGTGTCAGCGGGTTCGGGCCGACCTGAACCCGTCTCAATTTATTTGGTTCGGTTTTGAAAACGTCATAATAATTTGGTTCGGTATTCGGTTTTCAATTTTCAGAAATAGTACTGTCAAACGGACTGAAAGTCCGTGGACCGGTCCGTAATCCGTACTAAATGGATTGGGTATGGACTTGAAAATGATAGTCCATTTAAATGCAGGTATTTTGGGTCCGGATCCGTTTGGATATAGACTTTGCGGACTGGACCCAAACTAGTATGTGGATTTAGGGTTTTTTTCTTCACATAATCGTTCAATTCCAAATTTTGGCCTCTGAAATTGTCGGGAGATATTCCAATTCCAAATTTTTTTATTTGAAAAAAAAAATTGAATTTGAATTTCTCCCTCACAAGAGGGAGAGAATTTTTATTGCCCCACATAGAGGGAGAGTGTCTAACCCGGGATTTCTTGGTCACAGGTAGAGACTTGCTCCATTGGGCTACGACCTCCTTAACAAGTGACTTCAACATCTTCTTCAAGCTTCCAAGTCATATTTGAAATCATGTTGTGGCTTTCAAGTTTGTTTGAAATTTTATTTCGTACTAGTGCACGTACATAATACTAGTGTTCTAAATGCTACAAGTTAAACACTTAATTGTTGGATTATTACTCAATTGCTTAATGTGCATATTTTGGGTATTTGATAATGGGGTACGGTTTTGTGATAATAGGGCATCTTATCAGGACTGTGATGACATATTTTGATTGTTGAATCGTGTAATCAGACGGTCGAGATTAGTTGTTCATAACCCCTTATTCTTATTCAGTTATTTCTGAACATTTGATCATGAATATCAATTTCGTTTGTATGATCAAGCCTCCCGACAACCGAAATCTGTTAATATGGTGTTAAATGTTATAAAAAAAAACTACACAAGAACTAATATTGTTGCACGCTCTTGAACTTCTTTGTGATCGGGCGGTCCTCAACTATTATTGTAAACCAATTGTTTAAGTATTAATTGATATAGTATTTTGTACTTGAAACTGAAGTCAGACAAAAGTTTAAAAAAAAACTTGTGTATTCATTTTAGAAACTCACAAGGTGAAAGAAACAACATCGTAAAGAGATGACAAAGAGTTAATATTTATTAACACTCTCTTATAAACTGATTTCTTTATTTGGCAAATGTTATCTTAGAGAAAGTAATTGATATTTATTATTAGTGATATAGTGTATTTTGTGGTTTGTTCAAGTGTATCTAATTTTTACATTTACTTCTTTACACGTTATTTCTTGGATATACAATAATCTTATACAAAAGGGTTTTTCGAAAAAATTAAACGTTGTGCAAATCAACTTGAACTCATTATAATTAAGTAGATACCTGATTGGAAACCATTTCATTTTTCTTGTTCCAATTGCTCCTCAGTTTCAAATGAAAATAAATCATTCTCCATCAACTAACTTTCCTCATCTACTTCGGTTTCATCCTATATATCACGGGCAGATGATGTACGGCAAATAATGGTCTGTACCGTCTATTTATTTTTGTGCTCAACCAATTATAATCCATCATGTGTATATATAACTAAAAAAATAATCACATGGCGAATTCTTATTGGTTGGGCACAAGAATAGATACACAGATGGGTACATACGATTTTCACCCGATGATGCACCAACAGAAAGTGGAATTTCCCCGTCTTCACTCACTTGTTCACTATTTGGTTAAATCGAAATACCGAATCGAACCAAATCAAGTTCCACTATATGGTTCGGTTTTTAAAAAAAAACAAAATAATTTAGTTCGGTATTCGGTTTTCAAGTTGAAAAAAGCGAATTACCGAAATACCGAATAGGCCATTTTTTATTATTATTCAAAATAATTTATATTATACTTATTAGTATTATTAATATTACTTAGCGTTCGTTGTATTTTATTCTTTACTTTTACCTTATTGTTTTTATTTATTTGTGTATTATAATTTTATCTTTTGTCTATTTTTTATTAAAGCTGAACTCCACAAAGAAAAAAAGAAACCTTTCGGCACGAACCGAACTGAATTGAACCATACCGAAATAATTTTGATATTTGGTATTCAGTTTTCATAAAATTTTGATTCGATTCGATTTTCATAAAATATTACAAAACCAAATTGAAATTTTATTTGAAAATCGAATCGAATATCGAATGTACCCCTACTCACTACAATCACTTCATACTTTCATCTGCATTTTCATTACGACTCATGTTTGGCAGAGTACTATTTTTGGCTATCTGTTTCTTTGCAATGGCTCCGTTGGAATAGTCTCCAATGTGCACAATATATAACCACACAAGTCCAAGGTCGGTTCGGCTGTTTTCAGACTTAGTAACGGATACATAAATTGATAAAATATTTCTATAAAATAAAAAATAGAATTCTGCTACTTAAATTTATTAAGTTAAGTTATAAGATTTTATAGAGAATATAAAAAATAAAAAATAAAAAAAATATTCAATTTCTATTATTTATGATATTACATATTTCAATCTACTTAAATATCAGAAAATAAATATATTCGGTGTTTGATCTGTTTGATAAGAGAAAGATGTAAAATCAAAAACAATAACAATATACAATCGATTTTTTTTTTTTTTTTTTGGCATTGTCAGCAATTTACTCTACTAATCCGAACAAATGATGCCAAATAGTCAACCATTGCACGAAGCTTTGATTTTATTTTCAAAACAAAGTGAACGGTATTTATATGTGACTAATGCGATGAAAGAATGGATATCATTCTGGAGAAATCTTCAATGTGATAGAAAGAGGGGGTTAGGGCGATTTAAAGCAAATTCCTTGCATAAGGATTCAGAAAATACCGGATCTCTGCCTACACAAGCAAATTGTTGATAAAACTCCAAAATGACATTTTTTTTTACCCAATTTTTTGTCTCTCCCTATCATTCAGAAAAGACAAAAAAAATTCAGGATAGCAAACATTCTCTAGAATTTCTCTTAGATTCGAAACGTTTTTCTTCATTGATTTATTTCTTTTGATAGATTCCGAGATTCATATTGAAAATCAGAAAAATAGAGTAATTAGAATCTTCGGTCGCCGGCTCCCCTGTCATCAGGTCACCAACTTCCTTGACCTTCCGGCACTGGGCAGACGTCAAACCTCATACATGATCTTAGGACTTTGCGGAGACCTGTGTTTTTGGTAAACAGTCGCCCGAACTTTGACTAGGGGCAAAGTTTTCTACAAAAATAATTCTAAGCAATTAGAGGCAATGTTTTTTAGCCATAAATCATTACCGTATAATTAATAATAAACTTACTTCATTTTATATTGTTTTTTTTTTCTCAAAGAAAAATCAAAACCTAAACTTTTAACTTTGTACACTACTAGCTATGAGGAGGACTCCGTCTTTGTTCTCATTTTGTTTATGTTTCCTTTGTTAATTTTTCCTTAAGGGTTCTATTATTTCTTTTATGTTATCGTTTTTTTAATTAAAAAATTAACAACACATATCAATTTCTTATTGATTGAATTAGGAACGGAACACAGAGTAGGGATAGACGATTCTTACCGAAAACATAGCATACCTTTTGAGATAAATCGAGCCACCAATTCCAAACCATATACTCCCTCCGTTCTCATTTATATGTCGTTTTAAGACAGTGCACTCAAATTAAGAAAATTATTGAGATATACTACTGATTCAAAATATAAGTGTTTTTAGAATTTTTCACACAGATTAAGATACTAATGAAAATGACTAAAGTAACCCTCATTAATACTCCAAAAAATAAAGAAATTATTGGAGAGTTACATCGGAACTACATATTTTAACCAAAATGAATACAATGAGAAAATGATGTAGGGATAAATTAGATAATAGGCGCACAATTCTTGTAAAAAGACCTATATTTTGCAAACAAAAAAAAACTCATAAAAAGACTTATATTTTAAATCGGATGGAGTATTAGTTTGAAGATAGATAGACATTTTTACCTTCAATTAATATATTTATGTTGAGACAATTAAAATTAGTTGTTGACTGAATTAGTGAAAGATAAGGGTAAGTTTGAAAAAAATACATTTAATACTCTCTTGATTTCTTTAAGCGACATATAATAAAAATCGATAAAGTATATCTAGCTATGCTAAAAATAATTGGGAAATGAGGGAATACTAAATATGACCTCGTTATCTGGAAATTATCTCTAAAAATTTGTGTGCATATTTTCCCTGCCATCAATGATAAAATTGAGAAATTTATTGATGAAGAAGAACTCTTAGAATATTGTACCAACAAGCACAAACTACAATGATGGAAAACAAAAAGTTTACCAGAATTAACTTTTACCAAAGGGAATCTCAAACAATTTTTCCTGATTAAATTCAAATGTAGTAGTTTTTGCATTTAATCTTTGCTGCTTTAATTATTACTCCCTCCGTCCCAAATTATCTGTCCACTTTGACAAATGCATGGGTATTAAGGATCTGGTGATTTTGATGGTAAAATATAAGTAAAAGTCTAAAACACCCCTCATTAATTTTATTAATCTCAATTAAAATTTATGTCTTTCTCTCTCATTCCTCTCACACAACATCCAACTAGCTCTTAAATATTTGTTGGAAAGTGATCATTTTAATTAAATAAGAGCATTCAATGAGGAGTTGGAAGAAGGGTAAAATTGGAAAAATTGTCATTAATACATACTTTATTTAGAAAGTGGACAGTTAATTTGGGACAAACAAAAAAGGAAATGTGGACAGTTAATTTGGGACGGAGGGAGTAATTGCAAACTCTATAAATACTCAACCTTTATTCACTCATTTCAAGTTATATAAATTTTGCAAAAAAAATGGAGAAGTTGGAGAAGAACTCCTTCCAAGTAGAAGTTCTAAACAAGTATGGCACAGACTTAACCAAAATGGCAGCCGAGGTAAGTGCAAATAATACTACTTCGCGCAATAATCTACAAATTAAGTTCATCATGTAAACGCGTACATACAAACTTTGTGTTGACATAAAAAATAAAATAAAATAGCATTTTTATTTGTTTTAAATAGCACTAATTGTAATAGGAAAAGCTATAATGCATTGTTGTGAATAACATTTCAGGACAAATTGGATCCAGTGATTGGAAGGCAACATGAGATAGAGAGAGTTGAACAAATTTTGTGCAAACGAAGGAAGAATAATGTGTGCCTTTTGGGTGATCCTGGTGTTGGTAAGACGGTCATTGCCGAAGGACTAGCCATACGTATTTTCAATGCCTCTGTCCCACAAAAATTACGCGGGAAAAAGGTCCATCATTTCGCTAGTATTAGATTAGTAGTACACTGTAAAATGAACATACACGGATAACAGTATATAATATATTTTGAGTGCAGATATTCGCCCTAGACATGGGGCGTCTAATAGCTGGTTCATCAAATCGTGGGGAGTTTGAAGAAAGGTTGATAAAGATTGTTGATGAAGTAACTTCAAGCAAAGGGATGATCATTCTCTTCATTGATGAATTACACACCCTTGTTGGAACTGGCTCAGGAGGGCAAGCTCTTGATGCAGCTAACATTTTGAAACCTGCTCTTGCACGAGGCCAGTTAAAGGTTCTCGTTATCCTCAACACTACTCTCTACTACACAACGTGCAATACATCTATATTTTCACATTAATTCCCTACAACGTTGTAGTTTCTGGTTCATTCTATAACGTCTAGGATGTATTTGAAGTGCTAATTTAGACTTGGATTTTTGTTGATTTAGTGCATTGGGGCTACAACACTAGAAGAATACAAGAAATACATTGAGTATACATTTCACACCTAATATCTGCATGATTCCGATCTTACGATTTTGATAATGTGAGAACACACAATTTCTCAAACGCACACATGAATCCCGTCATTTTCCTGAAATCACATTCTTTTTTAAAGAAAAAAAAATGAGCCTATTCATCATTAATATCTACATGATACCGTTGCGATTTTGATAATAATTTATCAAACGAAGTACTATGGTATTAAAGTTCTAACCACAGATTAATCAGAGACTTCCAACTTCTCAGAAAATATGAAAAACAACAATCATTCATGTGTTTTACCAACTTTCAAGCAGATTATATTTCAGATAAAATACATTAATCCCGTCATTTTCCTGAAATTGCATTCTTTTTCAAAGTAAAAAAATAAGCCAAATTTCAAATAAGGTTATTGTCAAGAGCAGGATATGTATTTCATACTTGCTGTTTCTGCTACATTGTCGAATGCCTACTCCTCCTCTGAAGATGGCAAAGTGTCACTTAACCCTTTGCCACTGGTCTCAAAGGGCAAGAAGAATAGCCATGGCTTCAAATACAAGTATTGCGATGGTTTGATGAACAACCACTCATCAACTGCTACAACGAAGCACGCCACTCTATAGCTTAGAATACTCGAACTCCTGAACTATAAAACATATTTCAATTGGAGAAAAAATCAAACAGTATAAAAGCGAAAGAATATCCTCAGGTAACAAAGTTTTTGAA
The DNA here is from genome assembly GCA_026122235.1 of Vinca minor. Taxonomy (NCBI): domain Eukaryota; kingdom Viridiplantae; phylum Streptophyta; class Magnoliopsida; order Gentianales; family Apocynaceae; genus Vinca; species Vinca minor. The sequence continues at coordinate 8,385,267 of JAOCZM010000201.1, read as the reverse complement.
TGCCAGATTTGCCAAATTTATTTCAACAAGTGATTGATAATATCTTTTTCCCTTGACAGGCAGCTACTACAAGAGGTGTCTTCCCACATGAACGAGCATTTGGATCCGCTCCAACCTGCATGTTAGTCACAAATAACAGAATCATGAACATGAAAATTGCAAACATTCTTCAACTCAACCATATTTCCAGAATATAAAATCATATGTATAACTTTCAAACATACCTTAAGTAATAGCTCAAAACACTCAAATGACTTGGCCGTAATTGACAGCATAAGAGACGTAAAGCAGAGATGTGTAACTGGATTTGGTTGTAGATAAAAAGATCAAAACAGGAATATTAATTGAATAGAATCCTAATCTCAATGTAGAACAGATGCAATCCTAGGCGAACAAGAATTTTGTTTTCAAATCAAGGGAAATATATTATATAACATCCAGCTAAAATACTCTTAGAAATTGATATAAAAAAATAAAAAATAAAAAATACTAAGAAGCAAAAACAAAAAGCCACTTGGGGAATCACAATGTAGTTGCATTTATTCAGACTCTGTAGTTACAAGTTCATGTGATGGCCTCGAAAGTTAATAAACTTGGTACCTGCCATTTAGGTTGCTCTGACACGAGGGATAAATTACCAGAACTTTGTATACAGTACTATAAATATTATAAGATAGAAAAACGTGACTAAAACAAAAGCTTAGCGCTAATAAAAAACCATCAAGAAGAATAGTCACGATTTCGAGCTTTGTCTTACATCCGAACCTTTATCTAATAAAATCTTCACAGCCTTTCAAGTGTTTCTCTCTCGGGCAACAAGGTGCAGCGGTGTTCCAGATTGAGAATGTATATCCATTTTGGCACCTTTTGATATCAGCAGCTGCAACAGTTCCTTGTTTCCTGATACGTACATCATGCCAGTTCAGTAAATTACAATAAACAACTTATAAATCTGAGTTTCATTAGGAAGAGAAAGGATGCCTAACTGGATGCCCACCCAGGAGCCTAAAGATTAAAAATAAATAAAAGGGCATAAGTAGCCACAATCCTCACTATGAGTTACAAATGTCATGGATACAAAAACTAGAACTAAAAGTCTCTCAATATGGTTTTGGAGAAACACCTAGATGACAAAAGGGCCATAGATGTCCAAGATTTGTCTGACTTTGTTAGATCAAACACAGTAAGCAAACTTTGGTACATCTTGCAGATCCATAAAGCATTTACCGAGCCCTTATCAAATGCCCAACATACAAAATCTGACTGATATGAAATTGGCTTCATTCAAAAGATGATAATACGAGCAAAATCCCACTGATATGAATTTATTGTTATGAACATTGTAATTTATGTGCATTACAGATATGTGTTTAAAACCACACTAGCATCTAAAACCACAAAGAAAAATTAGACTCCAGTGACCATAATGAACACAATATAGATTAGAACTCCAAGAAGAAAAAATTTCTATACCAGAAGAAAAATGTATAGAAAAGTTTTTCAGCAGCGTAGTGTAAAGGAGCGAAGCCCCCCTTGTTTCTACTTTCAATGTCCGCGCCAATTTCAACGAGATAAAGAGCAGTTGGTTGACTTTGCTCAAGAATTGCATGATGTAAAGCAGTATTACCTGTAAAAGCTCAACTTATCAATGAACATGACCAATCCACAATTACTTGGTCTTAATTAATTTCCATCAAAATTTCAAAGCAAGTTTGTCGGAAATTCCAAATTAACTCATGACAATTAGTGCATTTATCAATTATTACATGCAAACATAAACTACCAAAACGTGTTAAAATCAAATCCTCTAATCTTAACATCCTTTTAATAAGGTGGAAAACAACCTAAAAATTTGCAAAATTAGTTCTCTTACCTCTCCTTTGCCTTATAGTGATTAAAGCAATATAACTGACCTTTGTCACCATAAATAGTACACAAAAGTTTGAGTGTAACATAATTGAATTAGTTTAATGATTCAAATTCCAAATAAGAATTTTAAAAAAAATCGATTCAAAACTTCATAGTGCAAACGAGAATGAAATACTCAAAGACATGGATTCACAGAGACCATAACATACCGCCATAGTCTCTCACGTCAATGTCGACTTTACAGTTTTCAATTAGATACTCGCATATCTCAATCTTCCCCGTTGCAGCGGCTAGGTGAAGCGCCTCTGCCATTGCTTCGCCTTTGCCCAATCGATTGGCTATCCCTGATTCAACAAGTATTTAACTATTTCCGGAATCAAACTTCAAAAAACATTTTAAAATACAACAAGAACCAAGACGAAATCATTACGGTATAAAACAATAAAAAAAATCAACACGTATTAACACAAAATCCGAAGTATAACTTCAAAAAACATTATAAAAAAACAACAAGAACCAAGACGATATCATTACGGCGGAAAAAATCCCAAAAAAAAAAAACTAAAGTAAACGCACTCCTGATTCAATAAGTATTAACACAAAATCCGAAATATAACTTCAAAAAACATTTAAAAAAATATCAGGAACCAAGACGATATCATTACGGGAGAAAAAAATTCAACAGATAAACAAATCAAAGTAAACCGTACACTTGAGTCGCGTAAGATTCCCCTCGGAGGCCGCAGAGAGAAAATCTTTGCAATCATCTGCGAAATTGATTATGGAAATGCATGAATGTGAATAATTCAAAAGCAAAATCAACAACGATTTCAGAGTGATCAGAAGAAATCATGAAGTAAGGAGGTTAGTGTAGAGGATTCAAGTGACAAATACTAATTTTATAAATATCCAAAAGTTTTATACACAAGCACCTTGGTATTCACTTTTCTTTTTTGCACTTGAATCCTCTACAAGTGGTATCAGAGCAGGTTGTCAGGGATCGTAGTTGAGATCGTCGATCAATATCAGAGCTACGAGGAGACTCTGTCGAAATAAACAATCAGGGACCTAATTCGACATTGACGAGTCATAGATCGAGGTACGACGAAACTCTGTTGAACACAATCAGGGATTGTGAAGTCATTGGTCGGGGACCAAACTTACTTGGTTAGACATCGAACGTCACCAAGTCACGATGGCAGAGTTCGTAAATACCAACAGCATCGAAAAACTTAGCGATGACAACTACCATGACTGGAGTATATGTTTCAAGTTTTACTTGAGAGGACAGGGTTTGTGGGAGATGATCGACGGCAACCAGACAATGCCACATGAAGGAGGAACTGCTGCTGAAAACAAGAAGTGAGATGCCAATGCCGGTAAGGCTTTATCTATTCTAGCCTTAACCGTAGAGAAAAGATTTTTGGACAAAATTAAGGATGCTAAAACTACAAATGATTCCAAATTGCAGAGACTCGAGAATGAGTTGATGAGTCTCTCACAGGGCGATATGACAGTAAGTCAGTTTTTTTACAAAGTTAGATCTTCTTCATCCTATCAATGAGACACGGATGAGAAAGATAATAGTGTTTGGGCTTCGACAAAAATTTAATCCACTTATAGCAGCAACTCGTGGATGGGCCAAACAACCCACTCTTAACGATTGGGAAGAAACAAAGAATGAAGGAAGGAGTAGTTCGAAGCCCGAAGGACGCCCTGGGAGACGCTTCCCACAAAGTAAAGGTGAATCAAAAAGAAACAAAGGTCAGAGGAATCAAAGACGAGATGATATATGCTACAACTGTGGGAAGAAAGGTCACTTCTCCAGAGATTGCTGGCATAGGCAAGAAAAAGGTAACATTGCTATTAAGAAACATACCGAAGGCAGTGATGATGATTGGGACGTTGAGGCATCCACGACAATAGTAGAAGATCATGCAATGGCCGCGGTAAGTGAAACTTTAATTGATTTTCCATAATGATTGGATAGTAGATTCAGGATGCTCTAATCACATGACAGAAGATAAAGAGAAGTTCCTAAATATGGAAGAATATAATGGGAAACAAGTTGTTGTGACTGCTAACAACTCAAGAATGCCAATTGCGCATGTTGGAAAGGCCGCGGTGGTACCTCGTCTCAACTCAAATGAGATAGAGCTAGAGAAAGTGATGTATGTGCTTGGGATGAAGAAAGAATCTCATCTCTGTATCACAGTTGACGTCATATGGGAACTATGTTGTGTTCGGTCCGAAAGATGTAAATGTTTGTCGTAACTTGAAGCTAGAAGTACCACCAGCAATGGAAGGACGTAGACTAGAGTCCGTCTATATGATGTCGGCAGAAACCGCCTATGTGGATAAGGCAAGGAAAAATGAGACACCAGATTTATGGCACGCTCGGCTAGGGCACGTTAACTACACAAGATTAAAGGTGATGATGAAAAAGGCGATGGTGAAGGGACTTCCACAGCTAGAGTTACGCGATAACATTGTATGTGCCGGATGTCAGTACGGGAAAGCGCACCAACTATCATATGAAGAGTCAAAGTTCAGAGCCAAATCACCACTGGAGCTAATACACTCAGACGTGTTTGGACCAGTGAAGCAACCATCGGTAAATGGCTATCGATATATGATAACATTTATCGATGATTATTCTCGTTATGTTTGGTTCGATTTTATGAAAGAAAAGTCGGAGGCGCTAACAAACTCAAAGCTTTCAAGGAGAAAGTTGAAAATGAGGTAGGTCGTTGGATACAATGTCTACGGACAGATAATGGTGGTGAATATACCTCACATGTGTGTACGGAGTTCTTGAAGAACAACAAGATCCGACGACAATTGACATGTCCTAACACTCCACAACAGAATGGAGTTGCGGAGAGAAAAAATAGACATCAGGCGGAAACTTGTAGAAGTATGATTCATGCCAAGAACGTACAAGTACGTTTTTGGGCTGAATGCATGAAGACAGTCATTTATATCACTAACCGGCTACCGCAGGCGAAACTATGATTTATTTCGCCATATGAGAAGCTTTGGAAGAAGAAACCATCGGTGTCTCATCTCAAAGTATTCGGATGTGTTTGCTACGTACTAGTGCCTGATCATTTACGAAGCAAGTTTGACAAGAAGGCAATTAGGTGCATGTTTGTGGGCTATAATCCACAAAGAAAAGGCTGGGTTTGCTGCAACCCAGATACCGGGCGCTGTTACACATCTAGAGATGTGGTGTTTGATGAAGCATCATCCTGGTGGTCATCTGAAGCTTTAAAACTACTAGTTTCGAAAGAGATAGAAGAAAATCTTAAGGAACAAGGGGGAGATTCCCCACCTGTTAAAACAATCGAATAAGAAATTGTAGTACTAGAAAGATCAGGCGTCAAGAAAAGGGAAAAGTCCATGGGAAACTGGAGTGTACAAAATTACAGAAGAACAAAGTCCGAGCCAATATGAAGTAGAAGATGAAGAAAAAGGATCTGAGCCACAACTTCGACGCTCCACTAGACAAAGAAAGAAAAATCCAAGGTATGCTAATGCAGCGTTGATCAAAAGTAATAGAGAACCTGACACGTACGAGGAAGCAGCTCAGAGAAAATAGTGGAGAACAACAATGGAAGAAGAGATACATGCACTAAGGCAAAACGAGACATGGGACTTAGTGCCAAGACCAAATAACGTACAACCTATTTCTTGCAAATGGGTGTACAAGTTAAAAACTAGACCAGATGGCTCGATTGATAGGTTCAAGGCTCGGTTGGTAGCCCGAGGATTCTCACATAAATATGGATTAGACTACGATGAAACATTCAGTCTAGTGGAGAAGATTACGACTGTTCGTGTACTACTTGCCTTAGCAACAAGTAAGTCATGGAGGTTATGGCAGATGGATGTTAAAAATGCATTTTTGCACGGAGAGCTTGATAGAAACATTTATATGCAGCAACCTAGAGGTTTTGAGAACAAGGCACACCCGAAGTATGTGTGCAAGTTAAAGAATGCGCTTTATGGACTGAAACAAGCACCTAGAGCATGGTACGGGAAAATAGCAGAGTTTCTAATACAAAATGGATATTTAATGGCACCAACAAACTCAAGCTTATTCGTAAAGAATCGAGAATGAAAGTTAGCCATAGTATTGGTGTACGTTGATGATCTGATTATCAGGAAGAAATCAAGCAGATCAGGTCAAATCTCTCAGTTAGTTTTCAGATGAAAAAACTTGGAGAGTTGAAGCACTTTCTTGGCTTGGAGATAGAACGGGTGAATGACGGGATATTCCTATGTCAAGAAAATGTATGCCACGGACCTTCTACAAAAATTTGGAATGCTTGATTGCAAACATATTACAACACCAATAGAAGTAAATGCTCGGTTTTGTTCGGCTGAAGGTAAAGATCTTGAAGATGTGACGATGTACCGGCAACTCGTTGGAAGTTTGATCTATCTAACATTAACGAGGCCTGACATCTCATACGCTATCGGAGTAGTAAGTCGATTTATACAAAAGCCGAAGAAGCCTCATCTAGAAGCAATAAGGAGAATACTGAGGTACGTAAAAGGAACTATAGACTATGGCTTGTTCTATAAGAAGACAGATGCATCTAAAGTGGTAGGATACTGCGATGCTGATTACGCTGGTGACCATGATACTCGCCGATCAACTACTGGATATATGTTTATTCTCGATTCAGGAATTATCTCATGGTGCAGTAAGAGACAACCTACCGTATCATTGTCAAGTACTGAGGCTGAGTATCGTGCTGCAGCAATGGCGGCTCAAGAATGCGCTTGGCTATTACAGTTGTTGGAAGATCTTTATCAACCAGTACATGAAGCGGTAAAGTTACATTGTGATAACCAATCGACGATACGACTAGCGAAAAATCCAGTGTTTCATGCTAGGACGAAACATGTGGAAGTTCACTACCACTTTGTTCGAGAAAAGGTTCTATGTGGAGATATCGAAATGAAGCTCGTGAAGATCGGGAAGCAAGTTGCAGACATTTTCATGAAGGGACTCAATGGGACAAAATTTGAAGAATTTCGAAGACAGCTCGGCATAACTACACGAGCAACAATAAGAGAGCGTAGTTGTTGAGGGGGAGTGTTAAGAAAATAAATCACCAACTCCTCTCTCACTATTTCTAAAAGCTTAATGATTTATCATGTTTGATCAAGAATTCTCTAGAGGAAGACAATTCTCTACAAAATTCTAGAGGATTTTGAAGAGTGCTCCTAACAATTACTATAGAAGCTTCAAGAATTATCAAATAATTTTGTTTATGTAGAATTATCTAGAATTAGCTCTAAGCTTCTCTAGGAATCCATAAAATTGTAGAAGAAAGTAGAGTACTCCACCAACATTATAATGTTGGCTATAAACTAGTATAAATAGGATAGCATGGCTAATGTTTAGCAATGCTCTCAAGTGAATTTCATTTTAATTTGTAGGCTTGCTAGAAACGTCTGATTTTACGAGACGATTCAACGCTTTTACACCAATTATACCAGATTGCTATTCTACTCCCGATTCAACACGATTTGGTTTCGTACGATTCTATAAGTTAACTCGCGTTTTTAACAACACTGCTTCTTCCACTACCCCAAAATCACTCTCCTTCTTAACCTTCTTCCCCCAACCGACATCATAAAACATTTCTTTAGGCAGTCTCTTGTTTCATCTTGTTTCCCGATTTTTTTTTCTTCTGAAAAACATTACAATCTAATGTGGTTTCAAGGTGAAGAATTGAAGTCTGCATGATGAGTATGATTAATTTGAGAGGAGATTTGTTGGCCGAGATATTATGATGGCGGAGAAACTGTCGACGCCGAAATCGGGAATCCAAGACGGTGACGGTGACGACTTTGATAAAGTTTGGGAAAGAAAAGAGATTATCTTTTTCTTTGTTAGACGCAACGACAAAATTAGACTTTCAAGATTTTACAAAGGGTACATCGGACATTTTATACTTTCTGTAGTCTATGGGATAGATTCCATCCATTTGATCGCCTATTTGCCACATGGTGAAGTTTGGTACTTTAATTAACACGATCCCTAACTTGAAGATACTAAAATGTAATTAACCTTATTTGAATTGAATTGAATTGCAATCCAAATAAAAGTTCAACACAGGTTGTTGATGAACGAACTACTTTTCACAGTTCAAGACAAATTACCTTCGATTCAGTACCGGAAAAAGAAAAAGAAAAATCTCATTCTCTCCTCCTTCACGCCGCTGCGTCACTCCACCGCCGCGGCCTCTGACTCCATCCACCGCCACCGCCGCTGATTCACTCCTCCTCCACGGCACTGTCTAGAATCTGCAATAGACCACAACAAATTATTGCACCTTAATTTGTGTAAATTTTCATGAATTTGTTGGTGTTTTGTTCTGAATTTCATGTATCAGCTTAGAGAGAGTATGAAATTTGATGGTTTGAAGTAGGCGTGATCCTCAAAGTTTGACGACGATGTGGTTTCCCTTTTGGAGATCCAGAGATCGTTTCTCTTTAGATGAACTCAGGTATTCAACCACCGCAGCTTTCTATTTATAATTTCCTTAGATTTTATGTAAATTTAAGATCTCTCCGTACTAAAAAATTAGTAATTAGTGATTGAGATACTCAAAACTTCAGTTTAATTTTCTTGAGAATATGATTTGTATAATTTTATTACTTAGAAAGAAAGTTAATTTTTAAATGAAATTTCTCAGGTAGATTATTGGAGAACTTGTTGAATCAAGTAACTTTTAAGTTCATATCATTTATCTGTTTGTAATTTTTTTATTTTAAACCAACAATTAAGAAATAATTAGGCAATGCTTTGAAGTAAAAAAACCATTTTTGTTCTTTGAGGATGCTAATTAAACGGTTTCTGATATCCAAAAGCTACATATGATTTTATTGCCTTTATTACGGAAGATTTTTACTTATGATAAGTCACCTGTGTAATTTTTCTATCCAATGTGGAAATACTTTCCAAAAAGAAAATGAAATTTAAGCTGCAAATATATCAAGATATTTGGGATGAATTATTTATGGTTACATAGTTCACAAGAATAGTACTCTCTCTTGGTGTCCAATGTGTGTTTGTAGTAATAGCCGGACAGTGCAATGCTTTAAGTTAAAAGCTTGTTTTACTTTTCGATGGTGCATGCTAATATCATACACCTTCTCATCCAGATTTTGTTGATCCATCATCAGTTAGGCCGAGATAGATTTATTTGTTTAATAAGCGGGGAATTTGTTAAAAAATTATAGCATTCATCTAAATGTAGAATTCAGTGCAAAGAAACAATAGACAGTATGGAAAAGTTAATGCAGTCCCTCAATAAATTAAGTAAACAAAAGAAAAGTGAATGTAGAAGCAAGGGCATTTAATCTAACTATGTAATGATGACAGTAATAGGTGCTTTTTGCTTCCAAATTTCGGAAGAAATTTGCAATACTAGGAGACAGAGATGCCCACTCCGTCATGTATATAGGATAAATGAGGAACTTTTTCAATTGTGGCTTATTGAGATAGCTTCTAGGAGAAGTTATAATGGTACTACTTTTTCTATGCGTGGTTTATATTGCTGAATTAGTAAAGCTAATTTGTCACTGCTGACTGCACTATGTTTCATGTTTATCAATTAGACAACCTAATCCCTATGCTTTCATTAGCATTTTCATCTGTGCATTTCTTTAATTGTTTTTTGTTCAATAGATATCTCACTGAGCAATTGATGAGGATTCAAATTGTTAATGATGTTAACAAGGTGATTATTGTTTCTTCTTGTTTCTTCAAGCCTGTTTTATTTCTTTTGCGTATATTATGTATTCAAATTCCTACCTGCATTTAATTTTCTGACACAACATTGTAACTTGAAGGACTTTGTAATTGAGGCACTGCGATCAATTGCAGAACTAATAACCTATGGTGATCAACATGACCCAGCCTTTTTCGAGTAAGACTTTTAAATTCTTTTAAATCATGAATGAAACATTCAGGAGTGGTTTGCTTTGGCTTTTGATATGCTAATATGGTTCTTCAGGTTTTTTATGGAAAAGCAGGTCATGGGGGAGTTTGTACGTATAGTAAAAGTTTGTAGAACTTCAGTTGTTGCTCTCCAGTTATTGCAGACAATGAGCATTATTATCCAAAACTTAAAAAGTGATCATTCTATATGTAAGTTGTTTTGTCCGTTGCTCTAGGACATTTTTTAGGAGCAAAACTTACCTCCATTTCACCGTAGCTCCCATATTTTCTTTCCAATACTAATATTTTGGTTTGATTTTGCAGACTATATGTTTAGTAATGAACATATTAACTTCCTTATAACGTATTCCTTCGACTTCCACAATGAAGAACTATTGTCTCACTACATTTCTTTTCTAAGGTCAGTTGATAAATATCTAGTCTTATCATGTCAAATTGTCAATAGCTTTCTATGTATGGCCAAGTAATTCAGGGTGTAGTTCTATGTGCATGCTAACTAATGGTTGTTTTAAATAATATTTTTTGTCTTCTATGCAAGGGCAATAAGCGGAAAGTTGAACAAGGATACAATTTCCCTGCTTTTTAAGACTCAGAACGTAAGTTCATTTTGCAACTGTAGCTACTATGGCTGCAAAGTTTCCATTTCTTCCCCCTCTTGTGTTGGGATTTTTGGTTATATTTCTCTCTTCTCACTGGTTGCTACTTTTTCATTTTCAAATATCCATTATGAGTGTGTGCCTAATGTAGTTAGATTACTTAAACAAAGTTTTCTGTTGTTAAAAAATAAGGCAACATAAGTACAGTTCTAACTATTAAAATTCTGCAACTATATCTGGAGTATAGTATTTCCTCCAGTTCAATTTTACAGTATTTGAACGTTCACCAAATTATCTTACCGCCAGTTAAATAACACTAACTGGGAAAAAAAAGAGAAGTTAAATTACACTAACTTGAAGATTTTTCTTGCTAAAGCTTCTGTGGACAACTTTTGTGAACATTTGTGTGTGTTGTGAATTTGTTTAAAACTTAGTTTCTTCTTACTGCTCATTCATGTATTTGCATAGTTTCTGTTTTATGGGTCTCATTTTTTTGTTACTATATTTAGGATGAAGTTGTTTCTTTCCCGCTTTATGTTGAGGCTATACGGTTTGCTTTCCATGAGGAAGGAATGATTCGTATTGCAGTCCGTGCATTGACTCTAAATATATATCATGGTGAGTAGTTTCTCCCGTTTATTTTTACCTTTTTTCCCCCACACCCTTTTTCTTCACTTGGTTACAAGTATAACATTTTCTTGATCTGCAGTTGGAGATGAAGCTGTTAACAGATATGTTGCTAATGCACCTCATGCTGAATATTTCTTGAACTTGGTCAAATTTTTCCAGGAGCAGTGCATTAACTTAGGTCAATTGGTGCTGAATAGGACAAAGTAACAGTTTAATAATCTTGCTCTCACCTGATTTTGGAGATTGTTTCTTTATTTGCTGAGAGGTAGTTTTCATTTATGTGACAGGAATCATCACTCAGACTTGAGCACCTCTATTTATTCAGCTGTTGAAGAGATTGAAGACAACCTCTATTATATTAGTGATATCATTTCTGCTGGTATTCCAACTGTTGAAAGATTAATAGTGGATAGCATGTTGAAGCTTTTGATATTTCCATTGGTCCTTCCTTCTTTGAGAGTTGAAATAGTTAGTTTGAAACTCTAAGCCTTTTCTCTTGTGATTTCTTAAGGTTTAAACAGGTTGTATTTGGTCTAATATGGTAACATTTGTTGGCTTGTAATTCAGGAAACTGAAATTGGTACTTCCAGTTCTTTGTACTTGCTATGTTGCATCTTCCGCATTGTCAAAATCAAAGATCTGGCAAATATTGTTGCTGCTGCTCTTCTTTGCTCTGTTGAGACCTTAACGCCAGTGTCGGAAGCAAAGCTTAATGGGTACACACATGGCCACGATCTTTCAGATGAGTACCATGGAAAGTTGCAAGTTACAATACCGAATTCATCTAGTTCTTCATATAGTGAGCCAGAAGATACAGTGCTTCATAGTTCTGCCGATTCACAGTTTTCTTTAAGGTAATCAACTAAACATTTAACCTTTATCTATTTGCAGTTTATGTGAGAACTATTAAGATCTATTTCTTATTACAACATGAACTAAAATGAATATGCGAAGAAGATATTTTATTTTTATCCTTTATCCATTCAAGTTTACTTATATATGTTCTCGTTAATTTTTTTTACAAGGTTATTTATGATTTTTTTCCTGGGTGTAATATAAGAGATTTATATTGGGTAACAAAGATATACAGAGTAGGCATATCAAATACAGTACTATCCATGCTCAATGTCTTCTGAGATAGATAATGAACTAGATTGAGGGCGAAGATCCCTTTTGCATCTGAATACGAAATAGGCAAATTGCTTTCAGGTGGGGAAGTACAGAAACTTTTAGGTGCAATGCATGTTAGCTGTTTTTCTCTTTTGTTTTTCTTTTGGGGGGTGGGGATGGGGGTGGTCTGAATTTGTTGATATTTCCCGGCTGTAATTGCATAATGGAAATGAAGGCGTATAATAATAATATTCTTGCTTGACATTTAAACATGATATGCTGTTAATGTACTGTAGCCTATTTACTGGCCCGAATGACACTCATCCCTCTGGCTGCACGCAAACATGCCACTCAAAGATATTGCATCCTTGGTCAAAATATTTATCATGTGTTGCATAGTTATATGTATGTATGCATTTCTATTACTTCTCGTTGTAGTTCATCAGCATTGATGAAATATAAATTTGTGCCCGTTTTGGCAGTTACTAATGCAATATATGTTTACGTTTAAACGACTGTGGGACATAAAATGTTATTTCACGCTGAAAATTTATTTGGATAAAAAGGTGGAAATCTCTTGGATATTGTTGAAATATAAAGTCCCACATCGAGTGCCTAAGGAAGATCCAAATCACTTATAAGCTCATGTGTTAACACCTCTCATAGCCAATTGGTTTTGAGAGGATATAGAAGCACATGAGCTAATTTTCACATGGTATCAGAGCGGACCCTTAGGCGGATGTGTGGACTCATAATGCCCAAGTATGCTCTAATTGTCGCCGTACGACCCAAGTAGGGCGGCGGGCCTTGAATTTACTTCAACCTCGATGTGAGGGTGAGTGTTGAACCACATTGAGTGCCTAAGGAAGATCCAAATCACTTATAAGCTCATGCGTTAATACCTCTCATAGCCAATTGGTTTTGAGAGGATATGGAGGCCCATGAGCTAATTTTCACATATATTATGTCCAGTTTGTTTGGGTATGTGAAGTGCCATACACCACGATTAGTAGGTGGAAGCTGCTTACTCTATTGTGTTCTAAATTCTAATTCCCTTCAATCTCCTGCTCCTCTTAATTTCAGATATCCATTCACAATGAAGTATTGTAATTTATTTTGCTTGGCCTAGTAGAGAACCATGGATTCATATAATGTTTATTACATTGATGTGACATCATCGGTGACAGTGTGACAACATTTCCTTGCTAGCGACTCTTTATTCTTTCGATATGTTCAAAGACTGGCATGAAGTTCCCTTGGAAGGACTTGGAATATTAGAAAAAGAAGATTGGAATGAAGCCTTTCCTAATATGAACTACTAAGGCACTCTGTCTGGCAGTAATATCTTCCTAATTTTTCATTGTAGGGAGACCCTGCTATCATATATTAGACGTGGGGATGATGTTCAAGTCTCAGGTGCTTTAAGTATCTTTGCTACACTGTTGCAGACTAAAGGTTGTTTGACTAACTACATTGTGTTTGACATCAATGTTTCATATACACATTTCTTATTGAAATTTCATCTTGCAGAGCTGGATGAATCTATGCTAGATGCTCTTGGTATTCTTCCACAACGGAAACAACATAAAAAACTCTTATTGGTATGATCTAGGTGTAATTACATGTTCTTTCTCTATCTTTGGGTTAAAACTTTGTGGCTCTTCTGTTCTTTTTCTACATCTTGATTTTCTGTTCTTCTGTTATTTATTTATTTTTAGAGGAGTTCGTGTTTAATCACCAAAAACACAGATTGTAATTTAAATTTCCTGCTTCCCTTCCGCTTATCTTTGAGGGAGTCGGGAAATGCTTTACCAAGAGGCTAAGCTAGTTTTATTATCTTACTGCATTCTGTAACTGGTCTCATGTTTCTTCCTGATTAAGTTAGTAGAGATGTTTGAGTTGTAAAAGATAGTGCAAAAGCTGTGGGATGAGGCTTAATGAGACCCAGTAATGTCTAAATTATCTGTCAGCTATAATAGATATTAATGATGCATAAATAATTTGTGAATGTATATAGATGTCGGAGTCATGTTTCCTCTCCGAATCTAGTTTTTTTGTGTTCCGTGTTGGATTGTTCTTTTTCCACCTCTCTTTCCCTCCAGTCCGTTTGTTCTTTCTTTCTTTATCTGAGACTGGCGGATGATTTAAAGGTTAAGGGTCTGCAAATTCCGCAAAGAAATTCATGCTTCTCTTTTTCATATTTTATTTAATGTAGAACGTAAAAGCTAATAATTATAATTATGTCTATTCAGTTGTTGATAGTAGTTTTCAGGAGCTTTTGCATTTTGTGGTTCCAATAATCTTATTGGCTTCCTATGCTCTCTATAGGGTGGGATGGTGAGGAAGACCTATTTAAGTGCCTCACTGTAGTTTTCTTTATCAAGTAGGTGATAGGAAACTTTCGAAAAATATATTGAGCTTGAATATTTCTTTTGCAAATCAAATTAGAAAAAATGGAAAGTATTTCCTGCTATGTTGACTTTTGTGGAAATAATTTATAATATTGTAATTTCTATGGTTTGGAACTTAGTAAAAATATTTGCTGAATGAGTGACCTGGTTTTAACTGATGGTTTCTGCCTGTAAAGGGGTTTTAATGATATCAACTACTGCTCTGGTTAATGATGTTAATTGGAGTGATTATTAAGCACAGTAAAGGCATCCTGCTTCTCACTTTTCCTTTCTTTACATTTCGTGCGTATTTGGCATTTTATTAATTGCTTCTGAGGAGAAACTCTCATTACTACGAATTGCAGCAAGCTTTGGTTGGTGAAGTATCTGGTGAGGATAAACTATTTTCTCCGGAGAGCACTGTAGCTAAAGATGGCATTGGTGATGAGGTTTATTCCTATCTACAAAAGTTGAAGGTACTTGCTTGTCTGCTTCTACTGTTGAGCTTGAATCTAATTCGTAAATGGCCGATAACCTTCCCATGACTTTTCCTAAATGGCATTTCTCTAATTATGCATTATATGTTGAGGATCCATACTACTTTATTATTATTATTATTATGGTTATTTTCTGTTTTTAAAATGACAGCATGATGAAACTGTTCCTGAGTGGGTTTCCTTGCTCCGAGGGAAATTGAGATTTACTTTTCACTTTAGCGTGCAATGTCATGCCATTGATTTTGAGGATAAGCTGCAGTGATTAGTTGCAATCTGTTGGTTGGTGAAAAATAAACCTTGTTTTTAAAACTTGCGTATATGACATGCACAAATTTAGAATGATGATTAACTTCAATTAATTTTTATGATTTTTATTTAATTCCATATAGGTTTATTTGTAGCTTGAGTGTGTGTGTGTGTGGGTGGGTGGGTGGGTGGGTGGGGGAGTTTGTTTGTTTGTGTTTCCAATAGCTCTTTATGATTTGAGTGACCAGTTTGGTGAGTTTCTTTGAATCTCTTTTCATCTGTTTGAACGCCAAGTGAAAGTCATGAGTGAACATACTTAGATATTATGAATGCAGTTGGTGATGCAACTTGATTGGTATTTGAAGTCAGGAACTGTGGCACTGTCGTTTCTAGTTGTAAGGATGGATTCTGTAGGATTTAAGAACAAGAAATTCTGAAATAAATGATGGTATATGACACTTAAGGAAGAACAAAAACTAACCACCACTCGTTAAGAAAATTATGAATCACTCCTAGAGTTCACATTAATTAAACATTTGGCAGATTTTGTCCTAAGATAGAAGCCAATTCGAACAGGTAACTACTAACTAGAACTACTTGTGTGTTTGGGTTGAGTCTACTGTGAGTCTTAAAGCTCTATATTGATGTGGCATAATAGCGTTTAAAATCACGCTTCATGTGCTCTGCTTCAGAACATCTCTTAGGCACTTTTGATTGATTTATCAGTACAAATAATATGAACAAACCTATTATATTAAAGACACAGTATCACTTCCTCTTGTGAGGATTTTTCTTCGATATTGTTATACTTACTCTGTTAATGTTCTAAATTACTTTTTTGCTTTAGGACCGTGATTCTACAAGTTCTTGCACTCAGAATCCTCTTGCTGTTTCATATCCTTGCAGCATCGAGCTAAAGTTCCCAGTCAATATCCATTTTGTTTCAGTATAGTTGTATGCATTTATTACTAGTCCTTTAAGCTATTAGTTGTTCGAGACATAATCCTAAGAGGAAATTATATGCTTTTTTTCTGGGTGTTCTAGAATGAAAATATAATGTATACACGTTTCACATACTCATTTTTTGTCTAGTTGAAAGCACTGGAACTAATAGTAACTTTTGACCTATATGCCTTGAAACTGAAGTTCTTTGATTGCCGTACCAAGTATAGAAACTTTAACCTTACAATATGAGGAGTCTAACAGAATCAGAAGTTGATGTAGTTGTTTCCATTTAGCAGGACCAATATGGTGTCTCATGTGCATGGACAAAAGTTGGAGCAAGCCCTACTGGACACAGATCTCAAGTATGTATTTGCTTTCAGATCTGTTTTGGTGTATTAATTTGTACATGCAGAATATCCTGCATAATTATTTCTACTTGTGAAACTCTTTCAGTGTCTAAAAAATAAAAAATAAAAACAACACAAAAGGAACGAATAAACCTCTGTCAGTGGACATAGACTCATACACTCCTGATTTTTTCATTTTATTTTCTTGATTCTTTTAATGGCTTAACGGACTCATACACTCCTGCCATCACCACACATGCACATCTACAAGTTTTTGGTTTTTACTTTCTGCTTTTCAATCATAAGCTTAAATCACCTAATAAATGAAATAAATGGAGTGCCAAGCAATTTAACACTACAAAAAGGAGAGAGAGAAACTAGTGTTCAGAAGTCTAGTGACATATAAGCAGTGTGAACATGATATATTTGGTTACAACAATAACAAAGCCTTAGTCCCAAGTAATTTGGGGTCGGCTACATGAATCAATATAGGAATTCTGTGTGGTTATTCACACGAATACATTCCCTCCATTTCCTTCTATCAAACACCATACCTTCCTCTAAGTCTAACAAATGCATATCATTCTTGATGACTTCGGTCCAAACCTTCATCGGCCTCCCCTACCTCTTACAACCTCGCGCCTCCATCCTTCAAGTTTCCGAACCGGAGCGTCACTGAGTCTTTTCTTTATGTGTCCAAACCACCGCAAGAGATTTTCTCTCATCTTTTCTTCAATAGGTGCAACTCCTAGTTTCTCTCGGATAATCTCATTTCTCACTCTATCCTTCTAGTATGCCCACACATCCATAGCAACATACGCATCTCTGTTACACTCATTTTCTGGATATGTCATCTTTTCTTCAAGAGATTGGAAAATCTTTTAACCTGTTCACTTTCTCAATTTCGGTATATGGTCCCCGAGTATAACTTCTGTTACAATGTGAGAAACCCTAGTGTTGGAAGCACAACAAAATAACATATTCGTAATGTTGGTTACCTTATAAATATCAAAATGCTTATGTAAGTGCTTCTTGCTACCAAAGAGACAGAGAATTACTTTTCTCAAAGTTTTTCTCTTGGTGTTTTCTTCTTTGCTATTTACTTCTGGACTCATAAACCTAAGCAAAAAGCTGATGGACCTTGTTCTGGAGTAAATTTAGATGGTTTTATGCCTGAGCTGATAAATGCAGATTGGACCTCACCGTAATTTTATATGTTTGTGTGGATGTTGGATATTGTTCTTGTTAATACTTTTTGTTGCATAAGGTTGAGGACGCCAATGGATTCTCAACTCAAACTGACATTTTTTTTGATATATTTTTGTTAGGTACTTGATGTATTGGTCAGTCTCTTGTGTCGGTCAAATGTATCTGCAGAAACATTGTGGGATGGTGGTTGGCTTTTGCGCCAGTTACTCCCTTACAGAGAGTCAGAGTTTAAGAGCCATCATCGTAAATTACTCCAAGTAAGTTGCTTTAAGATAAGCTGAAAATCTTATGATAAATTTGGTCTTGGCCTGTTTAACTTGGATGAGAACATTTCTCATGGAGCATAGTGCACAACAAAGGCAAATTATCCAATTTCATTCCTTACATATTTTTTTATCTGCCATTATGGTCCTCTTTAATTAATTTTGATCTAATTAGTGACATACGTATTTACAATCTGCCAAAACGGTCCTTTCACAATTTTTTTATGATAGAATCCCGTTGGTCACGCGGTTATCATGTGATTGTTTTCTTTTGCAGGGATATTTTGAGACTTTTTAAAACAATTTTTTCTTCATCTTCTACCTCTTATTATCCTTCATCTTCTTCCTCTCTCTTCTCTTCTTCCTTATTCTTCATTTCATAACACCACAACCTCAAAAACTCACTACAATCAAGCAAACCAATTCCTCCACCCCAAAATGGACTTCTCAATAATAATAAACCAATCCCCTTCCCCTACATCTTCTTCCCCCTTCACCACCCTACCCACCACCACCACCAATCACTGCCTACACTACCTTTACCAATCCACCATCTCCAATAGCAATAACAAGCTCCTCAAAAGCTAAAAAATCTCTTATTATTCCAACCTTCAAAGAAACATGAGAACAAATCAATAACTCAAATTTCTTTAAAACCCAACATCAATAAAATTTATTGTTCTACCGAATAAAATTACTTTCGGGAGAAACGAGGAAATCATTGATCTCTTGTTCTCCTAAGGTTAGCTCCCTAAGGCTAATGTTTATCTAGTTGAATCGAAAGGGCATTTAGAGAAATTGATAGTGGGAATGAAATGCTGCTTGAGAATAGTTTGGTTGCGAAATTTGTTGCTTCTAGTGGGAAATCTGGTATTGGAAGCTTAATTCAGGGAGTTAGTATTCCTAATTTCTTCAACAAAACTATGTTCTGATGAACACACGTGATTTTCAATTTGGGTTTTAAAGGCCCATTTCCTAAGCTTCAGAGAAATGGAATCCATAATTTAGGACCAGGACAGCCCAGTGGACTGGTGGTTCGTGCCTTCGTGGTGGCCGGAAATGGTGATGGAGATGAAGTTTTTGCAGAAGTAGTGGATGGGAGAAGAAGGAAGTGGGTTTGTTATATATATATATATATATATATATATATATATATATATATATATATATATATATATATATATATATTTAATTACAATTGAGTATTAGTAGTTTTTTTTTATAGTTAGGTACATGTTAATTTTGGTGGGAGTGGGATAGGAGAAAAAAATCCCAAAATACCCCTGAAAATTCTGCCACGTGTTGACCACGTGACCAACTTAACGGGATTCTGTCAAAATTTTGGACGGAAGGCTGTTTTGGAAGGTCGAAAATACGTAGATGACTAAATAGTTTAAAATTAATCGAAGAGGACCGTAATGGCAGATCGGAAATTCGTAAGGGACGAAATTGGCTAATTTGCCGCACAAAAAATTAGGGTGGAAGTTATGCCAGCATGATGAAGTCCAGTTCTTCCGGAGGAACTTTCTGTTTTAGTTCCCAATTTTGTCTTCTAACACTAAGAACCCAATAAGAGAAACCTTTTCATGCCTTCTAGTTTTTTTTTTTGGCAAATAATGCTTGATGAATCTAGTAGTTTTAGATCTCGAATAATTTCTTTCATCCCTATGTTCTTCAGTGTATAAAGTTCCATGCTTCAATTTTAACTGCATTTGTCTAGGCTAGAGGCAGACCTACTCAAGATAACCTTTCGCTATAAAGAGTTTGGTTGTGAGGGTTGATATTTAAGATTCCAACTGTAATACTGGTTCGTTGTGTTTCTGCCTTTCGGATATTGAGTTTAATTTGTAAATAATAATAATAATATAACTATTCTGATATTCTAATTTCTCTCTTATTTGATAACGTTATAGTCTTAATGCGCAGGTATCCTTCCAGAACTGTAGCAGGCAGTTTCTTGAGGAGGCAAAAGGAACCTGGTCTGATATGCTAATAATGGTCTTTTCTGATGAATGGAGAAACTGCAAAAGAGGTACATCATTGAGATATACGTCACTGAAGAATGTGGTCTTTTACATGTCTTGACATTGTCGGTGGAGTTAAAATGTTTTCTTATATTTTATTTTTGTTTCGAAGTGATCGAGTCTTCATCTCCTCGTAAGGATCCCAAGAACATGCTCTTGTCCCCAAACAATTCTGTTTCTGAAGGTATACCAACTGTTCCTCTCTTTAAGATTCAAATCTAAATTGTGTTATATATATATATATATATATATATATATATATATATATATATATATATATATATATATATATGTTCATATGTTCATGCAACATCTCAATAACTTCTTTATCCCCTGTCAGAGATTTTTGCCAATCAATCGTCCTTTGCTGTGGGTGCAAGAATGTGTGAAGTTGTGAAGGTAAGGCTTGAAGCGATACTTTTCGATAGATTTGATGTACAAGAATTACTGAACATTACTCTTTATATGCAAACTACCCGGACATCTATATTGGATGGGCTTTCATTAATTCTGAGAATATGTATTGCTTTTATGATCTTTCAGCACTCATCAGTTCTAATAATCTTGTTCAACCCCATCGTAGGTGTTTGTGCTGTTACATCAACTGCATATCTTCTCACTGGGCAATGTTTTGCCTGATGAACCTCCTGTACATCCTCCAGCGGCTTTTGCTGAAAAGTCCCGAGCTAGAACTGCTGGTATAGATAGTATCGGTCCTAAACCAGGCAATGAACTGAATCTTGGTTAGTAGTTACTCGCACTTAACTGGATTATTGAAATTTTTATTTTAACTCATTTCTATGTGCTCATCTCTTTGCAACTGGATTAAAAAAAAAATTCTCATCCTCGTGTCAAAATGTTTGAAAGATGTGTATTACACCCAAACATGCATTTTTTTTTAAAAAATTATTCACTGAAGAGATCTGGCTACCATACTCAGTTGATGCAGTACCCTGTAGAATCGCATTTGAAAGAGGCAAAGAACGCCATTTTTGGTTTTTGGCTTTGTCATTGGGAACCTTTGGGTGGATCATCCTTGCAGAAGAAATGCCCAAGAAACTAAGTTATGGTATCGTTCGGGTTGTTGCTCCTTTGGCTGGATGTAATGTAAGTAGTAGTTGCTGATCTTAGCTCTCATCTTTATGTTTGACAATTAACCATTATTTCTCGAGTTAGGAGACAGATGGAATCTTGTAGTTATACCTATTTTCCAAAGCTACACGTCCGTGATTTACTTTAATGTCACAACTCAACTTCTCGAACATCGGGGGTTAGAAAGGGTCAAACAATATTCGATTATACCTATTTTTAGGCGATCTTTGTTTACATGTTTCGTAAGGGACTTTCATGATGCTTCCATAATCAGAAATAAATCTAATTTCTTTCCCTTTCTCACTTTTGATTTGTAGCCAAGAATAGACGATAAACATTTGAGATGGTTGCACCTCAGAATCCGTCCTTTGTCTTTCCCCTTTTCTGACTCTGCTAAATATGCATCTCTTGGGAAAGTGAAAACGAAAGCCTTGGTTGATGGCCGATGGACTTTGGCATTTCGTAATGAGGAAATTTGCAGGAGTGCTCTGGCCATGATTGTTGAGGAGATTAATTTACAAAACAGCGAGGTCGAGAGACGATTACAACCGTTGCTGGACCTGGAAACTGTTGTAGATTCTTCGTACTCTACCCCAACAAGAACAATATCTCCTGATTCTTTGTAAGATATTTTGTATAATTTTGATTCTTTTTTTGTCGGCTCCGTCACCAATAATAGTTTGCACACAAGGTGCAATATGTTTGTCAAACCACCATTTTCTATGTATATGTCTCAGAGGAGCTCCCTATGTATGTATAGAATTGTAGATTAGAAGTTTTATTTTTTTTATTTTTTTTTGTAAATTAGGTAGTTGTTAAGATTTTTTTTATCAGACGTGTGAGATGTAACCATTCTTTATTGGCTCGGCAGCTTTATATTTACTCTACATGCATGGTTTATAATCATTGCATACTTTAGCAATTATCAAAGAAAAAACTAGCAAATGAAGATTGAAAGATTAAAGAGTACTGCTGCTTGTTAATTCTTCCCCAGCTCGGAACTGGTTTGGCAGTGTATTGTTCGCGCATTTATTTTAAAAATTGCATGAAGTGCTAGAAGCCGCCACGTTCACGTCTAGTAAAGGTAAATTGGTGCCCGGGTCAAAAAATTATTTACGTTTTAGAAGAATGGTCTAAAAATTCTGTTTTCCAAAAGTTTCAACCTAAAACAATTTATGTTTAGTGCTAGAAGCTTATGTTGGATTTAACCAAGTACTTTTACTAGTTACAAGTAAATTCCCATTTGAATTAACTTATCTTCTGAACACGATCCACTTTTTTTTTTTTTTTTCTTTTTTTTTAAAAAAAAAATTCTATTGTGTATTCTACCTCTTCTCTCACAAATACTCAATTAAAATTTAAACGGTTATTATTTTAACTCGAATAAAAAACTAATCCAAATAGATATGCTCTGGCTGTTGGATTTAGCTGTGGATATCTTTTTCTGATAACAACTATAAAAAGTAGGAATCATATAGTGAATGTGCAACCGTTTGGAAATAAGTTTAATCTATTTTGAGGGATGTTTCTTTAAACTCCTTGTATCTCAATGTCAGAAGAGGGGGAAAAAAGAAAGACTACCATATGTACTAGTTCACAAAAGTAGGGTTGAGATTTTAGGATTTATTTTTGAAATTTTCATTAAATTTTTTTTAATGATGAATTATTTATAAAAGAAAATTGAAGTTCAAATATAAAAAAAAATTGACTTTATAGAAATTTTATTGTAATACACCCTTGTGTGACTCGTCTAACACATGAAGATTATTCGTTGTAATAGAATCACTTGACACTCAATTATTTTATGGTATTCGGGGTACTTAATTCTACTAATCCAGTTGAGATTTAATAGACACTATGATCTCTTGACAAAAAATTATGTAAGTATGTGACATAAGTCGATTCCGAAATATCTCAAACTCGTGTCTTTACCTGAGCAAGTCCTAAAGGGTCGCAAGTGTGACCGGTTGAGATATGACCACTTACACTAAAAACAAATAAGGTTCTAGAGCAAGGCAGTCAAACTCGTGAGTTGACTCGTAGGACCATACGATTCTACGATTTTTAAGAGGTTTTACGTGTCGGATCCTACGTAGTGATTAAGTAAATTGGTGTAAACTCGTGGGATCGGTCTCGGGAACGTAGGATCGTACAAGTCAACTATGAGTTATCTATTTTTCTTTTTGGGTCGGGTTGAGCTAAAATCTGATCCGATTTTTTTTTAAAAATAAAACTGATATTTCATTTTAGATAAAAACTCAAAACTCTCTATCAATTCAAACTTTGCGGTTCAATATTCTTGAAATACCCGAAGGGGAGAACCTTAGAGGGGATGAATAAGGTTCTCAAATAATTTAAACTTTTCTACCACAATATTTTCCTAAGTGATCACCTTAACAACAATTATATTCATTAAGCATATAAGGTGAATTAAAGGAATCTCACTTAGATTACTTATGTGTGTAAATGCAACACATAGATACAAGACAATGAATATGAACAAGGATTGTCTAGGTCAAGATTCCTATATGCAAAGCTAGTAAGATCAAACACACAAGTCATGAGGAATAGCATTTAACAAGAGATATATAAAGGTATAAAAATCTCTAAATGCAATCCCTATTGCCCAAGCTAATATTAGAGATAACAAGTAAAATGACTAACACTATATACACAATTTATAGTATATATATACAAACAAGTTCATTAACACATACGCACAATTATAATGAAGAACTTGAATGTAAAGAGATAGAGTTAAAAGATTAAACACAAGGATGTAGAGTGGTTCAATTATAACGATCTACATCCACTACCTTGGGACACACCCAAGGATTTTGGAAACTTTCTACTAGCTTGTCTTGAGAGATTACAAGGAAGGACAAACCAACTAATGGTCTTTTACACACTCATGTAACCTTCCACACTTGGAAACTCTTTCTCTAACCTAGTCTACTAAGTGAGGAGGTTTTACGAACACATCAACCTTACTTCTATTTCGGGTTCACCATTCACTTTAGTTCCTATAATTAAAAAAAGATTCACTCCAACTCATTGGAGGCCTAAAACCACCAATCTCACAGACAAGTCTTACCACTCAACCCTTTACAAAGAAAGATAATCTCGACACATGAGATTTTACATTTAAGCTAAAAAAAAGAAATCTCTCTAAGGATTGGATAGTGCAATATAAGTTGTAACTCATATTTGAGAATAAAAGAATATGTAGATGAAGCTCTTTCTCAAATAGAAATGTTTTGATGAATGATGAGAAGAATTTAGCTCATCAAAGTGTTTGATTTGCTTGTCTAAAACTTATAAACTAAGGCCCCTCTATTGGCTTGAGCAAAGAACAAATTTCAGCCTTAAAGGCTTTATACAGGGGTCCAAAAAATGTAAGCAAATCGAGTTACAACGACTATATTTTTGCATTGTTAAGACAACTTCGGTTGACCGGACTAGGCAGTAGGTCGCCCGAAGTAGTTCCAAAGTTAAGTTCAAAGGCTTCTGTCTTCATCTCGGCCGACCATGATAAGTGGTACGGTCGAACTAGGCATATGTCGGTCGATCGACCTGAATTAGGTCTTCCGAGATATTTATAGTCGTTGGAGTCTTGGAACATTCAAAAGTGACAAAATACAAAAGACACTCCGATCAACCATATTTTATTAGTTCGCCCGAGGTCTGAGACCCAGTCGACCGAACTTCAGTCCAGAAGTGGGTTTTCCACTTGGTCAACTTAATTTCTAATGTTCTCAAACTCATGCCTAAGTGTTTTTTAAAGATATTTAAGGCATTTTAAAGACCTTAGGCCAATATCAACACTTAAAATATGTTTTTCAAAACCTTTCAAAGATGAAATCAAAGTATGAAATATGGTTTTGAAAACATGCAAGAGTATGAGCTTCATCATACTATAAGCTATCATTCATTAAATAAGATTAGTCATAAGAATATACCTATAAGCATCTTGACTAATCTTCTTCTTGGTCTTCAAGTCTTCAAGATGAGTTCCTCTTTGAGTTTGGACTTGAGACCTTTGATCAACCTTTTATTGTGATGAAGTTATTTGTAGTTTTGTTAAGTTGTACCATCTTACACTTCAACACTTGTTGAGCTTCCTTTGATTTTGCAATATCTTCCATTAGCATGATGGATGACCTTTTGGCTTGTGCTATGGAGACTTGCAAAATGAAGACTCTTTTTGTTTGTAGAATGACATTTGAAATCCTCAAGAAGATCTTCCTTTGATTTTGCAATATCTTTCAATGACATTGTGAATGACCTTTAAGCATGTGAATTGAAGACTTGCAAAATGTAGTTTCTTCTTGTTGTAAAATGATCTTTGATGTCCACAAGAACTACCTTTCAATGAATGTGTGAGTTCATAATAACAAATCATTGAAACACAAGCTCACACAAACATTAGAACTTCGCAATGTCTTGTTATCATCAAAATAAGATTGATCACATTTAGGGCTTACAATTCTTTGTTACTCCGTGACTTCTTTAATCTTCTCAGGCCTTTCTAATCTTTAACTACCGACCAATTTCGTCTCTTCCTCGGTCGATTCCAATTTCTTTTTTTGCCTCTATTTTTTTTTCTTCGAGCTCCTCCCCCTCCATCGCCTGGAACAACGAAAAAATAATTCTAAGCCCTAATCTTTGATTTGATCGATTAACTTATTGAGTAAAATAATCAATGTTATTGAATTTAGATTGCTCCAACTGACCGAAGCCCGAGTAGATTTTTTTTTCTATTTTTTTCGAATTTTGATAGGAGAAATTGTGTTTCAAAATTCTTAGAAACTGAACATAATACAATTTTCCTATGGCTCTTTTATGTGATGAATGCTTATTTAATGTTAGAAAATATCATAAGATTCTGGAAAATTTCATATTTAATACAAAGGAAATATGAGAGTATTAAATTAATTAGTATTTTTTTAAAAAAATTCAGTAAGATCTACGATCTGAGTTACGATCTTACGATCCTTCTATACCTTTCCGATTTTACGTATGATCTCGAGTTTGACTGCATTATTCTAGAGACCCGCCTATTTGATTCTAAACCCAAATCAGTAAAATTATTACCTAGTCCCATTTTGTTTACAACATTTCACTTTTTGAGATATCCTAAATTATTTGTAACGTTTAAGAAATCAATACATCTTTATTATTACTTTTTCACTCTTACCCTTAATTTATTACTCAAATAATCATTAATAATAACTTTTCAGTTATTAATTGAGGGGCACTTTAAACATTTTATAATATTAATTACTTTTCATTCAATTTCTTAATCTTGGTGAAAACTCCAAATGTGATAAACATTTTAACATGGAGGTAGTAGTTAATTAACAAAATTAAGTTCATTTACTTAAAATACAAAAACAAAATTTAAATAATTAGTAATAAAATTCATTGGTCCAATCAAAGGAGACTGAAGAAAAAGATGACTTCCATCCTTGAAAAAGTTCAAAGTCCAACTTTGTAGGCTGCTTTTTCTACCATAATTTATTCCTTGTACTACCTCAATTATATAATATAAGTTGTTTAATAAATTTAGTAAAAATTAATAAAAAAAATAAAATAAAATACTTAATTAAAATATTAACATTATTTTTTAATTAAAATTTTTATATCATTAATTATATTTAAAATAATAATATTGATATTTTGATAAAAAAATAAATTATTTTTTACTTCATTATTTTACGCTACGTGTTTTAAAACACTTAGGGAGTAAATTTATTCTGTTTCTCTAAATTTTTAATCTTTGTACAAAAAAAAGGCGATACTCACGCTTCAGAGCACGATCCGAGAAGAATTGTAGAGAATGTTAATCAAGTTAACCTAGCGGTTCGACTGGTGGGAAGCCTTGTATTAAGGACACATCGCAAGAAGCCATCCCACATTAAAGAGTTGGAACTTTCACACTGCACTGTCAAGATTCGAATCTGCAACCTTGTACATAGTCTGTCACTATCGAACCAACTGAGCTACCTTCCGATCTAAACTTCTATTCCTGAATCCACTCGAACCTTCCCGATACAATCCCCAGATCCCGCTTTGCCCTAAACTTAACTCAATAAAAAACACCACAATCCCCGTCCTTCTTCTTCTTCTCTGGGAAATTCCTCATCAATCCATTAATTGATTCAAAATCACACGTTTCTGGCAATTGTTTTAGGTAATAGGAATTTAGAATAGTAGAATGGAGGGTAATGGTGGTGCAGCGGTGTCCACGGAGAAGCAGGCGGAGGCGCCGTCGTCGTATACCTATTGGGTGAGGGAGGCGACCCAAGATGCTGCACCTTTACCTGTTCCAAAAAAGCTTACTGCTGAAGACCTTTCCGACCAATCTAACCACACCTCTGCTCATCTGGGTTCTGCTTGGAATAAGGTATTTGTTAATGGAAAATTCTGAAATCGTCTCTCTGTTCTGTAGTGAGGTGGCCAGTTCCAGACCACAAGGTCCAATGGCCCTGTTCCATATAAGAACTATCCGTGTGAAAACAATAGCAAAAGATCTGTTTTTTTTTATTTTGATTTTATCTTGGGTTTTGTCTTGAAAGCCCTTTTGTATTGTGTTAAGTTTTGTTTTATTGGTGGATTGATTTGTTTGACTACATTAATGTGTGCTTCGAATATGTTTGTAAAAAAAGAACAAAATAGGAATTTCCCAGGAAAAAAGGAGACGAAAAGAAAAGAATAGCCTTTTTTGCTGAAGGTTAGAATGCAGACTTTCTTAGAAGTTTAGGTTTTAGTATGTGTTGCATTGTCTTGAGAGCTGTGGTGCAACTCCATGGGAAAAAAGAATGTAGTAGTGCCCAAGGGGGCTGGGTGAAGATCTATAAAGGTGTTAACTGAAGCTAAATGTGAGCATTAAATATTCTAGGAAGAAGAATAAAGAAATAATTGTTTGATTAGGGTAGGATGCTACTAATGTGGGTATTTAACTTTGTTGCTTGGAAAGTATATAGGGATAAATTTGATGTGTTTGCTTGGAGAGCTAGGATGCAATGTTAAAGAATTATGGTCTTAAGAACCAGAAGGATGTCCATGTATTGAGTGCTCTGTGTACAAGGCGAAAAGAATACTGGACAAGATCTTGTTTGATTTTGAAATGACCGATTCTGAACAATCCTACTTTTGGCAGACCTGACAAGAAAGGCAAAAACATTTGTCTATTTGAAGATACATTCTGTATGACAAAGAATTATTGCCTCTTAAAGCTATTCGTAATAGACGTGAATTGAATTAGCCATCTGCGTTTCGGCCTTTGAACTTTCCTGCATGGATTTTCCACTTTACTTCACAGTTCTATAGTCTTAATCTTTTCCCATTTGCGGATGACTGACCATTGACACCACATGAAGAATCTTGAAGAGATGTGAAGTAATATGCATGTAGCTCTGAAGTTTTCTATATGATATAGTTCTTTCTGTAAACTTGCAGAGTAGGAGGACAGACCTTCCAAAGAAATAAGTCTAGGAGTTTAGGGGAATGGACAACAGGGGAGGAATTAATAGTCGTGGCCTTGAGTTGCAGAGCGACTTGACTTGACTTTCCTTGAGGTCTTGTTTGAGAATCTCTAGGAAAGGCCGAAACCAAAATTTTAGATCTAGTGGCAGTTGGAGTTCCCCACAAATGGGAAACATAAAGAGAAGTGTTGTTTTGATTAGGAACTAGCTCTGATTTGGTTGGAATGAATGAATGATATTCTCTTCTCTGGATGTTTTATCCCCGTTAGTGTTGATATGAAAGATTCTTTTTACGTGATCAAGACATAATATTAAAAGTAGGTAATGACTGTCTTGGACTAAAAGGGCTGAGTAACTAGTTATTTTGTAAACTCCACTGGTGTAAGCTTTAGCAATCTAGGAAAAAGAATTAATGATTTGTTATTAAGTTTTATATGATAGAAAATCTACTACTATATAGGTCTCGTGGACTATTATGCGTATTTAGATGTCTACTGGATTGCAGTGGTGAACTTGTCAAAGATTGAGACAATCTTTATAACTAGAGAGTACTGACTGGAAATGGTGATTTTTGCTACTGAGATTGATCGCATCGCAAGCAAGCAAAACTAAGGAGAACGTCATACTATTATAGGAATAGCTTCAGTTTTTTCTCCACTTTGAATTACTATATATTAATTTGTCTTACAAATTCTGTTGGATGGATAATTGTGTGTGCTGTGTTTATTAACATACTTGAGAACACGTTAAGAAATCATTTCAGGACCATTTCCTGGAAGGACGTTCATATTATGCTAATGTAAAACTAAGGAGAACGTCATACTATTATAGGATAATAGGAATAGCTTCAGTTTTTTCTCCACTCTGAATTACTATATATTAATTTGTCTTACAAATTCTATTGGATGGATAATTGTGTGTGCTGTGTTTATTAACATACTTGAGAACACGTTAAGAAACCATGTCAGGACCATTTCCTGGAAGGATATTCATATTATGCTAATGTAAAGCAAAAAAGCCTTTTCAAGGTTTCTCGTGGGCATTTATGTAGTTGTAAAATGTGAACAAATTTGGTTGGTTGTTATCTTTCTGCCATCATATTTCTAGACGCTTTTAGCCCTATTATGCACCAGAGAGTTGTTACAGTTAATTCTTATGTGCAGTTATTTTTCTCTATTACTCGGATAAACATGATAAATTAGAGATTTTGTCTTTTGTGTCCATTATTGCTTCTGTGACAAATATCTTAATTCTGCTCGTCTTAACAGGCTGGAACATGGGAAGAGAAGAATTTAAACAAATGGGCAAGCGATAGAATCAAGGTTAGAAAAATGTAAATGTTGGCTACCTTAATTTAGTCAGTTGGTATTGATCTTTGGCTTGGTTATGTTGAATAATTTTAAAAGTAAATTAATGCTATTGGTCTTCCCAAAGTGGTAAAACTTGAGCTCTTTGTTTTTAGTCAAAAGATGTTCGAATAGTCATATCCAGTGTTATCAAGGCGTCGAGGCGCGCAAAGGGGGCTTAGAGCCTTGAGGCGCAAGGCGCAAAAAAGGCGTACGAAAAAAGGCGCACATTAAATCAATATTATTTATATATTAGTAGCATGCAAATTTAGGGAAAATATAAAATATAAATAAAAATAATAATATAGTTCCCTAAAAAAACACATAGTCAGATAAAGCAAAACAAATAAAAAGCTAATAGCCCCCCTAATCATCAGAATCATCTTCAAGAGCAATGTCTTTGACTTGATTCTCTTTATTCAAGGGAGCTTCTTCTTCTTCTTCCTCATCTTCATTATTCTCATCAAAGCTAGGGACTAGATGAAGAAAATGGATTTAAATTAGGAGGCGAAGGTTGATAATGAGAAGTACTAGTTCTTTTTTATCTAGATGGGAGTGCGGTTCATTTACTCCAGTTGCCCTAGAAACCTCATACCAAGGCAAATCTTAATCATCAACTACTCGCTCATTATTTTCTAACTCTCCAAGCAACCATTTGTTAAAAAAAATGCCATAACGTTATAGCGGGCGCTATAGCGCCTAATGGCGGACACAATAAAATAATGCAAATTATATATAATACAATGCATAATCTAAATAAAAAGCACAAAAATAACAATATGAATCAAACAAATAACTCAAAAATCATTAATCAACCATTAATTAGTATATCTTGTAAGTCATAACACATAAAATAACAAGCATGCATAACTCAAAAGTCAAACACGATAAAAAGCGATAACCAAAACAAGACAAGAAAATGCAAGAAATCTAATCATCCTCTTCCTCTTCCTCCCCCTCATCTTCTTCAATATACTCATCCTCCTTGCTAGGAACATATGCAAATCCTTCATCTTCTTCTCCATCTGAGGGGCCATCAAAATCAATATCAATATTTTCCATATTTTCATCTATGTTATCATCTTCAAAATCAAGTTCTTCTTCAATTTGAACCATTTGCTCTTTTCCTCTTCTACTCGACGAACCAATTCCTCTACCTCTACCTCTTTTAGACACTCTCGAAGTTGATGCTAGTTGCTTTCTTTTCTTCTTTTGCCTCCTTGTATTTACGCTACGCTCTCCAATTCCTGAAATCCTATAAACATCTCTCCATAATAGAGAATCATCTCCCTCAAAAACCCGCTCATTTTCTACCTCACCATCATCACCATCCATCTCTCCAACTAGCCATTCATTGCACTCATCAATCTCATTCAGGCAAATTGGGTCAATTTCATCCTTAATATTATGTCTTCGCAAGAGTGCTTGATTATATTTGACATAAACTAAATTATGCAATCTTTGATGCTCGAGTCTGTTCCTTTTTTTAGAGTGAATCTGCAACATTAACATAAACATGATAAGAAAGCTTTGAATTAGTTAATGAAAGTAATCCAAAACGAAATCAAATTGTAACGTACTTGCTCAAAGACACTCCAGTTTCGTTCACAGCCGGACGAACTGCATGTTAAGCTCAAAATTTTTATAGCTAGTTGTTGCAAATTAGGAGTTGTTGAACCAAATGATCTCCACCATTGAGCTACATAGCAAAGATTGTTAGCACATAGGAAATTTATTAGAAATTTAATGTTGTGATGTGACCTAATGAAATTTACCTGGTGATGTTTTCCTCATTGATATTGCAATCTCACTACCAAACATACCATTTGCAGTCTTATAGGCATGTAGCTCCAACATTATCTTCTGTTCCACTTCTAGATTTCCCACCAATTTATGAATGCAAGCATACAAACCCCTCACAACCTCACTATCAAATTCCATAGCAGGGTTGTCATAAAACAAATCAGGGTTCAAAAAATGACCAACTGCATGCAATGGGCGATGAAGCTGACAATTCCACCTTTGGTCAATAATTGCAAAAATTTCTTTGTATTTGTTCTCATTGTTTTTTAAAGACCTCATAATGGTTTCCTTTGACTTATCCATTGCCTCGTAAATATAGCCCATGGCTGGCTTTCTCTCACCGTCAACAAGTCGAAGAACCTTCACAAGTGGAGCCGTAACTTTGAGAATATACACCACATTCCTCTAAAAACTTGTCATTAGTACAGTTTTAGTTGCTTCTCTTCCTTTGGCTTCTTTAGACAACTTGTTTGCATTCCATTCATCTGAGACAAACATCTTCCTAAGGTTTGATTTCTCTTGATGAATCCTTTCCAAAGAAAGAAAGGATGTTGCAAATCGAGTGGCTGCATGTCTCACAAGTTCTCTTTTGTTTGTAAGGCGTCTCATCAAGCTCAAAGTGCTTGTATGGCTATAGATGAATCTAACAAGTGAGATTGCCCGTAATATTGTCTTCTTTATTTTTGGAATCTTTCCAATATCCTCCAAAATCAAGTCTATACAATGTGCCGCACATGGAGTCCAATAAATTTTCGGTCTCTTTTCTTCTAACAGCTTTCCGGCAAGAACATAATTGCTGCCATTGTCTGTTATTACTTGGACAATTTTTTCCTCACCAATCTCCTCCACAACAGCATCAAGCAACTCAAATATCTTCTCTCCTGTCTTCACAAAGTTAGACGCATCAATTGATTTGATGAACATTGTCCCAGCAGAAGAATGCACCAAAAAGTTAATCAAGCATCTCTGTTTCCTATCTGTCCAACCATCAGACATAGAGAGCCACCAAAAAGTTCCCACTGCTCTTTGTGACCTTTCATTAATTCATTTGTACTCCACCTCCTTTGTGAGGAGCGGTACTCTAATCTCATGATAGCTCGGAGGTCGCAAATGTGGTCCAAATTGTCCAATGGCGGTAACCATGTCACGGAAGCTGTCCAATTTAATCATATTAAAAGACAACCCAGCTTGATACCAAAACCGAGTTATGTATTGGTGTACTCTTGATGTTAACTCTTTATCACATCCTTTGTATTAACTTTTCTTTTCGATTCTGTGCAATGGCAGATTCTGGTCGCCTACAATAAAGATCAATTGGACCCTTTACCTGGGTCCTCTTCTTTTGAACAACATTGCTGCTTGTGTAAGATTGAACTTCTAGTTCTTTGAACCCTTCTACCTCTTCCTCTTCCTCTTCCTCTTCATCACTTTCAACAATATCTTGCACCACTCTTTTAATTGCTACGTTTAACTTCTTTTTTTTCTCGTTCATGGCAGCTTTTAGCTCTTCTCTAACCTCTTCTGAGCAGAGTAGACAAGGTGAAACATTGCCAGGTTTTCTTGTTAAATGTTCTTTTGCTCTAGTAATACCTCCTTTCATAACTTTGCCACAATAATTGCACTGAACTACATTAGTGTCGCCTTCATTGACAATGCTGCAGTACTTCCATCCAATGTCAATCCTATTACTCTTTGCACTACCGGTTTGGTGGGTGTTACTTGTCATTTTGGAGGTCCTAGAAGGATAGAAAAATGGTAATTGAAAAAAAAAATTAAGCATAAAAAAAATCAGAAATTTAAAAAAAACAAATCGAAAAATAACAAAGAATAAAATTGATTAAAATTAAAATCCTACCTGCTTGAATTGGAGTGTTCTTCTTGGAAGCAGTGTTGTAAAAATCGGCCTAGTCGGGGACTAATCGCTAGTCGGCCTCCAAACGCCTAGAAAAATCAAAAATCGGGGTGAAAAATCGGATTTGGAAAAAATCGGATAAAAATCGGAAAAAAATCGGCCTAGTCAGTCAAAAGTCGGGCTAGTCGGTCAAAAGTCGGATTAATCGGTCAAAATAGTTGACCTTTTTAAAAAAATCGATTTTTTTTTCCAAAATCAAATTTTTTTTATTGCAATTTTGAATTTGTGGCAGTAGCTATTTATAGCAGAATGGTCTTTGCTCCATATTTTTTTTTTATGTTCTTTGATCCATTGTCTTGGCTCCAGAATGTGAATCAAAGATTTTGTGGTAGTTTTGAATTTTTTTATGGCAATTTTGAATTTGTGGCAGTAGCTATTTATAGCAGAATGGTCTTTGCTCCATTTTTTTATTTATTTATGGTGTAGCAGTAGGTGGCAGTAGGCAGTAACTTTTTTGCTAATTGTTTGATATTTTCTTGTTTGATAGTGTTGTAAATGGGATCTTCAAGTGCTGCATCCGCTAGTGTTTCTAAATCTATTGAATCTTTTGCCGTTTCTGAACTTAAACGAAAAGCAAAAGATGTTGGTTGGGATTATGCAATTTTGGTCGATCCAAATAGATTGGATAGGGTCAAATGCATTTTGTGTGGGAAGGTAATGTGTGGAGGGATTTACAGATTGAAACAACACATTGCACATATGCCTGAAATTTTGTTTAACTGGTATATTATATATGATAACAGAATTTTAAAAACTACATTGTAATTTAGAGTCGCCGACTAGTCCCCGACTAATCCCCGACTAGGCCGACTAGTCGCTAGTCCCCTGTCTGCCGACCGACTAGCGACTAGCGACTTTTGCAACACTGCTTGGAAGCAAAGGTCCTAAGTTGTCACTTTTTTGAGCGGCAAAAAAAAAACAGAAATTTAAAAAAAATATCAAACATTGCAGATAATGGAAGAATAAATTGTCAGAAGATGAAAAAAAAAAAGATGGAAGATGAAAGTGACGTGCAGAGATAGCAAGAGAAGAAAATAAAGAGTTAGAAGAAGGGGGAAAAAAAAATTTGGAAGACTGAAAGTGACGTACATACCTGTTATGGGAGAGAAGCTGCAAGATGAGATACTGAGGCGGCAAGACACTTCCAGAGCAAGACTTCTTCTTTTTTTAAGAAAGGTAATATATTATAATATAGTAACCGACTTCCAGAGCAAGACACTTCCAGAGCAAGACTTCTTTTTTTTTTTAAGAAAGGTAATATATTATAATATATATATAGTAACCGACTTCCTCAGAAGAGACTACATCTTCTATTTTTAAGAAAGGTAATATATTATAATATAGTAACCAGGCCCACTTATAAAAAAAGACTTCTTTTTTTTTTTTTTAAATCCGCCATGACCGCCATGAACCGCCGTAACGGAACCGCTATAACGCCCGCGAAACGTTGAAAGGCGGACACCGCTATG
The DNA here is from genome assembly GCA_026122235.1 of Vinca minor. Classification (NCBI taxonomy): domain Eukaryota; kingdom Viridiplantae; phylum Streptophyta; class Magnoliopsida; order Gentianales; family Apocynaceae; genus Vinca; species Vinca minor. The sequence continues at coordinate 8,350,048 of JAOCZM010000201.1, read as the reverse complement.
TTAGAGGATATAGCGCATTGCGTATAGCGGTAGGCAAAAAATTCGCCACGCCATGGCCGCCATTTGATAACACTGAATAACACAGGCGCGACTGGAGCCTGGAGCCTTTTCTTCAAGGCGCGCGCCTCACAAAATTGAAGCGCGCCCGAGATTTTGAGGTGATATCCTTGGAGCCTGGAGCTTGAGGCGTGAGCCTTAACAACACTGGTCATATCATAGTTCTGCATCATTTCTGAAATGGTTAGCAATCCTCCCCCTTCTTTTTTTCCTCGTCACAACAGTAAAGGGAGAAACTGGGGAGGGAATTTTAATAGCATGGTAGAAAGCTAGTTCCAAGTTGCTGCTGTGCTCTGTTGGGGATTAAATAAAAGATTAGTGGAGACTGGGGGTAATAAGTAGCTAATTAATGGTTCTCTAATGAACCTGAGGATATTCCTTTTGTTTTTATCTTCACAATTGGAAGGGAAATGCCTCCACACATGCACACCAGCAAAAGGAGTCACTGAGAGGAGTTATGATAACTAATGACATGTAGCAAGAACTTATATTCTTATCTGATTTTCACTTATATGATCTTCAAGCTATATAATGGATATTCAATCATAACTCTCTGAAATTGGGCTTCAATGGTAGGAATTGCTTGTATCTATCGGATCTCTGGATTTTTCTGGTGGCAAGGCAGAAGTATCTGAAGTAACAAGGTGCACTGGTGATGTAAGTTATTGTAATTATGTTTGCTGCAAGAACATTTCTATTGAGACTTGTAAGCTTCTTAGAAGCACCAAATTTATCAATCAGTTATCTTTGATATATTGTCATTAGGAATTTTACATTTCTATACTTTCCTGCATAGTATGTTGCTTTAAATTGGTTCCTGGATGACTTTCCTCATTAATTGTAATTGGTTTGTAAGAGTTCCCGCAAGAGCTTGGCTATTACTCCTCAGCTCCTTAATGTAAGGCCTTTTAGGTATTTTAGTATAGATTGGGAAAGGGAAAATAAGGGATATTTTACCGATTATACCCTTAGCTAATTTAATGTATCCTCCAATCTCTCTCCCTTTCTGTCTATACTATAATATCATGGGTGAGGGTAATTTTAGAAATCAATAATGATCGTTGGATAAAAAAAATTGGATCAAATAGTATAAAATGAAAATGATTGTTAGAATTTAATGTGACATTATGTCTTCTTGATCCAAATTTGATACCAAATTTTTGATCCAATAATCACTACCCTTTAGAAATATTACCTTAAAATTTGGAAAAGGCCATATATTTTGGAAAGAGATGGAAAGACTAAAGGGCCTTCTATTATGAAACAGAATGAGTAATAAATTAGGAATTGTTTCTTAGCGCTTTGAGTGATGAATGGGAATAAAATGCTGTTGAATGTGATATCTTTTGAGTAGAAGAAAAATGAAATCCCAAATTGAGCAGTCTCGTGTCCACGCTTGGTTGGATGAGGTCTGGTGTGGTATATAGAAATTTTCACCAAGGCGTCTGGGGGGAAGTTGGTACTTGGGGACAAGTTTAAGCTACCTACTTGGATATGTTTTTTTTTGTCCCTTGTTTCCTTATAGGAGGTATCTCCTTTATTTGTGCAGGCATTCTTAGTTACTGTCCGGAATAAGAAACGTGTTGGCTATACATATGAGTTAACGGTGAAAGTGAAAGGTAATCTCGATGTCTAGTCCTGTTTTCAGATAACTGGTTTCTCCCCTTTGATCTCTTATTTCATCTTCCTTCCTTTTGAATGTAGGGGAATGGCTCATTGGATCGGAGAAGAAGGCAGTCAAGGGCCATATAGAAATCGAGGAATTCTCACTCGGAGAACTGGATGATTTACAGGTATAACATCTGATGATTAATTAGACATCCAAAATGTTGAGGTTGGGATATTTATTTTCCTCTGCTTAAAGCTGACCTCTAATTGTAATTCTTGATTTTATAATCTCCGCGCTCTTGTTTTAAGATCCGTCTTTGTTTGAGGATTATTTATATTTTCTGTATTCTATGCAAGTGCAGATTCAAGTAAGACTGAGTGAAGAAAAGGATCTTGTCCACGAAGAGAAGCAGCGAATTCTCAAGGATATGAAACAGTTTTTGCAGCCTCTGCGGGAAAAACTACATCAATTTGAGCTGGAACTCAAAGATAGATAATAATGTTAGTAATAATCTATCACCTTGTACGGCATTTATAACAATTATTGGACTGCACTTTTTAAGAACTTCCATTAAGATTGTTATGTACCGGGAAAGACCCTCATAAACTAAGCTTTTGATGTTTGTACTAAGGTTCTAAATCTTTTTTTTTTATTATTATCAAAGATGCGGTTGTTTTTCGGACTCTGTGATGATGTTTTTATTACCATTTCTTTTATCACAAAATATTTGCTTATTTTGAAATAGAGACGGGGGTGGGGGCAGTTGCTCCTGAGATTTTTAAAAATAGTACTAGGTATAGTAAATTTAATATATAGTTCGAAATATTTTATCAGTTTCGCCCCCAAGATTTTTTTTACCGTTTTTATATACGGTTCGACATATTGTTACAGTTTTACACCCCCTCCCCCCAACGCCAAATTCCTGACTTCGTACCTGCACTAAATGGTCACACAACCTACGAGCCGACCATGATCCTTAATACCGTAAAGTTCAGCACATTCGGAACACCATTTGACCCGTTAGATGAAATCTAACTGTGAGATTATGATTAGCCATTTAGATCACGTAAAACACAGTATCCCCCTATCCCTTTAATTTTAGCAAAAATTTCTTAAATGTCTCCATTACATCCTCTCATATCTCCATAAAATTCTCCCGTATCTTTGAATATATTTTTCCAAATTTTCTCAATATCTCTAAAAATTTTGGCCATCCCTTTAATATCTCCATTAAATTTCTCCCATAACTTCATACATTTCTCCCCTAACTCCATAATTTTCTCTCATATATTTAAAGAGAAAACAGTCTCATTCGTCCCCCAACTTATTTCAATTGGTCTTGAAAATCCCTGTATACATTTTTCAGCATAAAGCATCCCTAAACAATTTACGTTCAGTACACAAAGTCCTAACCACCACTTTCGCGGTGGTTTCGGGCCAACTTCAGCATGCACAGTGTACATGTTCAAATGAATGAGGGTATAATTGATATTTCTTAAATTGCCCTAAAAAACATTTATATATATATATATATATATATATATATATATATATATATATATATATATATATATATATATATTTTAATTTTTTCTTCCATCATCATCTTCTCAAATCTTCACGACCATGGCCGCTGCCTCCGCTCCACCCATAGTTACAAACCAACCACAAAATTTCTTCAGCCCCCATCCCGAAATTCATATATGCAGATTGGGTGAGCCATTTCAGGTAAATAGAACTGTCAGGTTTAGCAAGTGAAGAAGGGAATGAATAATAAGTTCAAATGACACAAGGATGGAAGTTTAGTATTATAGTTTAAATTAGCTGAGCTGGCTTATTTACCAAAACGACAGCGTTTTGGGATAGCCATTCTAGTTAGAAATAAAAGAGTCTATAATGGGATGGCATGTGGCTGATGGTGCCAAGTTGCTCAAAGAGGGGAGGAGGAGGCCTGAGCACTGTTGATTTATTGACAGTGTCAGCAAGAAGAGCAATGAAAGGGGATGATCAAATTGGGATTCCAACCTAAGTATAAAAGGGAATATTCTGCTGAGGATAAGGCATTGAGAAAATTACCCAAACTTTGGTTGCTACAACCTTATCCTTCTGTAAGTTCCTTCAATCTTCATCACCTCTATCCTCTATCCATTTTATCCCTCTGATTCTATTTTTCCCTGTCTGATTTCTCTTCTTCCTGATTCTCTTTCTTGTTACTCATTTGGAACTTGATTTGTATTGTTCAGATTGCTTATTGAAGTGGATTATGACTCAAAGAGGAGCTGGCTACAGTGTTCGATTTCATTTCCTAACTCTATTACTATCTAGCTTGTTAATGGTAGTTTAGTATAGATTAGTAAGTGGATCAGTCAGTTAACTACCTTAGCTACTGTTATTTACTTCAGAATATTACTCTATCAGTGGAAGGCTTGAAGCCTTAGTTAATATATTGCTAGTTGCCTTATTTTCTTGATATTCTGTGTTGGTTTCTGTGTTGTTTGGGTGATAATTGTGGAGGGACATTACAAGAAGGTTAATTTTAATTGATTTTTCTTCAACTCGTGGGTGCCTCATAGTCAGTTCATGAACTTTATGGATATATGAACTAAACAAACTGTGGTGCCTCAATCAATCCATTATCACCACTTCATTCTTTGGTTCCCCCCTCACACGCACAGTCATATCAAAGCTCCTCAGTTATGTCTCCTTTAACTGCAATTCTCTCCCTGCTAATTCTAATAGCAATACCAGGCTTTATATACGATTTCTTCTTAGCAATTAACTGCTCAATAATCCCCAGTCTCGGACGACTCCTAATTCGTACATCCGGCGAATCGACTACCGACGTATTGAGCAGTAATAAAATTGGCGGCGGCCGAAAATCGAAGACGATTTCTGGAGTTAGGTATAATAAGGATACGAACGGCGGTGGTGAGAAGAGAGTGACGAGAGGGGAAGAAAGATTTAGGGGGTTTTGTTTTTATTTTTAATTTTAAATACAAAATGACAATTAGGGGTGTCAACGGGTTCGGGCCGGCCCGAACCCGGCTCACATAGCTCGAAAAAATGTGAGCGTGAGCTGAGGTGATGTGAGTGTGAGCTGAGCGTGAGCTTAATATTCAAGCTCGCTTCTTATGTGAGCTGAGCGTGAGCTTGACCCCGCTCAGCCCGAAAAAAGCTCGAACCCGAATAAGATTAATATAATTAATATATATATATAATACTAATACAAAGGGTGGTAGTATTGATGAAGACTTTATTATCTTGGATTATTGGAAAGCAAATGCTCTTAAATTTCCTATTTTTTTTTTTATGGCAAGAGATATATTAGCAATTCCTGTAAGTTCGGTAGCATCTGAGAGTGCTTTTTGTGTATTCTTGTCCAAATTTAGTTTTAAGGCTCACTGTATTATGCTATTCTTGAGACAGGATTTTCGTTTTCTTCGCTAATATAAACGAGCTTGGGAAGCTCGTGAGCTAAGCTTTAGCTCGTGTTAAAATGTGAGCTGAGCGTGAGCTCAAGGTTTATGAGCTTTTTCGGGCTGAGCGTGAGCGTGAGCTTTTCAATTTTTATGTGAGCTGAGCGTGAGCTATGCCAAGCTCAGCTCACATAGCTCGATTGACACCCCTAATGACAATTATACCCCTGTTTTTTAGAGCAGGTGCACTGCACATGCTGAAGTTGGCCGGAAACCACCGCGAAAGTGGTGGTTAGGACTTTGTGTACTGAACGTAAATTGTTTAGGGATTCTTTATGCTAAAAAACGTATACAGGGATTTTCGATGCCAATTGAAACAAGTTGGGGGGACGAATGGGTTGTTTTCTCATATTTAAATATATTTTCCCTAAATTTCTTCATATCTCAACAAAGTTCGGATTCCTTTATTTTTATTGTTAGTTGTTTTTTAACAGCTGTAAGTTGTGTTTTTTTACCGCTGTTAGTTATGTTTTCTTACAGTTGTAAGGAAATCATCTCCTCTACCAATCGTCACAGACACGTAACTAATAGTTGTAAGAAACATAACTAACATCTGTAACAAACATTATTCAAACCAGTTTAATCTGGAACATCATTCAAACCAGGAAATATGTGATATTTTTCGTCGTCATTTTCGACCTTACAAAAAAAAACAAAATCAGATCATATTTAATGTGAAATCTATGACTGAGAATTACTATTAATATATAAAATTACGATGATAACATTAACATCTATGTGTCTGTTTCGATTCAAACTGAATCGTTCTGATTTGGTTATATTTTTTTTACCGCTGTTAGTTATGTTTTCTTACAGTTGTAAGGAAAACATCTCCTCCACCAACCGTCATAGACACGTAACTAATAGTTGTAAGAAACATAACTAACATCTGTAACAAACATCATTCAAACCAGTTTGATCTGGAACTTCATTCAAACCAGGAAATATGTGATATTGTTCGTCGACATTTTCGACATTATAAAGAACAAACAAAATCAGATCATATTTAATGTGAAATCTATGGTTGAAAATTACTATTATTATATAAAATTACGGTGATAACGTTAACATCTATGTGCCCGTTTCGATTCAAACTGAATCGTTCTGATTTGGTACCGAAATCCCAATACAATCTTCAACTGGTATGTTCTGATTTTTTTTGGTTTCCTACAATCGTTCCATTGTAGGAAACCAAAAAAATTGAAAAAAAATTAAAAAAGAGGAAGAACGAATCTGAGAAAAATAATTTTAGGGATTTTTTGGAATATTGAAGCTTTAAAATAGGGATAATCAACGGCATGATAATCATGATGCTGAATTTGATGGATTAATCCGAGAAATTTGGGCCAAAATCGCGGTTGGGGTGGGGGGGAAGATAATTGTGTAATATGTCAAAATATCTAAATTGGGTGGGAAAGAAGGGATTAAAAGAGGGGGGGTTGAAGGAATTAAAGAACAATGAATGGTGTAGCAGGTTAAGGGAGAAACATGGTGGTGGTGCCGGTGGCATGTGGCATGTGGAATCCAGGAAGGTGGTGAAAGGTCGGGGAGAGGGAGGGGGAGGGGTAGGTAGGGGAAGGGGTGTTTAACTGAAACTAGCGAAAATATCTCTTGTAGTTTTATTGTTGACTAACTTCAAAATTTAAATTGACAGTTGATCAGCTCAATTTTTTACGAAAGGACAGACTCCACCAATTATAAATTATTTTTGGATGGAACAGTGTAAAAACATTGTTTTTGGACTTTTCGTAAAAATCGTAAATAGATTTTGGACGTGGGGCGCCAATTTGTCCAAAATATAGATGAGGAATATGTTGTTAAGACTGATATATAGCCTCGCAGTGAGTTGTGAAAATAACAGTCCGGTTCCTATGCGGAACATCTTTTTTTCCGCATGTGCGGAACAACTGGAGCCGTCGGATGAGATTTTGAACGGCCCAGATCAGGAGAGAGACTTAAAAAAAATTTATTATTTTTTTAATCAGCCGCAACTTTTCTCTCTCCTGATCTGGACCGTTAAAAATCTCATCTGACGGTCAGGATTTTGTCCCGCACATGCGGAACAAAACCCTGTTCCGCATAGGAGCCGTGAGCTGAAAATAACTATCCAAAGAAACTAATGACAACAATAATATCATTATTGATGTTAGTAATTAGAATGTGAAAGCTGACCTAATAAGGACGTGTTAATGATGTTAAGTCCTTGATAGTCAGCTTTCTTCAAGTGATCACTGGCAACACTAATGATATCATTGCTACCACTGGTGTTTTGCAGGAGTTGTCTTCACCCAGTCCGGCTCCTATGCGGAACAGCCATAATTCTGCACTTGCGAAACACTAATCCTACTGTTGATTCATTTTCTAGATGGATCGACGACTGCGATTTAAAAAAGGATTAAAATGGTAGTAATGTAATTTCACAATTTAAAAAAAAAAAAAAAAACTAAACGCGCAACTGTCACGTTGGTTGATTTACCGAGGTGAGAGAAACGGCAGAAAATGCGTTGTTTCTCCTTCATCTTCCTTTTTTTTTTTTTTTTTTTTTTAACAAAACCCTCATCTTCACTGCAAAAACATCTTCTTCTTCATCTTTTTATGAAAAAAACAAACTGTTCATCTCCTTCTCCATCGAAGCAAAACGAAATCTACCAATTTTTTTTAAAAAAATATGACAACATCTGAAGCTAGATCAACCAAAAGACAAAAAGAAATTAATATCTTTAAATCAAAATCTGTTGGGACATAGAGCCATGAATATACAAAAGCTAGATCTTTTGAAGAAAGCTGAGTTTTTGGGCTTTACACATATAAAACTCTTCGGTCTAAATGAAGAATGGCTTAAATATGCCATTAAGAACTATGATGCATCAGACTTGGTAATGAACATAGAATAACCATAACCGCCGAAGATATTCATAGGGTATACGGAGTGCCTATGGGGATTAAAGATGTCCTTTCCAAGAAAGATCTAGAAAACAAGTTCGATATACAAAGTGTGAAGAGCTACGCTGAAAGAGTTTTGTTGATAGAAGTTTCTAATAAGGGCTATGTAGAGGAGGATGATCTATATGATGTTCTTGCAGGAGCAAGAAATATGAACCCTAAGAGATGGTTCACTTTTTATTGTCTGTATCTCTTAAGTTGTCTTTTCCTTGCCAACAATGGTGGAGTTGTTAGTGTGAGATTTGCGAAACTGTTTGATGATTGCGAATCTTACAACTGGGCAAGATATATTGCGGATTTTGTGCACGCGGCACTTGCTGTTTCGCATGAGAAGGTGGTTGCCGGCAAGTAAACAACATTCAGAATTCCGGCAGACATGCACTTTCTAATAGTATGGTTGTTTTTGTGCATTGAACACATGTTTTTGAGTAGTGAACACATTTTGTGCCTTTCAGGTGCATTCTTTGGATTTCCTAACATGTGTTCAAAACATGTGTTCACTGCACAAAAACAACCATACCATTAGAAAGTGTATGTCTGCCGAAATTCTAAATGTTGTTTGCTTGTCGGCAACCACCTTCTCATGCGAAACAAGTGTCGTGTGAACAAAATCCGCAATATATCCTGCCCAGTTGTAAGATTCGCAATCATCAAACAGTTTCGCAAATCTCACACTAACAACTCCACCATTGTTGGCAAGGAAAAGACAACTCAAGAGATACAGACACTATAAAGTGAACATCTCTTTGGGTTCATATTTCTTGCTCCTGCAAGAACATCATATAGATCATCCTCCTCTACATAACCTTTATTAGAAACTTCTATCAACAAAACTCTTTCAGCGTAGCTCTTCACACTTTGTATATTGAACATGTTTTTCTAGATCTTTCTTGGAAGGGACATCTTTAATCCCCATAGGCACTTTGTATACCCTATGAACATCTTCGGAGGTTATGGTTATTTTATGTCCATTACCAAGTCTGATGCATCATAGTTCTTAATGGCATATTTAAGCCATTCTTCATTTAGACTTGAGAGTTTTATATGTGTAAAGCCTAAAAACCCGGCTTTCTTCAAAAGATCCATCTTTTGTATATTCACAGCTCTATGTCCCAACAGATTTTGATTTAAAGATATTAATTTCTCTGTAGTACAGAGAAATTCCCATTTTTGTCTTTTGGTTGATGTAGATTCCGATGTTGTCATATTTTTTAAAAACATTGGTAGATTTCGTTTTGTTTCGTTGGAGAAGGAGATGAACAATTTATTTTTTTCATAAAAAGATGAAGAAGAAGATGTTTTTGCAGAGAAGATGAGGGTTTTGTTAAAAAAAAAAGGAAGATGAAGGAGAAACGGCGCCTTTTCTGCCGTTTCTCTCACCTCGGTAAATCAACCGACATGACAATTGAGTGTTTAAATTTTTTTTAAATTGTGAAATTATATTACTACCCGTTTAACTCTCTTTTAAATCGCAGCATTCGATCCATCTGGAAAATAAATCAACGGCCGGATCAGTATTTTGCACGTGCAGAATTAGGACTGTTCCGCATAGGAACCAGACTGGTCTTCACCACCCACTATGAAGCTACGAGTCTTAATAACATCTTTCTCTTCTATGATCAGTCAGCTTTCTCTCTATATCATTTCCAGCATTACTTATTTCTTCATTATTGCAATTACTTATAAAATAAATAGTTAAGGTAAGTTATCGAACAAAATTAAATTGCAAAGTCACGCTGAGCTAAATAATTGAGAAAGAAATGAAAGAGAATTAACATAAAACTCATTTCTATACTTCCACTACCATTAATTTTTTTTCAGTATAAAAAATCTAGAACATAACAAGTGATATCTATGAAATATTGTAAAATTCTAGCTTATTGTTGGTAGGCGCGGATCAGGGAATGGAATGGAATGGAAAAATATTTGGAGGAATGGATTTAGTTATGCTCTTTAATAGGATTGATTTTTTGTATGAGAATTTATGTCTCGGATTTAGTTATCATGTAGATCGACGATCTCATGCATAGAATTATTGAATCAGGCAATCCAGTGCGCATGCTAGTTTTGTCTCTATTCAGCTGGGTTGACGGGACATGTCGGATTGGGGCGATTCGGGTTCGAGAGAACCGAATTAAAAAAAATATTTGATTGAATGAAAAAAACCAAAATTTAAGTTTAGTTCCAACTCCTCCATCATAATTCCAACTCCCTAGCCTCAGCCATCCTCTTTTATCACCGTTGTCGACTATTTCAACATTAATTTGATTTGAAAATAAGTCCTAATTAATTTTGGCGGTAGCAGGTAGCTAAAATTCTTTATCCATTTTGTCGGTAATTGAAAATATTATTGATATAAATTTATCATTATATATTGGCAAATTGGCTTTACAGGTCCAAAAACAATTTTACTTTAGTGATTTTTGTCCAAAATCTATTTTTTTACAAAACTGGGTATCAAAACAATTTATGTTTGGTGAGGTAGGTCCTTCCATCCAAAATTCCGTCAGTCAACGGTTTATTAATTTTTTAGTATGGTCAACCCCAAAATTATCAGGGGCATTTTCGGGATTTAATACATTAAACCCCCCCTCCCTTTCCTCCCCCTCCCTCCAAATCCTCGCCTGCCTGAGCCCCATTCCCTCTAGCCACCGGACCCCCTCCATGCACCTCCCTGACGTAACCCTCCGCCGATTGAACTCCGGCGACCTGCCGTCGCCAAATTCCCCCACTTCCACCGCCCCCATCCAAAGCAAAGGGCTTCACACCCACAAAAGAAAACTACGCCATTTATGCATCACTTTTTCAGTAGGAAAACGGGGCCAGAATCTGGTGCCTTTTCAATTTTCAATTTCCACCATCAATTGAGGAGGGAATTACTGAATTAGAATAATTTTATTGGTTTTTGTGGTGGGAATTAATCTTTTGAATATATTCTTCACATATCTCTGAATCAAGTGTTTGAAATTTTGTCAAGATTTTTGGTTTTTTTGATAGATTATTGCAGGTGATGGCGTTGGTGTTGGGGGCGTTGGTGTTGCGGGGTGGTGATTGGGTGGTTCAAAAGGGATGGGACGGGATAGGTCGTGATACGGTCCCAACCTTATTAAAATAGTAACAAAGGTTAAACCTTTGTTACTTGTTTATGAACTTCCGGTTGAATTTCATAAACCTTTAAGTTACTGTATCAACTAGTTGGTTTCTCTAGTTGTGGTGTTTCAACATTCACTGATACTTAATCTTTCCGGGACTGTGTTAAGTATATTCCCATAGAAACCATTCGAGATAGAGAAAGATCTAAATTTCAGCCGAGTCTTGATATAACCCATCAAGATTTCGCATCAAGTGAGCAAGGTTCATACAAAGTTTGTGCTTTTAAAATAGTAAAAACAGCCATATGATATTGCTTTTCTTGACGCCTTTCTTTACCTTTTTACCCAAGACTTACCCTTATCTTGGCCACACAGATCAAGAACTTCTATGGGATGAAGATGTTACCTTGATATTTTAACCTTGATGGTGACTAATTCAAGATGAAGAGGGAACAAGATCCAATTCCTTGTTGAAGGAAGTTTGCTTTTGGATTGTATCCTTGTCTTTTATGGGATAACTCGGCTGCCAATTTCTTTATATCCGAGTGGCTTTTTCGTTGGGTAGAATATTTTTGTTATCTTTCGGCTTTTCTCAAGCAAACAAGAAAAATTTTTTCAAGAAAAACTGTAAAGGGTACACCAAGATAGAGATCAACCTTTTGCTCTGATACCACTTGATGCGAAATCTTGATGGGTTATATCAAGACTCGGCTGAAAAGCAGATCTTTCTCTATCTCGAATGGTTTATGGGAGAATATACTTAACACAGTCCCGGAAAGGCTAAGTATCAATGGAGGTTGAAACACCACAACTAGATAAACCAACTAGTTGATACAGTAACTTAAAGAAATATGAACTTCAACCGGAAGTCATAAACAAGTATCAAAGGATTAACCTTAATCAAAATATCAATATATCAAGTCTAACTAAATAAGGTGGCCGAAATTCCCTTTAAGTAGAAGGTAATTCGGTTCCAACTCAAACTAGGAAAAGGGAAATAAGAGTCCTTGAAGAATTAGGACTCTTGAATAACAACTTGCTATCAAGTAACTACCTAAACAAGATAATAGGCACATGTTCCTATTATCTTGGTGGCTGAAATAAAAGTAACTACCAAAATAATGAAGAGTCCTAGTTGCATTAGGACTCTTAATAACAAACTAACTAACACATGGACAACATGTCCTTTATTATAGCAACTACTTGCTATACACGAAATTATAGTAAAGAAATATGCTAAAAATAATTAAAGTCTAGAATAGACTTTAATTGTACATAAAAAGACTAAAATGCCCTTTAGATTCGTCCCCATTCTGGACAGCTTGTTGGGCCAACTTGCACGACAATATGGGATATCAAGAAGGCAGAATCTGATCTTGTGATCTTCATGAAAGTTGTAGATCTGCCTCTTATCTTTAATATGCAACTGGAATCAGCTCCATTGGATAAGTATATCGAAAGATATGTTCATTCTGCCAAACAGTAGCAAAGCTGTCCATTCCTTGTACACTTGTGATACTAAGAGGTTGACTTGTACAACATTCCTAGATGTAATTTAGAGTCCTCTTTGTATCTGAATGCACGTTCCCTTGAGTTGGGCAGCCCCAAGGTTGGGACCGTATCATCCCCTCCTTCTTGAAAAGGATTCGTCCTCGAATCTTCCCAAAAATCAGCTTTGTAATTTGCAAAATGAAGAAAAGGGAGCAAGTTAGAAATATGGAAAGTAGAAAGTACATTGTACTTACCTATCAATGAGATTCTCTTGCGGCTGTCCCAAATGAATGGTGTCTTTTCCTCCTTAATTGCAATTAATGAGTCAGCAAGCTTGCTAAAATCACGAAACAAATGTGTATAAAAGCGTGCCAACTCATATGTTGAACGATCTTGAAGGATAATAGTTGTTCGTGACCATTCCCTTATTGCATTATCTTTTGCTAGAACAACTTGAATACCTTGAAAACTCACAATGTAACTAAGAAGGTTAATAGAATTAGTGTAAGAAACATAATTTCCAATCTTAGCATACAAAGTTTGTGCTTTTAAAATAGTAAAAACAGCCATAAGATGTTCAATAAGATTCCTCCATAGCAAGGGGATGGTGGTTTAATGTGTTAAATAGATTTTGAACAAAAATCACCAAAGTAAAATTGTTTTTGGACCCGTAGAGCCAATTTGCCTTATATATTATTTAAATAGTTTTGCAAGATATTCCGATCCTCGTGATTACAAATTTTTAAACCCCTATCTTCCGACTCAAAATTCGGATATTTACAACCTTCATTTATATACTACACCCCTAAAACTACCTTCTATGGAGGAATGGATAGTTTTGACCTTGGTATGAACACTGTTAAAAGATTTGAATTCCACTGGGAGCTACAAAACCTTTACTTTGGAAAGTTGTTATTCTCTCGGTTTAGGCTTAGTTGCAGAACGGATGATTATTCCGCACCTGTTGAACACATGTCAGCTATCAAATCACTTGAACTAACGGTTAAAAAATAGATGAATAGGCTTTTTATGGGGCTTGACCTTAGACTAGCCTTGGTTTGGCAAAATGAGTTAACCATGACAGTCTATTTTTTTAGGCAACTTTTTTAGCATGAACGGAAAAAAGAAGACTGCCATGATTGATCAATTTTACAAAGGAAAATGATTTACTCTTAGAATTTTGGGGATAGAAATCCTAAACCCCCAAATTGAGGGTGTTAAATGACTATCTCACCCCCTGCTGGTATAAGGGATTCACCCAAACTATAAGGGCAAAACGGTCCCAAAAACTATTTTAGTCAATCTTTTAGCCAATAATTCTAGTAGCCTAGCAAGGTCCTTTTACAAAACCATGACTAGTCTAAGGCCAAACCCCTTTTTATGGATAGATTGAACAGCTTGCGAACTAAATCCTTACCGCACTCTTTCATAAGCCCATTAAGGAATACATGGGAAACAAGATTTGGGTGTATATTTGAATCTGTTACTCTGAAACTTGATTTATGCATGTCGTACCCGTGTCGACACGAATATGATATACTTACCAAATATGATCAACACCAATCAAACACTACGTTTTAAATGTTTAAATATTCGACACTTAAATACATACCCGTACCCGACACCTATAACATAGATTTGATTAGCAACAATTTTTTGACTTCGATTTCAGACCAAATTCATTGTTATCCTTGCATTTAGGTAACGTAGGAGGAGGAGAAACATCAATTGCCTCGGAGGAAGATGTTAACCGAATAAATGATAACGATATTCCGTTGTTCAGAAGAGCCAGCACTCATATTTACCAGGACATCATCACCTGCGGATTCTTGAAAGCCTCTTGAGGATGACTTCCTAAGTAATGCTGAATTCGTTCTGTGTGCTAATATCCTTCTCCTGTACTGAAGATAAATTTGCGTATGCTATGAATCCAGATCTCCATTTTATATTTGTTCGATTACTTTTCACCGCGCTTCTTCTTCTTCAACGAACCACTTAAAGCTGCTTTAGTCTTCTTCCACTCATTCATTGATGAAGCACTCCTCATGAAAGAGAAAGTTTCTGTCGTGCCAGTAGATGTTGGCTTAGGTCGGAAAAGCTTTTTCTTACTCGGTGATGAAATCGAGGCTTCATTGCTAGCTTCGACTGATGGCAGCTTGTTCGCTGAATTTGATTGTTCACCGCCATCAAGACCAGGCGAAACCTTATTCTCTTCAATCTGAGGTTTAGAAACTTGTCCTGTAGAAAAGCTACCATCTGTCTTCACAACGTTAAGATTTATTGGAACCAAAGCATCTGTGTCCTTAACTGGCGGTAGCTCTTGTTTTTCTACATTTAGACTAGGCAATATATGCGAGATGCTGAAAGAGCTACCAGTTGAACTGCCGACAAGCTGCATCCACGAGGATTTCTGTGACCATGAAGTACTCTTAGCCAGCTTATTTATTTCAGCATTTGGCACATTAGAGACAACTTCTGTAGATCTATTCTCTTCTAGAGGTTGGGGAGGTTCCATTTTCTGATCTTCTTCCTCCATCATGCGCCGCACTTTAGAATTGGTTGGGTTCGATGCTGCTTCTGCTTCGGGCTTATTCATTTCAGCATTTAGCACTTTAGAGACAACTTCTGTAGATCTATTCTCTTCTAGAGGTTGGGGAAGCTCAATTTTTTTGTTTTCTTCTTCCACCATTCGCTGCACATTCGAATTGTTTGAGTTTGATGCTGCTTCTGCTTCGGGAGATATATCTGATGTAATATCTGAGATGCGGAAGGTAGCATTATTCTTATCGCTGACAAGATCTTTGAAAGCAGATTTTTGTGACCGCCCTTGTTTATAACTTGATTTTGGAATATCAGCTCTTGGTTTTAGGGCCTGAGTATCCGGAACAATCTCCAAATTATCTGAAATATTATGCGTTTTGACCTTCTTTTCAGGAATACTGGCCTCTTCATCATGAGGGGCTTTCCGCTTCTTGTTTGAGAACATCTTCTCCTGGCTATTAGGCATTCTTTGAACAGGTCTAGCTTTTGAAGCTTTTGAAGCCTAGATAGGCCGTGACAGAGAAATTATCTCATCAAATTAAAAGTTTTAAAAGCAAATGTTGAATTAATAACTTAAGGGTTCCAAAAAGTTTTACCTGGTTGGAACTAATGGGCTTGGGTCCTCGAATACTTGACAACAAATTTTTTCTGTTTGAATTTGATTCAGCCACGACGTTAATGATAAGGTCATCATCACTCCCTTGATCTGCCAGAGCATCATCACATTGTAAATCATCATTTAAACTGGTTGAGTTGTATGCTTCAGTTGCAAAGTTGTCCGTCTTAGGAACTGGTTCTGAGTAGCTCTCCTTTTGAAAAATCTTGCTCATAATAGAATTCATCATGCTAAGCTCTTCATCATCCACCCCGCCACTTTCCTTCTCCTGATTTATAGAAGGTTCTTTTTTGCCTGGTTCAAATGGAACAGCATGCTCCTCACAATCACAGAAATGACTTGGGAGGGAAGGAACTTGAATGCGTTGGAAACTGTATTTGTGCTTTCCCGTTCCATTGAATGGTAATGGCTTGACCTGCGCAAGAAATCCAAACTCTGAAAATTCACACGAGACTGCTAGTCTAGTATTATTTAAGGGTATGACTAAGCACATGATTCTATCTGGTAGTGCATTTGGTCTGGTTTTCAATATGCAAAGACAATGCACCTTTTTCTACTTTTTTTTGTCCTAGGTCCCACCTCCCCCCTCACGAACCAATTCACCTTTTTTTTTCATACTCGAAACGACTTTTTCTCAAATGAAAACAAGTTCAAATACACCCTAATTGTTCCAGACCACAACCAAATTGAATAAATGAAACTCGTGTCAGAAAAGAAATTTCCTCTGGGATATGTATGTGAAAAATAGATTATACAAATGGATTACCTTCATTAATTTGGGGAAAAAAATCCGAAGCTGCATGTCTGAGTTGCGGACTTTCAACAGTTTTTGAGTAGGAGGGACTTCAACAGTGTCGACAATATGGTTCTCAGAATCACTGGAAAGTTCAGCATCCTCTGCCCACTCACGTTTCATACGGATAAGATAGTGTTCTTTAGCCTTCTCAAGTCTAAGCCTTCCACCTTTCCACATGCAGCCATTGTACTGTTGACAGTCACAAAGTAGATGATAAGGAAAACCATACAGGCTTAAAATGACAAAGAAGAAAGTAAACCGTAGTATCTAAGACATCTCGAAGCCATAAAAAATCAAGAAACAAAGATGAGAATGCTTCCACCACCAATTGTACAAGTGTTACTAAAGAGAAATAAGTTGACAAACAGAAAGAAGTACATAAAGCACCTTGAGTAACTTCATCCAGCTTACTTCGAAAATTAGTTGAGACCCTCCCCAACCCACAATCTCCCAAAGTAAAATCAATCGCTTCCAAAAGTAGAGAAAGTAGAAAAGGACACTAATATGATGTGGAATCTTTCCGTCATTGACCTATGAGTTAGTCAGAGAGACTCGGTACTAATTCCAACAAAATCATATTCTTTCTCACCAAATCCCGTCCCTCCCTAATCTTCTTTCCCTCGTACAGAGATTATATAGCCCTGATACTTAAAACTTCCCAAGACATAGTTCAAGGGCTCAATCCTCATTAATTCAGCACACTAATAGTTAAATACCCCTTGAGAAGTAAACCTATATAACTGGTAATTTTTGTTTAATTTCCCCACATTCTATGGATTTGTATATTCTAATCTCGCAAATGCAACAAAGCTCAATGATTATATCCTCAAACTCAGCCCTCTGGAAAGTCATATGCACCTTCAATTCGCCTTCTATGCATGCAAAATCTCAATCATGCTTAAACATCCCATATGTTCACGTTAGCTATCTTTTTATACGGGCACACAACAAATCCAAATTTTCCAGAAAATCTCAAAAACCAACAAAGGTAAGCATACTGTCAAAATCCCAAGAATATAAAATCACCATCACTAACAGCTAATAAAGCTACCGCTTTTAACTTTCTTTCTCCAAGATTTTTAACAATATAGCCAGTTTCATTTCCCTAACTCTCCATTACAATCATAGGCAAGAACTCATAAACTGTAAAAACTAAAACAAAAAATGCCACAACCCATATGGTCTCTACCTATAATGTACATGTAATGAAACATCAAAATAATAATAAAAAAGGTGGTACCAAGCGCACAAGGCTCACACATCAGCATGGTGTGGGAAGGTCCCATGTACACAACCTTACCCTTCTTTTTTTCATAAAGAGGCTGTTCACAGGTTCAAAACCGTGATCTAGCGGATATCAAGTAAACACTTGACTATGGCGCAAGCATGACCTTCAATGAAATATCAAAATAATAAAAGCACAAAAATTACAACTAAAACCATCGAAAAATGATCAGCCCACAAAACAATTCCAATATAAAAATTGAAATAAAATATGAAAACTCAAAAGAGACAGAGAAAGAGAAAGAGAAGAGACCATGCTGAAGAGTTTAGCGAGGCCTTTATCAGAAACAGGTTGGAAATCCAAATAAGCAAAGCTTCGATCTTTAGTTCGAACAATTTCAACAGAATCAACAATACCCAATTGGGGTGAAGTAAAAGTCTTCTTCAAATCATCTGAACTCACACTCCCTCCCAACCCCCCTACATATATCCTCATACATCCATCTCTTGCTCCAGATCCTCCTTTTTCTTCTCCTTTTTCAGTTCCCATCTTCCTCCTGAATCTCTTCTCAAATAAACCTCAAATAAAAATTTGAAATCTCTCTCTCTCTCCCTCTCTCTCTCTCTCCCCTCTCTCCCCCCGATGTTTAACGAAACCCTAGCGCCTAAAAGCCCAAATATAGACTTCTCTGAAGCCCATTCAGTATGCCGAAACAAAATCCAGTTTAGTTTGATTTTTCCTTCTTTTTAATTATTTTTTCTTTTAGGTACTATTTTTCGTTTTGGGGTTTCTTTTTCATTTTAAAAAAAAAAAAATAATTATATACAATTATTTCTCTTTACCTGTTCAACAGTATCCTCAGTTATTTCTTGCAAATGTTTGAATGTACAACAAATAAATCTCTGTTGTAAATAAATGAATGAGCAGGCCCAACTCATAAATTGGGAGGCCCATAAACCCGTGAATCAAATGATTTATCTCTATAAATAGAGACATTTGATTCATACGATGATATATCTAATTCCTTCTTCTCTCCGAAATTCTTCTTCCCTCTCTATATTATAACAATCTCCTTTTTCTTGTACATTTTTTATTTTTTAATAATATACAACAATGTCTCATTCCGACTTTGTTACGAATACATATCATGTAGTTAGGAAAAAATCACCCTAATAATTCTGGGTCGGGCTGATGGGTCGCCTTGATTTACATCCTCCAACTATGGTCTTGTAGATTGTTGATTTCTAAGTAAGATGTTGAAACTGAGCTTCTCTTGCTACTGTTGTTCAAGGATTATAGAGAAGATGCTGCGAAGAATTTTATTATGTATTTATTTTTTCTACTTTTATTAGTGTTATTACCCAATTACGAAACCATTGTATAACTTTTATTTTTCTTGTATTTTCATATTATCTTTTGATTGTAATGACCTTGGTTATTTTATGATTAATGGATAATTTTTTATTTAGCAAAAAAAAAAAAAATGCATACGTATGTGTGATGTCTCTAAACATAGTACATCAATGAAAATCGGATATTTTCTCACATTTAGGGAGTTTTTCTACTACTTGGCTATTGTTCCGCACAGTACGAATAAATATTGGTCGTCGAATCACGAATCGGACGGTTGGGATCATTTAACTTAACACTTTTTCATAATAGGTAATGAGACCTAAAAAATCTTAGCCGTCAAATTTTACATCCGACGTTCATTATTTGTTCCGCACGGTGCGGAGCAAATTGTGTTCCACATTGTAACCAATTTGGGTTTACTATTATTAAGTTTCTACATAGGTTCATTCTCGATAGCTTATAGTTTTTTTTTGGCTTAAAATAAGTTATTATTGACATGTTCCAAATTGCCTATTAACACAACTTATAAATTAAAATAAGCCGAATAAACTGTTTTGAAAAAGCGCACCTGAAGGTGCCTTTTTAGAGTAGCTTATTGTGAAATTACTTTTTCTTTGACTAAAACTCCATAATATAAAATACTAGGTTTGATCCCCGCGCGATGCGTGGTTGTATTTTTAATTTGTATCTCTTTTGATGATGTCGTACATGTTTTCTAGCCTGCATTTTACTTAGAGATATAACTGAAACAGAAAAACATGTTAATATGTCTCAAAATAAATTTAGATAAGATGTAATAATTCTACTTTTTTATTCATAAACTTGCTAATTCATTCTTTTTGTCTAAGAACAAAACCATCATAAATATTATTTTTTTCTAGAAAACAAAATAGCCTTCATATTTTATAATTGTTCTACATATGATATAAAATATATATTCAAATGAAATAAATATAACAAAATACAAAAAACAATCCTCAAAGAAGCTTAGCCTACATTTTTTTGCCTTCCGTCACTAAAGAGCTACTTAGCACCCCCCTTTTCCCGTCAATGTTTTTGCGCCCATTCTCTAATTACTCCTCTTCAAGAAGTTTATTTTGGGAACCTTTAAGAGCCATTATACCTGCACAAAAAAAATGTTCACCCCCTATAGCGTATTACATGTTATCCATCCTTATTCTCAAACAAATAAAAGTAAGAAAATAATTACACAGCAAACAAAACAAAAGCAAGGAAATAATTACGTAGAAAAAAAAAGGCAAGAAAAGAATTGAATCAAGTATCAAGATTTTCTATTACCCATGTTTTTTCAGTGTGCAAGCTCTCTGTCTTCAATCAACAAAAAACATGTTACGAAAATTGAGACATATTCTCTTAACTTGGTACTTGAAAAATAATTTGTCTCTAAACAAAATTATTAGATGTTTGTTCATAAACATATAAATTAATATATCAAGTGAAAACATGAATTGCATTATTTAAAAAAAAATGAATTTCTTACCTATTAAAACCAAGAAGACCATGACATATTTGCTCATATCATTTCTCTATTTATAAGAAGAAAAAACTCTTGAACTTTCCTAACCGACAAAAGAATAACAATAATAATGACAATAAATAAAATATATAAACTCTTAGACTTTTTGGTTTCCCGAGAAAGTCAAAAGTTACTTTCTTAGAGAAATTAAAAAACCATTTTTTGAAAGATTATTTTTTATTTAAATAGTCATTATAGTTTGTTGTTTATAATTATAATATGACAAGTCATTTCTTTGAAAAAAGAATGTTTTTTGAAATCTATTTTTTTATATTATATTTTTAACTATTAAAGTTTTTATTGTTATAGAATATCAAGAGTCTTTCATTAGGGAAATAATAAAGTATTGAAAACTGATATTTTCTTTTTCTTTTTTAGTTGATCAAATCCAATTTTTCTTTTTTCATATTTAAGTTATTGAGGGAATGCATGATTGGTTTTGATTTATATAGTTGGTTAGAAGAAACTAAAAAGCCACTTCATTGATTCATAAAAACCCAAAATTTTATATTAATGAATGAAGTTACAAAACTCTTCTACTTCATTCATTAATATAACTAATGAACTAAATAAATATAGTTGGTTAGAAGAAACTAAAAAGGCACTTCATTGATTCATAAAAACCCAAAATTTTATATTAATGAATGAAGTTACAAAACTCTTCTACTTCATTCATTAATGTAAATAATGAACTAAATAAATATAATTACTACAAAACTCTTCTACTTTATTCATTAATATACCTAATGAACTAAATAAATATAATTACTATAATAAAAGTTACAAAAATCTTCTACTTCATTTATTAATATAACTAATGAACTAAATAAATATAATTACTATAATAAAAGTTACAAAACTCTTCTACTTCATTCATTAATATGACTAATAAACTACACAAATATAATTACTATAATAAAAGTTACAAAACTCTTCTACTTCTTCATTCATTAATATAACTAATGAACTTTAAGTTAAGTATGTTGGTTCATATTTCTTTTTTATATGAACTTGAAGAGTCTTGGGAGTTAAGTATACATGAGTTATAATTTATAATTAACTCTTTTATAATTTCCTTACATGAATGAGAACTCCAAAAGTCACTTGAAACACCATAACTAACAATAGTTAAAGTTTTTCCTATTCCAATTAACATTAATACATGCCTTTTAAAATTCCCTTACATGAATAAGAACTCCAAAAGTCACTTGAAACATCATAATTCAAACTTTTCCAATTCAATTAACATTAATACATGAGTTATATCATTAGTTGTATGTTATAATTAATACTCATTTATAGTTTGTGTGTATATATAGAGCTAAAATTTCTTATAGCTAAAATTTCTTACTTCATATTTTATCTCAATAGAAATTTAAAACTTTAGCTTAAGTTATTAGCTAATGGAGCACAACATCTTTTGCATTTTAGAGAGCTTACATTGCTACATGTAAGTTTCTAATTGGTCCACATCCCACAAAATGCCACATGTCACTCCCTCAAACTTCTACCTCAACTTTTCCTAACTTTATATATTATAGATATTTAATGCAACATAATCATATTAATATATTTATTTAATTTAATTGATTTAATAAGGCTTGTGGGTTTCGACCCGAGATGTACTAATTTAATCTCGGGTTGGACCCAACCCAGGTTGACCCGAGATCTACTAATTGGTCCCCGTATAAGACCCAACTCGGGTCGGTCCACTCCGATACTTATTGACATGTGCGAATTAGACATGTTTGGTTTATATAAACTAGTATAAAGTTCGACTCCATATGGGACTGCGTTTCCCTTAACTGTATTCGAATATAACACTTATGGTAAGTGTACTCTTAATATGTAACTATTATACTCATGGGATTTATCTACTATAAATACCATATATCTATTAATTCTTTGATTCGTTCTGATTACTTGAATTCTAGACATTGAGTTATCTTCTCTATGTCTCTTTCTCTCTAAAAAACTAACTTAAGCATAAAAAACTGGTTGTGAACATCCCCATCACCCTTTGACTATCTTTGTCTTGCAGGTTACTCTTTTCCTCATGAAGATTCGTTTGCTTCATTAGAGAGCAGATATCGAAGATTAGAAGCTCGTTTTGTCTGGTACGCATCATTTGGCGCCCACCATGGTTGTGCTTAAAACAACCCACGTTATAGACATATCATACACAAATATCTCCAAACACTTGGTAAAAGACGAGGAACCTCTGGTCATCGAAGTAAGCTTTGGCCCATGTTGGGATCGTCGTATATTGGTGGATACCGGTAGTTCGGTCAATATCATCTTTAAGGTTGCCTTCAAACGGACATGAATATCAGAATAACATGTGACACCTTGTACTCAACCTATTGCGGGATTCGCATGATGAACCACCCGAGCCATGGGGTTCATCTGCTTGCCCGTCACAGTCGAATGAGGGGAGTACTCCCCAAAAGAATGTGTTTTTACATTGTTGAAGCGTTTTCCTGTCACAACGCCATCATATGAAGAACAATGCTCAACGCATGGAGGGCATCTCCACCTACACCTTAGCCCCAAGAGTTCACTTGGAAAACGATCGTCGAGTATTGGTACAGACCAAAAAAATGATTCGTGGGATTGTCACGATTGTGATGTACAAGGTGTCAAAGAGGATGAGGACCCCTAAAAAAGGGTAAATAATTACCAGCAATAGAAGCTGGGGAGTTACATTTCAGTTCAATTAGATCCTACAGACTCTATAAAAACAGTTCAGGCAAGAGTTACATTACCCCTAAATATATTTGCCTAAGTGGCACAGGTACTTCAAGAGAATATGGACGTATTCTCGTTTGACTCCAATAACTTGAGGAGTATATTCGAGCCATTGTAAAATATAATTTAGGGATGCCCCGCTTGACCCAACCAATATTTCAACGCAAATGCTCTTTTGGCTGTGAGAAGTAAGAGACAATCTGAACAGTGGTCATGGACCTACTAAAGGCGAGAATAATAAAAAATATAAACTTCCGGGAGTGGCTGACCAACCCCGTAGTGGCTCGAAATCCAGATTGGTCATGAATTATGTGCATTGATTTCACAAATCTGAATGAATCCATCCCGAAGAAGTCGTACCCACTACCACGGATAGACCGGATGGTAGACTCAGTAACAGGACACACAATATTGTGTTTTCTCGACGCATACTAGGGATATCACCGAATCCCCATGGCAGAAGTTGACATGGATAAAACAACATTTTTAACGAATGATGTTATATTCTGCTACACAAGAATGCCCTTCGGGTTGAAAAAAAATCTGGACCATATTTCCAAGATATAGTCAACATAGGGTTCGCAGACCAAAACATGGAAATTTATGTAGATGACCTCATCATAAAATCCAAAACCCTGGATTCCTTACTGGAAGATGTGAAGGAAACTTTTTCCACAATCCGGAAGATTGGAATGAAATCAACCCCAAGAAATGCATGCCTACCCCCCTCCCCCAAGTAAGTGACTGGATTCTTAGTTTCCTAAAGAGGAATAGAGGTCAACCTAGACAAGATATATGATATGCAGGCCATTGATGACTTTCCAACGTCAATGACGTTTAAAAATTAACCGGACAATTGGCAGCGCTGGGTCGATTTTTAGCCCGAGCAGAGGAGCGCGACCTTCCCTTCTACCAAATACTAAAGAAGTCTAACGAATTCAAGTGGACCGTAAAATGTGATAAGGCCTTGTTGGACCTAAAGAAGTATCTCAGCCGACCCCCGATGTTGGTGAGTACAGTAGAGGGAGAAGACATGTATATATAATTAGCGGTCATGGACACGGTAGTCAGTTCGGTTCTTTGTGCGGAAAGAGAGAAACACGTTTATTACGCGGGTCATATCCTCAACGGACCCGAAAGAATATACATCGCTCTCGAGAAGCATATTATGTTTGTTGTTAAGACTGCCAGAAAGCCCAAGCCATATTTCCAGGCACACATTTTCAATGTATTGACCGATGCACCACTCTGACAAATTATGCACAAACTGAACGCCTCGGGGCGCATGCTCAAGTGGACTTTAAAACTCAGTGAGTACCAGCTTCGTTTTCTGCCACACAAGGAACAAAAGGCACAAGTATTGGATGATTTTGTGGTAGAATGCTCTGTCCTGAGCCTTGTCAATAATGGAACAACACAAAGGCCTAACTGGGCGGCATATTGGACACTTACGGTAGATGGCTCAGTAGGAGAAAACAAAGTGCGTGGATCTTGCTGGAGAGCCCTGAAAGTAAAAGTTTCTCCTACGCTTTGAAATACAATTGCAACGTTACTAATTGATGAAGAACCTTGACGGAGTCAAGATTCGACACAAGAAAAATAGGATCTTTCTCTTACTTGAATTGTGTTCACGTGAATCCTTACTACAACCTCCAAGCAGCGATAAACACTTGACTACTATAGTAAAGGACTTTCAGAGTATTCGACACACTAGACCTCCAAGCAGCGATAAGCACTTGGCTACCTAGGCAGAAGAACACTAAATGGATGAAGAAACACCACAACAAGGGAACTAGCTTGTTGATTAGTAACAATGAAAGGAAGATCTAAATAGAAATCAATTCACAAAGCAACAAAGGAATAAACCTTACTATATCATTCATCAAGTCTGTCTAATAAGTGGCTGAAACCTCTCTTTATATAGAGAAAGATTTCGGCTAAAAATCCATAAACAAGCTAAGTCCTAACTGGATTAGGATTATACTTGCTAAAGAATAAACTACTTGCTAAAAAATATGCTAAAGAATAAACTACTTGCTAAAGAATAAACTACTTATCATGTCCTTTATTTCGGCTAACTAAAAGAAATGATAAACATAAAGCTGAAAAATAATTAAAAGTCAAAGATAGACTTTTAATTGTACAAAATGTCTAAAATGCCCTTAGCCACTTTGTGTATTTGAGTCGTGAGCTTCCATCTTCAATGTGATGAGATGAACTTGTACGATCTTCCAAAATGAGTGATGTGATGTGAGATCTTGTTTACTTGATCTCCTTTGAGACATTATCCAAGTCTCGTCATTTGGATAACATGTCCATGGAATTGGAATGAATGAGTTAAAAACTTGATCATCACTTGAATGAATGATCTTGGACAGATTTAGATATGAGTCTCTTATCTTCAAGGATATGTCCTCATCAACAATGAAGCAAAATATGATGCCTTAATTTCCAGACTGAAAATTGCTGAGAAACTTCAAATCAGACAACTCCTCGCCAGGGGAGACTTACAGATAGTCCTCGGGTAGGTAACCGGTAGTTTTTAGGCGCGGGAGGCCAACATGAAACTGTATCAAGGCCTGGTGCAGCAGATGCTGCCGCGATTTGAGTTAATCTAATTTGAGAAAATCAAGGGCAAAAGCAATATCTATGCCGATATACTACATGACAATTAAATAAGGTGTGTAAACTTGTAAAATATTTATATGGATTGAAACAATCACCTAAACAAAGACATGAAAGCTTTGAATATACTTTACTCCCTCCGTTCCCAATTATTTGTCTCCTAGACATACTTTATCAGTTTTTAATTATCTGTCACTTTAAGAAATAAAGAGAGTATTAAATTTATTTTTTCCAAACTTACCCTTATCTTTCATTAATTTAGTCCACAACTAATTTTAATTGTCCCAACATAAATGTATTAATTGAAGGGTAAAAATGTCTATCTATTTTTAACCTAATATATCTCAATCATTTTCTTAATTCGAGTGCAATGTTTTAAAATGATGGATAATGAGAACGGGTGGAGTACTATCATATGGATTTAGGTCAAATAATGCTAACAAGTGCATTTACTTTAAATTCGGCGATAAGTATGATGTGATTATTTGTCTCTATGTAAGATGACATGCTAATTATTAGAACTAACTATCAAACAGTTAGTATATTTCTTCTGGTTCAAAATGAAAGATCTTGGAGAAGTGGATATTATCTTAGGGATTAAAGTTAAGAGACATAGTTGGGGGGTTTTACACTTTCTCAGTCATATTATGTTGACAAAATTTTGAATATTAACATTAGAATATGAAAGAAGCAAGTACTTCACTTGGTTCTAATTTTAAATTGCTTGAGAATATTGACAATCCAATTGCTCCATTAGAATATGCAAGTGTAATTGGAAGTTTGACATACCCGATGAGTTGTACAAGGCCAGATATCTCTTATTCAGTTTGTAGATTAGTTAGATATATTGTAAATCTCAGTAGAGATCATTGGAAAGCATTATCAAGTGTTCTTGGTTATCTCAAAAGAACTAAAGATTTGAGACTATTTTACAATAGATTTCTAAGTGTACTTGAGGGGTATACAAATGCTACTCAGGTCTAGAAAAAGTAGTCAAAATCCTACTAGTGGATGCATCTTTATGCTAGGGGTGGAGTTGTTTTTGGAATTCAAATAAGCAAACTGTGATTGCTCACTCAACCATGGAAGCTGAGTTCATAGCTATAGCTCCAGCTCGTAAAGAAGCGGAGTGACTTAGAGATTTATTATTGACGTAAATTTGTGGCCTCGTCTTGTGCTAACTATCACATTGTCTAGAGCATTGAACAAAATGTACAATGATAAATCTAAACATATAAGCCTACAACACACTTATATTAGACAAGTGTTAAATGATAGTGTCGTCATAGTTGCGTTCATACAAACTTATAACAATTTAGCGAATCCGTTGAGATAATCTCTTCCGAGAGACTTGGTGAATTCGACAACATCCAAAATGGGATTGAAACCCTTTGCCTAAAATCACTATGGATGGTAACCCAACATTCTTCTAGTACTACCCATACATTGAAAGGTTTAAAGGGTAAAAAATAAGTTGCTAATAGTGATTGCAATAATTGATGTATACCATTCAAAGTGATGGTGCATATACAATGCTTCTCTTAAATGAGTATGTTGAGAGATATTCTCTTAATAAACATATGCTCTTATTGTTTTATTTGTTAAAGCTAGAAATGTATACCTATATGATCATAGAAGTATTGCCATTGTGCATGATCATGAACTAGGATGAGTAGTAGTAGTACAAAATATGTAATGTGAATGTTGGATGTCAATTGACCAGTTCATGTATGTGATAATTCTAGTCTAACTTTAAATCTCGGTTTAAGCAATATAGCCACCTTGATTTTATTATAAATTGTGAATTATTTACGGTAGAGAAAAGTTTAAAACAAAAGTTACATTTCTTTATACATGAAATCATAGTGTTGCTAGAGAATCGGTGGAATTGTTTCCATTGGTTTGATCTTTACTTCCCTAAGAATTATGAATATGTAGTTCCATGATTTATTTTGACACAATTGTCAAAAGTGGAACCTTTTATAGGTTAGGAAAATATTTCCTTACAATGGTGATAGGAAATAAATCAATTCCTAAAGCAAGTTATCCTTCCAAGAATGTTGTCGACTCATTTTAATTCGGAAGAGAATCAATGATAAAAAGAAGAAAAAAATAATGTTGAAGAGGGATTAGTAAGACTCAATGATCTTTCAGAATGACTTGTGAGCAACATTCTCCCTCGCCTTTGAAGGTTTATCAACTTTGTAGATTGAGTCTTCATCCATTGTGGTGATTCACCACTGAAAAAAAATTCATTCTCTATTGTTTATATGATCATTATTTAAGTCGAGTGTAGGATTGGATATCAATTGCATTGAGGAGAAATCTGCAGATTGATGTTTGGACTGCACATCTGATTCTAACTATGTAAGCAAATTTCTAAGGCATTCAACCTTATACTACATGTTCTTTCTCCGATGCTGCCGCAGTAGTTGTCTTTCTTCGAAAGACACCATTTCTTTATATCCTCACAATGGATATGGTAATAACTCATTTCCCTCCTCACAATGATTTAGACCACATCAAAGAAAATGCAAACTGAACATTTTCTAGGTTCATCGATATATCAGGTTCAAAACTTTGATGATGATTTGAATAGAATGACAGAGTTAGAAGCTTTATGATAGTTTCACAATATCATTTTCCAAAACTTCAATATTGAATTACTTGAGCAATTAGTATATCAGAAATACACAAAAAGGAATTAGTGTGATCGTTATGCCATCAAATATCATGCATGATAAAACCTTCTTCCTTTTGAAGCACTTCATGAATTTTCCCCTTCGGGATCAGAATGTCATATTAAGAATTTTACCAAGAAGCTGATAAACTTGTGATGCTGCTAATTTAGAATTATAAGAATTTTATTGTATCTGAAACTGGTGATTTTTTTGGACTTTGATTCCTCTTGTGATGCTACTAATTAAGCCTTTTTCTTTGCCTTAAGTTCCCTCAACTTCCCGGGCTGTTCCTCCCATTTATTTATCTGCTCTTTTAGTGCAGTTTTAGTGTTCTCCGCTGATTCGGCCCTGCTTATTGCTTGATCATGGGCTTATCTTTATATACTTGCTTTGTTTGTCTTGGTATTATGTGAGTTCATGGCATATGGGCTCTTAAGGTTTGATATCATGTGTATATGTTTATCCCTTTTGCGATGAGTTTTGAAAAAAGTTATGTATTAACCGACAACCTCATGTTCTTTCTGGTTATCCTATGGTTGCTTGGTTCTGTTTTTTTTAAAGAAAAAAGAAAAAAAGATGTCATCCTTAGATGTTTCTCAATGTTTTTCATTTTAATAACCAAAGGGGTGATTTGGTTGTGTGATGTTTTGAGCTGGTTTTTATCTTATAAAAGTTGCTCAAAATGGTATTAAGGTGTTTGGAAATAGGTTTAGAGCTTCCTGGCATCATCAACAGGGCTCTTTTTCGCCTTAACAATTTTTTTGGTGAAAATCAGTTCATGAAGTTTGCTAGAGATTGGAATTTCCTCAAATGTTTACATGACTTTGTTTGTCCTTTTTTAGATAGGAACTTAAGTAGAATATGTACTTGTAAACCTTAAAACATGTCCGTATTTTTTGATATTATTCTCATTGTTAGATTTCTAGTACATGTACTTATCACAAATTTTACTACATATCGTCTTTTACATTTAAGCGCATTGAATTTGAGTGGCAATGTTTAGATGACTCAACTTGTATTTTTATTGGCTGTACCATAATTAGAGGAATGATATTGTTGTTTTTTTATGTCAATAATGGTGTTCTTCTTTGTATACACATTCTATAAGAAATACAATTGTACTTAAAACATAAAATTCAATATTTTCATTTGTTTGTTAATGTTTTAGCAGCCATAAATATGGGAGGCAAGAGAAAGTCGCGAAGTATCACTATGAGTGATTATTTGTGTAGAGGGCAGAAGCAAACACCAATGCGTGTTCACACTCGGTCAATGGGTAGAGTTATGACAGAAAGTGAACCCCAGTCATTCCCTAATACACATAGTCATGTTCAACCACAATTTCAGGTGAATTTGGGATCAAATGTTGATGCTACGCAATGTAATCAATATCAGCAGCCTAACACATCTGATGGTGAACAATGGGCAAATGTTGGATCAAATGTTGTTGCTAGTCAATGTAATCAATACCAGTACCAAAACTCATCTGGTGGCCAACCAAGCTCCAATACAGGTTTAAAAAATACTATGTGACTTTTATTCACTGAGTGCTAAACAAAAATCATGTTTTTGGTTTTTATTGAATAAAATTGTTCTTATTTTCCTAGTAAAGAATATTACCAACTTTATGTAATTGGTTTTTGTTAGATCAAACCACAATAACTGGTGCATCAAATGGTCAGAAACGCCACCGAGAACATGCTCGACAATGCGATGAATGGGGTACAGTAAAGTTGAGAGTCCAATTAAATGCTTCTGGTATCATTGTAGGTCAAGATAAGCAAAAAGTAATCACAATGCTTGGCATTTTGGTAAAGAATGGGCAGGGAGTTCCTTTGACATACCCTACTTTCAGTGACATTAATGAACCCATACGAGACGCACTTTGGGATGATGTTCAGGTTTGTATCTTTTGTTATCTACTTTATTATTTGTTCTTCACCAATCCAGCTTATTATCTTTTTATACATTCATATACAGAATAATACTACTCTTCCAAAAGATGCAAAAGAAATTTTGATGAAGAAGATGTGCAAGACTTGGAAAGATTTTAAGAGTAGATTGAAGACTAAATATTTTGAGCCAAACAAAGACAATGAGGAGTTGCTCTTACAATGCCAGATGAGCGTGTTGATCCTGAACAATGGAAGACACTTGTTACTTATTGGAAAGATCCAGAAGTGGAGGTTGATCATTCAAATTCATTATTTCTATTGCTAGCTTTAAAATCTCTTCATGTAAACTGTCTATACTCTAAACTATCATTTTTTTCATGAAGGAAATAGCAGAGCGAAACAGGAAAAACAAAGCAATCATGAAGTTTCCACATAGAACAGGGAGAATTGAATTTGGTGACATTGTTGAAGAGGTAGGTTAGTTGCTCTAAATGTTCAATTTTTCAAAATATATTTCCATTCTGACAGTTGGGGTCTTTCGCTGCTTGAAATCTTATTTCCATTGCTTGGCAGTTGGGGCCTTTCGCTGCTTGATATCTACAAAGAAAATACGAATTTTTTGATAGTATTGAGTTGTTGTTGTTCCCTAAAACAGATATGTTATTTCCCTTTCAATTATTAGCTAAAATATGATTGATTAATTTCAATCTAAATGTGCGCTAGATTGAGCCTTTGGGGAATGTAGTCCTGAATCGATAAGTCTGGGGCTCCTTTTATACTTTGAACCCAAACCCCTTTATGAATTTTCTTGTCCTACCTGTTGCAATTGATAACTGATTCTACAATGAAATATAAATCTGGTACAGGGCAGAAAGTTTGATCTCTTTTGCGGATATCGATCCTATTGAATCTTACTCTTCCTTTGCCAACCTGATATCTTTTTCGTGTATCCTTTTTCAAATGAAATCTGCTGGAGTTGAACCATCTCGACTTGATCTGTTCATTAGAACTCGCCTTCCAAAAAATGGAGTTGCAATTGATGAGGACACAAACACTGTGATCGTAAGTATGAGTTTATTACTTTCCTACTCTTTGGAGAATGCAAAGGTAGATAAAGAATTTGGTAAGAGAGATTTTGTTGCTCACTTAGTTATTTTTGCTTTTATAAAATATTCTTAGAGCTTTTTGGTATTGAAGGACAAAAAAATATTATGAGACCAAACTAAATCCTCTTTTCTTTTGTATTGCTAAGACAGAGTGGACTATCCCTCTGTCTCGGCACTTCTATGTAATTCCTGGGCATTTCTCCTTTATCAATAAAATACATCATTTTAAAAAAAAAAAAGGACAAAAATGGTAGGAAGTCATTGACTATTCTATCATTTTGTAAGCGAATATTTAATTACAAATCTATAATGATAATTTTCTTTTTGTAATTCATCTTATTGGTTCCTCCTAGATTTCTCGATATTTTTTGTTTTTCCTTATTTTGTAGGAACTTATGCAAACTCGATTATCTCAATTGCCCGAGTCTGAACACACAAGCGAATTTAAAGAAAAATTGTTCTCTGGCATTTTTGGAAAAGATGAACATGGCCACACAAGGTGTGCAGTTAAAAGAGGGCATACCCAAGAGCAAGATGCCCCTGCCTCATCATCTTTTGATGTACAAACTATTCCACAAGACTTTCTTGACAAAATCACAGAAAAGATAAAAGAAGATGTGAGGGCAGAGTTACGAGCTGAGGTTGCTACAACACTTAATAACTTCATAACTGCTAATGGTGGGGTACAAGTAGATCAACTTTCAAGTGTAGAAGCCGTTGCCAATAGACATGTAAGTTTCTGGTATTTAAGTTGTTGACCAAATTTTATGATGCATCAAATTATTATGAAGAAATAAGCTAAATGGTGCGCATAATGGCGGGATTGGCTATTAGACTTACTTTTATTTCTTTTGTAGTTTACTCTTCTATTGACATAGAATGGAAAGGTAGATAAAGAATTTGGTAAGAGAGATTTTGTTGCTCATTTAGTTACTTACTTTTATTTCATTTGTAGTTTACTCTTCTTTTGACATAGAATGGATGAGATTGTAAACATGTCAAATTCATAGTGAACTATATTGCTTCTAAAAGCTGATAATTGTCGAATGTATGACTTAATACTAGATATGAACATCCAGTAGAAATCGTAGATTGTAATCCATCAACCTTATGATGTTTGGTGGATTTGTTTTTTGTTCTGAATTTGATCATTCTGGATCTTGATTGCTTTTGTTGATTTCATGGACAGGTTGTTGATACATCTAGCATTCAATAGGAACACTTGTCTACAACAAGAGATGACCGTGTTGGATCTTCTGGTCAGGAGTAGTAGAATGGTCTAAAATTAGATCTTTGATATTCCAAACATTTGAATTAATGTATTACTTGAGAAACCTAGTATTTATTTGGTTGTTGAAATTTTTTGATAGGATTTGGCATGGATCTTAATTGGTTACGTATTTTCTGTTATTGTTGGTGTTAGTTTTAATGAATTGTTGATTACAAGTTTTAGACTATTTTTTTGAGATAAAAAGTACGAGGAGGGAAAAATGAGTACCAAAAAAAAAATGCTTGCTAAATAAAAATAATTTCTATTAATCACAAAAAAAATTGTTAAGTTGCAACTCTTATGGCTAACTCGACTCAGTCCGCTCAAATATTTTCAACTCATATCTAAATTTATATTTGATTGGATTCAATTTTCTCAACTCAATATTAACTCATTTATATCTCACATATAGCTCAACACAGCTCATTTATAAACTAATACAATAATTTAAAAAAAAAACGTCGTGTCATAATATGATTCATTAATCCTGCAAACAAATAATAAAAGTAATTCCAATAATTAATACTATGAGTTTAATATCAATGCAAAAAGACGTCATATAGAATACTACAATGTAGAATATGTACGTGCGAAAGCCAATGTCCTGGGGTCTCAATGACTCATTCTCTGACTGAAACAAGTGGTGCGTCTTTACCAACTTCGAAATACTCGATTTTAAGGAAGCTTAAAAATGTGAGCGCCCCTACGCGAGCCGTATTGAAAAGGCCCTTACTATTGAAAGGGTGTTAGCACTCTTTTTTTATTGCACGAATATATATAAGACTATTACTCCCTCTGTCCCAAATTATCTTATCAAATTCTATAGTGAGATTATATGGTAAAATGTCAAATCCGACCCGATTTAATTTACTCCCCATTTAATTTACCTCATTCTCTCTCTCTCTCTCTCTCTCTCTCTCTCTCTCTCAAACATTCATTGTAAGGGGTAAGTTTGAAAAACACCATTAATAATCCATTTTTATTTAGAAATTGAACAGTTAATTGAAAACATATTAAAGATGTAATGTGTACATATAATTTGGAGCGAGTGAGTATATATATATATATATATATATATATATATATATATATATATATTGTGTCATCACACGCTAAATCAATTAAAATCTACTCCGCTCAATATCGATTCATATTTTAGATTGGCAAAACATCTTAGCTCACGTATGACTTATTTTGCTAGTAATTTGAGTTGATCGAGCCAAATATCGAATCGAGTACACTATTATTAATTTTTAGAAACAATTAAAAATTCTAAACCCATCAATTTATTTACATTATTTAATACGAAAGTGATATTAATATTTGTTAGACATTTAAAAAGAAGACCAAAAACGTTTTGTCACCAAAAAAAAAAACAAGGGAATAACGTTCTAAAAAAGGACGAAGTCTTTGTCCCATGCCAAATTGAGAAATCTAGGGAAACAGGGGAAGGCATAAACTGTGCAAGATATTAAGGTCAGGCCAGAGCCTGTAACTGCCGCACACACAGCAAATAGGGTGAAACTATTTTGGCAAGAAATCCATCAATTATCCTCCTTTCATTTTTGGCTTGAGACTGTATTTCCATCACCGATTTGGAGTCTATAGAGAAAGGCCATTCTTTTAGAATTCGGTAAGTAGGGTTAGTTTTTATTCTACTTATCCCTTTTCTTCTTTCAATTTATCATGACTGAAAGTATTGTGTTAACTTAGGGATTTAATTTATGTTTCTGACTCTGGATATTGATCATATATATCAGTTTCGTTTTGGGTGTTTGTCTGTGAGTTTATTGAGTCTGTGAGTTTATTGAAGAGGTCAATATGTGTAACATTGGAATTTTGAATAAGAAATTAAATAGACTAAAATATGGTGTTTCTTTTGATATGCTCTCGAATCTTCATATAGTTAATTTATAGCTGCAGAATTTCATACATAACATGTATGATTATTTTCTTAGGAAGGTTGAATTGATCGAACATTGCCTGTTGCTGAAACGTGTTTTTTAGTACTAGTCTAGGGAGTTTTATTGCCTAAAAAATGAAGAAAGAACAAGGATGATGAATATTTGCTTACTGTTTAAAAGGTCTTAAATTTTTGTTAATGATAGAACTTTTTTATGTTCTAATCACGAAACATTTTCTAAATAGACATGGAGATGCTCTTGATGTTTCTGTATACTTGCATATTGAAGAATTTCTTGAGCCTGTAACGCTTCTTCATTTTCAGTTTTCAACAGATAAAATAGAGAAATAGATAACTGTGATTGCTAATTACCTTAACGAACTTGTGAATTAGGAAACAGAAGGGTGATAGTAAGGAATTAGATATGTTAATGGTGATTGCTTCTTTGAATTATAAATGCAACTGATATTTTAAACATATCTAATTTTAAGTCATCTATTTTAAGGAGGCGCTTCCTTTTGTTGTCTAGTTTTCTATTAATTTCTAATGTTACACTTCACTTTTTTCTTTGTATTGCAGACTAAATACTTTACGCAATGGATAAGAGTTGGATAGGTTTGTCTAATACCAAATCTTCTGAATATGTTGCTGGTGTGAATAAGTTCTTAGAATTTGCATTTAAGAATAAGTCAGATGGTTCGAAAATCTGTTGCCCGTGCAAGGTCTGTGGTAATCGGTATTTCAAGAGCAGAGAAGATGTTTTCTGACATTGTGTCCTCGATGGTTTCATACAGGGATATACTAATTGGACTTATCATGGTGAATCGTTTGTGCGTTTGCATGATAGTAGGGAAGACGTTGAAATGAATGAAAATATTTTAAGGGATGATATGACTGAAATGATTCATGATGTCATGGGAGTCCATAATGTTCAGCCTAATGACGAGATTCGGTCTGAAATTTTAGGTGAAGGATTAAGTGGTGCAGACGATAGAACCAAAACCTTTTTTAAAATGCTACAAGATGCCGAATGTGAATTATATCCTGGTTGTGTGAAGTTTACAAAACTCTCATTTACTGTCCGCATGTTACTTCTGAAGGTAACAAACGGATGGACTGACACATCAATCACAATGCTCTTTGAGTTATTG
Source organism: Vinca minor (assembly GCA_026122235.1). Lineage (NCBI taxonomy): Eukaryota > Viridiplantae > Streptophyta > Magnoliopsida > Gentianales > Apocynaceae > Vinca > Vinca minor. Next base: position 8,313,933 of record JAOCZM010000201.1, on the reverse strand, counting down.
AAAGAAGTTTTTCCGCAAGCTGAGATACCAACTTTGTATTATGAAGCACAAAAAATTGTTGATGGTCTGGGATTCACTTATGAGACCATAGATTCATGTCCTAACAATTGCATGTTATTTAGAGGTGATGATATGACATGTAATGAGTGTACGATATGCAAAGCTCAGAGGTACAAGCCGGGAAAGAAAAATATAGCAGTAAAGCAAATGAGGTACTTTCCTTTAAAACCAAGGTTGCAAAAGTTATTTATGTCTTCCAAGACTGCTTCCTTAATGAAATGGCACGCCAGGGGCCGAGTTAATGATGGTGTGTTTAGACATCCAGCCGATTCTCTTGCTTGGAGAGATTTTGATAAAAGATGGCCAACTTTTTCTAGTGAATGTCGCAATGTCAGATTAGGCCTGGCTTCTGATGGATTTAATCCCTTCCGAACAATGAGTATAGCACATAGTACATGGCCTGTGATACTAATTCCATACAACTTACCTCCATGGCTTTGTATGTGGCAACAATTCTTTATGTTATCTATCTTAATTGATGGCCCTAAAGGGCCAGGTGACAAGATAGATGTTTTCTTGCAACCACTAATTGAGGAACTGAATGAGTTATGGCATGATGGAGTACAAACATATGATGCATCTAGTAATCATATGTTTCAATTGCATGCTGCACTACTTTGGACAATTAGCGACTTTCCGGCATATGCAATGCTATCAGGATGGAGTACAAAGGGTGAAAAAGCATGTCCGTGTTGTGCTAAAGACACTAAATCAGTGTGGCTAAAGCATGGTAGAAAGTTCTCTTATGGATTTCATAGGCGTTTCTTTCCTATAAGTCATAGATTGCGTAAAGATAAAGTTTCATTCAATGGAAAGATGGAGTTTGATGAAAAACCTATGCGTCTATCTGGGACTGAGGTGAAGCAGCAGTTGGAATCATATGGCATTCCGACAATATATAAGAAAAATGATCTCTTATTGAGAAAGGAAGGGTATGAGAGGGACAATAGAGGGAGAAAAGGGCATAATTGGAAGAAAAAAAGTATTTTTTTTAGCTAGAGTATTGGGAACACAATTTGTTGCGTCATTGTCTTGATACTATGCACATAGAGAAGAACGTTGTTGATAATATTCTCGCAACTTGTATGGCTAATTCAAAGAAGACGAAAGACAACTACGCATCCCGTTGTGATCTTGTAGAGATGGGGATTAGAGCTCCATTACATCCATCACAAACTACTTCAGGAAGAGTTTCTCTACCTCCTGCTTTATTCACCATGAGTAAAAATGATCAAGGAATATTTTGCAAGGTATTGAAGGACTTAAAAGTTCCAGATGGATATTCTTCTAATATATCGAGGCGTGTAAATGTTAATGAAAGGAGCATTGGGGGCCTCAAAAGTCATGACAATCACATTCTTATGCAACAACTATTGCCCATAGCTGTACGAAGAACCTTGCCTAATAATGTTGTTCAGGCTTTAATTGAATTATCGAATTTCTTCAGGAAATTATGTTCCAAGATGAATAAAAAAACTGACTTGGAATATATTCAAGATCGAATTGCACTTACACTTTGTCAACTTGAAAGAATATTTCCTCCATCATTTTTTGATATAATGGAACATTTACCTATCCACTTAGCCGAGGAAGCACTTATTGCTGGTTCCATACAATTTAGGTGGATGTATCCGATAGAAAGGTATTTTTTTTTTTTTATTTCTATCATCAAACTTTACATATATCTTATCTACTTACTTGTAAAACTCACAAACTTATTGTTTGTAGGTATCTTTTAACTCTCAAGACCTACGTTAGAAATCGAGCTTATCCAGAAGGTTCTATTGCTAAAGGTTATTTGATGGAAGAATGTATGAACTTCTGTTCAAGATACCTAAATGATGTTGAGACCAAATCTAGTCGGCCCCCTCGAAACAATGATGGAGATGACGCAATTGGCCGAGTTGTTGGGAAGGGAACCAAAATATCTTTGGATATTGTGACATGGGTTCAAATACATCGTTATATCCTCATGAATTCAGACGAGGTTTCTCCTTTTCGAGAGTAAGTTGACTCCTTTTCTATTTTTTTTTAAAAACCGTGGTCTTTATTAAATAGATCAAATTAGCAGAAATTACATCAAAGGAGGTTGCCAGGCAGCGTATGCAGAAGAATACATTAGGACCGAACTATTACTTCCTTACTAACCAAGTATGATTACTAACATTATTGTTCTTTTTCATTACTCAGCATTCATGTCTGTATTAGCAAATCAAAATCCTCGTATGGGAAAAAATCAATTACAAAAGATTCATAACGACACGTTTCATGAGTGGTTCAAGAAACATGTAAGTATTTAGAGAAATATGTATTTTGAACTAGTATCTAAAATTGTTAAACTGAAATCGTTCCATTAATGTACTTGTATGATTATCTTGAAACTAATATTTCTAGTTTCAAAATTTAGGTTGAAGACTTGCAACAGTCATCCAGTGCACCACTATCAAATGAGATAAAGACATTAGCACGTGGTCCTCAACCTTGGGCTAAAAGGTACAATGTGTGTGTTGTTAATGGATTTCGATTTCGTACAAAAAAGTTATGAAGTATCGAAGACAACACAAAATAGTGGAGTTATGACTAGGGCAAGTGTTCTTAGTTTTGCTAGTTCAAAGGACAAGAATCCTCGCATAGGGGGTGTTACATACTATGGAGTAATACAAGATATTTTAAAGGTCAGATATACAAATTCAATGCAATACATTCTATTTAGGTGTGATTGGGTTGATAATGAGAAGGGAACTAAGCAAGATGAATTTCAGTTCACGTTGGTCAATTATAATCAATTGATGTACAAAGGGGATAGCGTTGCTAATGAGACTTTCATTTTATCAACTCAAGCAGAACAAGTTTGGTATGTTTCTGACCCTCAGGACATAGATTGGAAAGTTGTTGTTAGAATGACGAGACGAGATAATTATGATGTGTATTCAAGATTGCCGGACACTGATTCTTGTACACCACAACAATTAAATGAACGTCCAATGGCTCGAGATGAGGATGTTTGTTGGGTGAGGCAAGGAGTAGAACCAATCTCTGTTGATGTTTCTACTAATATACTCAATGATGATATTAATATGGAAGAGGATGAAGAAGATTGACTTGCCAGTTTATAAGGCTTATGATATGATTTGCAATTATGTTACAACATTAATTTATATTTTGATAGTATAGTTTTATGCATTTGTTTTATGAAGTTTCTTTATACTGTTGAATCTTAAAGTTTTGTTTAGTTTAACCTTTTTTCTTTAGTTGATATTATCTCAATTAAAAATGGTTATTATATTTTGGCATGTTTGTAGAAATAATATATTGTACAGTTAGTCTAGTTTTAAAGTTCGTAATCTGTCTGTTAGTGCCTGTCATATTACTTTCCTGGCTACCAATTGGAATTGTATGTAGAATTCTTGGTGGTGCAGCTTATGGATGATTTGATCCAATTCTTGTGACTTTTAAAGCTGTTGGCGAAGGGAAGACTGATGAGTTCTTCCACTGTATTTATGTAAGCGTAATCAATCTTAGGTTTTAACTTGTTTGTTAATTTTCTTTTTGTTCACTGAACATAGTGGCATTTTTTTTGCAGGTTACATATTACTTCCACTGTCATATTACTTTCCTGACTACCAATTGGAATTATATGTAGAATTCTTGGCGGTGCAGCTATGGATTCCTTGCTCCAATTCTTGTTGCAATATCAGTGAATCTATCTTTACTTACAGGCATACATAGTTGTTTCTGTTATTGTTCAGAAACTTTGCTAGAAAAGGGAGCATGGTGTACTTGTTACTTTGATAACCCGACTTCTTTATATGCTCATGTCTGCACATGATTGTCCAATGCCAGGATGCATGTGACAAAGTTATTGCAATGAAGCAGATCATAGAACCTTTGGACAAAAAGTGTACAAATTTGACAAATCACTCACTATTGCTGGCAAGCTTAAAGGAGAATCAAGCAGTATCATTATTGCATCAGTTACTAATCATTTGATGAAGAAATCATGCTGTCGCTTCGTTCGTCTAGATATGCAGGTTTCATCTTTTTCTTTGTATTATTTTGGATGTAATGGTTGAGAACTACATTCTTTTTGTCTTACTGAGATATCACATCCTTTCTGTTTTTTGGACAGATGTGGATAATTTATTATGTGAAGGGAAAAAATGGCCACCGGGATATTGTTCTTAACTATCTTGATTTCATTGTTCAAAGGTTCTCTCAAACAAATCAAAATGATATCGTCTTGATTGGAATACTCTACTACTCATGGTAAGCTATAACCTAACAAATCTTCACATCTATGATATGTTACAGCTTCAATATTCCTGTTCCTCCGACTTCCAGAGCATGGTCATTTTTCATAAATTGGAAGATATAACCATTATGAAAGGTCATCGATTATTTTCTCCAACTTTCGGTACATTCGGTTTCTACTTCCCAGTTCACCTCATAATTTCTATATTTTCCTCCCGTATAGAATCTCCCAAATATGGATGCTTGTCCTTTGCATTTTCGTTTGTCTTTAATCTTTGAGATGACCGGAACATATTCGGTACAAGAAGTTTAGCGCAAGAAATACGAAGTTAGTTTATACGTTTTCCCCGAACTTAACTTTCTATCTCCAGGTCACTGGTCTATTTGTGCTTATTATGTATGGGAAGGAACATTGTTTTTGTGAGGGAAGATAGACTGGTCGGATAGTAGTCTTTGTTTTGGTGTTCGAAACTCTCTGTATTTGATGATTGCTTTTCCCTTCAGTCCATCCAAATATAAGGAAAAATTATTGTGCAGTGTTGTTAAGGCGATGAGGCGCAAAGGCGTTCCGGAGCCTTAAGGCGCAAGGCGCAAAAAAGGCCCTTGCCTTTGTAAAAAAGGCGCACTTTAAATACAATTATATATTAATAATATATAATTTTAGACAAGTATATCGGAGATACCCAGAAATATGATATTTTGTTGCGCTTGTCGTCTTGTGTCCACGACACTGCAACAGCAGATAGATAACGGCTGAGTTGGAAAGGCCTCCGATACTTTGAATGATTGTTTCTACTTCTTCTCCTCCGGGTCTTCCATAGAGGCATTGAACGTGTGGAAAGCAAGGCTGATTTTTCAAAGCATGATTAAGCTACAAAGTGATGTTGTTAGAGAAGCAATTTGGCAGATTGTTGTTGATTGTAATAAAGAGGATAAGAAACATAAGTTTACAAAGACTGTTGAGCTTCAGATTGGATTGAAGAACTATGACCCCCAAAAGGACAAGCGTTTCAGTGGCTCTGCCAAACTGCCGCATATCCCTCACCTCAAGATGAAAGTTTGCATGCTTGGTGACGCCTAACATGTTGGAGAGGTAATTTTCTCCTGCCTCTTAAATCTGTAACTCTGAAAATTTAATTTATATGATTTGGGGCGACCTACTTTAATGATCCCAAAACCACCCAAAGGTGAATTGTCATATAAGAGACCATATTTGATCTCGAAGATTCTCACATTATTTATCGCCTTTAGTAGCAGAATCACTACAACTACCTTCTGGGATTAGCCATTAGAAGAACATACACTTAAAGTTGTGTAATCTGTTTGTGTTGTAATGTGCTGAAGGGTTTATAGAAACTGAGTGCATTCCTGTACAAACCTACCTTGTTGATGTCTATGAATATATCCTCTTTTTTGCTGCTTCATTTATTCTTTCCATTGCTGTAAGTGTGGTTTAGAACTCCTTGTTTTCAGTATTCTGAAGATATACTTTCCTCCCGCTTGCTAAAGTAAATGAAGTCTATGAATATATCCTTTTTTTTTTTGCTGTTTCATATAATCTTCCCATTGCTATAAGTGTGGTTTAGAACTCCTTGTTTTCAGTATTCTGAAGATATACTTTCCTCCCGCTTACTAAAGTTGTATTGAAATCTTTATTGATCTGACAATTTTATTTATATGATTTGGGGCGACCTACTTCAATGATCTTGATCTTGAAGATTCTCGTATCCTTTATCGCCTTGAGTAGCAGAATCACTACTATTACCACCTGGGATTAGCCATGAGAAGAACATACACTAAGTTTTGTTAATTGCAACTGAGTGCATCATTCTATTAAGCCCTACCTTGTTTGTGTCTGAGTATATCCTCTTTACTGCTACTTTATTTTTTCTTTCCATCTCTGGAAGCGTGGTCTGTAGCTCTCTGTTTTCATTATAGTTCATCAAGTATTATTTTGTCTTTGATGCTGTTCGAAGGTTCTGATCGCAAAGTAATATGAATTGTCTCTTTTATTTAACATTTGTTCCCCAACCAGAGCCATCGAAGGCACTGCTTTGTACCCCTATTTGCCACTGGTCATTTTGATGAGTATTGTTTTGGATTTTGTTGGCACTCGTTATCGTTTTATTGTGCCAAATATTTGTCATATTTGCTAACGAAACTGTTTAAGTTTGGTGTACATATTTGTCACAAGTGACATGAGTTCTTCAATTTTTTTAGTATGGATTACTTTGTATTTCTTCCTGCAAGTTCATGATTTCTCTTGGGTTTTTACAGGCTGAGAAGATTGTGCTTGAATACATGGAAGAGAAGCAAATTTTCCAGAATTTTCAAATGAGTGTCAACTTCTTGTATCACTGCTAAAAAGAATTGGCAGAATGTAAGTTCAACTCACAATCTAAAACATCATTCATGTAGTACTCCGAGTTGTTGTTTTTTAAATCTTTGAAGCTTATTTAATTTTGCATATGATTCTATTTGTTATCATTAATGTTTGCTCTTGTCTTGTGAAACAGGGTGAGGTGCTTGTACCTGAAGAGTAACATGGGAAGGCCTCAAGCATCTTCTGAGCATTTTGTTTTGCCCAGAAACTTTGTTATAAGATCAATTTAGCGCGAGTCAAAATATTTGGCAGTTTAATACACTTTTTTGGTGATTGTGTTGCATTTTTTTGCTTGCTTTTTAAAAGGGATTCTGCAATTTTGAACCTAGCAATGAAATTATAGTTTCCAGTCTGGCAACAGATAAAATTTAATAGTGCTATTATTTATTGTGTCGCTAAATATTATTCTTGACGATTTTTATTGGACGGTGAAAGTAAATTATTCTTTTTTGCAACGGGAATATTTTATCTCGTCAGTGTAAAAATAATTTGAGTTTAGTTATAGCGTCGAGATAAATGTTATATGTGACAGATTGCCCCATTGCAAAAAAATAATAAATATAATATTATATCATTTGTGACGGTTAAAAATTATTTTCGTCAGATTGTGCCATTGCAAAAAAATAATAAACAAATTTTAATATAATACTTGCGACGCAGAAAAACTATTTTCTACAGTATATAAGATGTCGCAAAAATTATTTTTGTGTCGGTTGTTGCGTCGGATATTATAAGTGACACAAAAAGTAGTCGTTTTTGTTAAGTTTTCATGTCGGAAAAACGCGTCGCAAGAAGTGTTTTTGTGTCGGCTGTTGCGTCGGATATTATAAGTGACACAAAAAGTAGTCGTTTATGTTAAGTTTTCATGTCAGAAAAAACGCGTCGCGAAAAGTGTTTTGGTGTCGGCTGTTGCGTCGGATATTATAAGTGACACAAAAAGTAATCGTTTTTGCTAGGTTTTCATGTTGGGAAAAACGCGTCGCAAAAAGTATTTTTGTGTCGGTTGTTGCGTCGGATATTATAAGTGACACAAAAAAGTAGTCGCTTTTTGCTAATTTTTCATGTCGAAAAAGACGCGTCGCTAATAGAAAAATTCCCGTTGCAAAAACTAATTGCGTCAGGCACTTTCCGTCGCGAAGTTTTTGCGGCGCCTTTCCTTGCGACCCTGCAATTGCCGTCGCATGGCCGACGCAAAAGGGTTTTCTCGTCGGCAAAGGTACTTGTTGCGGCAGGCGCCGCCTGACGCAAAAGTTGATTTTTTTAGTAGTGAAGCTTAAACTTGTTATGGACTGGTTTCTTATTTTTCATTGTATTTTAAAGGTAATTTGCCACTTTACCCGGTTAGCAAATTAGTGGAAAAAAATAACATCTTAAGGAGAGTATCACATGCCTTAGAAATCCTATTGAATCCCCCATTGCAAATTAATTTACCTTCACAACTTTTCTTGTAATAGCTTTGTGTTAGATTCCATATTCTTGTAACCCCAAATTTTGCGATAAGGTAAACTATATTTCTTGTTGACTCAATGTCACAACCTTCTAAAGGTTTTGATGAAAAACAGAAAAAGTTTAGCTATTTAATGTTTGAACCTACGTTTAGACTACATTTTTACAAATCAGGTTGAAGATTAAGGAATACCCGATGAGATGATCAAGACTCAAGCTATGGACTTATATGTTTAAGGTAGTGAAAGAGAATAAGCTTAGCTAGTCACCATCCTATATTTTCCAAATCTTTTCACTTACTCAGTTTTCAAAAGGATTTATTTGAAGTTTAAACACATAAGCATTCTAAAAGAAAAGTAAAACAAGTTTTTTTTTTTTGGGATTGACATTATATCTTAAGCTAGTTTTAATCTTCAAGTTAAACTACTTTTCTCAAGCTAAACTGTTTTCAAGATAAAGTCACAATAGTCCAGATTCTAGATGCAATTCATTCTGACATTGAGAGCTTATTCCACAACGTTAACCTAGAATTGCGCACGCGCGCGGCACACGCACACACACACACACACACACTAGCCTAATGCGGAACAAATTTAATTATTAATAAAATATTAAATAGCATAAAAGTGAAAATGATACTATACAATAATATTTTTGTTTAGTTTTTCAAAACTACCTATATACAAAAAAATATATAAGAATTTTGTATTTATATGCAAAATATCAAATAATTTTCAGGTAAGAGAATAATATTCTTTCAATGATTGTTCAAAGCTGGCGTTTTAACTTTTATTGAAAACATTAACAGTCTAAATGAACCATTCAAAAACAAATATTGAGAAAAAATAGAAGAGGGAAAAGATGAAAACTATACAAAAATTAAATTAAATTTATATAAATCAATTTATTTGGAAAAATGACAAATATATCAAGCTGTATATTTAATTTAATAGAGAAACAATTGTCTACACCAATCAAATCTTTTTCAACTATTTAAAAAATTCCAAAATTTGTGAAGAAATAATTTGTTATTTGAATTTTATTAAGATAAGAATTATTTTGCAATTTATTTAATTAATCAAAATTCTACTCAACCAATGTTTTTTGTTATTTGAAAAAAATATTAATGAACAGATTTGCCCGCAGGTTCAACCAAGTACAAAATGATTTAGTAAACCAATTTTCTTTTATAAAACTTTAGACTAATATAATCATAAATTGGGTTGTTACTCAATTTATGTAAATAGATAAATATAAACACATCAATTCATTCACTTAAAAAATCCATGAAACTCTATTATTATATTGTTGTGTAGCTTCAAATATTTTATACACTTTCCAGGTGGGATCTTGAATAATATTGAAAAGAAATAAAAGAGGAAAAACATAAAACTAAACAAAAATATTAAATTATCATTATCTAAACAAATTTAGTTTGAAAAGTTCAAATTTAATGGATAAAAAATTATGTCCACCAATCAAAGTTTTTTCAACAATTTAACAAATTCAAAATTTGTAAGGAAGTAATTTGTTTTTTGAATTTTATTAAGATAATAGTTAGTTTTCAATTAATTTTATTAATCAAAATTTTTCTCAACCAATCAAAATTAGTAAACTAATTAAAAACTCAAAACTCCCCGAAAATTAGATTATAGTTTTGAAGGTTTGTGATTGGTTGAAACTGAAAACAGATTCTATAATATAAATATAGATAGATAGTTAGTTAGATAGGTAGATAATATGAATATATGATCATTAGTAGAGAAATTTGGGATTATAGAGATAATAGAGACAGTAGTTTGTTATTTAATTTTTATTAATTTAACTAATCTAAAATTTCTCAATCCATCAAAATTAAAAACTAATTAAAAAAATTCAAAACTCCCAGAAAATTAGATTAGAGTTTTGAAGGCTTGTGATTAGTTGAAACTGAAAAAATATTCTGTAATATAAATATAGATAGATAGTATGATGATTAGTAGAGAAAATTTGGGATTATAGAGATAATTGAGAAAGTAGTTTGTTATTTGAATTTTATTAATATAAGAGTTAGTTTTCAAGTAATTTAACAAATCTAAATTTTCTCAATCAATAAAAATTAGTAAACTAATTAAAAAACTCAAAACTTCCAGAAAATTATATTAGAGTTTTGAAGGCTTGTGATTGGTTGAAACTGAAAAGGCATTTTGTAATATATATATATATATATATATATATATATATATATATATACACACACACACACACTAGCCTAATAACCCGTGATATGCACGTGATTCCATTTTACTATATAATTAAGAGTATATGAAAATCAAATGGCTTTGTGAGCTAATTTTTTTTTTTTTTTAATTGGAATGAAAAAGTTGAAAAGCAAATTGAGTTTGCCACTGAATTTAATGGCTAAAAATCAACCACCAATTCATTCAATTGAAAAGAATGCTCAACCCCCTTTATTTATAATGTTGTCAAACTCCAAAAATTTCGTACATTTTCAATGTGGGATCTTGAAGAATATTGAAAAAGAAAAATCTAGAAAATTAGAATAGAAGAAAAGAAAAACCATAAAAATATTAAATTGTACAAATTAATTTGAATAAGTTAAAGATGTCAATAAATATACACATTAATTTTATTTTATAGTCTTGTCATTTGTCAAGTTTTAAAAATAATAATTATTTTTTTATATGGGAGTCTTTATTGTAGTTAATTCTCTTATGTGTCTTTAGATTAATTTTTTTACTTTTTTATATTATTAAAAATTAAAATTTCTACAAATTAATACTTTAATTTTAGAGAGTTTAGAAGAAGATTCACTTGATTTTTGCAGTATTAACGAAGCGAATTGATTTTTTTCATTTTTAAATATCAATATTTATTTATTTTTCAAAATATATTATGAAAATAAAAATGCTGCATAAGAATAAAAAAAAAGCAAAAAAATTGAACATTGCATAAGTCTTAGCTAAATCGGACTTCATTGTAAGTTCAATCGGAATACAGAGGACCCACTCATCCGAATTACCCGTTATTTGTTAAAACTTTAACCATTTATATTTATATAAATAAAAAAAATATAAGAAACAAATAAGTGTGTGTCCCTAATTTGATGGGCTAAAATGTCAGCCCAATTTCCCACTCAATGTGGGATGCATTTACTCCTTTTATAAGAGTTCTTAGTCGTCTCCTTTTATTTTATTAAAAAAAATACAGAACTCTCGAAAATTACACTTAGAATTCTAGAGAATGTGATTGGTTAAAAACAAAAACACCTTATGTAATATAAATATAGTTAGATTAGATAGATTAGATAATCTAATGGTGAAGGGTCTAGTAACATTTCAAGTAATGTCAACAAGTGTAGTAAGTATAAAGGACTTGGACATAACAAAAGGTCATGTGCAGATAATGTTGAACTCCCTGACTTTGATGAAATGGCTGATGCTGAAAATGTTCCTTTTCAGGAAACATTAGATTTTTTTTTATCAGGCAATCGAAGAAGTCACAACAGAAGCTGTGGGCATTGGTGTTCCGGTATAGGTAATATGCTCAAATTGTTTGTCTTTAAAAGTAATTTGAACTTATTAGTAGAAACATATTGAATGGTTTGTGTTTTTTCCTTAATGTAACAGGTGGGGAAGAAAAAGCGTAGTCCCTTCAAATGTAGTTATTGCCAAATGGTTGGACACAATAGAGCCTCCTGTAATGCAAGGAAATTTGTTGAAAATTAGGTCTATCAAGGCAGTAGTTTTTGGCCATCGAGTTGCTTTTTTTTTGGTGGTGAATGTAACAAACATACTGGTTATTAGCCTTTTGATGGTTTTTTTTTTTGTCCATTAGAAAACTATTAATGGTATTTTTCCCACGCTTATCTTGATGGATTATGTATATTTGTCTTGATGGATTTATGAAGTTGGTATATTATGGTTGTTTTCTATTTCAATATTGTACAACTTTGAAATGAATAAAACTCATTGAAAGAACAACAAAATAAACTAAGCTTATATTAAAAATACAGAATAATAACTTCACTACATTCTTGATTGACAAATGATACAACAACATTCATACATGTCTTCAATTCATTTAGACAATAAAATAATATATATAATCAACCAAGAAACCACCAAAGCTGCTTCCATTGATGATTTGCAGTTTTTCATTTTTTTCTTCATAATCGGACATTCGAAACACGGAGGCATCTCAAACCATTTGAATTAATCACAATGCCATGGTTTCTACGAAATTTTGGACAAAACTAAAACAAATAATTCAGAAACTAACATTTTTACATTGCCGAATTTAAATTTGTATGAACACTAACCTCATAATTCTTGCATCCCCAGAACAATCTCCCTGGGTTAGATGAAGTCTTAGACATCTTTAGGATGGGATTATCACCACAATGACATTTAGTTTGGCAATTGACAGATTGACTAGAAGAAGACATTTTGGGGAAACGAACGAAGAACCCTAATTCTATGATGTAGTTCGATGTAATGGGTAATAATCACCAAGTGTTGGGGAATAAAGGGTTGGGGTGTTTTACTGAAGCTATAGAGCTAGAGGGACGAAAATACCCCTGGTTAAAGTGGCACGCTTAAAGCACGTGTCATCCTAAACGGCCAGATAACACAAAATGTCACAGAAATCCTTTATTGGATGAACGTAATATCGAACAGGACGTTAAAAGTACAAATAAAACGAAAGTGACTCTAACTACAATCTCAAAATACAAAAAGGACTAATTAGGCAATTTCGCCTACAAAATACCATTTGTCAAATGTCTTTGAAAATTCTAGATTGATTCTTGTTAAAACAAAATAATACTCCCTTCATTTGTAATATGCTACCCCATTTGGTGTCCCCTCCCTATTCCATAAAAAAGAAATTGACATATTTTAATTTTTTAATTAAATTATTATAACCTAAAAGAAATAGTGGAATTCATAGGGAAAAAATATACACGTGACAAATATCTATTCGTGGGGATAGAAAAAGGGAAACAGAACGAGGATAGATGATTTTTTTGACATTTGTAATGAATGCACACTTTCTTTGTATTTTTTTTTATTTTTTACACAAATAGAAAGTTGAACATTGTTTTCGAATAGAGAGATTATAGGAATACTTGTTGCGCAAAATATTCCCTTGGAGTTGAAATATAGAAAGTAAGGACAAAAGTATTTTCGTCTCTTTTATTTATATTTGCCTTTTAAAGAGGAATGCCTATGCGATTACATAAAGAACGGGGAAGGAATGAACATACATAAGCATGAGTTGAATAATGAACACGAGACCTATCAACCTGACAGGTAAGAGCTTTATCAATCTTGGACTCTAGTTACGTAATTTAATCAATGTATTTTTGAAGTCTGTCTGTGCAATCACTCGTTACATTATGAATCCATTCTTGGAATTGCTTGAACTCTGGATCCTCAGCAATCTTATTCCCTAGGCAATTCGTGCATATTTCAATTTTTGATGAAAATTTATGAATATCTGCTGTTGTCAAGTAGTAGTTATTCTGAGAAATATGGTTGATCCCTTCTTGTATGTCAACAACAGAAGCCTCAAAAGAACCCCGACATGTTTCGAAACATTTTTTATCGGTTGATTGATCGTTCAAACGTTTTGAGATCACTGTCGTCACAAATTCCTTCGTTTTAAGGACAATGGCTTCGAGTTTGGCCTTAACATATTGTCTTAGACTTGCTTGTTGATCCGCAGGTACATTAAGCCAATTTTGAGGGTCTGCAACAATTGTAGGGTTAACCTCTTGGTTTCCTGCCTTCTTTTGTACCTGTGCTTCACCTGAAGAAACTAAAAGAACGAAAGACGCAGTGGTGATTGCGATCCAGACAATATAGGTGTTGACCGCCATTGTGGTTCTTACAAGGAAAGATCTTCTAGAGAAATGCAAAAGAAGAGAAAAAAACACACAAATAAAAAGATTAATAAGTAATTAAAATGACAAATATGCTTGGAATATGAGGCTTACAATGAATTATTTATATTAGCATTACGTCATTTTATGTATATTAGTGTTCACGAGATATTTACGGGTTTAAAAAATCTTGTTTGTGGAGGTCGCATACCTTTCGGGGTTGAAACAACATAGATATGTACGGAGATACATCAATTGATAAATTACATATTACACATTTAAGAAGGTACATTATTGTCGATTAGAAAAAAAAACATATTTGGTTAATAGTTAGTTTGAATAATTTTTCTAATATAAAAGTAAATATCATTTTTTAATAATAAGATAGTTTTATTGCTTTAGCTGGGTGGAGCCAGCAGGAAACCAAAAGTATTTTACAGAGTAAAAAGAAGCAAAATTGGAACCAAACAGAACACTTAAACACCCAGACGAAGAACAACCATCCCTTGGCGATCTAGATTGCACAATCAATGTGATTCCATGGGAAGGTTTGCGAAGGCTGTGAAGGTGCAAGTTTCCTTTGTATCACAAGCATGGTTAGCCAAACTATCCACAACAGTGTTTCCTTCTCGAAAAACATGACGGATAGACGGTCCATTGAGCAATTTTATAGCATAATGAAAAGGCCATCCAGTGACCATGCCGAAATCCTACCTCTGCCCCCCGAATTGGCGATGACTTGGGAATCTGTCTCCACTATAGACACTTCATACCCGAGAGATCTTGCAAGCTCTAGCCCTATTTGTAGCGCCATCAACTCAGCAAAAGTGTTCGTCCGAGACTGTTGGAATACCTTTTTGTGTCCGGCATTCGTGTACGCAGGTTGCGTCTGCAGACAAGTTCGAGCTATTTAGGTATCGACAGACCTTTCATTTGCACCCCTGCGAGGGGGTACACAAGGTTCTCACTTGAGGCACATAGTGGTAATACAATTTAAACCCATGTGAACCACTTTTCCTTATAAAGTGAAATTCACTTCCAAAGGTTTCCCATGTGGGATTTGAGTTTTAAAACCCATTTACCACATTTCATCCACTCCACTTTATACATATTTATCATTCACACATAATTTAAACCCATAATAATTGGTTTTCTCACATGTTATATATATCATCGCGAGGCTTGCGCAACCCACTTCGTGATAAGCTCAATAACATTCAAAACCGAGCGGTGTAACATATAAATATATTGGCTAAAAAATGTCCTCACGACACTTTAATTATAATTTAAATCTTTTATTACAAACCAATTCTCCAACAAGACTCGCCGATGTAGGAAGATTTAGCATCAAGAAAAATACCATTTCCATACCTCAAAATACAACCCACCCTTCTGGTCCGGGATTACTTCTCGCGGGGCCATCGATGTTCAAGACCACCATCGAAGGGCAAAAAATCCTCTGTCCCCGTCCGTGTATGTCCCCGTGTCCCCAACCAATCACAATTCACAATGTGTATATATAATTGAAACAAATATTTATATAGTAAATTCTGATTGGTTAGGGACACGGGGACATACACGGACGGAGACAGAGGAATTTCACCCCATCGAAGCAGAGAGATTGTGGTCGAGCCATTGCACAACTTTAGCTCGACGGATGCCATATACAGTTTTGGTAGTTAATTCTTGCAACCGCTGTTATACTCGATCGCTACCTTTGTGCAGCCGAATCTGAGATTGGTCGCAAAATTCTTTGTGACCGAAACTACTATTCGGTCGTAAATTCGTGACTAAAAATATTACCAATTTGGTAGTAATGAGCATTTCGTGACTGAATTTCAATTGCAAATCGATCGTAAAATAAATATTTCTTTGAAATCACAATAACAGAAATTCGATATTTTTAGCGTCAACTATTTCCCGTTTTTCAGTGTCTAAAAAAAAATTTATTAGACTATTTTTAGCATCAACTATTTATATGCCACTAAATATGACAAATTAGAAATTCCGATAAACTTTCAGGCCCAAAAAATCATGCGTGCACATGACTCCGATATTAAGGGCAAAAATATCAAATTTTGTCATATTCTTCGATCATTATCATATTCATCTTCTTCAATAAAACTGTAGGATTTTCCTCATTTTAATGCTCCAAATCATACCAATACTCAATTATTAACCCATCATCTTCTTCTTCCCTCATCTTTTTCTTCTTAGTTTCATCTATTTTCTGGAACTTTATCAGTTGATTACTGAGCAACTTTATTCCTTAACATCTTGGATCTACCAGGTAACCTCAATGATTTGGGAGGTAACAATGGGTCCTTGTTACACATTGGAGACAATGATGGACCACTAATTGGGTTCACAATGGGGGAGTATGCCTTAACCTAGCACTCATCACTACAACAAAAAAGGTATATTGCGACGTTTGACATATATCGTAATAAGGCAAAAAAATATCGATATAGATCTATATCAATATTTATTGCAAATATCGAATAAATGTCATACTTGCCTGTGTCGTTATGATTTCTTACGATATTTCTTACAAGCGCCAGTACCTATTTATTACGACGTTTGTTGCGTCATTTCCAAGTGTATCAGAAAGTCTTTTTGCCGTCATTTGCAAATAATCGCAACAAGTCGTCTATTACGACATTTATAAATAGTGTGAATAAGTAGTTATTGCGACATTTGTTACGACATTCGTAAATCATGAAGACAAGCTGGCGCCGAGCCAGACCCTATGCATGACGAGCAAAGCTCGAGCCGCCGAGTCTAGCCACCTTTGAATAAATTAGAATAAAGTTTCTCCCTACTCAATGGGATGAGAATTGAACACGCGACCTCCCGCATGTATGTCGTGTTGTGGGCCGCTGTGCTAACTGATCGTTTGTTATTTTTTGTTCCTTATATTATATTTATTACAATGAATTTTTGGATTTTGTACGTTTAATTATTTTAATTTCTCTTTGTGTTTTGATTTTTTTTCATGAATCAAATTAAAATTAATACAATCTTATTAAATTTTGAATACTTAAATTTCTTTATTCTACATGATATAAATGTCTCTTTAAGAGTTGCAAAATCAACCATTTATAACACCGTTTAATGTAAATGTCGCTAACTAACATTAAAATGTCGTATGAACATCTATATTAAAACCGTCGTTATAAAAGTCGTTCAAAAATAGCGACATTTGTATGAAATGTCACATGATCTAACTATATAGTATATAAATGTCGCTACATGAGTGACAAAAAGTAAAATTTATAACAACATTCGATGTAAATGTCACTAACGAAAATCAAAATGTTAATTTGAACAACAATTATTATAATCGTCGCTATGAAACGTCGTATAAAATTCAATTATCGCGATGTTTGTCTGAAAATGTCACAATATCTAACGACATGACATATAAATGTCGTTATATGAGTCGCGAAAGTAACAATTTATAACAACATTTAATGTAAATGTCGCTAAATAACCTTAAAATGTCGGTATGAACAATAATTGATATAAACGTCGTTATGAAACATCGTATAAAATCCAGACATAGCGACGTTTGCAAAAAGTGTTGCTTTAACTTGCTCTGTTCAATTTTAAACGACGTTTAAAAAAATTGTTGATATAAAAACATCGCGATAATGTGTTTTTGTTGTAGTGCATCTACATACATACATGTCAGGTTTCTATCATTGTTTAAAATTACAATTAACATGTACACAAAGAATCCCACATAATTTTCTTGTAGCAACAGTCGCGAAGTTTGACGTCGTCTTCAGTTGCAATACAACTGCCAAAATTTTGACGATTTACTTAACAACCGAATTACGACCGATATATCTTTCAAGATTGCAATTAAATAACGAACGATATTTACTTCCGATCGTAAAATTTGGAGATCGAATGTTTTCGGTTGCTAGTACCAGTTTTGCTTGTAGCACCATGCAACCAACTCAGGTCTCCATACCTATTCACCAAGGTTGTTAAAATCGGGATTCTACGTAGAATCGGGGAGGGTGAAAAATCGTAAAATCGTGAATCGTAAAATCGTACCGAAAAATTAAAATATATATTTTATATATAAATAACAATAATTAACATATAAATCATATTATATATTCTAACAATATGCGAAAATCCATAAAACATAATTTCACAAGTTTTTTTAAAATATAAAAACGCGACAAAACATAATTTTTAACTTATAAATATTTCAAAACATCAAAATAAAATAAACCACAAAAATATCAGACCACCGATTCTGTAAATAAGCAACAAATATGAACACCAAGATGTTATTAAAATACGAAACTTAGAGAAATTACCAAAATATTTTTGACCTTATTAACGAGTAATTGAAATTCGCCTGGAAATAGTTGAAATCCGCCTGCAAATAGCCAATTTATGTCTGAAAATAGTTGAAATTCGCCTGTAAATAGTAAATTTGTGGAATCGGTAGAATCGTACGATTTTACGATTTTACAATCCGATTCTATGATTCTACTCCGATTCTACCAGATTTCGATTTTACTTCCAATTCAACTCGTTTTTCTTCCGTAGAGTCGTAAAATCTAAACCGGGATTTTAACAACCTTGCTATTCACAATTTGAATACAAAGAAAGAAATGTATGCAGTGGAGGAATTGGAACCTAAAGCTAGAGAGGGCCGAATTAAAAAAGGATATGTATTCTATAGTATATTTTAAAAAAATGTTTTAGGGAGAGGGGGGGATGCAATAATTACAAGGAAGTTTCACAATAAATAATTTTTTCATATTAAAGGCTAGCATTTAACAAATGTCGGGGCTCAGCCCCATGTAACAAAATTGAGCAACGCCAAACATTGGATTCCAAAAGCAATCTTAAGAGATTTTGATCAAGATCAGCGTGTCTACCATTGATAACAATGACTAAATTTTCTCTCTATAAGTGCTCTTTAAAAATGTAAATGGCTTGCCGTAAAATGTACTAGTCTTAAGATATTTTCATTGTCTTAAAACTTCATTCGAACTGGTCCATTTGTCTACTTCTCTTTCTTTGATTCAACTTAGCAACCTATTTTTAATGTCTATAACTTGTATATAAAGTTCTCCACATATATTATTTCCTATCAACTTTTGGTGTACTCTAAAACAAATGTTTATAATGATGCTCTAAAACAAAGCCACATATTAGATGTTTCATTATCTCTAATGTACTAAAAGTAACAATAGGGGTTATGCATGATTTACACTTTTAGTGTTTTTTTTTCTACGCTTAATAAATTAATATCCAAACCATTAGTAAAGGTGCAATATTGAAATTTTTTGAAAATTAAACCCACCTCACTAATTCCATTACATAATTCATTTGCTTCATTTAATTGCCACTTAAAACTTTATCACAGACAATACTCAAATGTCCTAATTATGCAAAAGAAACTAGGAGCAAAGAGAAATTAATAGGAAAGAAAAACAAAAAGAGAAAACAACGTTGTCCCAAGTCCAAGTAATAATTAATAAAAAAATCAAATCACCCAAGATTAGAAAATGAGTCGGACTAGGAAAAAAAAATGAAATTATATGAAATGAGATTTATTTTTCAGGAGTTACAAAAAAAATTAATGAGAATTATTTTTGGAGTTACATTTAGGCAATAAAATTATATGAATGCAATAATAAGAGGAAGACGACATGTGTTATGTTGTGATACGTGTCCCAATTAAAAGCGATGTGTCATCATATTTTTTTTATGGATGGAGATGAAATGTCAATAGAAGAAATATCATTGTTGTTATCCTCACTTAAAGGTTTTACAATTCTCAGTTTCAAATGTAGCTCTCTTTTTTTATTGTAATTTGAGATTTTTCATTTACTCATGGAATATAAAATATTATAAAAAATAGATTTTTTTTTCTTCTTTTTAATATTGTGAAGTTTCCCTACGAAGTAAATTAGATAAAATTTAAATTTTACTAAAATCTCTATCATATACTTTTTTTTTTTGATGAACAAATCTCTATCATATACGAATGCACATGGATGTTACTTAGTAAATGTAAATGTCTTATTCAAACCAACAAATTAATAGTATTAGAAAATATGTATAACCCCCTAACTTTTTTCTTTCCATTGTTTTTTCTTTATTAGTTTTGCATTCTATTTTTTTCGATGCCCTGTTCAGGGAGGATGTAAGGGGGGTCGCCAATTCACATTCTGTGTTTCGTTCTCTATCCCTTCAATAAAAAATTGACATGTATTAATTTTTCCTTGATGATTGTACTATTCCTTTTAGGTTATAATTATTTTAATTAAAACATTAACACATGTCAATTTTTTATTGAGGGAATAGGAAACGGGACACAAAAGGAGGACAGACGATTCTTACCTGATGTAAGGGGCCTTGCCCTTCCAATTTTTTATTGAAAGAAATAATTTTTTAGTGGAAAACTTTTTTATATATACATATACTCAATTAAATATTTTGTTTGCCTCCTAAAACAGTTTCAAAATTATTCTATTAACACTTTCTAAGAATAAAGATCTCTTAAGTTGACATCCTGAATATGCCCCTATATATGTACATGGGAATTAATTAACTTTTTTCTTTCCAGTTGCTGTGGCAATGTACAGAATAAAGTTTTGATATTTTAATTTCTTAATGAGGCTACTAGTTTCTATTGGAAAATTCAATTTTAGGACTGTTCTTATGAAACTGCCTCACAGTTCTCTCACATGAATTCGGCGTGATTTATTTACGTATGTAGGCTCCGCTCAATTTATATGAGGGATCTGTGGGGTCAGTCTTATAAGTATCGTATTAGAATTGAGTGACACGTTTCTAGCTGATAAACTCAGAATCAGAAAATAATTCTAGATAATTTTGTTTGTACTATACCTTAGATGATAGGTGCTGAATGGTTTGTGTGTCTATGTGACTAAAAGCTTCAAACACTAGAAATCATGCACACATGGAGTGGTGCATGCAGTACACATAGTTCTTGAAATCATAAATTAATTCCTTAATAAAAGAAAGAAAAACCATAGTTTTTTTAAATATATTTTCTCAAGCTCAATGATTCAATATCTACATACACTGCTAAATAATCATCAATCAAGCATTGATAATGCAAGATGAACTAATTAGCTTAGTGATCAACCTCAGTCTATAAAGAATACTTTGCCCAATATTTGTTAACAAAATATCATGGAAGGTTATAGCTATTGGCGCAGTACTTTCGACTCGAAATAATAGATTCCGAATTTAACACCTTTCAATAACACAAGATGAGAAAAAACGAATATAAAGTCAATTATTTCAGTCATAAATAATGTACATTGGTAAGAAGTTGGAACAAAGAAATCATGAACTACCGTCATTGTTTTTAAGCACCGCGCCAACTACACTAAAATCCTACTGGATAACGTGCTCAAAGTTCTTCTTCTAAAATCCCAGATTTAGGATTAGGTTTCTTTCAAAATTAAATAATCTGGTGGCTAGGAATTCATACAAATAATTTACCAGGTTTAGGAAAGGATGATTTTCACGGCCGCACCTATGATGCAGAACACTAAAAGTGTCCTTATATATTAAATACCATGCGAGAAATGTTGCTTACTTTTAAACAGGTGTTACCTGCCCTAAAGCATGCAACATATGTCTTATCTGACGGATGTTTTAAAAATAAAACAGGTATTCACTCGAAAAAATTTAGACCATCGAAATTTTATCCAATAACAAAAGATAGCAAAAAATATTCAATATATAGTGAGTTTTTGGCGTACGGCACCATAAGAAGATTTTCAGTTCATTGGTAGTAACAGTGAGCTATTGGCAATGAGTCAATGACGGATGCATTAGGGTCACATGACCCCATTAAAATTTTTATTTTTTACTTCTAATTATATTTTTATATAATAATTATGTTTATATTGTTAAATTAGTGACTCCGTTATAAATTTTGGTGGCTCTATTTTCAAACAATACCAAAGCGTACAAGTCAATGACACGGTGATTCAATTATTTTGGTAGTCATGTGGGTCCTATCGCTCTTTATTTGAAATATTTTTAATTTTTTCATCTAAATTTTCATTGTCTCACACATAATGTGACATTTTTTTGAGAAATCCGTTCAAAAAGTTTGTATTAACTAACTAATTTTCACCGAAGTTATAGGTATTTTTTTTCCATTTACTTCATTCTCTCCCCTTTAAGTTTTAGTTTAAAATCATCGTGTTTGTTAACTTGTCAAAAGCGTCATAAAAATATTAATTGGTAGAAATCTTTATAAATAAATGTTTCTACTAAAAATATAAATAGTTTATTGATGACGTTTTTTTAAAATATTGCAGGGGCGGTCGCCCTCCAAAATCAGGGATCCCTCCTCTAACATTTCAAAAAACGTCTAATTTTCTATATAAAAATTTTAGTTTATTTTATGTCTTCGTCCCTAAACAAGTGACCCTACTATTCCTAAATTCTGGATCCGTCACTGGCTATTGGACCAATCAAACAACTAACTGTTAGATATCAGAATCAACATCCAGTAATTTTCTGTATGTAAGAGTTTGAAATTTTCAAGGTTTTTACCAAAAGAAGAGATAAAATTATATATGTAAGCATGTACCAACAAAGAAACTAAGGAAGTCATAATCAACTAGTTTGAAACTTGTAACATAAGATGAAATCAATTGCTCCAATAATAGAAATTTTTTCTTAAAAAATTGGACTAAGATATATAATATGTCATTTTCATTGATTATTATATGATAAAATATGGACTAATTGATCAACTAATAGTACCAACTGCCAAATGAATTCACGCCTTGTCAAATTTTCAGACCTTTCTTCTCTACCTAACACTTAGTGATATAAGAAGTGGACTGAAATAGTTAAGCAAAGGTTAATATAATGTGTTTAAAAATGTGATTTGAAGGGCCTACGCCCCCTGCAAAATATATGCCAATATGAAGATGATTGCCCAAAACCTTTAAATTTGCATACCTAAATGTTTGCTGATAGCCAATATCAGATTAAGCAAGTGGATATGATACAATGTCAAAACCATTGGAGTACTTGGACTCTTGTTTTTCTTTTTCTTTTTATTTATTGATTAAACAAAGAATTTCTTGTATCAAAATGAGTATTTGACATGTTTTAGTCGAATGAGTATCAGAATGGGTATTTAACATGTTAGCAAAAGACGAATTCATGAAATCTGTCTTTGCTGAAATACGTGTTTCTTAAATCCGTTCTTGCAAAAACATCTTCCACAAAAAAAACATGGATATTTATACCCATTCTGTCCAAACATGGAAAATGATCATGTTTTGGTCAAATGGGTATTTGACATGTTAACAAAAGACGGATTCCTAAAATTCTTCTTTGTTGAAAGACAGATTTTTGAAATCCGTTCTTGTCAAAAAATATCTTTCATCAAAAAACATGGATATGTGATACCCATCAAAATATGGCCATTCTGATTAAAAAAAACTCTCAAACAAAAGTAATAAAAGCTAGTGAACTAAATACAAGAGTGGCTTCTTATGGAGCTTGTACCTCCGTCTGAGCTTGATGAATATATATATGCCGAACTATACATAAAAACTGTCATTGGTAATTTGACTACCTTTCTAGGGTTACTCTCTCTTCCTCTGGTGAGGCAGTTCTATCTCCCCGCTCATGGGGCATCGCCCAACGGGCGTCCAAAAAAAAATAAACCTAATCTGAATGTTAGCATCCTCCCCGAAATACCACATTAAAGTCACCTCCAACTATCCAATGATCGTTATGTGAACATGCAAACCCTGATTAATTCATCCGACAAAATACGACGATGTGTGCATTGACATCGAGCATAGACAAAAGATCCATAAACTAGAGTACTTGAAAAATTATTAGATTTTGCATGCACCACTTGTTCATGATTCCCCATTATTGTTATATCCATTTTGCCGACCCAAAGTACCCAAATTTTACTAGTACGGCTCCCATTACTGACGAGGGATGAAGTCGGGAATTTGGCGTTGGTGGGGAGGTGGAGAAAACCGTCACAATATGCCGAACTATACATAAAAAGCGCAAAAATGTTGGGGGTGAATTTGATAAAATATTCGAACTACATATAAAATTTAGTATATGTAGTACTATTTTTTAGAAATTTTGAGGGGCGATTGTCATCCCCCACTCCTTATCTTCGTCCCCTGCATAACGAGTAATCAAATCCAATTCGAGATGCCTATCTCACCCTTGCTTGTGCACATTTGTCACGAAAAATTTTGATTATTTAATACTGGGAATGAAATGCACAAAAATAATCACGATTGATCCTAGTCATAGCCGGATGCATGCACAGCAGACTGGTGCAATTGCACCACCAGTATTTTGAATTTTATTTTTTTTTTAAACTAGAGTATGGTCCAGTTTATTACAAATATTAATTTTTTTTTTCATTTTTTGCCATTCTATCATTCTTCTCACCAAGACACCAATCTCACGCGATTTCTCTCTTCTCCGGCGACCGGCGTCCACCTCCGCGCCTCCGTCTCGTAAGGTAAGACCTTGACTTCTCCATTCCTTATTTTCCCCAATCTCTACTCAATATTACAGAAAAAACAAACATTTTATTACATAATGCTTATGCACTGTAGGTGTTTGTGATAATGTTCTTTTGTGATAATGCACTGACGTGACTAAATTAGCTATCCATTTTGAGTTGAATTTTGGTTAGGATAGTTTCTGTGACTAAAATGAGTATTATTAGTTGT
Organism: Vinca minor; assembly: GCA_026122235.1. Classification (NCBI taxonomy): domain Eukaryota; kingdom Viridiplantae; phylum Streptophyta; class Magnoliopsida; order Gentianales; family Apocynaceae; genus Vinca; species Vinca minor. Next base: position 8,289,152 of record JAOCZM010000201.1, on the reverse strand, counting down.
ATTTAGAGGATTTGTTGTTATATCAGTTGAATTAAGAATATGGACATTTTATTGTATTTAGAGGATTTGCTTTATCTCTAATCAAAGTTGCCAAAGAACGACTTCAAGAAATGAGGAATAAAGAATGGGAAGAACTTTTGTCTAAGGTTGTGGCAACTTGCAATAAGGTTAATGTTGTTGTTCCGGACATGGATTCACCATATGTCCAAGGAAAGAATGCTAGGCGACAATCTTCCAGTGTATCCAACTTACATCATTACAAGAATGATTGTTTGTTTAATATTCTTGATTTGCAATTGCAAGAGCTTAATGCTAGATTTGATGAAGCAAATACTGTACTTTTACAATGTGTTGGATGTTTGAGCCCTTCATCGTCATTTGCATATTTTGATGTGGATAAGTTGGTGAGGATGGTTGAACTATATCCTAAAGACTTTGAGGGTGAACCTGAAGTGGTAATTCGCAATCAACTTCAAAATTATATCAAAGTTGTTCGTTGTGATCCAGATTTTAAAGAGTTGCGAGGCCTTTCAGATCTTTCTGTACAACTGGTGAAAACAAATAAGTGCAACACTTTCAGTGTGGTGTATAAGCTTGTGAAGTTAGCTTTGCTTTTACCGGTAGCAACCGCAAGTGTTGAACATGTCTTTTCTGCTATGAAACATGTGAATTTGATAGAAGATTTTCTTTGTAAACTAATGAGTACTTTCTCATTGATGTAATCTTTTGTTAAACTGCTTTTACGTTATGTTTTTGGTAAAAAAAAATTTCAATTTGCACCACCGAATTTCGACTCCTGCGTCCGGCCATGATCCTAGTACAGGGCAAATTTAAACCCTAGGGTAACATTATTTGTGTGTGAGATGGATTTCGCAACAAAGGCTTCTCCCTCGTAGGACTTGAGCAAGACCACAGGTTAGGTCCTTCTGACGTGAGCCAAACTAGAAGACCATGACCCAAATATGGTTTAGGGTCAATGGTCTTATTATTTGACCCACTCTTAAAAAGTTGCCACCTATTTCACCTTTTCATTTTCCGATACCATATTTTTTTATAAGGTATATATTTTTCGAATAGAAAAAATAAATACTTGGTAGCGGAATAAAAGATAGGATAAGGTGTGAGGTATTGTGAACCCCATTCCACATGGGAATAAGTCCGAAAGTTGTGGTGATATATAAGGTGCGCCTAAGTACTCAATTATCATTTCGGGATATCCCTTTTGGCATAGCGAGTTCGGTTGCCAAGTAGATGATCGTGGGTACTGCCAGACCCATGCATCGCGTTGCGGGCCCGCGGGCTCGGGGCGTGACAGGTATAAATACATATAATACTTTGGATGATGGTGATTCTGATAGCTCGGGGTCAAGAAAACGATGCAGACCTGGATTGTATATCCGTGATGACAAGCAGGATGAGCCTGCTGAAAGTCAAGCAAGTATCCTTTCCAGAAGTTCGCGGCTGATGAGGAACTTCAGAAAATTGGAGACGGCTTACTTTTTAACAAGACAGCGGTCTCTGAAATCAGTAGGAAAACCCTTGACTAAAAATTCTACAATTGGTAGTAAAAAATTATATTTAGGAAGAACGTTTCCGTCACCAAAAGTTATATCTATCTTGACGAAAATTAGTATCCGTCACGATTGGTCGATCTTTCTTGACGAATCAACTATTTTTTCTTGACAGAGTGCGTTTTTTTGTCATAAAATGTCATATTTTTCAGTGATAAAAGTCATTTTTCTGAAAATATAAACTTTTTGTGACGCAAATAACTTTTTGACAAAAAATTTCATCCTAACATGCATTTTTTTTTGTAGTGCATTGCGATATTCATAACATTTGCCACGCGAGACATATTTCTCTCAAAGTCTTAGCAGATATTTCTCTCAAAGTTGTACTTTTCTTTCAAGTTGTTTTCAAAAGAAAAAAAAAACTGTCAAAGTTATACTTTTCTTTGAAGTTTTACTTTTCTCTCAAAGTTTTATTTTGAGCAAATTGCCTATTTTAGACCTAAACAATTTTTACTTTTCGGTTTTTAGACTAAACTTTGTTTTCGACCTTTTGTAGACCTAAACAATTTACGAAAACCCCGATATAGATTTTTTTTCAAATTTCCGACAAAAAACTCACCGACATGCAAAAGCGTAGTCGTTTTGACGAGGGGTAAAAAAGTCTTTTCAGCTTTACAAAAGCGAATTGCTTATTTTAGACTCAAACAATTTATACTTTTCGCTTTTAGACTTAAACTTTGTTTTCGACCTTTTGTAGACTTAAACAATTTACTGGGATACCCGATAATGATGCTCTAAAACAATGCCACATGTTAGATGTTTCATTATCTCTACTATACTAAAAGTAATAATAGGGGTTATGAATGATTTACACTTTTAGTGTTTTTTTTTTCTTTGCTGAAAACACGCTTAATAAATTAATATCCAAAACCATTAGTAAAGGTGCAATATTGAAAAAAATTGAAAATTAAACCCATCTCACTAATTCCATTACATAATTCATTTGCTTCATTTAATTGCAACTTAAAACTTTATCACAGACAATTCTCAAATGTCCTAATAATGCAAAAGAAAACTGGGAGCAAAGAGAAATTAATAGGTAAGAAAAATAAAAAGAGAAAACAACGTTGTCCCAAGTCCAAGTCATAATTAATAAAAAATCAAATCACCCAAGATTAGAAAAGGAATCGGACTGGAAAAAAAATGAAATTATATGAAATGAGATTTATTTTTCAGGAGTTACAAAAAAAAATTAATGAGAATTATTTTAGGAGTTACATTTTAGGCAATAAAATGATATGAAATGCAATAATAAGAGTAATACATACTTAAGGAGAGTTACTCTTTTTTTTTTTTTTTTGAGGGTGAGAGTTACTCTTTCAAACCTTATATAAGAGATATAAGATAATAAAGTTGGCGTGGAAGCTTGAGGAGACTATATGTGTCATATTGTGTTATGTGCCCCAATTAAAAGAGATTTGTCATCATATTTTTTTATGGATGAAGATGAAATGTCAATAGAAGAAATATCTTTGTTGTTATCCTCACTAAAAGGTATTACAATTCTCAGTTTCAAATGTAGCTCTTGGGTAAAATCAAATGTAGCTCTTATTTCTATTGTTGTTGAATAAATATTTCTATTGTAATTTGAGGTTTTTCATTTACACATGGAATATAAAATATTACAAAAATAGATTTTTTTTCTCTTTTTAATATAGTGAAGTTTCCCTACGAAGTAAATTAGATAAAATTTAAATTTTTACTAAAATCTCTATCATATACGAATGCACATGGATGTTACTTAGTAAATGTAAATGTCTTATTCAAACCAACAAATTAATAGTATTAGAAAATATAAATATATCCCCCTAAGTTTTTCTTTCCATTGTTTTGCATTCTATTTTTTCGATGCCCTGTTCAGGGGAAGATGTGAGGGGGCAAAAAATCGTCTATCCCATTCCGTATCTTATTCCCTATCCATTCAATAAGAAATTGTCATGAGTTAATTTTTTCTTGATCATTCTACTATTTTTTTCTGTTATAATTATTTTAATTAAAATAATAACACATGTCAATTTTTATTGAGGGAATAGGAAACGGGACACAGAATGGGGACAAACGATATATACTCAATTAAACATTTTGTTTGCCTCCTAAAACAGTTTCAAAATTATTGTATTAACACTCTCTAAGAATAAAGATCTCTTAACATCCTGAATATGCCCCTATATATGTACATGGCAAGTTAATTAACTTTTTTCTTTCCAGTTGCTGTGGCAATGTACAAAATAAAGTTGTGATATTTTCATTTCTTAATGAGGCTACTAGTTTCTATTGAAAAATTCAATTTTAGGATCGTTCTTGTGGAACTAGCCTCACAGTCTCCTAACATGAATACGGTGTGACCTATTTGCATATGTAGACTCCGCTTAATTTATGTGAGAGAACTGTGGGGTCAGTCCTGTAAATACGTACTAGAATTGAGTGACACGTTTCTAGCTGATAAACTTAGAATCCGAATGGTTTGTGTATTATATTTCCAGCTGATACATATTTGCATATGTGTCATACCTTAGATGATAGATGCTGAATGGTTTGTGTGTCTATGTGACTAAAAGCTTCAAACACTAAAAATCATGCACACGTGGAGTAATGCATGCGGGACCACCTGAGATAAACCCGAAGAAACAATAATATCCATACCTAGTACACATAGTTCTTGAAATCATAAATTAATTCCTTAATAAAAAAAAAGAAAAACCATAGTTTTTTTAAATATATTTTCTCAAGCTCAATGATTCAATATCTACATACACTGCTAAATAATCATCAATCATGCATTGATAATGCAAGATGAACTAATTAGCTTAGTCATCAAGCTCAATCTATAAAGAATACTTGCCCAATATTGGTTAACAAATTATTATGCAAGGTTATAGCTATTGGCGCAGTGCTTTCGACACGAAATAATAGATTCCGAATTTAACACCTTCCAATAATATAAGATGAGAAAAAACAAATATAAAGTCAATTATTTCAATCATAAATAATGTATATTGGTAACAAGTTCCATTAGAACAAAGAAATCATGAACTACCGTCATTGGTTTTAAGCACCGCGCCAACTACATTAAAGTCAACTGGATAACTTACTCAAAGTTCTTCTTCTAAAATCCCAGAATTAGGATTAGGTTTCTTTCAAAATTAAATACTCTGGTGGTTAGGAATTCATACAACATTTTACTAGGTTTAGGAAAGGATGATTTTCAAGGCCGCAGCTATGGTGCTGAACGCTAAAAGTGTCGGTACATATTTTTGAACATGTGTTACATTCCTATTCAACAAGTGTTCTCTCTTCATGAACACCTGCCCTAAGTTATGTAACATCTGTCTTATAAACAACATGTGTTATAAAAATCACAACATATATTTACTCTAAAAAATCTAAGACGGCAAAAAAAAAACAGTAAGTATGTACCAACAAAGAAACTAAGGAAGTGATAATCAGCTAGTTTGAAACTTGTAACATAAGATGAAATCAATTGCTCCAATAATAGGAATTGTTTCTTAAAAAATTGGACTAAGATATATAATATGTCATTTTCATTGATTATTGTATGATAAAATATGGACTAATTGATAAACTAATAGTGCCAACTACCAAATGAATTCACGCCATGTCAAATTTTCAGATATAAGAAACTTTTTTACCTAACACTTAGTGATATAAGAAGTGGACTGAACTAGTTAAGCAAAGGTTAATATAATGTGTTTAAAAAAGTGATTTGAAGGGCCTACGCCCCTCTCCAAAATATATGTCAATAAGAAGATGATTGTGCAAAATCTTGAAATTTCCATACCTAAATGTTTTCTGATAGCCAATAATATATTAAGTAAGTGGATATGATACTATGTCAAAACAATTGGAGTACTTGGGCTCTTCTTTTTCTTATTTTTTTTATTGATAAAACAAAGATTTTTTTTTTTAAAATTATCAGAATGAGTATTTGACATATTTTGGTCAAATGGGTATCAGAATAGGTATTTGACATGTTAGTAAAAGACGATTTCATGAAATCCGTCTTTACTCGAAAGACGGGTTTCTGAATCCGTTCTTGCCAAAACATTCTTTCACCAAAAAATATGGATATGTGATACCCATTCTGCAGGGCCGTCTCAATTAATTTGGAGGCCCTGTGCTAAATTTTAAAATGAGGCCTTACATACCCGGAGAAAAGTGACTTTCATGTAAATGTAACAAAAAATCATTACAATTGTATTATAATTTTTGTTCTCTAAAATGTACACCTAAAATTTTAAACATAATTTTAAAAAATATAAATACTCGACAAACTTTCTTCACTTGAAAATAGCGATCCTTCTAACTTTCTTTAAAGCAAAATTGCTGAAACCCGAGATTCCTTAGTACAAACTTATCAAGAGCCCCTCTTTGAAATTAGTTTAACTCATTGACCCTCTTTTATTTCTTATACTTATCGTATCTAGAGTCATATTTTCTAATTCTAGACGACATACTGAAAAACAATATTATACCTTAGATGATATATGCTGAATGGTTTGTGTGTCTATGTGACTAAAAGCTTCAAACACTAGAAATCATGCACACGTGGAGTAATGCATGCAGGACCACCTGAGATAAACCCGAAGAAACAATAATATCCATATAAGATGAAATACCTAGTACACAGTTCTAAGGCCAGAAGGGCGTCACTCCAAAGGGGAAGTAGCATCTCATAAGAGGAGGAAGAGATAACCCTAGAAAGGGAGATAATTTGAAGCATACCCCATGCACGGGGAGGGTATCGAATCCATGATCTTACCCCACTGAGCTAAGGACCTTGTGATTAGTACACATAGTTCTTGAAATCATAAATTAATTCCTTAATAAAAGACAGAAAAACCATAGTTTTTTAAAAAATATTTTCTCAAGCTCAATGATTCAATATCTACATACACTGCTAAATAATCATCAATCATGCATTGATAATGCAAGATGAACTAATTAGCTTAGTGATCAAGCTCAATCTATAAAGAATACTTGCCCAATATTGGTTAACAAATTATTATGGAAGGTTATAGCTGTTGGTGCAGTGCTTTCGACTCGAAATAATAAATTTTGAATTTAACACCTTCCAACAATAATATAAGATAAGAAAAAACAAATATAAAGTCAATTATTTCAATGCCCCTCTTTGAAATTAGATTAATTCATTGACCCTCTTTTGTTTCTTATACTTATTGTATCCAGAGTCATATTTTCTAATTCTAGACGACATACTAACAAACAATATTCACTACAAAAATAATAAACCAACTTATAGAGAAGTAACAGATATAAGTTGAAACGAAGGAATTTGAGATTTAGCCATCGACTTGATTTGTTATGAAGAGGGAGGATTGAAAGAATTGTATTATCGTAATTGACTAATTGCCAATGTTGAAAAATCTTGGTAAGGAGTCAACAAGATCATGAACTAAATATATGTAATTGTAAATCAGAGAGTGAAAATTAGAACATATAAAATTAAAAAATAAAATAAATTGTGAAGGAACTCGAAGGCTAAAGACAACAACTCTGTTAAAATATATATATATATATATATATATATATATATATATATATATATATATATATATATATATATATATATATATATATATATATAACTCGAATGCTCGATTTGTTAGGGCTCATTTCTTGGCATTACGAATGCTCCCAACCAATTTGAACATAGGTGAATCATTAACACATTCCCTACAAGACTACTCCAAGAAATGCACAAAAATAATCACGTAGGTATAGTATATATATTATGTGGCTAGATTGCATGGGTATGATGTTGAAATATTACGATTATTTAAATTTTACTAGGAATGAAATGCACAATAATAATCACCTAGGTATAGTCAAGAATTCGTTAATCATGTTTGGGTCTGAAGACCTACTCCAAGTTTCCAACAGATGAACAACTCTTTGTTTCTGGCTAATTTATCATGTGATTTCTCATATGCTAAAAATAAACTGCAGAAATTGAACAATGAACCGCATCTCAAGCGGTAAGACGCTTGAAGAAAAATGTAGAATCACGATTGATCTTTTTGCAGGGCAAATTTAAACCATGACCCAAATATGGTTTAGGATCAATGGTCTTATTATTCGTCCCACTCCAAAAAAGTTACCACCTATTTTACTTTTTCATTTTGTGATATTTTTTATAAGTTATATTTTTTTAATAGAAAAATAAAAAACTTAATAGCGGAATAAAAGATAGGATAAGGAGTGAGGCAGAAATACATATAATGCAAGGGTTTTGAATCATCTCTCCTAGCTTATTGATATTCATAAAATTTGCCACGCGAGACATTTTTCTCTCAAAGTTGTACTCCCTCCATTCCTAAATATAAGACTTTTTAAAAAAATTTAGAAAATTAAAGAACTTATCATTTTCACTGAAAGTTCCAATATTACCCCTCTCTCTCATTTTTATAGCATAAGAAAAGAAAGGAAAAAAAAATAGAGATGGTAGAGGCCGCAAATAAAAAAAATGTCGAATGTATAATTGGAATAAATGGTTGACAACTAATAAAAAAATCTTAAACAATAATTAATTTGGATATATATAGATCTCCTAAATGATAATTAATTGGAATGGAAGGAGTACTTTTCTTTAAAGTTATACTTTTCTCACAAAGTTGTACTTTTCTGAGTTCTACTTTTCTTTAAACAAATAAACAACCCTTCTCTCGATCATCCTGTTGGTTAGAAAAGAAAAAGTTAAGGCAAGATGGCTTATAAATAGACTCATTAAAATTTGAATTTATTTGCACCAATTTTTTCAGATTTGTCAGTGTATAAATTTAGAGTTTTTGAAAGATGGTTTGTAATTTTTTTTTTCCGTTCAAAAATTATATAGTGAAAGTTTTTATCTTTTGAAGTTGTGGATGTAGATTTAAATTGAGACTGAACCACCTTAAATTTTTGTGTTATTTTTCGACTTTCTTTTTGTTTCATTTATAATTTGTTGTTTGAACTATTCTGCTTTCCAAAACATCCTTCTTAGTCATAACTCTTAGATCATATATAAAGTGATCTCATAGTCTTACTAAACCCCTTATAGTTCAAGTTTCATACCAACTAAACTTTTTAAAGATAAATGTCCCTTTTTCCATTAAGTAATTGCCTTAATAACTTGTAACTCAAAAGATCAGAAAATGGATTTGAATACTTTAAGAAACATTAAGAAAAAAATAATAAATTTCATATTTATGATATTCATATTAGTATATTTTATTCATATTTCTTACCTCTTTAATTATAATCATGCACATGTCATAAATAATTTATTTTTATTAATTCTTTAAATAACCATGTCCACATTATGCCAATGGAGAGTGGGCACAACATTTGGGTATTAAACTATAAATTTTGTGTTTGACACTTGTATTTTCATCTCATAAATAATTTATTTTTATTAATAAAATTCAAGTTTAATATAATAAGGTTTGTTGTTGATGTTACACTGTAGCATGTAAAGTTGGGAGAATATGGTAAGATCCAAAAGACAAATTCAAAACCTTACAAATCTAACAAGAGCCAAACTTTCAAGCCTCCATTAAATGATAGTCGTTAGTTGGTACCTCCATTTCTAAATATAAGACTTTTATTACATGTTGCGAAATTAAGGAAGAATAAATTAAAATATTTTTGTAATCAAAATATCAATATTATTCTCTTAAATAGAATTAGTGTTATACAAGTCATATTTAAGGAAGTAATATTAATATTTTAATTACAAAAACATCTTAATTTTTTCTTTCTTAATTTTCACAGTCATGTAATGAAAGTCTTATATTTAGGAATGGAGGAAGTACCAATCAGTACCTCCTTGGGGGTGAAAATCACGGGAAAAAAAATTATGTCCCGAATTCTTTTCTCATCTCACATCCCACACTAGTAGATGATGATTGGACGCATTTACTTTTGTTTTAGGGATTCTTCTATTCCTTTTAGGTTATAGATTTTTTTTAAATAGATGTATAACAATTTCTTATTAATGAGACGTAAAATTAAAGAGAATCGAAGGTCAATCTAGATGAAAACCTACCATTTTCCAAGTCATCCCTCTATATAATATTTCTCCTCTTCTTTAACAAATCTCATCCAGAGGTCCCATTATCTTCCTCTCCTCCCCCAACTCAAAAATAGTGTGATGTGTGTGTTGTGTGTGAGAGAGAAAATTATTCAAATCTTTGGAAAGAAACATGGGTTCTTGTAGTTTTGAAGTTCATGTGAAGAAAAGTGAGGTGGTTTCAGCAGTTTTGCCCATGCATGTGCATTGGTTACCAATGTCAAACCTTGATTTGCTTCTTCCGCCACTAAATTTTGGAGTTTTCTTGTGCTACAAGAAAACTCATGATTTTGACCTAAATTCTTCCAATATGGTTAGTGTTATCAAGAAAGCTCTTGCTCAAGCACTTGTTTCCTTCTATCCACTAGCCGGAGAAGTCGTGCAGAACCGCCTTGGGGAGCCGGAGCTTCTATGTAATAACCGTGGTGTCGATTTCGTCCATGCTTATGCAGAAACTGAGCTCCAAGTACTTGACCTACATCATCCTGATTTTTCCATTGAAGGAAAATTGGTCCCCTTGAAGAAGCATGGGGTACTTTCTGTTCAGGTACATGTGTTGGGTTAGTACAATTTTAAGTATATTGTATTATATATGTGACTCATTTTAAACATTTTGAAAGGGTTAAAAATATTCTATCTTCGTTCGGTTTCTCATTTTCTATTCGTACTAAAAAGAAAGTGATATTTGTCATTTTTTAATTAAAAAATTTATGATATAAAAAATAATGGAATTCGTAGGTAAAAAATAAATATGTAGTAAATATCTATTCGTGATATAAAGAACTAGATACCCATGATTTTTTGTCTTTTGAAGACATGTACAAAATGAAAATAATAACGATAATAGTTTACTTCGTACCTTGACATGACATAGCATAATTAGAATGCTAATAGTTTTAAGCAGTGGCGGAGCCACAGTGGGGCATGGTGGGGCAAGTGCCCCACCAGATTTTTCCAAAAAAAATAATTAGTTTTAATTTTTTTTATAACACCTTGTCTCGTGAACATTGTTTATTTTACCCATTTTGAATCACTTTACGATTTAAAATTAAATTATTTAGTTTGTGAATTATAGGAATACACCACTTGTATTTTAACAATTTTGCTCTTGATTTGGTAACAAACTTAAGTGTGTGAGACTAAAAAAATAAAATTACTAATAAAAAATTCACAATGGGCTCTCTTGTAAACTATAAAAAGTTTACAATAAAAAGTTCACAATATTAAGTCAGAGGACTTTGAGGTTTATGAAGCACTGTCAGTAGAGTGAAAAGGTTGAACAAAATGTGAATAACTCTAGTCTATAAGATTTCATAAAATAAAAAAAAATTTTGACTCCGCCAATATATATACTTTTATGAATTTATTTTGTTAAGGTTAATAGTGCCCCCCAAAGAAAATTTTCTGGCTCCGCCACTGGTTTTAAGGATTGATCTCACATCCCTCTCAAATGAATTAAGCGGATTTTACATTTGCAGATAAATCCTACACAATTTATGTGAGAGAATGTATGGTTAGTCTTACAATAACGGCACTATGATTGCATTTTCCATAATGGGTAAGGAATTCGCATAGATCCTAGAAAAGGTGAAAAAATGGATTTTTTGTCCCACGCCGGTTTTCTTTATTCACAACGTTTTCTTACTATTTTTGGACCAAAAAAATCATGATTTAATTCCTAGAAATGTTTCAAAAGGAGAAAAAGGGGTGACAATCTTCTGTTTCATTCCTGTCTCCAATCAATCAGAATTTACTATATAAATATTTTTTTCAATTATATATACACAGGGTGAATTGTAATTGGCTGAATATAGGGATGGAAACAAGAACGAGGATAGAGAATTTTTTGCCGGAAAAAAGCGAGCAAGAGATCCTAGTAAAGTAGGGAAATTGTTTACTAGGCAAAAAACCAACAAATTAACCATATAATCGTCACAATTGGATGGGAAGAAAAAGACAACAAATAATTTTTTTAGCATATTTGATAAAATAGAAAACAAGAATTCATGAAGAATACTTTGTATATAAACGTCTTATTGAAGCTCTTGGCAAGGGCAAAAAATCCTCTGTCCCTGTGTGTGTCCCCAACCAATCATAATTCACCCTGTGTATATATAATTGGAAAAAATAATTATATAGTAAATTCTGATTGGTTGGGGACAGGATTGGGGATAGGAATGGGGACAGACGATTTTCAACCCTTGACAAGCCATCCATTATTTCCACAAAACAAGTTTATTGATTCTCTCCCCAGTGAGATTTAGTTGACTATTCTTAAGAAGATTAATTAGCACTACAAAGGGTCACTCGGGCATGGAGCCATTTTTGTGGGACTGACTTCATAGTCATCTCACATAAATTGAGTGCAATCTATATGCAAAGTAAGCTCTACCTCAACTTATATGAGAGTATTGTATGATCAGTCTTATAAAAACGGCTCTACCATAATATTTCCCCACTACAAGGAAGCAGAAGTTCATTGGTTATAAGTTTCTATACTTCCCCATGAATAACATGACGAAATAATTAAGTTCACCCCTTCTGAATCATCCGTCACATCTCACTATATAGGTAACTTTCTATCATAATATTTAAATTTTATAAGTTACTACCTCCGTTCCTAAATATAAAGTTTTCATTACATGTTACGAAAATTGAGCAAGAAAAAATTAAGATATTTTTGTAATTAAAATATCAATATTGCTCTCTTAAATAATATATGTATACCACTAATTCTATTTAAAAGAGTAATGTTTATAACAAAAACATCTTAATTTTCGCAACATGTAATGAAAATATTATATTTAAGAATTATATTAAGTAGTATTTTTTATAAATAAGTATATATATTGTTGGGAAATCCTTCTATTAAAAAAATATTAAATGTAATTTTGTATAAAGAATGTCACTCTATTTGTATCATATATTTGACCATAAAAAAAAGTGTATATTGATATATTTGGATTATATTTTATATGACATTGGTATATTAAATGCAGGTGACAGAACTAAAATGTGGTGGGCTAGTGATAGGGTGCACATTTGACCATCGAGTAGCAGATGCCCACTCTGCTAACATTTTCTTAACTTCATGGGCAGAGATTGCTCAAGGCCTAATAAAAACAACCTACACTCCATTCTTCAGGCGTTCAATTCTCAACCCTAGACACCCTCCTCGTTACGATTCATCGATCGATGATATGTACACTCTGATATCACTCTTACCACCACAACCTCTGAAACAAGTCAACGCTTGTGACGATGAACTCAGAACTCGCATCTACCGTATCCCTGCCGAACAACTCGTCCTACTCCAATCACAGGTAAGCAATGAATGATTCAGAACTTATACAATGTGGTGAAATATAAGAGGATATAAATTTATCGTTGGACGTAGTTTTAGCTTAAATATAAGAGGATATACAAGTCAAGGACTGCTCGACCCCTCACGCATTGGGGCTAATTCAGAACTTTTATATTGAGATGAAATATTAAAAGATACTTCATCCGTCCCAAATTATATGTTAATTTTGATAAATATATGAGTATTAAGGTTTTGATAATTTTGATAGTAAAATATAAATAAAAGTCTAAAATATCTCTCATTAATTTTATTAATCTAATTTAAGATTTGTGTCTGTCTCTCTCATTCCTCTCACACAACATCCAACTATCTCTTAAATATGTGTTGGGAAGTGCTAATTTTAATTAATTATGAATATTCAATGTGGAGTTAGAAGAGCCAATGAGGTATTGGTCAAGTGGTGAAAGCTGATGCCTCATGACGTAGAGATTATGAGTTCGAATCCCCTCCCCGCTCCTTGAATCCCCATTTTCTTGTAATACATAAATCCTATCCCAAATAAATAAAAAAAGAATAAAAAAATGTGGAGTTAGAAGAAGAGTAAAATTGGAAAAATTATGATTAATACATACTTTGGGACGGAGGGAGTATATATTTTAGTAGAATTTAAAAAATCTGTTGGGGACTAGATGTAAACTTTTCAGAAAATCAAGTTTTCAGAAAAAAACCGTCCGTAAATTATATAGAATTCATTACAATGTTCTCTATATACTTCTATAGAGCTTTCTGCTAATATGAAGTTTTTGATTGTGTCTATGCAGGCAAGTTGCAACGGATGCAGGAGAACAAAGTTCGAATCTTTCAGTTCTTTTTTATGGAAGACAATAGCTGAAGGTGAATGTGAAACAATCAAGAAACTCAAGCTAGGAATCGTGATTGATGGACGTCAAAGATTGAAAGCACAAGAAGGTTCAATGCACAACTATTTCGGGAACGTTCTTTCGATCCCTTATTGCGAAGCAAATGCTAGTGATCTCAAGACAATGCAACTTAAAGGGGTGGGAAACTTGGTGCATGCATGCATACAAAGTGCATGCAAGGAAGAACATTTTCTAGGGTTAATTGATTGGGTTGAGTTATATAGACCAAATCCAGCTTTGGTAAAAATTTATTGTAAGAACAGTGAGGAGGAAGAAGCTATAGTTGTTTCGTCAGGACTAAGGTTTCCGGTGTCCGAAATAAACTTCGGTTGGGGAATGCCGGAGTTTGGATCGTACCATTTCCCATGGGGTGGTGAAACGGGGTATGTGATGCCTATGCCTAGTGTAAGAAGGGAAGGGGACTGGATTGTTTACATGCATCTCAAGAATAAGCATTTGGATCTTGTGGAGAAGGAAGCTGCTCATGTGTTTAGGCCTTTGAATTCAATCTATTTTAATTTCAATGATTGTTTGAGTGGAATTAAACTTGAATAGATTTACAACCAAATGCATATGCATCAAAAAAGGAAAATTGATGTATCAAATATATCAAGTACTATATGTTTGTTATGGGGAGTTGTATTTTGGAAAAGGTATATTTTACCTGGTAAATATTAAGTAAAACATATATATAATAATATTTTCGGGTCCAAGAAAAATATTATTATTGAGAGGTTATTCTTAAATAGAGGCTTACATATAAAAATTATAATTTTGAAAAAAGAACTAATATACATTATACATCACTTGAAAATTTATTCCTTCATATTTTAAAAATATGAATTTAAAAGATAAATAAGATTCACGAGTTTAAAAAAATTTAAATTTACATATATCATGCATGTACATTGTGTATATATTAGATTTAGAAGATTCATTCATGTACATACATTATTTAGATAAATATTTCATATCATATTAAATTTAATTTAATGTAACGTAGTTGAATAATTCTGGATTTTTTTTTTTTTTTTTGGCTGACAATAAGGCCGTAATTTTATTGAATGGAAACGCCTTTGGCAACAATACATAAGACAAGTGACTCCCTTGGAAGAAAGTAAGGAAAACACAAATTATCTAAACCAAAATAATAGACTCCTATCTGTATCAAGTCCTATAACTAGTTGAATATCAGATAGACAATCATGTTGGCGGTTCCCTTTGTTGAAGCCTAAGAGATCGACGAGGCTCGGTTGGGGCCTTCTCAAGCTGTGGGGCTTCGCCCGTAAGATCTTCATTAAACATATCATAAGATGAGAAGTCAACCTCCAAAGCAGCCACCTCTTTACGAGCAGCTATTTTAGCTTCATCTGCTTGACTCTTAGCCTGAGTGGTGAGCTCAATTTCGTCCATCTCAGTTGGCATTTGAAAATCGGTGAAGTCAAGCCAAGCCATTCGGCAGCATGTTGGAGACATGTTGTTCCATTCGGACTTTACAAGCTCTTAGTTTACACAAAAAAGACCTACAATGTCCCAGTTCTTTATGTTACAGAAAATGGTAATCATAATTATAATCAGTTTGTCCCTTTGGCATTACTAGGATTAAGGGGACTCAAAGGCTCTGGAGACATGTTCCCTACGCGGCGATAATATACGCATCCATTTTACTCAAATTCGTCTCGACTGACTATAAGCTTTCTTGTAATTGATGATCAATTGTTCTCTTCAATTGATGATCAGTTGACTTTCGTTTAAACAAAGGCATTAGAATTATAATAGCACCTTTTTTCGAAGGGCTCGTGTTTTGCCCGCCAACAGTTTGATGCATTGCCTCAGTGGCCTACAACTCTACTGCTGTTTCTCTTCCAGCAGATAAGGCTTCTCTGGGGCCTATGGCCACCGCCACCCAGGAGCCGCCCCCTGGTGGTGGCAACGTGTGGACTAAACAGTCTATTTCCGACCTACTTGCGGGTCCAAAAAATGTGGTTCCCTCTCTACCAATTAGCCCTTTGGTGATCTACAAAGGGGAACCATGTCTTACTATTGAAGAAATCGAACATGATATTGAAGGGATTCATGGACAGAAACTCGTTCTAAACACCCATGAGTCCTCCCCTTAAGTATCCGCTTATACAAAAACGAATCGAAAAACCCGAAAAGGACTTACATTTTTCAGTTAAAGATGGTATCTTTTGGCTCTCAGTAGCAATCACCTTGAGTCCTCCCTTGCGGAATTACTCCCTACCGGTATCCACGCGACGAAACAAGCAGCGAGTGCTAGCTCTTCAGTTTTTCTGGGTTACGAATTGTCTAGAGAGAAAAGGAGGTCGAAATCAAGAAATCAAATTTCTAGGTTATGGTATTATTGCGGCTCAAGCATTAATCTCAAGGGTTTCAGCCAAGAGAGGTTTATATAGGGAGTGGGAGTTTGTTCCAAAGAGAACTCCCACGTCCTATCCACCTCTTTTGGCAGTGGGAGTCTATAACTCCCACGTCCTCTAGACTTCTGCTGGTAGTAGGAGTCTTTATCGGATAATAAGTGTAATCCCAGTTATACCGAAAATGCCCTTTTATCTCTAATTCGAATAATAACACTTTATTATTCTCAGAAAAATAAATGTCAGATACAATGTCTCTCACATTCAAGCCATGATAGGACGCTACATTCGATTATCAGTCGTATTGATTACTCGATTAAAAGTAACGTTCGACTGAGTCAAACCGTGGCTCTATTCATGCTAGAATCAATAGACACATAAGGTCTAAGGATTCTGAAATAGTATTGAGGAAGTAATACTTATGATTAAGGACCATGAAGTATTACTTCTCTAACGGATCACGTCCGATACAATATATCCCAATATATTGCATCTATGATATGATTTGTATTCATTACACATGATTAGTAAAACATAATAATCAATCAAACATCATACTAGTTTTATTTCATTGTAAAGAACATTACATGAAACTAGGGACAACTAGAATAGTAATTACATAAACTAATGAGTTTTACTATCAAATCACGTATTTGATGTTCATAAACAAAATTGGCTATTCAATTACATGCTCAAAAGATATAAAACGTACAACATATTCTAATGGACCTAGGGCATTACTAACAGATATACTTGAGGAGCCATGGAAGTTCACCCTTGTGGGTAAGTTTTCTCGTCATGCTCCATTTATGAACGCATTGCGAAAAGCATTCCACAAGGTTGGTTTCAAGGGTTCCTTTTGGATCGGATGGTTGGATCCTCGTCACGTCTTGATCCGATTTGATCTAGAGGAGGACTATTGTCGTCTTTGGCGATAGGGCGCTTGGACGTTCTGTAATTTGCAGATGAGGGTATTTAAATGGTCGCATGACTTCTCTGTTAAGAAGGAACCCTCTATTATTCCCATTTGGATAGGTTTTGAGGGGCTGCCAGTACATCTTTTTAATAAGTCAAAGCACTTCTCATTAGCATATGCTGTTGGTAAACAATTGGCGGTGGATTTACCCAAGGCAAATTTGACAAGGCCTAGTGTTGCAAAGGTCTGTGTCGAGGCGGACTTATTGCAGCAGGCGTGTATGGATCCTGCACAAGCGCACGGGGAAAGGGATTCTATCAGTATATAACATATGACAACCTACCAGCATATTGTACACGTTGCTACAAAATCGGACATGGTTCTCATGATTGCAAGACTGATTTTGGTGCTCCACAAGCCTCGCACACATCGTCACAAAAGGGGAATTTGTTGAAGTCCAATGTGATTTCTGGAACTCCGATCACCAATCAACCTTCTCCACCCACTAATCAAGGAATTGCTCCGAGGGTTGAGAAAGCAGGGGAAACCACTTTGCTTGCACATAAAATTTTATCTTCCGGCCGTGTAGTTTCGTGCGCTAAAACTAGGGAGGTTTGGGTCAAACAGCATGGTACTACTCTTGGCTCAAACACGCTTCCTGCTGGGACTGATACTCCTCTAAGTACGAATATCCCTCCAGTAGCTAGAATTGAAGGGGCCAAAGTACAATCCACTCTATTTCCTATACCAAAAAATAATTTTACAGTTGGTGTGCCAACACCAGTGACTATTTCGGCTAATGAGGCTTATTTGACAGCAAGTGTTGTTCCTGCTACTAAAGACGAGCAATAGGAGGATCAACAACCTAATGTCCTAAGTGCTACTCCAGATAGCACCCAACAATCTGTTACTTCTCTTCCATCCACGGGGGGGTGCAACGAGCCGTTTATCGGGATAATTCTCGTTTCTGAAAGCAGAGCAGCCCAAAGCGAGCATCCCACGGTGATGCGCATTTGAAGCCTCGTTTATTGCGCTGATTTTCTCAACAAAAGGCGATGGTATGCCATCGCTCAGCCCGAGCCGGTTTGCGGCGAGCATTTATGTTCTCCCTGCACTCGTAGCGAGCAACAGTGGATCAACAATTAGATGACCTGGGATCTGCTCCGGATTGCGAGAAGCAGTCTGTCAAAATCATATTTCCAGCTCTTGAAGATGTGCAACAGGCAGATCATCAGGTTGCAGCCTTATTTTCTGGAGCAACGCAGTTCAAGGGTGAACGTGTAATAAAGCCACTCAATGCATATACGAAATTATTTTGTCCAGTGACGGAACAGCTTACGCCAAATTCTGGTATCTCTAGGATCACCTCGGGGGTAAAATTGGATTCGGTTGGTAGTCATTTCCATGATCTGGTTCGGTTATTAGCACACCAAACTCATCCGCGGATCAACATATATCATCTTTAATCCTGGATGCACATGTTCTTGCACTTCAATCTTCCACCTCTTATGATGAGTAGTATATGCGAGATACGAGACCTAAGATGTTAGACGACTCGGTGAGAATTATGGGGGACACTTCCGTGGGACTTTCCTTGAGGGCTATGGATGATATCTCAATTCGACCGTCGTCTTACATTACGGATGGGAGTTTGCTTTGCATTTTGGGATAAGTAAAGATGATATGAGTCGCCCATCTTGTTCCATACAATAATTCTGGATATTTATATAGATATATAAATATATTTAAAATTTAATGCTATTCATTACTATATTGAGGTAAATTTCTTAAGGATTGTCCTAAAAAACATGGAATATTACAATGTAGAGTTTATTGTTATTTATAACTGGTTCCGAGTTGAGATCATAATTTTTTATTAATATAAGGAAGTTATTCTTATATAAATTATTATTGTATCGATGTTTATTGTATATAGTAATATTTGGGTGGATCTGATGATAAGTAATTAATCTAACAAAAGTTGGTAAATATAGCAAGCAAATGAAATATTTTATCAATGTTATAACCTATATAATAAGTTATATTATTAAGCCTACGACGAGAGATTAAGGCGAGATATCAATAATGGATCCTTTAGTTGCATATTTATATTTATAGGGACTACAGGTAGAGAAATAGAAGTTTTGAGATTGACACGCGAATGAATCAACACTTTAAGGACCAATAAGGCAATATCCAAAAAAGGTAAAATGTTTTAGGTCAACAACCGTGCTTGATCTGATATTGCAGCGCGTTTGGGCTATGGGCTATAAAGACGACCATTCCAACGTGCTCTTAGGGTTACAAAGACGGATCAATAATCAATATGGGCTATGCGGTCGGTTTGAGTCCCGTTGTAAACAAGAAAATAACGGTAATTGTTTACCTTTTCGGAGAGCTCCTCTAATGTAGAGATTAGTTATTGTTGTTGATGGTGGATACCATATTCTCAACTAAAGCCATAAATCCAAAGTATTCTTTGTAAAAGTACTTTGTTTTTCTTTTACCCGCAGCCGTTACTCGAGAGTATGCACAGAGTATGACATGAGAGGATTGTGCCATGGAGAAAAGATATGATTTATTGAAGAGATAGAGCGACAGCCCCTCAAATCTAATACACACGGGAACTATATATGGACGATTCCACCACTAGATCGAAATCGAAGGTCCACTTGAATACCCTCATTTGCACAACTCTAAACATCCGTACGCTCTTCCGCTTAAACCTGCAATATTAAGTTATTTTAATAAGAATATACTACATTTCACCTGCAAGTTATTACAATTTCCACTATTTTACACTAAAACAAATTCTGAATATCATAACACATCTTTTATTATATTGTCTAGCATACTAATGCGCTTATATCACATGGACTAATGGAGTAATGTGATTAATCCAAAGACACGAACTTCCTTTAATCCAATATAACGTTGGTTTAAGTGGAATTTTTTTATTAATGTACTAAATAATGTCCAGAGAATGTATAAGAAGAATTGAGTCAACAAGAAAAACTGTGAATTAAGACCTACATATCGGTCATAATGGACCATCTTGTGAGTGACAGCTAGTTGCTAAACAAGTTTGCAACCAAATTCTTTTTGGTCGCAAAGTTTTGCGACTGAATTGTGTCCAAAATTTAGGTAGTTAATTCTTGCAACCGATGTTATACTCGATCGCTACCTTTGTGCAACCGAATCTGAGATTTGTCGCAAAATTCTTTGTGACCGAAACTACTATTCGGTCGTAAATTCGTGACTAAAAATACTACCAATTTGGTAGTAATGAGCATTTCGTGACTGAATTTCAGTTGCAAATCGATCGCAAATTAAATATTTCTTTGAAATCACAATAACAGAAATCCGATATTTTTAGCGTCAACTATTTTCCCTTTTTTAGTGTCTAGAAAAAAAAAATTTATTAGGCTATTTTTAGCATCAACTATTTAAATGCCACTAAATTTGACAAATTAGTAATTCCGATAAATTTTCAGGCCCAAAAAATCATGCGTGCACATGACTCCGACATTAAGGGAAAAAATATCAAATTTTGTCATATTCTTCGACGATTATCATATTCATCTTCTTCAATGAAACTGTAGAATTTTCCTCATTTTAATGCCCCAAATTACACCAATGGTCAATTATTAATCCAACATCTTCTTCTTCCCTCATACTTTTCTTCTTAGTTTCTTATTTTTTCTAGAACTTTATCAGTTGATTTCTTCCTTAACATCTTGGGTCTACCAAGTAACCTCAATAATTACAAGGAAGTTTCGCAATATATAATTTTTTGGATAATTCTGATATGGACCAGGGCCATAGGTAGGGCCCTGGTCCACTTGGCCCTGAATTGGCACGTCGCCCCATCCTCAAAAATTTCTCCTAGTTACAGTTAAAATACAAAAAAGATTATTCTGATATGGACACAGTTAAAAGTAAAAAAATTGTACAAATTTGTCACATCACTATAAAATGAGGAGAGAGACAATTTTTTACTTTTAACTTGTATCCATATCGAACAATCTTTTTGTATTTTAACTTATGATGGGAGTTTTTTTTTGAGGAGGAGCGGCGTGGCGATTCAGGGTCAAGTGGACCAGGGCCCTACCCATGGCTCTGGTCCCATATCAATTTTCCTAATTTTTTTTCATATTAAAGTATAGCATTTAACAAATGTCGGACGCCGTCGCCACCCCATTTAACAAAATTGAGTAACGCCAAACACTGGATTCCAAAAGCAGTCTTAAGAGATTTTGATTCAACTTAGCAAACTATTTTTTAAGTCTATAACTTGTATACATGTAGTGGCGTATAAACGTGGTTAGAGAAATGTGGTTACTTGTCAATTCAAACTTATTTGTGTAGTGTTACGTATAAACCTATCTATTATTTAAATGAAGTAAAAATAGACCATATTTACTTTAAAAAATATAATTTTCAACACAGACATGTAACCCTAGCGGGAAATTGTGTTGGCATTGTGTATATGATTTACTGGTTCTTGAAATATTTTTTCTCTTTGTGGTCTTCTTGCCAACCAAAGTTCTCCACATATATTATTTCCTATCAACTTTTGGTGTACTCTAAAACAAATGTTTATAATGATGCTCTAAAACAAAGCCACATATTAGATGTTTCATTATCTCTAATGTACTAAAAGTAACAATAGGGGTTATGCATGATTTACACTTTTAGTGTTTTTTTTTCTACGCTTAATAAATTAATATCCAAACCATTAGTAAAGGTGCAATATTGAAATTTTTTGAAAATTAAACCCACCTCACTAATTCCATTACATAATTCATTTGCTTCATTTAATTGCCACTTAAAACTTTATCACAGACAATACTCAAATGTCCTAATTATGCAAAAGAAACTAGGAGCAAAGAGAAATTAATAGGAAAGAAAAAACAAAAAGAGAAAACAACGTTGTCCCAAGTCCAAGTAATAATTAATAAAAAAAATCAAATCACCCAAGATTAGAAAATGAGTCGGACTAGGAAAAAAAAATGAAATTATATGAAATGAGATTTATTTTTTCAGGAGTTACAAAAAAAATTAATGAGAATTATTTTTGGAGTTACATTTAGGCAATAAAATTATATGAATGCAATAATAAGAGGAAGACGACATGTGTTATGTTGTGATACGTGTCCCAATTAAAAGCGATGTGTCATCATATTTTTTTTATGGATGGAGATGAAATGTCAATAGAAGAAATATCATTGTTGTTATCCTCACTTAAAGGTTTTACAATTCTCAGTTTCAAATGTAGCTCTCTTTTTTTATTGTAATTTGAGATTTTTCATTTACTCATGGAATATAAAATATTATAAAAATAGATTTTTTTTTTCTTCTTTTTAATATTGTGAAGTTTCCCTACGAAGTAAATTAGATAAAATTTAAATTTTACTAAAATCTCTATCATATACTTTTTTTTTTTGATGAACAAATCTCTATCATATACGAATGCACATGGATGTTACTTAGTAAATGTAAATGTCTTATTCAAACCAACAAATTAATAGTATTAGAAAATATGTATAACCCCCTAACTTTTTCTTTCCATTGTTTTTCTTTATTAGTTTTGCATTCTATTTTTTCGATGCCCTGTTCAGGGGAGGATGTAAGGGGGGTCGCCAATTCACATTCTGTGTTTCGTTCTCTATCCCTTCAATAAAAAATTGACATGCATTAATTTTTCCTTGATGATTGTACTATTCCTTTTAGGTTATAATTATTTTAATTAAAACATTAACACATGTCAATTTTTTATTGAGGGAATAGGAAACGGGACACAGAATGAGGACAGACGATTCTTACCTGATGTAAGGGGCCTCGCCCCCCCTCCAATTTTTTTATTGAAAGAAATAATTTTTTTAGTGGAAAACTTTTTTATATTTACATATACTCAATTAAATATTTTGTTTGCCTCCTAAAACAGTTTCAAAATTATTCTATTAACACTTTCTAAGAATAAAGATCTCTTAAGTTGACATCCTGAATATGCCCCTATATATGTACATGGGAATTAATTAACTTTTTTCTTTCCAGTTGCTGTGGCAATGTACAGAATAAAGTTTTGATATTTTAATTTCTTAATGAGGCTACTAGTTTCTATTGGAAAATTCAATTTTAGGATTGTTCTTATGAAAGCGCCTCACGGTTCTCTCACATGAATTCGGCGTGATTTATTTACGTATGTAGGCTCCGCTCAATTTATATGAGGGATCCGTGGGGTCGATCTTATAAGTATCGTATTAGAATTGAGTGACACGTTTCTAGGTGATAAACTCAGAATCGAGAAAATAATTCTAGATAATTTTGTTTGTACTATACCTTAGATGATAGGTGCTGAATGGTTTGTGTGTCTATGTGACTAAAAGCTTCAAACACTAGAAATCATGCACACATGGAGTGGTGCATGCAGTACACATAGTTCTTGAAATCATAAATTAATTCCTTAATAAAAGAAAGAAAAACCATAGTTTTTTTAAATATATTTTCTCAAGCTCAATGATTCAATATCTACATACACTGCTAAATAATCATCAATCAAGCATTGATAATGCAAGATGAACTAATTAGCTTAGTGATCAACCTCAGTCTATAAAGAATACTTTGCCCAATATTTGTTAACAAAATATCATGGAAGGTTATAGCTATTGGCGCGATGACTTTTCGACTCGAAATAATAGATTCGAATTTAACACCTTTCAATAACACAAGATGAGAAAAAACGAATATAAAGTCAATTATTTCAGTCATAAATAATGTACATTGGTAAGAAGTTGGAACAAAGAAATCATGAACTACCGTCATTGTTTTTAAGCACCGCGCCAACTACACTAAAATCCTACTGGATAACGTGCTCAAAGTTCTTCTTCTAAAATCCCAGATTTAGGATTAGGTTTCTTTCAAAATTAAATAATCTGGTGGCTAGGAATTCATACAAATAATTTACCAGGTTTAGGAAAGGATGATTTTCACGGCCGCACCTATGATGCAGAACACTAAAAGTGTCCTTATATATTAAATACCATGCGAGAAATGTTGCTTACTTTTAAACAGGTGTTACCTGCCCTAAAGCATGCAACATATGTCTTATCTCGACGGATGTTTTAAAAATAAAGCAATGTATTCACTCGAAAAAAATTTAGACCATCGAAATTTTATCCAATAACAAAAGATAGCAAAAAATATTCAATATATAGTGAGTTTTTGGCGTACGGCACCATAAGAAGATTTTCAGTTCATTGGTAGTAACAGTGAGCTATTGGCAATGAGTCAATGACGGATGCATTAGGGTCACATGACCCCATTAAAATTTTTATTTTTACTTCTAATTATATTTTTATATAATAATTATGTTTATATTGTTAAATTAGTGACTCCGTTATAAATTTTGGTGGCTCTATTTTCAAACAATACCAAACGTACAAGTCAATGACACGGTGATTCAATTATTTTGGTAGTCATGTGGGTCCTATCGCTCTTTATTTGAAATATTTTTAATTTTTTCATCTAAATTTTCATTGTCTCACACATAATGTGACATTTTTTTGAGAAATCCGTTCAAAAAGTTTGTATTAACTAACTAATTTTCACCGAAGTTATAGGTATTTTTTTTCCATTTACTTCATTCTCTCCCCTTTAAGTTTTAGTTTAAAATCATCGTGTTTGTTAACTTGTCAAAAGCGTCATAAAAATATTAATTGGTAGAAATCTTTATAAATAAATGTTTCTACTAAAAATATAAATAGTTTATTGATGACGTTTTTTTAAAATATTGCAGGGGCGGTCGCCCTCCAAAATCAGGGATCCCTCCTCTAACATTTCAAAAAACGTCTAATTTTCTATATAAAAATTTTAGTTTATTTTATGTCTTCGTCCCTAAACAAGTGACCCTACTATTCCTAAATTCTGGATCCGTCACTGGCTATTGGACCAATCAAACAACTAACTGTTAGATATCAGAATCAACATCCAGTAATTTTTCACGTATGTAAGAGTTTGAAATTTTCAAGGTTTTTTACCAAAAGAAGAGATAAAATTATATATGTAAGCATGTACCAACAAAGAAACTAAGGAAGTCATAATCAACTAGTTTGAAACTTGTAACATAAGATGAAATCAATTGCTCCAATAATAGAAATTTTTTCTTAAAAAATTGGACTAAGATATATAATATGTCATTTTCATTGATTATTATATGATAAAAATATGGACTAATTGATCAACTAATAGTACCAACTGCCAAATGAATTCACGCCTTGTCAAATTTTCAGACCTTTCTTCTCTACCTAACACTTAGTGATATAAGAAGTGGACTGAAATAGTTAAGCAAAGGTTAATATAATGTGTTTAAAAATGTGATTTGAAGGGCCTACGCCCCCCTGCAAAATATATGCCAATATGAAGATGATTGCCCAAAATCTTTAAATTTGCATACCTAAATGTTTGCTGATAGCCAATATCATATTAAGCAAGTGGATATGATACAATGTCAAAACCATTGGAGTACTTGGACTCTTGTTTTTTCTTTTTTCTTTTTATTTATTGATAAAACAAAGAATTTCTTGTATCAAAATGAGTATTTGACATGTTTTAGTCGAATGAGTATCAGAATGGGTATTTAACATGTTAGCAAAAGACGAATTCATGAAATTTGTCTTTGCTGAAATACGTGTTTCTTAAATCCGTTCTTGCAAAAACATCTTCCACAAAAAAAACATGGATATTTATACCCATTCTGTCCAAACATGGAAAATGATCATGTTTTTGGTCAAATGGGTATTTGACATGTTAACAAAAGACGGATTCCTAAAATTCTTCTTTCTTGAAAGACAGATTTTTGAAATCCGTTCTTGTCAAAAAATATCTTTCATCAAAAAACATGGATATGTGATACCCATCAAAATATGGCCATTCTGATTAAAAAAACTCTCAAACAAAAGTAATAAAAGCTAGTGACCTAAATACAAGAGTGGCTTCTTATGGAGCTTGTACCTCCGTCTGAGCTTGATGAATATATATATGCCGAACTATACATAAAAATTGTCATTGGTAATTTGACTACCTTTCTAGGGTTACTCTCTCTTCCTCTGGTGAGGCAGTTCTATCTCCCCGCTCATGGGGCATCGCCCAACGGGCGTCCAAAAAAAAATAAACCTAATCTGAATGTTAGCATCCTCCCCGAAATACCACATTAAAGTCACCTCCAACTATCCAATGATCGTTATGTGAACATGCAAACCTGATTAATTCATCCGACAAAATACGACGATGTGTGCATTGACATCGAGCATAGACAAAAGATCCATAAACTAGAGTACTTGAAAAATTATTAGATTTTGCATGCACCACTTGTTCATGATTCCCCATTATTGTTATATCCATTTTGCCGACCCAAAGTACCCAAATTTTACTAGTACAGCTCCCATTACAGCAGGGATGAAGTCAGGAATTTGGCGTTGGTGGGGAGGTGGAGAAAACCGTCACAATATGCCGAACTATACATAAAAACTGCAAAATGTTGGGGTGAATTTGATAAAATATTCCGAACTACATATAAAATTTAGTATATGTAGTACTATTTTTTAGAAATTTTGAGGGGCGATCGTCATCCCCACTCCTTATCTTCGTCCCTGCATAACAGTAATCAAATCCAATTCGAGATGCCTATCTCACCCTTGCTTGTGCACATTTGTCACGAAAAATTTTGATTATTTAATACTGGGAATGAAATGCACAAAAATAATCACGATTGATCCTAGTCATAGCCGGATGCATGCACAGCAGACTGGTGCAATTGCACCACCAGTATTTTGAATTTTTATTTTTTTTTTAAACTAGAGTATGGTCCAGTTTATTACAAATATTAATTTTTTTTTTTCATTTTTTGCCATTCTATCATTCTTCTCACCAAGACACCAATCTCACGCGATTTCTCTCTTCTCCGGCGACCGGCGTCCACCTCCGCGCCTCCGTCTCGTAAGGTAAGACCTTGACTTCTCCATTCCTTATTTTCCCCAATCTCTACTCAATATTACAGAAAAAACAAACATTTTATTACATAATGCTTATGCACTGTAGGTGTTTGTGATAATGTTCTTTTGTGATAATGCACTGACGTGACTAAATTAGCTATCCATTTTGAGTTGAATTTTGGTTAGGATAGTTTATGTGACTAAAATGAGTATTATTAGTTGTATTTAGAGGATTTGTTGTTATATCAGTTGAATTAAGAATATGGACATTTTATTGTATTTAGAGGATTTGCTTTATCTCTAATCAAAGTTGCCAAAGAACGACTTCAAGAAATGAGGAATAAAGAATGGGAAGAACTTTTGTCTAAGGTTGTGGCAACTTGCAATAAGGTTAATGTTGTTGTTCCGGACATGGATTCACCATATGTCCAAGGAAAGAATGCTAGGCGACAATCTTCCAGTGTATCCAACTTACATCATTACAAGAATGATTGTTTGTTTAATATTCTTGATTTGCAATTGCAAGAGCTTAATGCTAGATTTGATGAAGCAAATACTGTACTTTTACAATGTGTTGGATGTTTGAGCCCTTCATCGTCATTTGCATATTTTGATGTGGATAAGTTGGTGAGGATGGTTGAACTATATCCTAAAGACTTTGAGGGTGAACCTGAAGTGGTAATTCGCAATCAACTTCAAAATTATATCAAAGTTGTTCGTTGTGATCCAGATTTTAAAGAGTTGCGAGGCCTTTCAGATCTTTACTGCATAAACTCGGTGAAAACAAATAAGTGCAACACTTTCAGTGTGGTGTATAAGCTTGTGAAGTTAGCTTTGCTTTTACCGGTAGCAACCGCAAGTGTTGAACATGTCTTTTCTGCTATGAAACATGTGAATTTGATAGAAGATTTTCTTTGTAAACTAATGAGTACTTTCTCATTGATGTAATCTTTTGTTAAACTGCTTTTACGTTATGTTTTTGGTAAAAAAAAATTTCAATTTGCACCACCGAATTTCGACTCCTGCGTCCGGCCATGATCCTAGTACAGGGCAAATTTAAACCCTAGGGTAACATTATTTGTGTGTGAGATGGATTTCGCAACAAAGGCTTCTCCCTCGTAGGACTTGAGCAAGACCACAGGTTAGGTCCTTCTGACGTGAGCCAAACTAGAAGACCATGACCCAAATATGGTTTAGGGTCAATGGTCTTATTATTTGACCCACTCTTAAAAAGTTGCCACCTATTTCACCTTTTCATTTTCCGATACCATATTTTTTTATAAGGTATATATTTTTCGAATAGAAAAAATAAATACTTGGTAGCGGAATAAAAGATAGGATAAGGTGTGAGGTATTGTGAACCCCATTCCACATGGGATAAGTCTGAAAGTTGTGACTGATATATAAGGTGCGCCTAAGTACCAATTATCATTTCGGGATATCCCTTTTGGCATAGCGAGTTCGGTTGCCAAGTAGATGATCGTGGGTACTGCCAGACCCATGAGTCGCGTTGCGGGCCCGCGGGCTCGGGGCGTGACAGGTATAAATACATATAATACTTTGGATGATGGTGATTCTGATAGCTCGGGGTCAAGAAAACGATGCAGACCTGGATTGTATATCCGTGATGACAAGCAGGATGAGCCTGCTGAAAGTCAAGCAAGTATCCTTTCCAGAAGTTCGCGGCTGATGAGGAACTTCAGAAAATTGGAGACGGCTTACTTTTTAACAAGACAGCGGTCTCTGAAATCAGTAGGAAAACCCTTGACTAAAAATTCTACAATTGGTAGTAAAAAATTATATTTAGGAAGAACGTTCCCGTCACCAAAGTTATATCTATCTTGACGAAAACTAGTATCCGTCACGATTGGTCGATCTTTCTTGACGAATCAACTATTTTTCTTGACAGAGTGCGTTTTTTGTCATAAAATGTCATATTTTTTCGTGACAAAGTCATTTTTCTGAAAATATAAACTTTTTGTGACGCAAATAACTTTTTGACAAAAAAATTTCATCCTAACATGCATTTTTTTTTTTGTAGTGCATTGCGATATTCATAACATTTGCCACGCGAGACATATTTCTCTCAAAGTCTTTTTTTTTTTTTAGCAGATATTTCTCTCAAAGTTGTACTTTTCTTTCAAGTTGTTTTTAAAAGGAAAAAAAAAAACTGTCAAAGTTATACTTTTCTTTGAAGTTTTACTTTTCTCTCAAAGTTTTATTTTGAGCAAATTGCCTATTTTAGACCTAAACAATTTTTACTTTTCGGTTTTTAGACTAAACTTTGTTTTCGACCTTTTGTAGACCTAAACAATTTACGAAAACCCCGATATAGATTTTTTTCAAATTTCCGACAAAAAACTCACCGACATGCAAAACTGTGTCGTTTTGACAGGGGTAAAAAAGTCTTTTCAGCTTTACAAAACGAATTGCTTATTTTAGACTCAAACAATTTATACTTTTCGCTTTTAGACTTAAACTTTGTTTTCGACCTTTTGTAGACTTAAACAATTTACGGGTACCCCGATAATGATGCTCTAAAACAAAGCCACATGTTAGATGTTTCATTATCTCTACTATACTAAAAGTAATAATAGGGGTTTGAATGATTTACACTTTTAGTGTTTTTTTTTGCTTTGCTGAAAACACGCTTAATAAATTAATATCCAAAACCATTAGTAAAGGTGCAATATTGAAAAAAATTGAAAATTAAACCCATCTCACTAATTCCATTACATAATTCATTTGCTTCATTTAATTGCAACTTAAAACTTTATCACAGACAATTCTCAAATGTCCTAATAATGCAAAAGAAAACTGGGAGCAAAGAGAAATTAATAGGTAAGAAAAACTAAAAAGAGAAAACAACGTTGTCCCAAGTCCAAGTAATAATTAATAAAAAATCAAATCACCCAAGATTAGAAAAGGAATCGGACTGGAAAAAAAATGAAATTATATGAAATGAGATTTATTTTTCAGGAGTTACAAAAAAAAATTAATGAGAATTATTTTAGGAGTTACATTTTAGGCAATAAAATGATATGAAATGCAATAATAAGAGTAATACATACTTAAGGAGAGTTACTCTTTTTTTTTTTTTTTTGAGGGTGAGAGTTACTCTTTCAAACCTTATATAAGAGATATAAGATAATAAAGTTGGCGTGGAAGCTTGAGGAGACTATATGTGTCATATTGTGTTATGTGCCCCAATTAAAAGAGATTTGTCATCATATTTTTTTATGGATGAAGATGAAATGTCAATAGAAGAAATATCTTTGTTGTTATCCTCACTAAAAGGTATTACAATTCTCAGTTTCAAATGTAGCTCTTTTTTTTTTTTTTTTGGTAAAATCAAATGTAGCTCTTATTTCTATTGTTGTTGAATAAATATTTCTATTGTAATTTGAGGTTTTTCATTTACACATGGAATATAAAATATTACAAAAATAGATTTTTTTTCTCTTTTTAATATAGTGAAGTTTCCCTACGAAGTAAATTAGATAAAATTTAAATTTTTACTAAAATCTCTATCATATACGAATGCACATGGATGTTAGTAAATGTAAATGTCTGATTCAAACCAACAAATTAATAGTATTAGAATATATATATATATCCCCCCTAAGTTTTTTCTTTCCATTGTTTTGCATTCTATTTTTTTCGATGCCCTGTTCAGGGGAAGATGTGAGGGGGCAAAAAATGGTCTATCCTCATTTCGTGTCCTATTTCCTATCTATTTAATAAGAAATTGTCATGTGTTAATTTTTTCTTGATCATTCTACTATTTTTTTCTGTTATAATTATTTTAATTAAAATAATAACACATGTCAATTTTTATTGAGGGAATAGGAAACGGGACACTGAGAATGGGGACAAACGATATATACTCAATTAAACATTTTGTTTGCCTCCTAAAACAGTTTCAAAATTATTGTATTAACACTCTCTAAGAATAAAGATCTCTTAACATCCTGAATATGCCCCTATATATGTACATGGCAAGTTAATTAACTTTTTTCTTTCCAGTTGCTGTGGCAATGTACAAAATAAAGTTGTGATATTTTCATTTCTTAATGAGGCTACTAGTTTCTATTGAAAAAATTCAATTTTAGGATCGTTCTCGTGGAACTCAGCCTCACAGATCTCCTAACATGAATACGGTGTGACCTATTTGCATATGTAGACTCCGCTTAATTTATGTGAGAGAAGCGTAGAGTCGATCCCCTGTAAATACGTACTAGAATTGAGTGACACGTTTCTAGCTGATAAACTTAGAATCCGAGTGGTGTGTGTATTATATTTCTAGCTGATACATATTTGCATATGTATTATACCTTAGATGATAGATGCTGAATGGTTTGTGTGTCTATGTGACTAAAAGCTTCAAACACTAAAAATCATGCACACGTGGAGTAATGCATGCGGGACCACCTGAGATAAACCCGAAGAAACAATAATATCCATACCTAGTACACATAGTTCTTGAAATCATAAATTAATTCCTTAATAAAAAAAAAGAAAAACCATAGTTTTTTTAAATATATTTTCTCAAGCTCAATGATTCAATATCTACATACACTGCTAAATAATCATCAATCATGCATTGATAATGCAAGATGAACTAATTAGCTTAGTCATCAAGCTCAATCTATAAAGAATAATTTGCCCAATATTGGTTAACAAATTATCAGGGAAGGTTATAGCTATTCGCGCAGTGCTTTCGACTCAAAATAATAGATTCTAAATTTAACACCTTCCAATAATATAAGATAAGAAAAAACAGATATAAAGTCAATTATTTCAATCATAAATAGTGTACATTGGTAACAAGTTCCATTAGAACAAAGAAATCATGAACTACCGTCATTGGTTTTAAGCACCGCGCCAACTACATTAAAGTCAACTGGATAACTTACTCAAAGTTCTTCTTCTAAAATCCCAGAATTAGGATTAGGTTTCTTTCAAAATTAAATACTCTGGTGGTTAGGAATTCATACAACATTTTACTAGGTTTAGGAAAGGATGATTTTCAAGGCCGCAGCTATGGTGCTGAACGCTAAAAGTGTCGGTACATATTTTTGAACATGTGTTACATTCCTATTCAACAAGTGTTCTCTCTTCATGAACACCTGCCCTAAGTTATGTAACATCTGTCTTATAAACAACATGTGTTATAAAAATCACAACATATATTTACTCTAAAAAATCTAAGACGGCAAAAAAAAAACAGTAAGTATGTACCAACAAAGAAACTAAGGAAGTGATAATCAGCTAGTTTGAAACTTGTAACATAAGATGAAATCAATTGCTCCAATAATAGGAATTGTTTCTTAAAAAAATTGGACTAAGATATATAATATGTCATTTTCATTGATTATTGTATGATAAAATATGGACTAATTGATAAACTAATAGTGCCAACTACCAAATGAATTCACGCCATGTCAAATTTTCAGATATAAGAAACTTTTTTACCTAACACTTAGTGATATAAGAAGTGGACTGAACTAGTTAAGCAAAGGTTAATATAATGTGTTTAAAAAAGTGATTTGAAGGGCCTACGCCCCTCTCCAAAATATATGTCAATAAGAAGATGATTGTGCAAAATCTTGAAATTTCCATACCTAAATGTTTTCTGATAGCCAATAATATATTAAGTAAGTGGATATGATACTATGTCAAAACAATTGGAGTACTTGGGCTCTTCTTTTTCTTATTTTTTTATTTATTGATAAAACAAAGATATTTTTTTTAAAATTATCAGAATGAGTATTTGACATATTTTGGTCAAATGGGTATCAGAATAGGTATTTGACATGTTAGTAAAAGACGATTTCATGAAATCCGTCTTTACTGAAAGACGGGTTTCTGAATCCGTTCTTGCCAAAACATTCTTTCACCAAAAAACTATGGATATGTGATACCCATTCTGCAGGGCCGTCTCAATTAATTTGGAGGCCCATGTGCTAAATTTTAAAATGAGGCCTTACATACCCGGAGAAAAGTGACTTTCATGTAAATGTAACAAAAAATCATTACAATTGTATTATAATTTTTGTTCTCTAAAATGTACACCTAAAATTTTAAACATAATTTTAAAAATATAAATACTGACAAACTTTCTTCACTTGAAAATAGCGATCCTTCTAACTTTCTTTAAAGCAAAATTGCTGAAACCCGAGATTCCTTAGTACAAACTTATCAAGAGCCCCTCTTTGAAATTAGTTTAACTCATTGACCCTCTTTTATTTCTTATACTTATCGTATCTAGAGTCATATTTTCTAATTCTAGACGACATACTGAAAAACAATATTATACCTTAGATGATATATGCTGAATGGTTTGTGTGTCTATGTGACTAAAAGCTTCAAACACTAGAAATCATGCACACGTGGAGTAATGCATGCAGGACCACCTGAGATAAACCCGAAGAAACAATAATATCCATATAAGATGAAATACCTAGTACACAGTTCTTTTTTTTTTTTAAGGCCAGAAGGGCGTCACTCCAAAGGGGAAGTAGCATCTCATAAGAGGAGGAAGAGATAACCCTAGAAAGGGAGATAATTTGAAGCATACCCCATGCACGGGGAGGGTATCGAATCCATGATCTTACCCCACTGAGCTAAGGACCTTGTGATTAGTACACATAGTTCTTGAAATCATAAATTAATTCCTTAATAAAAGACAGAAAAACCATAGTTTTTTAAAAAATATTTTCTCAAGCTCAATGATTCAATATCTACATACACTGCTAAATAATCATCAATCATGCATTGATAATGCAAGATGAACTAATTAGCTTAGTGATCAAGCTCAATCTATAAAGAATACTTGCCCAATATTGGTTAACAAATTATTATGGAAGGTTATAGCTGTTGGTGCAGTGCTTTCGACTCGAAATAATAAATTTTGAATTTAACACCTTCCAACAATAATATAAGATAAGAAAAAACAAATATAAAGTCAATTATTTCAATGCCCCTCTTTGAAATTAGATTAATTCATTGACCCTCTTTTGTTTCTTATACTTATCGTATCCAGAGTCATATTTTCTAATTCTAGACGACATACTAAAAAACAATATTCACAACAAAAAATAACAGATATAAGTTGAAACGAAAGAATTTGAGATTTAGCAATCGACTTGATTTGTTATGAAGAGGGAGGACTGAAAGAATTGTATTATCGTAATTGACTAATTGCCAATGTTGAAAAATCTTGGTAAGGAGTCAACAAGATCATGAACTAAATATATGTAATTGTAAATCAGAGAGTGAAAATTAGAACATATAAAATTAAAAAATAAAATAAATTGTGAAGGAACTCGAAGGCTAAAGACAACAACCTGTTAAAATATATATATATATATATATATATAACTCGAATGCTCGATTTGTTAGGGCTCATTTCTTGGCATTACGAATGCTCCCAACCAATTTGAACATAGGTGAATCATTAACACATTCCCTACAAGACTACTCCAAGAAATGCACAAAAATAATCACGTAGGTATAGTATATATATTATGTGGCTAGATTGCATGGGTATGATGTTGAAATATTACGATTATTTAAATTTTACTAGGAATGAAATGCACAATAATAATCACCTAGGTATAGTCAAGAATTCGTTAATCATGTTTGGGTCTGAAGACCTACTCCAAGTT
This sequence comes from Vinca minor, assembly GCA_026122235.1. Lineage (NCBI taxonomy): Eukaryota > Viridiplantae > Streptophyta > Magnoliopsida > Gentianales > Apocynaceae > Vinca > Vinca minor. The sequence continues at coordinate 8,254,312 of JAOCZM010000201.1, read as the reverse complement.
TCCAACAGATGAACAACTCTTTGTTTCTGGCTAATTTATCATGTGATTTCTCATATGCTAAAAATAAACTGCAGAAATTGAACAATGAACCGCATCTCAAGCGGTAAGACGCTTGAAGAAAAATGTAGAATCACGATTGATCTTTTTGCAGGGCAAATTTAAACCATGACCCAAATATGGTTTAGGATCAATGGTCTTATTATTCGTCCCACTCCAAAAAAGTTACCACCTATTTTACTTTTTCATTTTGTGATATTTTTTATAAGTTATATTTTTTTAATAGAAAAATAAAAAACTTAATAGCGGAATAAAAGATAGGATAAGGAGTGAGGCAGAAATACATATAATGCAAGGGTTTTGAATCATCTCTCCTAGCTTATTGATATTCATAAAATTTGCCACGCGAGACATTTTTCTCTCAAAGTTGTACTCCCTCCATTCCTAAATATAAGACTTTTTAAAAAAATTTAGAAAATTAAAGAACTTATCATTTTCACTGAAAGTTCCAATATTACCACTCTCTCTCATTTTTATAGCATAAGAAAAGAAAGGAAAAAAAAATAGAGATGGTAGAGGCCGCAAATAAAAAAAATGTCGAATGTATAATTGGAATAAATGGTTGACAACTAATAAAAAAATCTTAAACAATAATTAATTTGGATATATATAGATCTCCTAAATGATAATTAATTGGAATGGAAGGAGTACTTTTCTTTAAAGTTATACTTTTCTCACAAAGTTGTACTTTTCTGAGTTCTACTTTTCTTTAAACAAATAAACAACCCTTCTCTCGATCATCCTGTTGGTTAGAAAAGAAAAGTTAAGGCAAGATGGCTTATAAATAGACTCATTAAAATTTGAATTTATTTGCACCAATTTTTTCAGATTTGTCAGTGTATAAATTTAGAGTTTTTGAAAGATGGTTTGTAATTTTTTTTTCCGTTCAAAAATTACATAGTGAAAGTTTTTATCTTTTGAAGTCGTGGATGTAAATTTAAATTGAGACTGAACCACCTTAAATTTTTGTGTTATTTTTCGACTTTCTTTTTGTTTCATTTATAATTTGTTGTTTGAACTATTCTGCTTTCCAAAACATCCTTCTTAGTCATAACTCTTAGATCATATATAAAGTGATCTCATAGTCTTACTAAACCCCTTATAGTTCAAGTTTCATACCAACTAAACTTTTTAAAGATAAATGTCCCTTTTTCCATTAAGTAATTGCCTTAATAACTTGTAACTCAAAAGATCAGAAAATGGATTTGAATACTTTAAGAAACATTAAGAAAAAAATAATAAATTTCATATTTATGATATTCATATTAGTATATTTTATTCATATTTCTTACCTCTTTAATTATAATCATGCACATGTCATAAATAATTTATTTTTATTAATTCTTTAAATAACCATGTCCACATTATGCCAATGGAGAGTGGGCACAACATTTGGGTATTAAACTATAAATTTTGTGTTTGACACTTGTATTTTCATCTCATAAATAATTTATTTTTATTAATAAAATTCAAGTTTAATATAATAAGGTTTGTTGTTGATGTTACACTGTAGCATGTAAAGTTGGGAGAATATGGTAAGATCCAAAAGACAAATTCAAAACCTTACAAATCTAACAAGAGCCAAACTTTCAAGCCTCCATTAAATGATAGTCGTTAGTTGGTACCTCCATTTCTAAATATAAGACTTTTATTACATGTTGCGAAATTAAGGAAGAATAAATTAAAATATTTTTGTAATCAAAATATCAATATTATTCTCTTAAATAGAATTAGTGTTATACAAGTCATATTTAAGGAAGTAATATTAATATTTTAATTACAAAAACATCTTAATTTTTTCTTTCTTAATTTTCACAGTCATGTAATGAAAGTCTTATATTTAGGAATGGAGGAAGTACCAATCAGTACCTCCTTGGGGGTGAAAATCACGGGAAAAAAAATTATGTCCCGAATTCTTTTCTCATCTCACATCCCACACTAGTAGATGATGATTGGACGCATTTACTTTTGTTTTAGGGATTCTTCTATTCCTTTTAGGTTATAGATTTTTTTTAAATAGATGTATAACAATTTCTTATTAATGAGACGTAAAATTAAAGAGAATCGAAGGTCAATCTAGATGAAAACCTACCATTTTCCAAGTCATCCCTCTATATAATATTTCTCCTCTTCTTTAACAAATCTCATCCAGAGGTCCCATTATCTTCCTCTCCTCCCCCAACTCAAAAATAGTGTGATGTGTGTGTTGTGTGTGAGAGAGAAAATTATTCAAATCTTTGGAAAGAAACATGGGTTCTTGTAGTTTTGAAGTTCATGTGAAGAAAAGTGAGGTGGTTTCAGCAGTTTTGCCCATGCATGTGCATTGGTTACCAATGTCAAACCTTGATTTGCTTCTTCCGCCACTAAATTTTGGAGTTTTCTTGTGCTACAAGAAAACTCATGATTTTGACCTAAATTCTTCCAATATGGTTAGTGTTATCAAGAAAGCTCTTGCTCAAGCACTTGTTTCCTTCTATCCACTAGCCGGAGAAGTCGTGCAGAACCGCCTTGGGGAGCCGGAGCTTCTATGTAATAACCGTGGTGTCGATTTCGTCCATGCTTATGCAGAAACTGAGCTCCAAGTACTTGACCTACATCATCCTGATTTTTCCATTGAAGGAAAATTGGTCCCCTTGAAGAAGCATGGGGTACTTTCTGTTCAGGTACATGTGTTGGGTTAGTACAATTTTAAGTATATTGTATTATATATGTGACTCATTTTAAACATTTTGAAAGGGTTAAAAATATTCTATCTTCGTTCGGTTTCTCATTTTCTATTCGTACTAAAAAGAAATTGATATTTGTCATTATTTAATTAAAAATATTATGATATAAAAAAAAATAGAATCCGTAGGTAAAAAGTAAATATGTAGCAAATATCTATTCGTGATACAGAGAACTAGACACCCATGATTTTTTGTCTTTTGAAGACATGTACAAAATGATAATAATAACGAGAATAGTTTACTTCGTACCTTGACATGACATAGCATAATTAGAATGCTAATAGTTTTAAGCAGTGGCGGAGCCACAGTGGGGCATGGTGGGGCAAGTGCCCCACCAGATTTTTCCAAAAAAATAATTTTTTTTTTTTTTTTTAGTTTTAATTTTTTTTTATAACACCTTGTCTCGTGAACATTGTTTATTTTACCCATTTTGAATCACTTTACGATTTAAAATTAAATTATTTAGTTTGTGAATTATAGGAATACACCACTTGTATTTTAACAATTTTGCTCTTGATTTGGTAACAAACTTAAGTGTGTGAGACTAAAAAAATAAAATTACTAATAAAAAATTCACAATGGGCTCTCTTGTAAACTATAAAAAGTTTACAATAAAAAGTTCACAATATTAAGTCAGAGGACTTTGAGGTTTATGAAGCACTGTCAGTAGAGTGAAAAGGTTGAACAAAATGTGAATAACTCTAGTCTATAAGATTTCATAAAAAAAAAAAAATTTTTGACTCCGCCAATATATATACTTTTATGAATTTATTTTGTTAAGGTTAATAGTGCCCCCCAAAGAAAATTTTCTGGCTCCGCCACTGGTTTTAAGGATTGATCTCACATCCCTCTCAAATGAATTAAGCGGATTTTACATTTGCAGATAAATCCTACACAATTTATGTGAGAGAATGTATGGTTAGTCTTACAATAACGGCACTATGATTGCATTTTCCATAATGGGTAAGGAATTCGCATAGATCCTAGAAAAGGTGAAAAAATGGATTTTTTGTCCCACGCCGGTTTTCTTTATTCACAACGTTTTCTTACTATTTTTGGACCAAAAAAATCATGATTTAATTCCTAGAAATGTTTCAAAAGGGGAAAAAGGGGTGAAAATCCTCTGTCACATTCATGTCCCCAACCAATCAGAATTTACTATATAAATATTTTTTTCAATTATATATACACAGGGTGAATTGTAATTGACTGAGTACAGGAATGAGGAAAATAACGGGGACAGAGGATTTTTTGCCAAAAAAAGCGAGCAAGAGATCCTAGTAAAGTAGGGAAATTGTTTACTAGGCAAAAAACCAACAAATTAACCATATAATCGTCACAATTGGATGGGAAGAAAAAGACAACAAATAATTTTTTTAGCATATTTGATAAAATAGAAAACAAGAATTCATGAAGAATACTTTGTATATAAACGTCTTATTGAAGCTCTTGGCAAGGGCAAAAAATCCTCTGTCCCTGTGTGTGTCCCCAACCAATCATAATTCACCCTGTGTATATATAATTGGAAAAAATAATTATATAGTAAATTCTGATTGGTTGGGGACAGGATTGGGGATAGGAATGGGGACAGACGATTTTCAACCCTTGACAAGCCATCCATTATTTCCACAAAACAAGTTTATTGATTCTCTCCCCAGTGAGATTTAGTTGACTATTCTTAAGAAGATTAATTAGCACTACAAAGGGTCACTCGGGCATGGAGCCATTTTTGTGGGGATCGACTTCATAGTCATCTCACATAAATTGAGTGCAATCTATATGCAAAGTAAGCTCTACCTCAACTTATATGAGAGTATTGTATGATCAGTCTTATAAAACGGCTCTACCATAATATTTCCCCACTACAAGGAAGCAGAAGTTCATTGGTTATAAGTTTCTATACTTCCCCATGAATAACATGACGAAATAATTAAGTTCACCCCTTCTGAATCATCCGTCACATCTCACTATATAGGTAACTTTCTATCATAATATTTAAATTTTATAAGTTACTACCTCCGTTCCTAAATATAAAGTTTTCATTACATGTTACTGAAAATTGAGCAAGAAAAAAATTAAGATATTTTTTGTAATTAAAATATCAATATTGCTCTCTTAAATAATATATGTATACCACTAATTCTATTTAAAAGAGTAATGTTTATAACAAAAACATCTTAATTTTCGCAACATGTAATGAAAATATTATATTTAAGAATTATATTAAGTAGTATTTTTTATAAATAAGTATATATATTGTTGGGAAATCCTTCTATTAAAAAAATATTAAATGTAATTTTGTATAAAGAATGTCACTCTATTTGTATCATATATTTGACCATAAAAAAAAGTGTATATTGATATATTTGGATTATATTTTATATGACATTGGTATATTAAATGCAGGTGACAGAACTAAAATGTGGTGGGCTAGTGATAGGGTGCACATTTGACCATCGAGTAGCAGATGCCCACTCTGCTAACATTTTCTTAACTTCATGGGCAGAGATTGCTCAAGGCCTAATAAAAACAACCTACACTCCATTCTTCAGGCGTTCAATTCTCAACCCTAGACACCCTCCTCGTTACGATTCATCGATCGATGATATGTACACTCTGATATCACTCTTACCACCACAACCTCTGAAACAAGTCAACGCTTGTGACGATGAACTCAGAACTTCGCATCTACCGTATCCCTGCCGAACAACTCGTCCTACTCCAATCACAGGTAAGCAATGAATGATTCAGAACTTATACAATGTGGTGAAATATAAGAGGATATAAATTTATCGTTGGACGTAGTTTTAGCTTAAATATAAGAGGATATACAAGTCAAGGACTGCTCGACCCCTCACGCATTGGGGCTAATTCAGAACTTTTATATTGAGATGAAATATTAAAAGATACTTCATCCGTCCCAAATTATATGTTAATTTTTGATAAATATATGAGTATTAAGGTTTTGATAATTTTGATAGTAAAATATAAATAAAAGTCTAAAATATCTCTCATTAATTTTATTAATCTAATTTAAGATTTGTGTCTGTCTCTCTCATTCCTCTCACACAACATCCAACTATCTCTTAAATATGTGTTGGGAAGTGCTAATTTTAATTAATTATGAATATTCAATGTGGAGTTAGAAGAGCCAATGAGGTATTGGTCAAGTGGTGAAAGTCGATGCCTCATGACGTAGAGATTATGAGTTCGAATCCTCCCCCGCTCCTTGAATCCCCATTTTCTTGTAATACATAAATCCTATCCCAAATAAATAAAAAAAGAATAAAAAAATGTGGAGTTAGAAGAAGAGTAAAATTGGAAAAATTATGATTAATACATACTTTGGGACGGAGGGAGTATATATTTTAGTAGAATTTAAAAAATCTGTTGGGGACTAGATGTAAACTTTTCAGAAAATCAAGTTTTCAGAAAAAAACCGTCCGTAAATTATATAGAATTCATTACAATGTTCTCTATATACTTCTATAGAGCTTTCTGCTAATATGAAGTTTTTGATTGTGTCTATGCAGGCAAGTTGCAACGGATGCAGGAGAACAAAGTTCGAATCTTTCAGTTCTTTTTTATGGAAGACAATAGCTGAAGGTGAATGTGAAACAATCAAGAAACTCAAGCTAGGAATCGTGATTGATGGACGTCAAAGATTGAAAGCACAAGAAGGTTCAATGCACAACTATTTCGGGAACGTTCTTTCGATCCCTTATTGCGAAGCAAATGCTAGTGATCTCAAGACAATGCAACTTAAAGGGGTGGGAAACTTGGTGCATGCATGCATACAAAGTGCATGCAAGGAAGAACATTTTCTAGGGTTAATTGATTGGGTTGAGTTATATAGACCAAATCCAGCTTTGGTAAAAATTTATTGTAAGAACAGTGAGGAGGAAGAAGCTATAGTTGTTTCGTCAGGACTAAGGTTTCCGGTGTCCGAAATAAACTTCGGTTGGGGAATGCCGGAGTTTGGATCGTACCATTTCCCATGGGGTGGTGAAACGGGGTATGTGATGCCTATGCCTAGTGTAAGAAGGGAAGGGGACTGGATTGTTTACATGCATCTCAAGAATAAGCATTTGGATCTTGTGGAGAAGGAAGCTGCTCATGTGTTTAGGCCTTTGAATTCAATCTATTTTAATTTCAATGATTGTTTGAGTGGAATTAAACTTGAATAGATTTACAACCAAATGCATATGCATCAAAAAAGGAAAATTGATGTATCAAATATATCAAGTACTATATGTTTGTTATGGGGAGTTGTATTTTGGAAAAGGTATATTTTACCTGGTAAATATAAAGTAAAACATATATATAATAATATTTTCGGGTCCAAGAAAAATATTATTATTGAGAGGTTATTCTTAAATAGAGGCTTACATATAAAAATTATAATTTTGAAAAAAGAACTAATATACATTATACATCACTTGAAAATTTATTCCTTCATATTTTAAAAATATGAATTTAAAAGATAAATAAGATTCACGAGTTTAAAAAAATTTAAATTTACATATATCATGCATGTACATTGTGTATATATTAGATTTAGAAGATTCATTCATGTACATACATTATTTAGATAAATATTTCATATCATATTAAATTTAATTTAATGTAACGTAGTTGAATAATTCTGGATTTTTGGGCTGACAATAAGGCCGTAATTTTATTGAATGGAAACGCCTTTGGCAACAATACATAAGACAAGGGACTCCCTTGGAAGAAAGTAAGGAAAACACAAATTATCTAAACCAAAATAATAGACTCCTATCTCGTATCAAGTCCTATAACTAGTTGAATATCGGATAGACAATCATGTTGGCGGTTCCCTTTGTTGAAGCCTAAGAGATCGACGAGGCTCGGTTGGGGGCCTTCTCAAGCTGTGGGGGCTTCGCCCGTAAGATCTTCATTAAACATATCATAAGATGAGAAGTCAACCTCCAAAGCAGCCACCTCTTTACGAGCGACTATTTTAGCTTCATCCGCTTGACTCTTAGCCTCGAGTGGTGAGCTCAATTTCGTCCATCTCAGTTGGCATTTGAAAATCGGTGAAGTCAAGCCAAGCCATTCGGCAGCATGTTGGAGACATGTTGTTCCATTCGGACTTTACAAGCTCTTAGTTTACACAAAAAAGACCTACAATGTCCCAGTTCTTTATGTTACAGAAAATGGTAATCATAATTATAATCAGTTTGTCCCTTTGGCATTACTAGGATTAAGGGGACTCAAAGGCTCTGGAGACATGTTCCCTACGCGGCGATAATATACGCATCCATTTTACTCAAATTCGTCTCGACTGACTATAAGCTTTCTTGTAATTGATGATCAATTGTTCTCTTCAATTGATGATCAGTTGACTTTCGTTTAAACAAAGGCATTAGAATTATAATAGCACCTTTTTCGAAGGGCCTGTGTTTTGCCCGCCAACAGTTTGATGCATTGCCTCAGTGGCCTACAACTCTACTGCTGTTTCTCTTCCAGCAGATAAGGCTTCTCTGGGGCCTATGGCCACCGCCACCCAGGAGCCGCCCCCTGGTGGTGGCAACGTGTGGACTAAACAGTCTATTTCCGACCTACTTGCGGGTCCAAAAAATGTGGTTCCCTCTCTACCAATTAGCCCTTTGGTGATCTACAAAGGGGAACCATGTCTTACTATTGAAGAAATCGAACATGATATTGAAGGGATTCATGGACAGAAACTCGTTCTAAACACCCATGAGTCCTCCCCTTAAGTATCCGCTTATACAAAAACGAATCGAAAAACCCGAAAAGGACTTACATTTTTCAGTTAAAGATGGTATCTTTTGGCTCTCAGTAGCAATCACCTTGAGTCCTCCCTTGCGGAATTACTCCCTACCGGTATCCACGCGACGAAACAAGCAGCGAGTGCTAGCTCTTCAGTTTTTCTGGGTTACGAATTGTCTAGAGAGAAAAGGAGGTCGAAATCAAGAAATCAAATTTCTAGGTTATGGTATTATTGCGGCTCAAGCATTAATCTCAAGGGTTTCAGCCAAGAGAGGTTTATATAGGGAGTGGGAGTTTGTTCCAAAGAGAACTCCCACGTCCTATCCACCTCTTTTGGCAGTGGGAGTCTATAACTCCCACGTCCTCTAGACTTCTGCTGGTAGTAGGAGTCTTTATCGGATAATAAGTGTAATCCCAGTTATACCGAAAATGCCCTTTTATCTCTAATTCGAATAATAACACTTTATTATTCTCAGAAAAATAAATGTCAGATACAATGTCTCTCACATTCAAGCCATGATAGGACGCTACATTCGATTATCAGTCGTATTGATTACTCGATTAAAAGTAACGTTCGACTGAGTCAAACCGTGGCTCTATTCATGCTAGAATCAATAGACACATAAGGTCTAAGGATTCTGAAATAGTATTGAGGAAGTAATACTTATGATTAAGGACCATGAAGTATTACTTCTCTAACGGATCACGTCCGATACAATATATCCCAATATATTGCATCTATGATATGATTTGTATTCATTACACATGATTAGTAAAACATAATAATCAATCAAACATCATACTAGTTTTATTTCATTGTAAAGAACATTACATGAAACTAGGGACAACTAGAATAGTAATTACATAAACTAATGAGTTTTACTATCAAATCACGTATTTGATGTTCATAAACAAAATTGGCTATTCAATTACATGCTCAAAAGATATAAAACGTACAACATATTCTAATGGACCTAGGGCATTACTAACGAGATATACTTGAGGAGCCATGGAAGTTCACCCCTTGTGGGTAAGTTTTCTCGTCATGCTCCATTTATGAACGCATTGCGAAAAGCATTCCACAAGGTTGGTTTCAAGGGTTCCTTTTGGATCGGATGGTTGGATCCTCGTCACGTCTTGATCCGATTTGATCTAGAGGAGGACTATTGTCGTCTTTGGCGATAGGGCGCTTGGACGTTCTGTAATTTGCAGATGAGGGTATTTAAATGGTCGCATGACTTCTCTGTTAAGAAGGAACCCTCTATTATTCCCATTTGGATAGGTTTTGAGGGGCTGCCAGTACATCTTTTTAATAAGTCAAAGCACTTCTCATTAGCATATGCTGTTGGTAAACAATTGGCGGTGGATTTACCCAAGGCAAATTTGACAAGGCCTAGTGTTGCAAAGGTCTGTGTCGAGGCGGACTTATTGCAGCAGGCGTGTATGGATCCTGCACAAGCGCACGGGAAAGGGATTCTATCAGTATATAACATATGACAACCTACCAGCATATTGTACACGTTGCTACAAAATCGGACATGGTTCTCATGATTGCAAGACTGATTTTGGTGCTCCACAAGCCTCGCACACATCGTCACAAAAGGGGAATTTGTTGAAGTCCAATGTGATTTCTGGAACTCCGATCACCAATCAACCTTCTCCACCCACTAATCAAGGAATTGCTCCGAGGGTTGAGAAACAGGGAAACCCGCCTGCTGCACATAAAATTTTATCTTCCGGCCGTGTAGTTTCGTGCGCTAAAACTAGGGAGGTTTGGGTCAAACAGCATGGTACTACTACTGGCTCAAACACGCTTCCTGCTGGGACTGATACTCCTCTAAGTACGAATATCCCTCCAGTAGCTAGAATTGAAGGGGCCAAAGTACAATCCACTCTATTTCCTATACCAAAAAATAATTTTACAGTTGGTGTGCCAACACCAGTGACTATTTCGGCTAATGAGGCTTATTTGACAGCAAGTGTTGTTCCTGCTACTAAAGACGAGCAATAGGAGGATCAACAACCTAATGTCCTAAGTGCTACTCCAGATAGCACCCAACAATCTGTTACTTCTCTTCCATCCACTGAGGGGGTGCAACAGGCCGTTTATCAGGATAATTCTCTGTTTCCTGAAACAGAGCAGCCCAAAGGCGAGCATCCCACAGCTGATGCGCATTTGAAGCCTGCTGTTGCGCTGATTTTCTCAACAAAAGGCGATGGTATGCCACTGCTCGCTGAGCCAGTTTGCGAGCAGCATTTATGTTCTCCTGCACCTGTAAGCGAGCAACAGCTGGATCAACAATCAGATGACCTGGGATCTGCTCTGGATTGCGAGAAGCAGTCTGTCAAAATCATATTTCCAACTCCTGAAGATGTGCATCAGGCAGATCATCAGGTTGCAGCCTTATTTTCTAGAGCAACGCAGTCCAAGGGTGAACGTGTAGTAACGCCACTCAATGCATATGCAGAATTATTTTGTCCAGCGACGGAACAGCTTACGCCAAATTCTGGTATCTCTAGGATCACCTAGGGGTAAAATTGGATTCGATTGGTAGTCATTTCCATGATCTTGTTCGGTTATTAGCACACCAAACTCATCCGCAGATCGACATATATCATCTTTAATCCTGGACGCACATGTTCTTGCACTTCAATCTTCCACCTCTCATGATAAGCAGTATATGCGAGATACGAGACCTAAGATGTTAGACAACTCGGTGAGAATTATGGGGGACACTTTCGTGGGACTTTCCTTGAGGGCTATGGATGATATCTCAATTCGACCGTCGTCTTACATTCTGGATGGGAGTTTGCTGCATTTTGGGATAAGTAAAGATGATATGAGTCGCCCATCTTGTTCCATACAATAATTCTGGATATTTAAAATTTAATGCTATTCATTACTATATTGAGGTAAATTTCTTAAGGATTGTCCTAAAAAACATGGAATATTACAATATAGAGTTTATTGTTATTTATAACTGGTTCCGAGTTAAGATCATAATTTTTTATTACTATCAGTAAGTTATTATTATATAAAGTATTACTGTATCGATGTTTATTGTATATAGTAATATTTGGGTGGATCTGATGATAAGTAATTAATCTAACAAAAGTTGGTAAATATAGCAAGCAAATGAAATGTTTTATCAATGTTATAACCTATATAATAAGTTATATTATTAAGCCTACGACAGAGATTAAGGCAGATATCAATAATGGATCCTTTAGTTGCATATTTATATTTATAGGGACTACAGGTAGAGAAATAGAAGTTTTGAGATTGACACGCGAATGAATCAACACTTTAAGGACCAATAAGGCAATATCCAAAAAAGGTAAAATGTTTTAGGTCAACAACCGTGCTTGATCTGATATTGCAGCGCGTTTGGGCTATGGGCTATAAAGACGACCATTCCAACGTGCTCTTAGGGTTACAAAGACGGATCAATAATCAATATGGGCTATGCGGTCGGTTTGAGTCCCGTTGTAAACAAGAAAATAACGGTAATTGTTTACCTTTTCGGAGAGCTCCTCTAATGTAGAGATTAGTTATTGTTGTTGATGGTGGATACCATATTCTCAACTAAAGCCATAAATCCAAAGTATTCTCTGTAAAAGTACTTTGTTTTTCTTTTACCCGCAGCTGTTACTCGAGAGTATGCACAGAGTATGACATGAGAGGATTGTGCCATGGAGAAAAGATATGATTTATTGAAGAGATAGAGCGACAGCCCCTCAAATCTAATACACACAGGAACTATATATGGACGATTCCACCACTAGATCGAAATCGAAGGTCCACTTGAATACCCTCATTTGCACAACTCTAAACATCTATACGCTCTTCCGCTTAAACCTGCAATATTAAGTTATTTTAATAAGAATATACTACATTTCACCTGCAAGTTATTACAATTTCCACTATTTTACACTAAAACAAATTCGAATATCATAACACATATTTTATTATATTGTCTAGCATACCAATGCGCTTATATCACATGGACTAATGGAGTAATGTGATTAATCCAAAGACACGAACTTCCTTTAATCCAATATAACGTTGGTTTAAGTGGAATTTTTTATTAGTGTACTAAATAATGTCCAGAGAATGTATAAGAAGAATTGAGTCAACAAGAAAAACTGTGGATTAAGACCGACATATCGGTCATAATGGACCATCTTGTGAGTGAAACAGCTAGTTGCTAAACAAGTTTGCAACCAAATTCTTTTTGGTCGCAAAGTTTTGCGACTGAATTGTGTCCAAAATTTAGGTAGTTAATTCTTGCAACCGATGTTATACTCGATCGCTACCTTTGTGCAACCGAATCTGAGATTTGTCGCAAAATTCTTTGTGACCGAAACTACTATTCGGTCGTAAATTCGTGACTAAAAATACTACCAATTTGGTAGTAATGAGCATTTCGTGACTGAATTTCAGTTGCAAATCGATCGCAAATTAAATATTTCTTTGAAATCACAATAACAGAAATCCGATATTTTTAGCGTCAACTATTTTCCCTTTTTTAGTGTCTAGAAAAAAAAAATTTATTAGGCTATTTTTAGCATCAACTATTTAAATGCCACTAAATTTGACAAATTAGTAATTCCGATAAATTTTCAGGCCCAAAAAATCATGCGTGCACATGACTCCGACATTAAGGGAAAAATATCAAATTTTGTCATATTCTTCGACGATTATCATATTCATCTTCTTCAATGAAACTGTAGAATTTTCCTCATTTTAATGCCCCAAATTACACCAATGGTCAATTATTAATCCAACATCTTCTTCTTCCCTCATACTTTTCTTCTTAGTTTCTTATTTTTTCTAGAACTTTATCAGTTGATTTCTTCCTTAACATCTTGGGTCTACCAAGTAACCTCAATAATTACAAGGAAGTTTCGCAATATATAATTTTTTGGATAATTTCGATATGGACCAGGGGCCATAGGGTAGGGCCCCTGGTCCACTTGCCCTCGAATTGGCACGTCGCCCCCATCCTCAAAAATTTCTCCTAGTTACAGTTAAAATACAAAAAAGATTATTCTGATATGGACACAGTTAAAAGTAAAAAAATTGTACAAATTTGTCACATCACTATAAAATGAGGAGAGAGACAATTTTTTACTTTTAACTGTATCCATATCAGAACAATCTTTTTTGTATTTTAACTGTATCGTGAGTTTTTTTTGAGGAGAGGGCGACGTGGCCATTCAGGGCCAAGTGGACCAGGGCCCTACCTATGGCCCTGGTCCATATCAGAATTTTCCTAATTTTTTTCATATTAAAGTATAGCATTTAACAAATGTCGGACGCCGTCGCCACCCCATTTAACAAAATTGAGTAACGCCAAACACTGGATTCCAAAAGCAGTCTTAAGAGATTTTGATTCAACTTAGCAAACTATTTTTAAGTCTATAACTTGTATACATGTAGTGGCGTATAAACGTGGTTAGAGAAATGTGGTTACTTGTCAATTCAGCTTATTTGTGTAGTGTTACGTATAAACCTATCTATTATTTAAATGAAGTAAAAATAGACCATATTTACTTTAAAAAATATAATTTTCAACACAGACATGTAACCCTAGCGGGAAATTGTGTTGGCATTGTGTATATGATTTACTGGTTCTTGAAATATTTTTTCTCTTTGTGGTCTTCTTGCCAACCAAAGTTCTCCACATATATTATTTCCTATCAACTTTTGGTGTACTCTAAAACAAATGTTTATAATGATGCTCTAAAACAAAGCCACATATTAGATGTTTCATTATCTCTAATGTACTAAAAGTAACAATAGGGGTTATGCATGATTTACACTTTTAGTGTTTTTTTTTCTACGCTTAATAAATTAATATCCAAACCATTAGTAAAGGTGCAATATTGAAATTTTTTGAAAATTAAACCCACCTCACTAATTCCATTACATAATTCATTTGCTTCATTTAATTGCCACTTAAAACTTTATCACAGACAATACTCAAATGTCCTAATTATGCAAAAGAAACTAGGAGCAAAGAGAAATTAATAGGAAAGAAAAACAAAAAGAGAAAACAACGTTGTCCCAAGTCCAAGTAATAATTAATAAAAAAATCAAATCACCCAAGATTAGAAAATGAGTCGGACTAGGAAAAAAAATGAAATTATATGAAATGAGATTTATTTTTCAGGAGTTACAAAAAAAATTAATGAGAATTATTTTTGGAGTTACATTTAGGCAATAAAATTATATGAATGCAATAATAAGAGGAAGACGACATGTGTTATGTTGTGATACGTGTCCCAATTAAAAGCGATGTGTCATCATATTTTTTTTATGGATGGAGATGAAATGTCAATAGAAGAAATATCATTGTTGTTATCCTCACTTAAAGGTTTTACAATTCTCAGTTTCAAATGTAGCTCTCTTTTTTTATTGTAATTTGAGATTTTTCATTTACTCATGGAATATAAAATATTATAAAAATAGATTTTTTTTTTCTTCTTTTTAATATTGTGAAGTTTCCCTACGAAGTAAATTAGATAAAATTTAAATTTTACTAAAATCTCTATCATATACTTTTTTTTTTTTGATGAACAAATCTCTATCATATACGAATGCACATGGATGTTACTTAGTAAATGTAAATGTCTTATTCAAACCAACAAATTAATAGTATTAGAAAATATGTATAACCCCCTAACTTTTTCTTTCCATTGTTTTTCTTTATTAGTTTTGCATTCTATTTTTTCGATGCCCTGTTCAGGGGAGGATGTAAGGGGGGTCGCCAATTCACATTCTGTGTTTCGTTCTCTATCCCTTCAATAAAAAATTGACATGCATTAATTTTTCCTTGATGATTGTACTATTCCTTTTAGGTTATAATTATTTTAATTAAAACATTAACACATGTCAATTTTTTATTGAGGGAATAGGAAACGGGACACAGAATGAGGACAGACGATTCTTACCTGATGTAAGGGGCCTCGCCCCCCTCCAATTTTTTATTGAAAGAAATAATTTTTTAGTGGAAAACTTTTTTATATTTACATATACTCAATTAAATATTTTGTTTGCCTCCTAAAACAGTTTCAAAATTATTCTATTAACACTTTCTAAGAATAAAGATCTCTTAAGTTGACATCCTGAATATGCCCCTATATATGTACATGGGAATTAATTAACTTTTTTCTTTCCAGTTGCTGTGGCAATGTACAGAATAAAGTTTTGATATTTTAATTTCTTAATGAGGCTACTAGTTTCTATTGGAAAATTCAATTTTAGGACTGTTCTTATGAAACTGCCTCACAGTTCTCTCACATGAATTCGGCGTGATTTATTTGCGTATGTAGGCTCCGCTCAATTTATATGAGGGATCCGTGGGGTCGATCTTATAAGTATCGTATTAGAATTGAGTGACACGTTTCTAGGCTGATAAACTCGGAATCGGAAAAATAATTCTAGATAATTTTGTTTGTACTATACCTTAGATGATAGGTGCTGAATGGTTTGTGTGTCTATGTGACTAAAAGCTTCAAACACTAGAAATCATGCACACATGGAGTGGTGCATGCAGTACACATAGTTCTTGAAATCATAAATTAATTCCTTAATAAAAAGAAAGAAAAAACCATAGTTTTTTTTAAATATATTTTCTCAAGCTCAATGATTCAATATCTACATACACTGCTAAATAATCATCAATCAAGCATTGATAATGCAAGATGAACTAATTAGCTTAGTGATCAACCTCAGTCTATAAAGAATACTTTGCCCAATATTTGTTAACAAAATATCATGGAAGGTTATAGCTATTGGCGCAGTACTTTCGACTCGAAATAATAGATTCGAATTTAACACCTTTCAATAACACAAGATGAGAAAAAACGAATATAAAGTCAATTATTTCAGTCATAAATAATGTACATTGGTAAGAAGTTGGAACAAAGAAATCATGAACTACCGTCATTGTTTTTAAGCACCGCGCCAACTACACTAAAATCCTACTGGATAACGTGCTCAAAGTTCTTCTTCTAAAATCCCAGATTTAGGATTAGGTTTCTTTCAAAATTAAATAATCTGGTGGCTAGGAATTCATACAAATAATTTACCAGGTTTAGGAAAGGATGATTTTCACGGCCGCACCTATGATGCAGAACACTAAAAGTGTCCTTATATATTAAATACCATGCGAGAAATGTTGCTTACTTTTAAACAGGTGTTACCTGCCCTAAAGCATGCAACATATGTCTTATCTGACGGATGTTTTAAAAATAAAACAGGTATTCACTCGAAAAAATTTAGACCATCGAAATTTTATCCAATAACAAAAGATAGCAAAAAATATTCAATATATAGTGAGTTTTTGGCGTACGGCACCATAAGAAGATTTTCAGTTCATTGGTAGTAACAGTGAGCTATTGGCAATGAGTCAATGACGGATGCATTAGGGTCACATGACCCCATTAAAATTTTTATTTTTACTTCTAATTATATTTTTATATAATAATTATGTTTATATTGTTAAATTAGTGACTCCGTTATAAATTTTGGTGGCTCTATTTTCAAACAATACCAAACGTACAAGTCAATGACACGGTGATTCAATTATTTTGGTAGTCATGTGGGTCCTATCGCTCTTTATTTGAAATATTTTTAATTTTTTCATCTAAATTTTCATTGTCTCACACATAATGTGACATTTTTTTGAGAAATCCGTTCAAAAAGTTTGTATTAACTAACTAATTTTCACCGAAGTTATAGGTATTTTTTTTCCATTTACTTCATTCTCTCCCCTTTAAGTTTTAGTTTAAAATCATCGTGTTTGTTAACTTGTCAAAAGCGTCATAAAAATATTAATTGGTAGAAATCTTTATAAATAAATGTTTCTACTAAAAATATAAATAGTTTATTGATGACGTTTTTTTAAAATATTGCAGGGGCGGTCGCCCTCCAAAATCAGGGATCCCTCCTCTAACATTTCAAAAAACGTCTAATTTTCTATATAAAAATTTTTAGTTTATTTTATGTCTTCGTCCCTAAACAAGTGACCCTACTATTCCTAAATTCTGGATCCGTCACTGGCTATTGGACCAATCAAACAACTAACTGTTAGATATCAGAATCAACATCCAGTAATTTTCTGTATGTAAGAGTTTGAAATTTTCAAGGTTTTTACCAAAAGAAGAGATAAAATTATATATGTAAGCATGTACCAACAAAGAAACTAAGGAAGTCATAATCAACTAGTTTGAAACTTGTAACATAAGATGAAATCAATTGCTCCAATAATAGAAATTTTTTCTTAAAAAATTGGACTAAGATATATAATATGTCATTTTCATTGATTATTATATGATAAAATATGGACTAATTGATCAACTAATAGTACCAACTGCCAAATGAATTCACGCCTTGTCAAATTTTCAGACCTTTCTTCTCTACCTAACACTTAGTGATATAAGAAGTGGACTGAAATAGTTAAGCAAAGGTTAATATAATGTGTTTAAAAATGTGATTTGAAGGGCCTACGCCCCCTGCAAAATATATGCCAATATGAAGATGATTGCCCAAAATCTTTAAATTTGCATACCTAAATGTTTGCTGATAGCCAATATCATATTAAGCAAGTGGATATGATACAATGTCAAAACCATTGGAGTACTTGGACTCTTGTTTTTCTTTTTCTTTTTATTTATTGATAAAACAAAGAATTTCTTGTATCAAAATGAGTATTTGACATGTTTTAGTCGAATGAGTATCAGAATGGGTATTTAACATGTTAGCAAAAGACGAATTCATGAAATTTGTCTTTGCTGAAATACGTGTTTCTTAAATCCGTTCTTGCAAAAACATCTTCCACAAAAAAAACATGGATATTTATACCCATTCTGTCCAAACATGGAAAATGATCATGTTTTGGTCAAATGGGTATTTGACATGTTAACAAAAGACGGATTCCTAAAATTCTTCTTTCTTGAAAGACAGATTTTTGAAATCCGTTCTTGTCAAAAAATATCTTTCATCAAAAAACATGGATATGTGATACCCATCAAAATATGGCCATTCTGATTAAAAAAACTCTCAAACAAAAGTAATAAAAGCTAGTGACCTAAATACAAGAGTGGCTTCTTATGGAGCTTGTACCTCCGTCTGAGCTTGATGAATATATATATGCCGAACTATACATAAAAATTGTCATTGGTAATTTGACTACCTTTCTAGGGTTACTCTCTCTTCCTCTGGTGAGGCAGTTCTATCTCCCCGCTCATGGGGCATCGCCCTAACCAGGCGTCCAAAAAAAAATAAACCTAATCGAATGTTAGCATCCTCCCGAAATACCACATTAAAGTCACCTCCAACTATCCAATGATCGTTATGTGAACATGCAAACCTGATTAATTCATCCGACAAAATACGACGATGTGTGCATTGACATCGAGCATAGACAAAAGATCCATAAACTAGAGTACTTGAAAAATTATTAGATTTTGCATGCACCACTTGTTCATGATTCCCCATTATTGTTATATCCATTTTGCCGACCCAAAGTACCCAAATTTTACTAGTACAGCTCCCATTACAGCAGGGATGAAGTCAGGAATTTGGCGTTGGTGGGGAGGTGGAGAAAACCGTCACAATATGCCGAACTATACATAAAAACTGCAAAATGTTGGGGTGAATTTGATAAAATATTCCGAACTACATATAAAATTTAGTATATGTAGTACTATTTTTAGAAATTTTGAGGGGCGACTGTCAGCCCCACTCCTTATCTTCGTCCCTGCATAACAGTAATCAAATCCAATTCGAGATGCCTATCTCACCCTTGCTTGTGCACATTTGTCACGAAAAATTTTGATTATTTAATACTGGGAATGAAATGCACAAAAATAATCACGATTGATCCTAGTCATTGCTGGGATGCATGCACAGCAGATCGGGTGCAATTGCACCACCAAGTATTTTGAATTAAACTAGAGTATGGTCCAGTTTATTACAAATATTAATTTTTTTTTCATTTTTTTGCCATTCTATCATTCTTCTCACCAAGACACCAATCTCACGCGATTTCTCTCTTCTCCGGCGACCGGCGTCCACCTCCGCGCCTCCGTCTCGTAAGGTAAGACCTTGACTTCTCCATTCCTTATTTTCCCCAATCTCTACTCAATATTACAGAAAAAACAAACATTTTATTACATAATGCTTATGCACTGTAGGTGTTTGTGATAATGTTCTTTTGTGATAATGCACTGACGTGACTAAATTAGCTATCCATTTTGAGTTGAATTTTGGTTAGGATAGTTTCTGTGACTAAAATGAGTATTATTAGTTGTATTTAGAGGATTTGTTGTTATATCAGTTGAATTAAGAATATGGACATTTTATTGTATTTAGAGGATTTGCTTTATCTCTAATCAAAGTTGCCAAAGAACGACTTCAAGAAATGAGGAATAAAGAATGGGAAGAACTTTTGTCTAAGGTTGTGGCAACTTGCAATAAGGTTAATGTTGTTGTTCCGGACATGGATTCACCATATGTCCAAGGAAAGAATGCTAGGCGACAATCTTCCAGTGTATCCAACTTACATCATTACAAGAATGATTGTTTGTTTAATATTCTTGATTTGCAATTGCAAGAGCTTAATGCTAGATTTGATGAAGCAAATACTGTACTTTTACAATGTGTTGGATGTTTGAGCCCTTCATCGTCATTTGCATATTTTGATGTGGATAAGTTGGTGAGGATGGTTGAACTATATCCTAAAGACTTTGAGGGTGAACTCGAAGTGGTAATTCGCAATCAACTTCAAAAATTATATCAAAGTTGTTCGTTGTGATCCAGATTTTAAAGAGTTGCGAGGCCTTTCAGATCTTTCTGTACAACTGGTGAAAACAAATAAGTGCAACACTTTCAGTGTGGTGTATAAGCTTGTGAAGTTAGCTTTGCTTTTACCGGTAGCAACCGCAAGTGTTGAACATGTCTTTTCTGCTATGAAACATGTGAATTTGATAGAAGATTTTCTTTGTAAACTAATGAGTACTTTCTCATTGATGTAATCTTTTGTTAAACTCGCTTTTTACGTTATGTTTTTGGTAAAAAAAATTTCAATTTGCACCACCGAATTTCGACTCCTGCGTCCCGGCCATGATCCTAGTACAGGGGCAAATTTAAACCCTAGGGTAACATTATTTGTGTGTGAGATGGATTTCGCAACAAAGGCTTCTCCCTCGTAGGACTTGAGCAAGACCACAGGTTAGGTCCTTCTGACGTGAGCCAAACTAGAAGACCATGACCCAAATATGGTTTAGGGTCAATGGTCTTATTATTTGACCCACTCTTAAAAAGTTGCCACCTATTTCACCTTTTCATTTTCCGATACCATATTTTTTTATAAGGTATATATTTTTCGAATAGAAAAAATAAATACTTGGTAGCGGAATAAAAGATAGGATAAGGTGTGAGGTATTGTGAACCCCATTCCACATGGGATAAGTCTGAAAGTTGTGACTGATATATAAGGTGCGCCTAAGTACCAATTATCATTTCGGGATATCCCTTTTGGCATAGCGAGTTCGATTGCTAAGTAGATGATCGTGGGATCTGCTGGGACCCATGAGTCGCGTTGCGGGCCCGCGGGCTCGGGGCGTGACAGGTATAAATACATATAATACTTTGGATGATGGTGATTCTGATAGCTCGGGGTCAAGAAAACGATGCAGACCTGGATTGTATATCCGTGATGACAAGCAGGATGAGCCTGCTGAAAGTCAAGCAAGTATCCTTTCCAGAAGTTCGCGGCTGATGAGGAACTTCAGAAAATTGGAGACGGCTTACTTTTTAACAAGACAGCGGTCTCTGAAATCAGTAGGAAAACCCTTGACTAAAAATTCTACAATTGGTAGTAAAAAATTATATTTAGGAAGAACGTTCCCGTCACCAAAGTTATATCTATCTTGACGAAAACTAGTATCCGTCACGATTGGTCGATCTTTCTTGACGAATCAACTATTTTTCTTGACAGAGTGCGTTTTTTGTCATAAAATGTCATATTTTTCGTGACAAAGTCATTTTTTCTGAAAATATAAACTTTTTGTGACGCAAATAACTTTTTGACAAAAAATTTCATCCTAACATGCATTTTTTTTTTTGTAGTGCATTGCGATATTCATAACATTTGCCACGCGAGACATATTTCTCTCAAAGTCTTTTTTTTTTTTTAGCAGATATTTCTCTCAAAGTTGTACTTTTCTTTCAAGTTGTTTTTAAAAGGAAAAAAAAAAACTGTCAAAGTTATACTTTTCTTTGAAGTTTTACTTTTCTCTCAAAGTTTTATTTTGAGCAAATTGCCTATTTTAGACCTAAACAATTTTTACTTTTCGGTTTTTAGACTAAACTTTGTTTTCGACCTTTTGTAGACCTAAACAATTTACGAAAACCCCGATATAGATTTTTTTCAAATTTCCGACAAAAAACTCACCGACATGCAAAACTGTGTCGTTTTGACAGGGGTAAAAAAGTCTTTTCAGCTTTACAAAACGAATTGCTTATTTTAGACTCAAACAATTTATACTTTTCGCTTTTAGACTTAAACTTTGTTTTCGACCTTTTGTAGACTTAAACAATTTACGGGTACCCCGATATAGATTTTTTTTTCAAATTTTCGACAAAAAACTCACCGACATGCAAAACCGTGTCGCTTTTGACGAGGGGTGAAAATGGAGAAGATAGGTTTATAATTTTTTTGTTAGTTTAAATTTGGTATTCATATTTATTTTATTTTTAACTCACCGAGTACCCAAGTTTTTTTTCGTGAGAATTGGGTTGAAATGTCTAAATACTCTTAAAAAGTGCCTCAAGTGCGAGGCACATGACTCGACTTGACGATTTTTGACCATCCTACCTACATAACTATACCATTACCATTACGTAAAAAAAATAACCATAGCATGAAAATAAATAAATAATCACTCTAGAAATAAAATCGAGTCACCACTAAATGTTAGGAAATAAACAAAGAACAATGAGAGAGAAAACGAGATCGAAAAAGATAAAGAAATACCCAAGAAATTGTTAACCCAGTTATGCCAAATCGACTAGTCTAGGGCGCTGCCAAACCAGGATATTTACTATGTAGCGATTATATATTTATGTTACATAAGTATTCTATTTATAAGTAGAAACGAAATCCTAATTACAATCTTAAGTGAAAACTATGAACATAAAAGCCCAAAAATTTGGCTATCCCCAAATAACAAGGTAATATGGGGATTGAAGATTTGAAAACCTTGTTGTTCTTAAAAAAGAAATGTGATGGTGGAGAAGATGGTGATGTTGGAGATGTTGATGGTGTTGATTGTGATTATGGTGGTTAGGGTGGAGAAGATGAAGATGGTGGTAGGATGAGAATGGGGAGAATATATGGAAAATGGGTCGGGTTGGATTTGATTGGGTCGGCTCAATTATTTATTTATTTATTTGTTTTGTTTTGTAAATCTTAAAAGACTTTTTTACCCCTATCAAAATGACACAGTTTTGCATGTCGATGAGTTTTTTGTCGGAAATTTGAAAAAAATCTATGTCGGGGTGCCCGTAAATTGTTTAAGTCTACAAAAGGTCGAAAACAAAGTTTAAGTCTAAAAGTGAAAAGTATAAATTGTTTGAGTCTAAAATAAGCAATTCGTTTTGTAAAGCTGAAAAGACTTTTTTACCCCTGTCAAAACGACACAGTTTTGCATGTCGGTGAGTTTTTTG
Organism: Vinca minor; assembly: GCA_026122235.1. Taxonomy (NCBI): domain Eukaryota; kingdom Viridiplantae; phylum Streptophyta; class Magnoliopsida; order Gentianales; family Apocynaceae; genus Vinca; species Vinca minor. Next base: position 8,231,032 of record JAOCZM010000201.1, on the reverse strand, counting down.
TCGGAAATTTGAAAAAAATCTATATCGGGGTTTTCGTAAATTGTTTAGGTCTACAAAAGGTCGAAAACAAAGTTTAGTCTAAAAACCGAAAAGTAAAAATTGTTTAGGTCTAAAATAGGCAATTCGCTCTTTTATTTTTCTTTCAAAGTTATACTTTTCTCTCAAAAGTTATAATTTTCTTTCAAGCTATACTTTTCTTTAAATAAATAAACAACCATTCTCTCAATCAACACTATTTCTCAAAGCTTCATATTAGTTAAAAAAGAAAGAGGTTAAGGAAAGAGACCTTATAAATATACCTACCCCATAATAGTAAAAATTACATAGTAAAAGATTTTACCTTTCGGAGTCGTGCATGTAAATTTAAATTGAGACTGAATCAAGTTAATTTTTGCGTTATTTTTTTGCTTTCTTTTTGTCTCATTTATAATTTGTTGTTTGGATTGTTCTGCTACCCAAAACATCCTTCTCAGTCACAACTCTTAGGTCACATATAAAATGATCTCATAGTCTTACTAAACCCCTTATAGCTCAAGTTTCATACCAACTAAACCTTTTAAAGATAGATGTTACTTTTTCCATTAAGTAATTGCATGGACGCAAAAAGAAAATGTCTTTTGAGGGCCAAAAATAGCAAAAGAATATCAAATTACATAAAAAAAATTGTAAAAAAAAAAAATTGTGAGACGAATTTGATAAAATACTCCAAATTACATATAAAATTTACCATATTTAGTAGTATTTTTAAAAATTTCGGGAGCGGAGACAGAATCGTCCCTGAATAATTGCCTTAATAACTTTAATAACTTAGATCAGGGAATGGACTTTGAATACTTTAAGAAAAATTAAGAAAAAAACAATAAAAAATTATATTCGGTACTAGTACGATATTCATATTACTATATTTTATTCATATTTCTTACCTCTTTAATTATAATCATGCATCACGCGAGTTCCTTCAAGAGAAAGACTCATTAACTCTTTAAATAACCATGTCCACATTATGCCCATCGAGGCTAACATATATAGTGGGCACAACAATTTCTGTCCTACTACATTATAAGTCTTGTGTTTGATACTTGTATTTTCATCTCATAAATAACTTATTTTATTAATAAAAACCATGTTTAATTTAATAGGGTTTTTTTTGGTTGATTTTACACTGTAGCTTGTAGAGTTGGGGGAATATGGTAAGATCCAAAAGCCAAATTCAAAACCACACAAATCTAACAAGAGACAAAATTTCAAACCACCTCCAGAAAACCTTTTTTATCTGAAATGTTAATAAAGATAGTCGTTAGTTGGTACCAATCAGTACCTCATTTGGGGTGAAAATCACGAAAAACAATTCTTGTCTCGAATACCTTTTTCAGACCATATCCCACACTAGTAGATGATTGGATGCGTTTACTTTTCTCTTAGGTTTCACTATTTGTTTTAAGTTATAATTTTTTTTAAAAAAAAATAGATGTTGGCAGTTTCTTATTAATGAGACGTAAAATTAAAGAGAATCGAAGATCCTAGATGAAAATCTACCATTTTCCAAGTCATCCCTCAGGGATGAAGACAAGAGGCGGGTGGGGATAGTCGTCCCTCGAGATTTTTAAAAAATCTACTAAATATATGTAGTAAATTTTATATGTAGTTCGGAATATTTGATTAATTCGCTCCCAACCTTTTTTTGTTTTGTGCAGTTTTGATATGTAGTTCAGCATTCTGTTACAGTTTTTCGCCTCACAACCTAAAAGTTCTGCCTTCGTCCCTCCCATTATATAAATATTTCTCCTCCTCTTCAACAAATCTCATACTGAGGTCCCATTATCTTCCTCTCCTCTCCTCTCCTCTCCCAACTCAAAATCAGTGTGTGTTGTGTGTGAGAGAGAGAAAATTATTCAAATCTTTGGAAAGAAACATGGGTTCTTGTAGTTTTGAAGTTCATGTGAAGAAAAGTGAGGTGGTTTCAGCAGTTTTGCCCATGCATGTGCATTGGTTACCATTGTCAAACCTTGATTTGCTTCTTCCACCTCTTAATGTTGGAGTTTTCTTGTGCTACAGGAAAACTTATTTTGATCTAAATTCTTCCAATAGTATGGTTAGTGTTATCAAGAAAGCTCTTGCTCAAGCACTTGTTTCCTTCTATCCACTAGCCGGAGAAGTCGTGCAGAACCACTTCGGGGAGCCGGAGCTTCTATGTAATAATCGTGGTGTCGATTTCGTCCATGCTTATGCAGAAACTGAGCTTCAAGTACTTGACCTTCATCATCCTGATTTTTCCATTGAAGGAAAATTGGTCCCCGTGAAGAAGCATGGGGTACTTTCTGTTCAGGTACATGTGTTGCATTCATTGACGGATGTAACATTCCATCACTGGGGTTACATACCCCGCTGAAAAATATTTTTATGATTAAATAGGGTGTATTCTTGCACTATTTAAATAATATGTTTATAAATGTCCCCATACAAAGAAGGTAAATCGTCGAGTGACTCCACTAATCTCAAGTTTTGGATCCGCTATTGATTGGATTTGTACAACTTTTAAGTACATTGTATTCTATATGTGACTCATTTTAAACATTTTGAAAAGGTTAAGAATCTTCTATTCTCGTTCGGTGTCTTATTTTCTATTCGTACTAATAAGAAATTGACGTGTTAATTTTTTAATTAAAAAAATTATAACCTAAAAAATAGTGAAATCTATAAGGGAAAAGGGAAAATGTGGCCAAATCAATTCGTGATATAGAGAACGGGACAGAGAATGAGCATTGGGGATTTTTGGCCTTTTGAAGGGGTAAGTCTGGCATGGGGTCCGGCCCCACACTCCTCTCACATAAATTTAAACAGGACCCACCTGCAGGGTAGGTCCCGCAGGTCAATCAGGTGGATCCTCCTTAATTTATGTGCGAGGAGTGTGGGACCGTACACATTGATTCCGTCCATGCCGATTTTTTCCCTTTTGAAGTATTGCACAAAATGATAATAATAACGAGAATAGTTTACTATGTACCTTGACTTGACATAGCATAATTAGAATGCTAATAGGTATGAAATTTGCATAGAAAAGGCGATAAAATGGTTTTTCGTCCCTCGCCGGTTTTCTTTATTCACAACGTTTTCTTACTAGTTTTGGACAAAATTTTCATGATTTAATTCTTAGAAATGTTTTAAAAAAGGAAAAAGGTGAGCAAGAGATTCTAGTAAAGTAGATAAATAAACCTAGTAAATTGGGGAAATTGCTTACTAGGCCAAAAACCAATATTCTTAAGAAGATTAATGAGCACTACAAGGAAGCAGAAATTCATTGGGTTTTTTTCTTAGTTTGTTTATAGGGGGAAGAGACTTATTTCTTCAAATTAGAAGAAATAGGGGATACAAGAAAAGAGGATTCGAACTCATAACCTCTACGTCATGAGGCATCAGTCTTCGTCACTAAACCGTTCATTGGTTAATTTATATACTTCCCGATGAATAACATGATGAAATAATTAAGTTCACCCTTTTTGAATCATCTGTCACATTTCACCATAGGTAACTTTCCATCATAATATTTAAACTTTAGAAGTTACTCATTCCTTTTCAAATTAACTGTCCATATTTCATTTTTTATTTGTCCTAAATTAATTGCTCATTTTCTAAATAAAGTATATTTTAATGACAATTTTACCCTTCTTCCAACTCCTCGTTAAATACTCTTAATTAATTAAAATGATCACTTTCTAACACATATTTAAGAGGTGGTTGGATGTTGCGTGAGAGGAATGAGAGAGAAAGAAAGAAAATTTAAATGAGATTAATAAAATTGATGAGGGGTATTTTAGACATTTGTTTATATTTTACCATCAAAATTATCAAATCTTTAATACGCGTGCACTTGTCAAAGTGGACAGACAATTTGAGATGGAGGGACTAGGGAGTATCTTTTATAATTAAGGACCTATATGTTTGAAAATTTCTTCTATTAAAAAAATATTAAATGTAATTTTCTATAATAGAATGTCACTCTGTGTGTATTATATATTTGACCCTAAAAAAAGTGCATATTAATATATTTGGAATATATTTTATATGACATTGGTATATTAAATGCAGGTGACAGAACTAGAATGTGGTGGGCTAGTGATAGGGTGCACATTTGACCATCGAGTAGCAGATGCCCACTCTGCAAACATTTTCTTAACTTCATGGGCAGAGATTGCTCAAGGCCTAATAAAAACAACCTTCACTCCATTCTTCAGGCGTTCAATTTTCAACCCTAGACACCCTCCTCGATACGATTCATCGATCGATGACATGTACACTCTGATATCACTCTTACCACCACAACCTCTGAAACAAGTCAATGATTGTGACTATGAACTCAGAAGTCGCATCTACTATATCCCTGCCGAACAACTCGACCTACTCCAATCACAGGCAAGCAAGGACCGCTTAATCCCTCACGCTTAGGGGCTGATTAAGAACTTATACATTGGGGATGGAACATTAAAAAAATACTCTCTCCGTCACAAATTATCTGTCAATTTTGGTAAATGCACGGGTATTAAAGTTTTGATGATTTTGATGGTAAAATATAAGCAAAAGTTTAAGATACCCTTCATTAATTTTATTAATCTCATTTAAGATTTGTGTCTTTCTCTGTCCTTCCTCTCACACAACGTCCAACTACCACTTAAATATGTGTTGGGAAGTGCTAATTTTAATTAATTATGAGTATTCAATGTGGAGTTAGAAGAAGAGTAAAATTGGCAAAATTATCACAATACATACTTTATTTAGAAAGTTGACAGTTAATTTGTGATAAACAAAAAAGGGAATGTGGACACTTAATTTGGGACGGAAGGAGTATATATTTTAGTAGACTTTAAAAAACCTGTTATATATTTTAGTTGTTCGCCCCAACATTTTTTTTTTTTTTTTTTGCATTTTTTATATGTAGTTTGGCATACTATTGCAGTTGTTCGCCCCCAAATCTCAAAGTTTTGGCTTCGTCCCTGTTAACTAGGGGTACTTTAGTCATTCTAATTAGTATATCTTAATTTGTGTGAAAACTCCTAAAAAGACTTATATTCTGAATAAGAGAGAGTATAGAATTTATTACAATGTTAACTTTTATATACTTCTATAGAGCTTACCGTTAATATGAAGTTTTTGATTCTGTCTGTGCAGGCAAGTAGCAACGGATGCAGAAGAACAAAGTTCGAATCTTTCAGTTCTTTCTTATGGAAAACAATAGCTGAAGGTGAAAGTGAACAAATCAAGAAACTCAAGCTAGGAATCGTGATTGATGGACGTCAAAGATTGAAAGCACAAGAAGATACTACTACTAATACATCATCAATGCACAACTATTTCGGGAACGTACTTTCGATCCCTTATGTCGAAGCAAATGTTAGTGATCTCAAGACAATGGAATTGAAAGGGGTGGGAAACTTGGTGCATGCATGCATAGAAAGTGCATGCAAGGAAGAACATTTTCTAGGGTTAATTGATTGGGTTGAGTTACATAGACCAAATCCAGCTTTGGCAAAAATTTATTGTAAGAACAGTGAGGGCGAAGAAGCTATAGTTGTTTCGTCAGGACTAAGGTTTCCGGTGTCTGAAATAAACTTCGGATGGGGAATGCCGGAGTTTGGATCGTACCATTTCCCATGGGGTGGTGAAACCGGGTATGTGATGCCTATGCCTAGTGTAAGAAGGGAAGGGGACTGGATTGTTTACATGCATCTCAAGAATAAGCATTTGGATCTTGTGGAGAAGGAAGCTGCTCATGTGTTTAGGCCTTTGAATTCTAGCTATTTAATTTCAATGATTGTTTGAGTGGAATTAAACTTCAATAGATTTGCAACCAAATGCATCAAAAAGGAAAATTGATGTATCAAATATAATTTTTTAATTGATGTACTATATGTTTGTTTTGGGAAGATGTATTTTGGAAATAGGTATATTTTAGGGCAAAATTTGTTTGTCCGATATCTTCATACATGTCATAACCACTAAGAATTTGCCACGTGTTCACATGTCTGCTAATTAAAAAATTAGAATTGGGAAGATATTCACCTGACGAAATTCTAAGTGATTGTCAGACATGGGGATATCAATTGGAGACAAACGATTTTTTTCTATATTTTATCTGCTAAATGTATAGTGATTTTTTGGGTGGATTTGATGATAAGTAATTAATTTAACTAAACTTGATAAATATAACAAGCAAATGAAATGTTTTATCAATGTTATAACAATATAATAAGTTCTATTAAGCCTATGACAGAGATTAAGGAAGATAGGTGGATCCTTTGGTTGCATATTTTATATTTTAGGGACTATAGCTAGAGAAATAAAAGCTTTGAGATCGACACGCCAATGATTAAACAAGAGGTGAAAATCCTCTGTCCTCATTCCTATCCTCATCCCTATCCCCAATCAATTATAATTTACTATATAAATATTTGTTCTAATTATATATATACACAAGTTGAATTATAATTGGTTGGGGAGGGGATGAGGATAGAAACGAGACAGAGGATTTTTTGCCTTAAACAAGAGCTGAACTTTCGAACCACCATTCTATTGACTTTTTATCTTAAATGAGAGAAAATGATTCTGAGTCAGAACCACCATTCTATTGACTCTTAATTTACATTACATGCAATAGAACTCCAAAGATGAGAGTATGAAAGAATCAACAATTCAATATATACGGTCCTTAATCATTGGAGTGTTCCTGCGGTGGTTTCAGTGCGGAACGGGGCAATTTTGTACCTGCGAAACTTTTCTTGTCTATTGGGTTAAATTATTTAAGGTTGAGATTTATTTAAAATAGACACATGTTTTGAGCCTTAGAATACCTGTCGTATTGTTTAGCCTCAAAAAACCTGTCCGGAGTCTCAGAACACCTGTCTTAAAACGTTCAGTATTAAAAAAAACTGGCATAGGATCGGGACTGTGGATTGCTCTGTTAAAATAAACATTGGATTCCAAATGCACTCAAGATATTTCATTCTTAAACTTCATTTCAATTTGTCCATTTGTCTACTTCTCTTTCTTTAGTTTTATTTATTTATTTATTTATTTATTGGAGAAGCAATGAGGGGTTTGACATGAACATTTACCAATTTATTCAATAAAGGCAAAAGGGTACAAGGAGGGAAACTTAGCCAAAATCTCCTAAAAAGTTTAAAACAAATCCACTTCTACACAGGAACAGAAAGCATTAAAGAAAGTAAATTACATGACTCTAGTATAGCTACAAGAACAAGTTCTTAGTAGGACTAGGAATGCAGAAATAAATTAATAATACACAATCTAAGGAATCAAACGTATATAAGGTATACCTTGTCGATCAAAATTACGCAAATCCTCATAGGATCAGGGGAAGTGTTGCATAATTTCAGAAAATCCCTGCCGTCTGCGAGTCACAAGCTAAATTCGTAAGTGTATCGGTCACTTTGTTAGCTTCCGTATAAATAGGGAATATGTGTAATAGGAGCAGTGATAATAGGACAGCAATTGTAAGTCCTCCCTTCCCCTTTAAACTCCGATTCGTATTTTTTATAGAGAAATCTTTGATCAGGGATATCCGCTTTGCGTCATATCTTAGAGATTTCTCAGTTCGGGCCGAAGAAGGAATGTCACTCAATCATTATCAAATTGACTGCAATCTTTTTCTTGTCCGTGAAAATCCTGTTTGAATTATCACATGTGTTTTAAAATATATTCTGACTATTTGATTGTGATTTGATTAGATTCTAGTAACTTCCTTATTAATATAGCACTCTCATGGATAGTAATTTTCTTAATTAGTATAAGACTCTTATATTATGCTATATACATTTTAATCGTATCACAATATTCATTTACATACAATATATTTTTTGCTCAAATCTTTTATGGGATCAGAGTGAAGGTTATTAACCCTAGCCAATCTCTCACGGTAAGAGACCTCTTTTTTTTTTGCCATTGATCACAGTAACCATTCCAATTACCTTCTCCAAATAGAAAAATCCAGCATGTTATGTTTTTTTTTTTTTTTGGAAAACAAAGCATAAACTCCGTTCTTGATTTTTCTTTCAAAGAAACTGTTGGAATTCCAATCAAGATATTCATCTTCTACACTCACGCAATCATCCTAGCACTGTTAAGTCTGCTGCGTGAGAGAGGGAAATTTAAATTACAAAGTATTTAGAGGGAAGGATCATTTGCTTGTCTTTTTAAATTATAATTAGTATTAGGCCAAAACTATGTCGTTTTGGCCTTCCATTTTCTATTTCACTAGTAGTTAGAATTGTCCTTTGCTTTTGAGATGCTTTGGCAGAGGAATCATGAGCTGAGCTGCGATTGATGGAGAATGATTCTCATCCTCCACTGTTCATTCTAGGGCAGCAAAAGCAAGGCATGAGGTGGAGGGAGAGGATCCACATTGGGAATCATACCCTACCTATAAAAGGAAAGTTACCCCAAAGAAGAAGGCATCCAGATATATTTCTCCAAAATGGCAGCAGCCTCCTCCTTAACCTTGTAAGTTCCTTACATATTCTTATCACATTCTTACCCCAAATCCATCCGAACTCTCTTCTGCTTTTCTGTTTACTGAAGAACATTTCAATGGCATTGCAGGAAGCTTTGGTCATGCTTAGTAGCTTGGGAATGCACTGAGTTTGCTCTTCTGTACTCTGTCTTATTTTAAGTTCATTTAGACTAGTATATGTATTGGAACAGTGATCTTTACTTTCAGTTTATTAAGTAGATTGGGGGAGCCCGGACTCAGTACTTTTATATCTATATATGCAAGTGGTTTGCTTATTTTTCTTGTGTTATCCTGTTTGAGTTGAATTCTTGTTTGAATTTCTGTGTGTTTGAAAGTGGGATTTAACAAATTGGTATCAGAGCAATTTCCTTATACTTGTAGGGTCATGGCTAATACTAGAAGTCAAACTAGGGAAGGGGGATCAAAAGATAATATGGAGTTAGAATTGATTAGGAAATGGGAAGAAGACAGCAAAGATATCCATGGGCATTTAGAGTCCCAGATGAAGGTCACTGACCAACTTTCACTAGGACAAAAGGAACAAAAACAAATGATAGAAATATTGGGAAAAGGACAGGATAACTTGCAAAAGCAAGTAGAAGGATTGATTGGTCAGATAGCCTCCCTTAACACTAATATGAACACCTGGAGTACCACCATGAATGATGCTAGGAGTACTGAACATAGAGAGGGCAAACAAGCCACAGGGCAAACCAGTGGGGGAAACGAGGAGAGATTCCATCAGAATGTCACTAACACCATTGAATATGGTTTTCCTAGGAATGTAGGTGGGATGAGAAGGGAGAATAGAATTGACTACAAGGCCCCTAAACTAGAATTTCCAGTTTTTGATGGTAATGGAGCAAGGGAGTGGAGAGGGAGATGTAGAGACTATTTTCAACTCCATCATGTGGAGTTAGGTGAGAGGATAACACTATCTAAGCTAAACTTTAGGAATAGAGCCTATACCTGGGGAAGAAGCCATGTGTTAACACACCCTCATGAATCATGGGAGCAATTTGCTACAGCTGTCTGTAAGAGGTTTGGGGATGGGGATGAGAGGCAGCTCATAGAGGAGTTTAGCAGGTTGAAGCAGAAAGGGGATTTGGAGGATTATATTGACAAGTTTGAAGACCTCAGATCTGTGGTACTCACACAGATGCCTCAAGCTACTGAGGAGTACTACATAGCTGTTTTTATAGGAGGTCTTAAGGATGAGCTGAGGAACATGATCAAGGTCTTTGACCTTAATTCACTAGAGGATGTGTATGTTAAGGCTGTCCACCTTCAGAAAACCTTAGATTCACTTTCCAAACCTGCCAAAAAGAACCCTAGTATCTTACCTACTCCTAGAGTTCAGTATAACAACCCCAAGTTACTGACAGGATCCAACTTTCTTACAAGGAATTTAGGAAACTACAACAAGGGGGAACAAGAGAACCTATAGCTTTCAGGAGACTGTCTGAACAGGAATACCAAAGGAGGAGAGAAAAAGGCTTGTGCTACAAATGTGGGGAGAAATTTGCTCCTGGTCATGTGTGCCCTAAGAAAGAACTGAACATAGTTGTTGTAGATGAGGTGTGTGAAGAAGATGAACAAGAGTTTTTACTTTACAATAAGGATGAAGAAGAACCCACTGAAGGGGAGGAAGAGTTAGAAGTGTCAGTAAATGCAATGACTGGAAGGGTCACCAACAGCACCTTTAGAATACAAGGTTTGGTAAAGAAGAGAAAGGTGTCAATTCTCATTGACACAGGAAGTAGCAGCAGTTTCATTGACAGCAGTTTAGTAGAGGAGTTAAGCCTGAATGAGACTGGTGGCAAGCAAATGAAAATCACAGTAGCCAATGGGGAATCAATGACTAGTAAGGGGATGTGTAGGAAACAAGTGTGGAAGATGGGAGAGAAATTATATATGTTTGACCTGAGGGTGTTGAAACTGGGAAGCAGTGACATAATACTTGGGTTAGATTGGTTAGGCAAACATAGCCCCATTTTATTTGATTTTACTGAGGTAAAATTAACATTCATTAAAGAGGGTGAGGAAATAGTGTTGCAAGGAGAAACAGGAGAGTTGAAGAAGGAAATGACAAGTGCTGAGTCAATCCTTAAAGCCATAGAAAAAGGGGATCAGGTATATTATGGGCAGTTACTTACCATAGCCATAGGCACTGATGAGGTAGAAGGGGTGCTTCCTATGGAGGTAGGTCAAGTATTACAAGAATACCAGGAAATCTTTGAGACTCCCCAAGGTTTACCCCCATCTAGAGGTCATGAGCACAAAATCACTATCAGTGAAGGGGGTCAAGCTTTTAAACTTAGGCCATATAGATACCCACATTTTCAAAAAAATGAGATAGAAAGACTTGTCAGAGAAATGCTTGAAGAGGGGATCATTCAACCTAGTAATAGTGAGTTTGCATCTCCTGTCCTACTAGTCAAGAAAAAAGATGGCACTTGGAGGTTTTGTGTAGATTATAGACAACTCAATTCTATAACTGTGAAGGATAAATTTCCCATTCCTATTATAGATGAACTGTTAGATGAACTTCAAGGGGCTAAGTATTTCACTAAAGATAGATCTTAGGTCAGGATATTTTCAGATAAGGGTATGTAATGAGGATGTACACAAGACTGCTTTCAGAACTCATTTAGGTTTGTATGAGTTCTTAGTTATGCCCTTTGGGTTGACCAATGGACTTGCAACCTTCCAATCCTTAATGAACAAGCTGTTTGAACCATACTTAAGAAAATTTATCCTTGTGTTTTTTGATGACATTCTAGTCTATAGCCCTGACTTTGACTCCCACTTAGGACATTTGAAACTCATGCTGGAAATCCTCAAACAGAATAACTTGTATGCTAAAATGAGTAAATGCACTTTTGCACAGACACAGGTTGAGTATTTGGGGCACATCATTAGTGGAAAGGGAGTGGCTGCTGACCCTGCAAAGATCAATGACATGCTGAACTGGCCTCTGCCAAAAAACATAACACAGCTGAGGGGTTTTTTGGGCCTCACAGGGTACTACAGAAAATTTGTAAAAGGATATGGGATTATCAGTAAGCCTTTGTGTAAGATGCTGCAGAAAGGAGGTTTTAAATGGAGCAAAGAAGCTGAGGATGCTTTTGAAGGACTTAAGAAGTCAATGTGCACTACTCCAGTACTAGCTATGCCTGACTGGACCAAGCCCTTTGTCATTGAAACTGATGCCTCTGACATAGGCATTGGTGCAGTGATAATGCAAGGAAAACAGCCCATTGCCTTCTTAAGTAAAGCATTGGGACCCAGGACATCAACAACTATCTGTATATGAAAAGGAGCTACTTGCTTTGGCTACTGCAGTGAGCAAATGGAGACACTACATTGAAGGCACTCATTTCATCATCAAAACAGACCATCAGAGCCTTAAATTTTTGATGGAACAGAGGGTAACAACTGTGGCTCAACAGAAATGGACTTCTAAGTTCATGGGACTAGATTTTGAAATACATTACAAAAAGGGATGTGAGAACAAAGTGGCAGATGCCCTTTCCAGAAAAGAAGAACTTAGTGCAATGACCACAGTTACCCCCATGTGGATAACTGAAGTCATGGAAAGCTATAAGCAAGATGGAGAGGTTCAGAAAATGATTGCTGAGGTACTTATTTCTAGTACAGATGTAGAAGATCTGGAATACAAAAATGGGGTGTTGTATAAAGGAAGAAAAATCTACATAGGAAGTGGGGGTGAAGTCAGAAACAAGCTCATGGAGGAATTGCATGCTACACAGCAAGGAGGACATTCAGGAATGTTAGCTAGCTATCAAAGAGCTAAGCAATTCTTCTACTGGCCTGGCATGAAGGCACAAATCCAAGAATGGATAAGGCAATGTGAAGTGTGTCAAAGGAATAAGGATGAGAGGGTTGCCTATCCTGGTTTACTGCAACCTCTTCCTGTACCTAGCAAGTCATGGAGCCACATCTCCATGGATTTCATTGAGGGCCTACCAAAGTCAAGAGGGAAAGAAGTTATACTAGTAGTGGTGGACAGACTCACTAGATACAGCCATTTCATTTCCCTCTCACACCCTTTCACTGCCTCAACCATAGCTGACACTTTCACTGACCAAGTATACAAGCTACATGGCATGCCAGAAAGCATAGTAACAGACAGAGATAAGATTTTTACTAGCACTTTTTGGTAGTCTTTGTTCAAGAACTTAGGAACTAAGCTGCATATGTCAACAGCTTATCACCCCCAGACAGATGGAATGACTGAGAGAGTCAATCAGACTCTGGAAATGTTCCTAAGATGCTTCTGTAGCAGCAGACCTAGCAAATGGAGTGAATGGCTATCACTTGCTGAGTGGTGGTACAACATCACTCACCACACTGCAATTGGAATGACTCCTTTTGAAGCCCTTTATGGGTACAAGCCCCCAGCATTGGCTTTGGGACCCTACCATTTGGAAAGCAATGAAGCAGTTAAGTCTTACATGGAAGAAAGAAAGAGAGTTGAAAGTTTACTCAAGGAAAACATCCAAAAGGCTCAGGAAAGAATGAAGACTTATGCTGATAAAGACAGGACAGAAAGGAGTTTTGAGGTAGGAGATTGGGTTTATTTAAAACTACAACCTTATAGACAGTCTTCTGTGGCAATCAGAAGGAATCTGAAGATATCCTCAAAATATTATAGGCCCTATCAAGTGATGCAAAAGATGGGAAAAGTAGCCTACAAGCTAGACTTGCCTAAACACTCACTCATTCACCCAGTGTTCCACATAAGTTTACTCAAAAAGAAAATTGGAACTGGTAAAGTGGCCAGAGTGGAACTTCCTATGATAGGAGGGGATGGCCAACCTAAGGTGGCACCTGAAAGAATTCTGGACAGACGAATTGTTAAGAAGAGAAATGGTGCAGCAGCAAGATGGTTAATTAAATGGATGAACTTGTCTCCTGAGGATGCTACCTGGGAGGACCCAATGTTCATCAAGAAACAATTTCCCACTTTTCAACCTTGAGGACAAGGTATCTTTTAAGGGGAAGGGATTGTTAAGTCTGCTGCTTGAGAGAGGGAAATTTAAATTACAAAGTATTTAGAGGGAAGGATCATTTGCTTGTCTTTTTAAATTATAATTAGTATTAGGCCAAAACTATGTCGTTTTGGCCTTCCATTTTCTATTTCACTAGTAGTTAGAATTGTCCTTTGCTTTTGAGATGCTTTGGCAGAGGAATCATGAGCTGAGTTGCGATTGGTGGAGAATGATTCTCATCCTCCACTGTTCATTCTAGGGCAGCAAAAGCAAGGCATGAGGTGGAGGGAGAGGATCCACATTGGGAATCATACCCTACCTATAAAAGGAAAGTTACCCCAAAAAAGAAGGCATCCAGATATATTTCTCCAAAATGGCAGCAGCCTCCTCCTTAACCTTGTAAGTTCCTTCCATATTCTTATCACATTCTTACCCCAAATCCATCCGAACTCTCTTCTGCTTTTCTGTTTACTGAAGAACATTTCAATGGAATTGCAGGAAGCTTTGGTCATGCTTAGCAGCTTGGGAATGCACTGAGTTTGCTCTTCTGTACTCTGTCTTATTTTAAGTTCATTTAGACTAGTATATGTATTGGAACAGTGATCTTTACTTTCAGTTTATTAAGTAGATTGGGGGAGCCCGGACTCAGTACTTTTATATCTATATATGCAAGTGGTTTGCTTATTTTTCTTGTGTTATCCTGTTTGAGTTGAATTCTTGTTTGAATTTCTGTGTGTTTGAAAGTGGGATATAACAAGCACCTCCCTGTTTAAATTACCAATTTCTGAAAACGTTAGTCTATTGCTTATCCATCTATCTTTCAACGACAGAAAACCGACAAGAGGTCGCAGCGGAACTTGTAGCAGTGCTGCCAATATTTCTTCTCCGGTGGCAATTGCGGAAAACGAAGCAAATAAGGCAACAGGAACAACCCTCTTGGCTATGGGCTGTAATGGACATTTGGGCCTAAGTCAAGCCCAACTTTGGACCTTGGCTTAGGAGTTAAAGGGTCTTATAAATGATGACATGTCTAGTAATTTCATTTTTTCTGGTAAAACATTTTCTAATTCTCATATATGTTAGCTCCTTAACAGCGGAGCCAGTAATCATATTTCTTTTGTTAATTTATCGCAACTGAAATATTTACCAATTTTTTTTGGTAAGTATGCATCTTCCGAATGGTACAATTATTATTCCCACGGTTCCGTCATTTTCAACAATGACATTACTTTATTTAATGTTCTTTGTATACCTCAATTTCAATGCAATCTGACAAGTGTTTCTCAATTGACAAGGGAACGAAAATACTCTGTTAATTAATATGATAAATATTGGGTTGTGCAAGAATTGAACCCGAAAAGAAAGATTGGAGAAGGTGAGATTCATGAGTGTATTTTCCGTTTCATGCGAAAGAGTATACATACCTTAGTTGTGACTTCCATGAATGATGATTCTCAATTGTGGCATCGTAGGCTTGGTCACCATTTTTCTCAGTCTTTGGTACACATTCTCGTTCCTTTATTCCTTAATAAAGAATCTCAAATTCCCTGTGACACATGTCATAGAGCTAAAGATTCTCGTCTTTCGTTTTCACTTAGTGATAATAAGGCGAAATCCCCATTTGAATTCATGATTCATTGTGACTTGTGGGGCAAGTATCATACTCGCTCCTTAACCGGCGCACACTATTTTATATGTTTTGTGGATGATTATTCCTGTGCCATTTGGGTTATTTATTGCGTGATAAAACTGAGGTTCAAACCATATTTCCATTTTTTCTGTCAAATGGTTTCCGCTCAATACAACTATCAATTAAAAATGTTCGTAGTGACAATGAGAGTGAGTTTATTAGCCTAGGGGGTTATTATAGGGAGGAAGGGATTTTGCATGAAACCTTGTGTGTATATTCCTCAATAAAATTGGTGGGTTGAGCGTAAAAATAGATATATTTAAAATGTTGTGAGGGCCTTACGCTTTGAAGCTAATCTACCTATCCAATTTTAGGGAGAATGGGTCTTAACAGCTTATTATCTTATCAATAAAACTCCTAGCAAGGTTCTAAAAGGAAAGACACCTCAAGAAATATTATTTCATATGACAATCTCAGAGTTATTGGCTCCCTTTGTTACACACATAATTATCACCCTCATCATGATAAATTTTATGACCGTTCCACTAAATGCATTTTTCTCGGTTATCCTTTAGGATGGAAAGGTTATGACACCAACTCATGCAAAAAAAATTGTATCTAGAGATGTTCAATTTTATGAAGAAATTTTTCCTTACAAAAATTCCGAAACAAAACTCCCTATAAATTCTTCTTAATTCTCCCCACTGGAAGATTCACAAGAACCCCCTGACTCATATTCTCAAACCATATATATTGAGCCCATTACTCATCCTCCTAGGTCTCCTCTAAAAAGGCCCACCGAAATGTTCATATCCATATAGTTATATACATATACTATATGAATTACATACTATATGAATTGGAGAATCTTATGATTTTTCTGTTTTTTTCCATTTTTAGTGACTTGTAGGGTTAAAAGAAAGGTTGTTAAAAACCGCGAATTAACTTGTAGAATCGCATAATTTTACGAGTCTATTGAACCAAAACGTATTGAATCAGTAGTAGAATCGCAATCTGGTAGAAACGTTTGAAGGGATTCATGGGCGGAAACTCGTTCCAAACACCCATGAGTCCTCCCCTGAAGGATCCGCTCATACGTAAACGAATCGAAAAACCAAGAAAAGGACTTACAATTTTTTGGCTCAAGAATCCGATTCTTGAATGGAAGATCCTGTCTTTATGGCTCGGATGCAATGATCACCTTGAGTCCTCCCTTGCGGAATTACTCCCTACCGGTATCCAAGTGACAAAACGGGCAGCGAGTGCTAGCTCTGAGTTTTTCTGACTTTCGGGGATTAGGGAGAGAAGGAGGCAGAACAAGAAATCTGATTTCTTGTGGGCTTTGGTATTTCGGCTGAAAATCTCTAACCCTAGGGTTTCGGCCAAGAGAGGTTTATATAGGGTATGAGAGTTTGTTCCCATAACCAACTCTCACATCCTCAACTTCTCCCCTAGACTTCTGCTGGTAGTGGGAGTCTTTATCGGATAATAACTCCCACGTAATCCCAGCTATTAACCAAATACCGAAAATGCCCCTTATCTATAATTCGAATAATAACGCTTTATTATTCTCAGAAAAATAAATGTCAGATACAATGAACCTAGACACATTCTAGATTCATTGAATCTGGACTTGAAGCTCGTTAGCTCGTCTATGCGTGTGACCCTGTAGGTTCATCTCACAATGGCAATGAAAACACACTTAGTAGTAGTATGTGTTCATAAATCACAAGCGGTCCCTAGCAGGACATTGTGACTACCCAAAGTGAAAGAATTTACGGTGGAACCTAATATCAATCCACTATTTAATCCCTTTGTCTCGCGATATCCTAATTAAGTATAAGGCATGGTAGTCGTCACCCTTATTAAGCTTAATTGTATTTATGCTTGATCCCCAGGTAGACTGTTCCAACAAATAGTATCTGATAACCATTTTATCAAATACATTTGAGCATGGCCATGCATTTGGACAGTCTTTCCCTATCGAGGGGCCCATGGATATCTCTCTCTGATAAGAGAGGGACAAATTCCTTACAATGCCTCTCACATTCAAGCCATGATAGGACACTACATCCAATCATCAGTCGTATTGATTACTCGATTAAAAGTAACGTACGACTAAGTCAAAACGTGGCTCTATTCATGCTAGGGTCAATGGAGACATAAGGTCTAAGGATTCTAAAATAGTATTGAGGAAGTAATACTTATGACTAAGGACCATGAAGTATTACTTCTCTAACGGATCACGTCCAATACAATGTATCCCTATATATTGCATCTATGATATGATTTGTATTCATTACACTTGACCAGTAAAACATGATCATCAATCATACATCATACTAGTTTTATTTCATTGTAAATAAGCATTACATAAAGCTAGGGACAACTAGAATAGTAATTACATAAGCAAATGAGTTTTACTATCAAATCACGCATTTTATGTTCATAAGCAAAATTAACTATTCATATGAAATGCTCAAAAAGATATAAAACGTACAACATATGCTAATGGTCCTAGGGCACTACTAACAACGTTGAATCAATTCGGTAAAAACGGGCGTTTCTACTGAGTCTACAAAATAGTATGCCGGTCAAAAAGTTATTATTTCGGGTCGGTTCAAAAGAGCAAATACCTAATTTAATCCTTTTTCCACCAATTCACTTTTTATGTGGTTGAAGGGCTTTCAGTTAAGATGATTTTATAGTTATCGCGGAGAGAATCCATCCCTTCCGTTAGCAATTAGCAGTTGTCATAACATGTCACCCGCAACTGTACCTCAGCCACTGGCCCAAATTCACTATCGAACATCAAGTCTCTCCATTGTACGCTAAAACTAGGTAATTTAGATTTTTTCCGAAATTCAGTAAAATTAAGTAGTTTATGAAGAATGTTTTATGCATCTTTAATGTGAATGTTGAGCCAGTTTCTAAGATACGAAAGTTGGAAATCCCTACTCTGGTTACTCAGCCTGCAAAGATAGTAATAATAGACTAAGTATGTTTTATTCTTATCTTTTGGAAAAACTTGTACAATTTAAGAACTATTTTTTGTTACATTTTTTTATCTTTTTAAAGACTTGTATGTTCTTTATTATGAAGTGTATTGCGTTATTATCTTCTGAAAAATTTATGAGACTATGTTTTATTGATTTTTCTCATATTGTTGAACTATATGATAGACTACTTATTATTATATTTTAACTTTTTTGTACGATCTTACGATTTATTTTACGATTCACGAGTTTACAATCTTGCACTCCTCTTCCGTTTCTACGTAAAATCTCGTTTTTAACAACCTTAGTTAAAAAGTACCCAAACCAAATAAGCTAAATCAAATAAATATGCGTAGGAACGGAGTATTTACATGGGGTAGACATGAAGGGGGTCCAACAGTGGGAGTTTGGAGAAGATGAGGGTATTTTTTTTTTTTCATGCTTTTGAATATTGGCTTCCTTAAAAATGTTTTTTTTTTTTTAAAACGTTCAATATAATTAAAGGTGGAAGATGGAACAAATGTTAACACTAGAATATTAAGGGTCATTTCTTATTTTGGGATTGAAGTGTGAACCCCTAAGCTAATGATAATGCAGTGCAACTAGCCATATTTCTATTTTGGTAGCGTAGCTTTGTTATATCATCATATACGATTCTTTTTTAAGAGAATCTATATTTTTATAATATTATAGTAAAACGAAGTCTCGGGTATAACACAAGTTTTTAAGCTAGTATTGTAAAACCCGACCTTTTCTAGGGACTAGACTAATTAAGTCTCATAACTTTTGGGACTAGAGTGATTAAATCCTTTAACATTTGGGGCTTAGAGTTAATATTATATATTAGTTGGGGACTAATGTTTCAATTACTCTTCCTATATAATAAACTTTTAGGTTAATTAGCCGTCAATCATTAATCCTACGTTCGTTTTTGCACGGCTACTGACCAATTTTCTGAGACAGAAGTTGAGGAGAATTCAAAGTCAGAAACATCGATCAAATGTAGATTATTTTTGAATTTGTTAATTCAATTTCATAATTTAGGATTAATATCTAACATAAGAATTTATCTTATATACTTTTGATTAGGAATTTTGGTGGAGAATCCTTCAAGTTCTTGATGACAGAAATAATTTAATGTAAGTATAGATCCCCTCTTGTTTTTTATTTTAAAATCTCCATTTTTTATACTGAAACTTGTCGGCCTATCGTGATATTCTGAAAGGTGCACTATTAGAGAACCGAATACTGAAATATTTCTCCATGTTGATTGCGTTGTCTTCTAATCGTTCTGTAATAGAAGAAGGCCAACACACCTTTCTTCTAATATTGAGATTTCCATTTGAAGACATTTGATTAGGTTTTCATATTTTCCTTCTATCTTTGTTGTATAAATCTTTGAACCTTTGATCTTGATGGTAAATTATGGCCATTGAATATTGGTTGCATCAGAATTTGTGCCTTGGTCCGCAAGGGCAGTCTTCCGAGGTGATAGATTGTCCACAATAACGAATGATCGAATCTTAGTAGTCGCAGTGTGTAAGTTTTAACACTCCAATGTGGGGGTGGTTTCTTGTTCTGGGCTAAGACAAGTACTCCAACCTAGTTGGGTCGTTGGATCACTTTGATTTACATCCTCCACATTCTCCATCAGAATGGAGAGTGTGGTCCTATGGGCGTGGATAACGCCTTTTTTTGTGCACAAGAATTTGTTCCTTGTTCTAATGCCAGAGTCATTGTTGTTCGTTGACTTTGACTTAACTCTTATTTTTTCTTTATTTTTTCGAATGGATTTATTAACAATTGATCCCAGGTAATTGTACCGGTATAATTCCTTGAAGAGAAACTAATATTCGATGTGGATCTAAGTAATAATTGTACACTAGGGGTCAACTTGGACAAGGTTTGGCCTGGGTTTAATTTGGTTTGGTCTCAAACTCAAATTCCAAACCAGATTTGGATAGAGACTCAAGAGAGTTGGATATAATCCATATATTTTGACCCAACTATCCAATCTGGGTGGATATAACCCAAGAATACTATTCAAATTTCCCTTCTAAAGAATTTGCTAAGTATAGGTTGGATTTTTAACAATAAATAATTTAATTTATTCATGTCCAATCGAACAAATCTCACAGAATCTTCAAATATATATATATATATATATATATATATATATATATATATATATATATATATATATATATATATATATATAGCATACTGTATATAAAAATTCGCCTTCAATGGAACGAAGGTCACAACTTTTTTTTGCTTTTTTTTTTTTTTTTGTACAGAGCTATACAAGTTGTTTTTTTATTAAATAATTATGGAATTGTTACATTTGGCAGAATGTTAACATTTGAAAATTTTGTCACCGCGTTATGTGATGCTCCCAAAGTGATGTAGCTATTGCTTCTCTGAAAGAAGCTCATTCACTCGATTCTTCTTGAGCATTCCCCTATTCAGCTTCTATATTGTTTTCCACTGGAATATCATCATCAACACTTGTTTCTTCCGCCTCAAAGTCAGTAAAATATTGATCATTTGAGTCGTTCTCTCTAATGAAGTTGTGCACAACACAACAAGCTATTAATATTGAGATTTGGCGCGGCATGCTATACGGTGGCATCCGTTCACCAAGAATGGCAAATCTTTTTTTTTAAAACTCCAAACGAACGCTCAATGACATTTCTTATAGAGGAATGACGCCTATTGAATAATTCACGAGGTCCTTTGTAGTTGGTAACGCCTGTAAAACTATTTATGTGATAATTCTCTCCTTTATACGGAGCCAAGAAGCCTTTTTGCATTGGCATATCCAGCATCAACCAACAAGTACTTGCCTGTAATATAATTGTACATAATTCAGATCTTGATAATAAATGTTATTGCAAAGCAAAAAAAAAAAAAAAGATACAAACGCATTAGCTGTTTAGATTAAAATTATTTCAAGTAATTCAACAAACCAGGAGGTGGTCTAGGAAAATCAGCATTTTCATTTGCTAGTGCATTCGTCAGCACTCTTGAATCGTGGGCGCTTCCCTCCCAACCTGCCGAAATGTAGGTGAACCTCATGTCGTGATCGCATGCAACGCGTACATTTTGAGTTATTTCTGACTTTCTATTTCTAAAAGTTTCCATAGTTGAACCTGCAACGTAAGCGCTAATATGTGTTCCGTCCATTGCTCCTATGCAATCCCAATGAATACAAGATGTTAATAAGGATATCATCCCTTTTGGAATGGGAAAAAACATTCAAAAATAATGGTTTAATACTTACGATGAACCATGGAAAGAAATCATCGTCACCAATCATCTTTGGATGTGGCACTTTGATATTTTTTCCTGTTATATGATACCGAGCAAGTTTTGAAAGACACCGAGACATTTTCTTCACATGTCTCGATATCGTCTCAGCTGAATGTTGGAATCTTTCAGCTCCGTCTGTATGTTTGTTGTTGCGTGTAACGGTATTCAAGAAAATGGCCAAGCTTTCGCGGACATCAACGCGTTGTTGTGGTTTATTTTTCCAACATTTGCGCTCCACTAGTTCATTGCATAGTTTTTTGAAAGTTAACTTCCCCATATGTAATGCATTCCAAAATCGCCTATGATGTCCATTAAGAAGCTCGTCCACCCACATCGGACCTCTAAGAATGGAATCGTAGCATCGCATTTTTTGTGGTTGGCTATTTGCGGCAAAAATTGATGCACTTAACATGCATAACACAAATGTATTTCGGTTTTGATAATATTCAAGTTCTTCCTCGGATGAATCCATACTCTCTTCGGATGAGTTGTATGGTGCGGATGTTCCTTCCATGCTGATTTTTGGTATTTGGACAATATTTTTTTGAGTGCTACTGTGATATCAGAGGAAGGTTTTACAAGATAAGCAGAGGAAGGTTTTGCAAGATAAGCAGAGGAAGTTTCATTGATTTTTATAGTGGTAATTGGAATTTCAGTCTTCCTTGTACCTGTATACGATTCGCTAGAATATTATTCTTTGTAAGGAATATCATTATGATGCAAAGACTTCTTCATCTGAATATATAATTTGTAAGGAATATCATTATGATGCAAAGACTTCTTCATCTGAATATATAATTTGTAAGGAATATCTCATCATGATGCAAAGACTTGTTTATACTGCAGGAATATATATTCTTTGCAAAGAATATTAATGTCAGTAGTCCCTGATCTTGAAGATCAAAAGAGAGCCTGGTGAAGACCTTAACCAATGATGCAGTGGTACATTCTAATATTTTCTTCCAGTTCCTTATATTGATTAACAAAATAACAATATTAAAATGGAAACAAACTGCATCAAATACATTAAACACGATCAAGGTTGACAATTTTCAAATTAAACATATGTCTTAAAAACATTTAGCCGAGTACAACATTAAATAAGCGATTACACAATAATATATAAATGTAATGAAACCAAAACATTATACTCGCAATCACAGGGTGGATAGGTCTTCAATTTCAGGTCCAGCAGTAGTCGATGTTGGTTCAGGAGTCATGGTGATAGTATAGCTATACATTCTATTGATTTGTACCCTTTGAACGTTTGGATGCATTGTTATCCTTTTGTTATTGTCACAGTTGTTTTAGTAGATAATGAATGAATTTAATTTTTACCTAAAAAAATTCCACTATAAAATATGGTGTATATTGAGAAAAAAACCATAATTGTCAAGTACTTTCACCTCGGAATAATAAGTTATGGGTACCTTTCTACTACAATAAGAATAAAAGATATTAAACAGATGACTTTTCCTTTCAAATGGTGGGCTAGTCAACGAGCTGGTCCAATGGCCCGTAGTCCAGCTAGGGCCAATGGATTAATAGCCTGTATGAACACGGGCCAGCTGTTCGGTCCAATTGAAGGAAGCCTACTTGCGGGCCGAACTCATATAAAAGATCCCTTCATTTTTGTTTGGGAAATTGGCCCCCAGACGTCCTCCGATTATTTTGTTTTAGCCTCGAGAGTCCCATCATAAATTTTTCAGCATAAAGAATCCTCAGAAAACTTACATTTCTCCGGAAGAATCCTAACCACCCCAATTGCGGCAGTTTCAGGCCAAATGGGCAATGTGCACTACACATGCATTTAACCCAAAGGTAAAATGGTCTTTTCACTCTAAAATAATAATAATAACATTTTGGGGATCTCGCCTCTCTCTCTCTCTCTCTCTCTCTCTCTCGCCACCGCCACCACCACCGCCATTGTTGAATCTCATCACCATCTTCAGTCATCCATCACCCAATTAACTACAATTAAGCATTTTCATCTTAAAAAAAGACCCAGACATTTTTCACATAATCAAAACCAATCAATTTCTTTATGTAAATCACATGAAATGAACAAAAGGGTTCAACTTGTAACTAAAGATTAACATAAGTGCAAATTTCCAAATACCCACAACACCAAAAAATAAGTCATCTTTGTATCTCCTCCAAAAAATTAGGGAACTATTATTGAATATCCCAAAATCTTGCAATAAGAACAAATAAAAATTGAAACTCTTTTCAAGAAATTAACTGTAAAAAGAGAAAAGGGGAAGAAAGATGGAGCTTCCATTCACAATTTCACATAATCAAACCCAAGAAATCTACAATAAGAACTATATAAAAACAAAAGATATACATAAAGAACTCTACATGTTACCCTTCAACTCAATCCCATTTCCAAATCCATTCTCTGTACCAGAAATCAAAACAAGAAAACACAAAATAAACAAAAACCTAGATCAAAGTATACTGGTATTTTGTTATTTTGTGAAATATACTAATTGTATATATTGGTATTTTGTGAAACAAAAAGAATTTATTTTGGTGGTGCATGTTTGGAGCATCTGGAGATTTTTTTGGAGGTCTGGAAGCTTTTTGGAGAGAGAGAGAGTGTGTGGGGTGCTGGGTAGGGGGAAGAAGGAGATAGTTGAAACTTTGCTCAAGAAGAGAAGTATATGTATAATTGCATGGCATTTTTCTGAGAAACCCAGATTGAATGGTTGAAGATGGTGGTGATGGGTGGTGTCAATGGGCGGAGGAGGAATGGGAGGGTTCTGAATAAATAAAAGATTTTATTTAAAAAATATTTAGGGCAATATAGTAATTACGCAAATTTTATCCCTATTTTTAGAGCATGTGCACCGCACGTGGTTTATTTGGCCGGAAACTACCAGTAGAATTGGTGGCTAAGATTCTTCCAGCAAAACGTAAGTTTTCTAAGGATTATTTATGTTGAAAAATTTATGATGGGACTCTCGAGGCTAAAATAAAATAATCGGAGGATGTCTGGGGCCAATTTCCCTTTCTGTTTTCAATAATTTATTCTTCTTTTGATACTTTTAATTAAGACTTTGTGATATCCCACCCAAAGATTCATACTCAAATGACTAGGTGACTAAGTCTAGCAAAGATCTAGCAGCTAATGGCCTCAAGCCCCAATCAAACAATAAGAATAACAAATAGCCAGAGAATAGATATTATATTACTGATAAAAAAGACAGATGCCAAAACAAGCTAATAATCCAACTAATAATTAGCTAAGAATAGAGATAAGGAAACTAGACAAACTCATATGTAATACAAAGCTGCTAGGCTTGCCTTAAGCATCCTGAAATCACAGATGAAGATTGTATCAGTTCAAAAATAGAATTTGGATGGAATGGGGGTTAGAAGTGAAAAGAGTGAAGGAAAATACTCACTATAAATAGGAGAAGACAGCTGCCAACTTTTGGGTTAATTTCTGGATGAGTTTCCATTTTGGTGAGCTTCCCTTTTATAGCTAGGGTTGCAATCCCAAGATGGATCTTGTCCCTCCAGCTCAACCTTGTCAGCACTTGTAAGGAATCAACAGTGCGCATTGATTCTGTCAGAACTCCATCGCAGAGCACAACCAAAAGCTTCATCATTCCCTTCCTGATATAAACTATCTATTCATCTGAAAATAGACTAAGTTAAATGATGTCGTATTGGCATTCAGGGAAAACATAAATATTTAAACAGAACTGTGTCGTTTTGACACCTCAGCCACTTCTAATTAAATGCCCTAATTAACTAACTCTAATAACAATTTTTCCCTCCCCCAAAATACGAACTTCTCTTCTCTTTCACCTTGTAGTCATCACACTACTTCCCCCTGTCATGAAATTTCTCTCTGATGAAATCCACATCTTCCCATGTAGCTTCTTCTGGGGGAAAGATTTGTCCGTTGAATTAACCGCTTCACTGCTGCTTTATTTTTCTTCTTGAATATTTTTCTATCCAGCACAGCTGCTGGTGTCACCTTAGGATACCCATCTGCACCAATGTAGGGTAGGTCCATTGTAGCTATCTTCCATTTGCCAATCTTTTCTTGAGGAGACTAACATGAAAAACTAGATGGATTTGTGCTCCTTCAGGAAGGTTCAACTCGTAGGCTACCTTTACCATCTTCTCTGTAATCTGATAGGGTCCATAATACTTGGAGGATAACTTTAATTTCTTCCTCATTGCCATTGAAGTTTACCTATAGGGTTGGAGTTTCAAATATAACCAATCACCTATATCAAACTCTCTTTCTATTCTTCCTTTGTCAGCATAATATTTCATTCTTTCTTGAGCCTTGCTGATGTTGTCCGGTAACAGTGCCTCAATCATCTTCCTTTCTTCCAAGTAACCTCTAACTGTTTCATTGTTGCCAATGTGATAAGGACATAGGGCTAAGGTATGTGGCTTATACCCATACAATGCTTCAAAATGGCTCATCTTAATAGCAGTATGGTAGGTGGTGTTGTACCACAACTCAGCCAAGGAAATCCAGTCATTTCATTTGTTAGGTTTGTGACTGCAAAAATATCTCAAGAACATTTCAAGAGTTTGGTTAACCCTTTCTGTCATACCATCAGATTGAGGATGGCATGCAATTGACATGTTCAACTTAGTCCCTAGCCCTTTAAACAAAGATTGCCATAAATGGCTTGTAAACACCTTGTCTCTATCAATGATGATGCTCTCTGGTAGACCATGCAATTTGTACACCTGGTCCAAGTACACTTATGTTATTTGCATACAAGTATATGGATGAGAAAGAAGTATAAAGTGACTATACCTTATCAGTCTGTCAACAACAACTAGGATTGAGTCCTTGTTTCTAGATTTTGGTAGGCCCTCAATGAAATCCATAGAAACATGGCTCCAAGACCGACTAGGAATGGGAAAGGGTTGCAGCAGTCAATGATAAGGCACATTCTCCTCCTTGTTTCTTTGACAAATGTCACAGTTCCTTATGCCTTCTTAGATGTGTTGCTTCATGGCAGGCCACTAAAAGAACTGTTTAGCTCTTTTATAACTGACATGCATTCCTGAATGACCTCCTTGTTGTGTTGAGTGCAGCTCTTCCATCACATTTTTCCTTTTGTTTTTGCCTTCCCCCAAGTAAATCTTCATGTCCTTATACAACACCTCATTCTTGTATTCTCATCATTCAGCATTGACTATGTGGATTGTCAGCTCAGCTATTACCTTCTGAGCTAATGCATCTTCCTCATAGCTCTCAATGACTTCAGTCACCTAGGTATGAGTGATTGTGGTGAAGGTATTGCATTCTTCTTTCTTGGACAAGGCATCTGCTACCTTGTTCTCCACTTATTTCTTGTAGTGTATCTCAAAGTCTAAGCCCATGAGTTTAGAGGTCCATTTTTTATGGGCAACTGTGGTAACCCTTTGTTCCATAAGAAACTTCAAACTCTGGTGATTAGTCTTGATGATGAAATGGTTTTCTTCAAGGTAATGTTTCCATTTGCTAAAGCAAGTGCAAGCAGCTCCTTCTCATAGACTAATAACTCTCTATGCCTTGGTCCTAAAGCTTTGCTCAAGTATGTTATAGGTCTTTTCTCTTGAATGATTACAGCTCTTATGCCAATGTCAAAGACTTTAGTCTCTATAACAAAGGTTTTGTCCCGGTCAGGCATAACCAGGACTGGAGTGGTGCTCATTGCCCTTCTCAATTATTCAATTGCAGTCACTACTTTTCTTGGACCACTGGAATCTACCCTTGTGCAGTATCTTGCAAAGTGGTTTGCTTATGACACCATAGTTCTTGACAAACCTCCTATATTATCCTGTCAGCCCCAGGAAACCTCTCAACTGAGTGATATTCTTAGGTAAAGGGTCAATTAACCATGTCTTTTACCTTGGCTGGATCAGCTGCCACCCCCATGCCACTGATAATATGGCTAAGGTATTCCACTTGTTGATGTGCAAATGTGCATTCACTGAGCTTAGCAAACAATTGGTTTTGCTTAAGCAATTCAAACATAATCCTCAAGTGAGTTATATGGGAAGCTAAGTCAGCACTATATACTAGGATATCTTCAAAGAAAAATAGTATAAACTTCCTAAGTTATGGTCCAAATATCTTATTCATGAGGCTTTGAAAAGTAGCTGGACCATTTGTTAGCCCAAAGGGCATTACCAAAAATTCATATATCCTTAAATTTGTTCTGAAAGCAGTTTTAGGAATGTCCTCGGCTTTAACTCTAATTTGGAAGTAGCCTGGCCTTAGGTCAATTTTAGTAAAGTAGTTAGCACCTTGTAACTCATCAAGTAATTCATCTATAATTAGAATAGGAAATTTATCCTTGATAGTAATGGAATTTAGCTACCTATAATTTACACAAACACTCCATGTTCCATCTTTCTTCTTTGCTAATTGCACAGGTTATGCAAATTGGCTATTACTAGGTTGTATTATGCCCTCTTCCAGCATCTCTCTAACTAGCCTCTCAATCTCATTCTTCTGTGCATGAGGGTACCTACAGGGTCTCAATCTGAAGGGTTGTCCCTCTTCTACTAGGGTAATGTTGTGTTCATGTTCCCTAGAAGGAGGTAAGCCTTGAGGCTTTTCAAACACCTCTTCAAACTCTTTGATCACCTGCCCTAGCTCCATGGGATATCCACCTCTTTCTTCTATTGGTTCCATGGATAATAGTTTACCATAATAAATTTGTTCCCCTTCCTCCACAAACTTGAGAATGGAATCAGCAGTGACAACCTTTAATGTGATCTCTTTTTTTTTTTCTCCTTGTAACATGATCTCTTTTCCATCCTTTTTTAATGTCAATCTTACATCAGTAAAATCAAATAGGATGGGGCTATACTTGCTGAGTCAATTTAACCCTAAGATCATATCGCTACTGCCTAGATCCATTACCCTCATATCATACATAAACAGGTATTCTCCCATCTTCCAGACCATTTTCCTACACATGGTGTTATTTTTCATGGATGCTCCATTAGCCACAGTGATTTTCATAGGCTTACTCATGGTTTCCTTCAAGTTGAGCTCTGGAATTAGCTTAGAGCCACAAAGCTACTGCTACTGCCAGTGTCAATAATGATTGACACTTCTTTTCCTTTAATTATTCCTTTGATCCGAAAAGTTCTATTAGTAACTCTACCAGTCATTGCATTAACTGATATTTTTTACACTTCTTCCTCTCATATCTCTTCCTCCCTTTCTTGGTCATACAAGAGAAACTCCTCAGCCTCCATCTCTTCCTCATCTTCCACCACTATGATGTTCAACTCTTTTCTAGGACATGTGTGATTTGGGATGAATTTCTCTCCACACCTAAAACATAGCCATTTTTCCTTCCTGAGTTGATATTCACTTTCAAATAGCTTTTTGAAAGCTGATGGTTCCCTAGGTCTTACTTGATTTCCTAGGTTCTTTCCATAACTGCTGCCTGTTATCATTCTAGGGTTGTTGAACTGAACCTTAGGGCTTGGCAGTATACCAATACCAGTTCTTTTAGCAAGTATATTAAGAGCCTCTTAGGATCTTTGCAGGTGTATAGCCTTGTCATATACCTCATCCAAGGTATGTAGGTCAAAAACCTTAATCATGTGCCTTAATTCACCCTTCAATCCTCCAATGAAAACTGAAATATAGTACTCTTCATTGGCATGAGGCATGTTAGTCATGACTACTAACTTTAACTCTTCAAACTTATCTATGTAATCCCCTACTTCCCCATTTTGCTTAACCCTGCTAAACTCCTCCATTAGCTGTCTATCATCAGCCTCCCCAAATCTTTTGCATATTGCTGATGCAAATTGTTCCCAATTCTCATTTGGGTGTGTGGCTACTCTTCCTCTACTCCATGTGTAGGCTCTATTCCTGAAGTTCAATTTGTAAAGAGTAATCTTTTCTCCTTCATCTACATTGTGTAGGATAAAGTAATCTCTACACCTCCTTGTCCACTCTCTGGCGCCTACCCCTTCAAATATAGGAAATTCTAGTTTATAAGCCTTATAATCTATCATTCCCTCCCTCCTATTAGCAGTTTGATCCTGGGGTGCCCATACTCTAAGTTTATGGGAGTGTTAATAGTTTGTCTTTCTCCAGTTACCCCTCTGGACTGCCCTATTTCATTTTTCCCTTCCCTAAGTTCAGTTCTCTTTAGTTCGTTTATGGAAGCATTCATATCAGTTAACCTAGAGGTTAGGTTAACCATTTTCCATATGAATCCCTCCACCTGCTTGTATAGGTTTTCCTGTCATTTGCTGATAGAATCTATGGTATATTTTTGTTCTTTTTGGTTAAGGGCTAACTGGTTTGTGGCTCTCATTTGTGATTCTAAGTGACCATGGATCTCTTTGTTATCCTCTTCCAGTTTCTTAATAATTTCATTTTCAATAGTTTATTTAGATTGTCCCCTAGTGTTAGCCATTTCTCACAGCATTAGGAAATAATTGCTCTGATACCACTTGTGATATCCCACCTAAGGATTCACACTCAAATGACTAAGTCTAGCAAAGATCTAGCAGCTAAGTGGCCTCAAGCCCCAATCAAACAATAAGAATAATAAATAGTCAGAGAATAGATATTATATTACTGATAAAAAAAAAGTTCTCAGTACATACACTTCACCAAACAAACTAAACACAACACAGATGCCAAAACGAGCTAATAATTAGCTAAGAACGGAGATAAGGAAACTGGACAAACTCAGATGTAATCCAAAGCTGCTAGGCTTGCCTATAGCATCCTGGAATCACAGATGAAGATTGTATCAGTTCAGAAATAGAATTTGGATGGAATGGGGGTTAGAAGTGATAAGAGTGAAGGAAAATACTCACTAGAAAGAGGAGAAGGCAGCTTGCCAACTTTTGGGTTAATTTCTGGATGAGTTTCCATTTTGGTGAGCTTCCCTTTTATAGCTAGGGTTGCAATCCCAAGATGGATCTTGTCCCTCCAGCTCAGCCTTGTCAGCAATAGTATTATTTGTAATAATATTATTGGTGTATTATGATAATTACTAAAGAGTCTACTAAAAGATTCGAAATTCACCAACACTCTTTGTCTATTATAAATTTAATATTTAAATGATTATGTTATGCCGATTGCAAGTTTTAGGTTTAGGAAAGTTGCATTATCGTCAAACTTGTGGCTCAAAATCTGAAACTCATAACAAAATTGTTCCCACAATTTTAGTTCAAGATAGAAAGTGAAATGTTGAGTTCCTACATTGATTTTTAAGTCGGAAAAAAAAAATCTGATAGGATTAAAAACAAAACAAAAAATTTGAAAAAATTTATGGTGCAAATTTTTTTACCCATACATCTTATACAAATAAACAACAATTTTTTCAGTCTACCATCGTTAAGAAGCATTTTTTATTACTACCTTCATTCCTAAACATAAGACTTTCATGACAAGTACCGAAAATTAATAAAGAAAAATTTAAAATATTCTTTTAAACAAAATATCAACATTACTCTTTTAAATAGAATTAGTGACATAAAGTTCAATTTAAGATAATAATATTAGTATTTTGATTAACAAAATATCTTAGATTTTGCTTCTTTAATTTTGCTACATGTCTTGAAAAACTTATATTAAGGAATGGACGGAGTATTATTTATACCCGGCCATTTTACTAACTTTTTTCCATTCCAAAAAATGGTAAATAAAAGAATACAAGTTTCATAATTGAGAAATCAGACGATTCATAACCCTAAATTTATTCTTCCCTATTGCATACTCGTAACTCGTATATGTTTGATATGTTCTAGATGTTCTAGAGTTAGAGAAATGCGGAATGCTCTAGGGGATTATACATACTCGTAACTCGTATATGTTTGATTTCCCCTCTCTTACTTTATAAATTTTGGCAGATGCGAAACTAATAAAGTTATTTTTTGGAGGGAAAAAAAGGACAAATTGCAGGAGCGGGGACCAAAGTTTTGAATGATTTAAATGAAAACTGCAAAGTGAGTCGTACCGCTGGCTGTCATCCATTTGGGATTATAGAGCTAAAACGCCAACTTTCTACTATTTCCAATTTTGTCCAAACCTTTTTTTTTAATTTAGGGTAATACTTAAGGGCTCAACACATTTGGCTAAAAAATGGGTAAGGGGAAAAATAATGACACTTATACATAGTATTGTCAAAACGGGTATTCCTGCCCTCCGCGCCCCGCCCCGTAATGGGCATGTCTTAAATGGGGATGGGCGGGCATGCCCGTTTTTTTCACAAGCCATCAAAAGGGATGCCGGTACCCGTCCGCCGAATGCCCGTGGGCAAATGGGCATGTCCGGGACCCTTATTATTAATTTTGTTTTTTTAAAAAAAAATAGATTAAATCCGAAAAATTCAGCAAAATGTAATTATTTCTCATTCACTTGCAATTTATAGTCCTGTAGAGGGTAAATAAATATTCAAAATAGTTCAAGAACAGTCAAATAAAAGTCCACAATATCCAAAATAGTTATAAAAAAACCATCAAAGTCCATAATTTCAAAAATAATTTAAGATCAACTATCCAAAATTAACAAATATATTGCTAAAGTCAAAGCAACAAAAAATAGATTATTTTTTTTAATATCCTCTATCTATAGATTTAGATCTTGAACACTAGAAGTATTATTTGAATCCACCTTAGATAATGTTGATTCCTCCTCATCATCTCCACCTATAAAACACACACAACTTTAGAAGTTCGAACTTAGAACATTATAAATGGTAAATGATAAATTATAAGTTAGAACATAATTTAGTTACCTTCAGATATGAAACCATTAATATTTGGGTAATGGAAGTATAGAACGGCTTCAAGGGGTTTTGCCCAATATATATATAGCACGGCTCAACTTTTATCTTGGGCTTTCAGGGTTTTTTTTTTCTTCTTCTTTTGGCTCTCAAGTCTCAACTGTGAAAATTAATCCATATCCAAAATTTAAAAAAAAAGAAAGAAAACAAAGCGGGCATGCACGGTTGCAACCCAGCCCATACCCGCATTACCCGTTACCCGAACTGGTATGCCCATTAATACCCGCATTTAAATGGATATGGAATTCATATCCCATACCCGTCCTTTAAGCTCACGGGGCAGCCATGCCCGAGAGCATATTCCCATTTTGACAGCTCTATTTATCCCCTTATGAGTACTTAGACCTTTTAAAAAAATATATCTATTGCTAACATGAAAAATAGGGAAGGTCAACCATCAAATCATTGCATGTTGAAATGATGTGATGGTTTGGCTTTTCTAGTTTGTAGGTAGAGTGAGTCCAAGTGTTTGGGTTTAAATTGTTCCAAAATTACCAGAAAAAAAACAATTAATAAATTGGTAAATGTGAAGTAGAATCATTTTAAACCGTTAGATTGTGTTTTACGGACTGTTTAGGTTACTAGGGTATATTAGGATCGATGATGTGGGATACATAACTTTCTTATTTAATTTTACCCTAAGTACTCCTGCTTTACACAATTTTTGAACCCTAAGTACATATACCATTTGAATTTGCAACAATAAGTAATACAAATATATTACATTTTGGACCCAAATTTATGAAATATAGAAAATCAGCCCCTGTGTTGTATTTAAATAAATTACATATGGACCTTGATATTTTATTATAGTTTACGAATTGACCACATATATTAAAAGTACATTTAAAATTTTTAAATTTAGTTGTATTCTATATTGATTAGAATATTAAGTATCAATAATGTTATTCATTGATTTACATAGAAGTGTGCTTGCAGTATATGAAACTAAATTAGAGTTTCAAAAGATTAATATAAGTTATACTAGATTACTTGTTATACAACAATATTCATTATAGGTTGATGATCGCTCTAATAAGTAATCGTCTTATACGTCAGAAAACATCTTATATAAATATTTGATAGAATATTATTGTAGTTTCCAATAAGATACTAATTGATTGAATTATGTAGATAGAAACTAAATGAATATTACAAACGTTATGTTTGATCAATAATTCATTACTATATTCTTCGTTTTAAGTTTATATAAGTTGATCAATCATTTAAAAAGTAATTTATAATGATCAACTACTTGTTATATTAGATTACTTATTAATTATACTTGATCAGTTAATATAAGTTATACTAGATTACTTGTTATACAACAATATTCATTATAAGTTGATGATCGCTCTAATAAGTAATCGTTTTATAAATCAGAAAATAACTTAAATAAATATTTGATAGGATATTATTGTAGTTTCCAATAAGATACTAATTGATTGAATTATATAGATAGAAACTAAAAGAATATTACAAACGCTAAGTTTGATCAATAATTCATTATTTAATAATGTGATAATTTAAATTAAGATTCAATTTATTTGTAAAATTATATTCACCATTACATCTTTAACGACACTTGATATTATATGATTACTAGTTTTTTACTACCAAAATTAAGAAGAATAACGAATGTAATATTATTAAACTGAATAATTAATTAAACAAATATTGCATTAAGTTAAAGATTAAAAAAATGAAAGAGAGAATTAGAAGATGTTTAAAAAAAAAGTGAAAGGAATCGAACTCAAAACCTACTCTAACATTCAAATACCTATAATCAATTAACAAGCCATCCATTCCCAGTGCCTAAGTTTGTAGAAAAATGAAAGGTGTGATATATATGACATATACTGGACTGAGATATCAAGAAAAAAAATGCGGAACTCGAGATATTGACTTTAGAGTTTCAAGGAAATTATGTTGTATGTAGTAGAGTAATCGTGCCTAGTCTACCACCTTCAAACAACGCCTCTCAAAATCAAATCAATCCATCACACACACCATATACTCACAATTTTTAATTGAATTTCCAATTTTTGTTTTACAAATCAATACTCACTTTGTTTGTGTTGAAGAATTTTTTTGGGGGAAAGATGTTGGATTTTTCTGGTATGATTTTGGCAGGTTAATAAAGAAGTGTTTTTTGGGGAATGATGTTGGTTAATTTCGTGTAGTAGTCTTATGAAATGTATTAATTTTCTGTTTAGTTTAGTTATTTCGTGTAGTAGTCTTATGAAATGTGTTAATTTTCTATTTAATTTGGTTAATTTCGTGTAGTAGTCTACTGTAATGCATTAGTTTTCTATTTAATTTGGTTAATTTCGTGTAGTAGTCTTCTATAATGCATTAATTTTCGAAAAATTAATATAAACATTTATTGTGTAAATGTTTATTGTTAATCATTTATTTAAGTTATTTGTTTTGCCATTTATGTTCAAGACTTAGGAGTTTTGTTTTGCATCCCACCAGGAAAAAAAAATTATTGTAAAAAGACAAACAAAAAAAGTTAGCAAAAAAAAAAGAAATTAAAAAGTTAGCAAGAATTTCAAAACGGTAAGAAAAATAAAATGATTATTAAATGGAGTAAAAAAAAAGGAAAATAGATTACAAATTCCATGATGGATTGAAGGTGAGGTCACTCCATAATTTTATATTATTTGTTGTTATCAAAATAATTGAAAATAAAAAGAAAATTTACAAAATTTCCGAGGGCAAATGAGTCATTGAACATGGCCAATTTGGGATTTTAGTCAATACATTGTCTAAATTTGAGCCCACTTAATAATTGCTTTTGGGTTTAACTTGTGTATTATTTCTCCAGTATTTAAAATTTAGTTTGTTTCACGCGTGCCTTCGCACATGTTAATTCAGATAAATTGACTATATATAATAATTTAAATATATTATAAATTTAAAACTTATCAGAATTGAAAGAATCCTAAGAAAATAGAATTGGGAAATTTTTGGTCTCAAACTCACACTAGTCTCAAATCAAATCAAATTCTCAACGATTTGATACTTAAAATTTCATTTTCAGATTCGAGAAATTAGGTCTCAATTTGAGCACAAAACCTAAATTAGATTGTATCCAAACACACCCATAATTTATACATTAGACAAAAATCAAACTTAACTACAGTAAAATCTCTATACATTAATACTGTTGGGACCGTAGAAAAATATTACTATAGGGAGGTCATTCTCAAACAGGGCTTACATATAAAAATTATAATTTAAAAAAAAAAATAACTAATATAAATTATACGATACTTGAAAATGTGTCCCTTCATATTTTTTTTTAAAAAACATAAATTTAAAAGATATATAAGATTCACAAGTTTAAATAATTATATGTACGTACATCATGCGTGTGAATTGTGTGTATATATTAGATTTAGAAGATTCATTCATGTACATACAAAAAAATGTATGTACATCATGCATACATTTAAAATATTCACTCGTGTAGGTTGTATCTTCAAAATGTATTTTCGTTTGTTTTCTTTTTATTATACATATATAAATGCTAGTATAATCATAAATCTCATTATCTTTCAAATCGTACATTTTTTACTTAAGCAAGTCATGACACCTAAAAACAAACGAACTCAAATCATTGAAAGTATTCGTGTAGAGTTAAGTAAAATGAAAGAAACCAACCCTGACTGGAAATCAATTCATTGTCACAAACAACTTTAGATAAGTATTTTATATCATCTTAAGTTTAATGTAACATGGTTAAATAATTATGGATATTTTATATAGATATAAAAATATATTTAAAATTTAATGTTATTTTATTACTATATGGAGGTAAATTTCTTAAGGATGATCCTAAAATAAACCTGAAATATTACAATATGAAATTTATTCTTATTTATAACTGGTCCCAAGTTGAGACCGTAATTTTTTATTACTAGAAGGAGGTTATTCTTATATAGAGTATTACTATATAGAGGTTTTGCTATATTAGTTACTAAAAGACATAATTTTCACCACTAAAGTAACAACTCATTCTCGATTATTAATCTTTTATATGGCAAACACAAGTACTATAAATTCATGTTATGAATCGAAATTGTAGAAATTTTATTTAAATGCGGAAACACATAGATAAATAATTTGGGAGTGAGTGGATGAAATACAAAATATAGAGATATCAAATCTCACAAATACTACGGAGAGGAATAGACAATATTCTATGCATCAACTCTCAAATTCATAAGGATCAATAATCCTAACCACACCACAATGCTACTCTAAACCACACTCAAAACCACACAGAATACGTAGACAACTCTCATATATTATATAGGAGTAAAACCTAATAGAATCTCAAAGATATCTAAGAAATATAATATGACAAGGAAACTAGTAAAGCAAACCTAATACAATCAAACTAGTAATTACCAAAACTAAATATTCTCTTAAATAATAATAAGCTTGATTTAATAATTCCAACATTGTCTCCTTAAATCAAGCTTGACAATAAATTTGGTCCAATTCCATCACGAACAAAAATCTCCATAGCAACTTCTTTATATGTGAACACTTTGTGCAACACCAACTTAGTAGTAACTTTCTTCTTCACATTAGGAGATGGTAGAAGCTTATACTCTGCAACCAAACTCATTATTAATTCCTCACTATCAAATAAATTAATTGTATCCACCCATTCATATTCAACTTCACAATAACTCTTCAAATTGTCGATCTTACTTTTTTAGAAGAAACTTTCGACTCCAACAAAATCAATCAAATATTCATATTTTCCATCAAATAAACTTTCAACTTTACTGCTATCAAAAGTATTCATCCAGCCATTAAATTTTAGAGGATCTTTAATACTCAAAGTTTCTGCTATGATGAAAGATTTTCCATTCCATTGACCAACCCATGAATTTTCATCATAATTTAAAGTATTATAAAACAACCTTTATTGAGATGATATTGATCACCGAATTCAAAAAAATAATTTTTCTCTTGATTTTCAATAACTTGTAAACTCATCCCATCATGGCCTCTTATTTGATCTATCCATTCTTGACATTTGTTAAGCAATTGAACAAAAGTCGCTTCACCATTCTTGCTGCTCTTTTCGACACTCACAGAATTGTGTATTTCCAAATCAATCTCATTGTAGCACTCAACGAATAAGCTATATGAGGTTCTTCAAAATCTTCCTCAATAATCTTCTACAACTCAAGACTCACAAAATAAATTTGCATACATTTTTGCCATCAAAGACAAGAACTGGACAACTCAAAGAACGAGGATCCATCACATAGGAATCCATCACATAACACTAGCTCTGATACCAATTGTAGAAATTTTATTTAAATGCGGAAACACATATATTTAGATAAATAATTTGGGGGTGAGTGGGTGGAGTACAAAACACAGAGATATCATATCACAAATATTACAGAGAGGAGCAGACAATATTTTATGCATCAATTCTCAAATTCATAAGGATCAATAATCCTAACCACACCACAATGCTACTCCAGGCCACATTCAAAGCCACCCCGAATACGTTGACAACTCTCCTATATTTATATAAGAGTAAAACCTAATAGAACATCAAAGATATATAAGAAATATAATCTGATTAGAAAACTACTAAAATAAACCTAATATAATCAAACTAGTAATTACCAAAACTAAATATTCTCCTAAATAATAATAAGTTTGATTTAATAATTCCAACAGAAAATTTCCCAAAAATAAATAAAATAAAAGTGGCAAAAGACTTTTTTTAATTTTCTTGAAAACATGCTCACAACTAATTGAAACAAAAATTTCCAAATTAAATTATTCAAGACTCATAATGGAAAAACAAATCCAAGGACACAAAAGCATGATTGTTAAAGTGGTGTTTATCTGACCAACCTGTCCCAATCAGGAAATTCAAATCCATAAAACAAACAAACACCCCCTTTATAATTATTACAATTATTATTATTTTCTCTCTCCCATTATATTTTTCTATTTCTCACGTAATAATACATGGGATTAATGAAGAAAAGAACTAAGATAATACGAGTACAATAATAATCCTGAACGCGTTCTTTTTGAAAGTTTCTCAAGTCGACGCGACGACAATAGAATATGGGAAAAAAGATTCGCAGACGATGCCTCACATCGTGCAGACAGTGTAATTGAGGGACCCGCTAGCCTTCTGGCATAAAACCTACCCAAACTCCAGTCCGGATTCTATACAGAACAATTTTTTTTGGACCTTGTTAGACTACTAGAATTATTAGCTAAAAGATTGACTAAAATAGTTTTTCGGATCTTTTTGCACTTATAGTTGGGTGAATCCCTTATACCAGCAGGGGGTAAGATAGTCATTTAACACCCTCAATTTGAGAATTTAGGGTTTCTATCCCCCAAAATTCTAAGAATAAATCATTTTCCTTTTTTTTTTTAAGTACGTATAAAACACTTCAAGTGTAATAAGACTTAGGACAAGTGTTCTGAAGTTTAGAAGAGGTGAAATGAGCCTTAGAACAGATATTTTTAGGCTCAGGACAGGTATCATATGCCTTAAAAACACAGATGTTATGAGCTCAGAACATGTGTTCATTTTAAATAAATTTTAACCGTTAAATTTTTAATTTAACAGACAAATTTTTTTTTCACGTGCAGAACTTATCCCATCCCGCAACGGTGCCACCGCCCCAAACTCACAATAGTATCTCTTCTAGCTTTTTATACCCAATTGATTTTTTGACTTTTGCTTTTTAAAGTTAGAAATGATAATTAGATCAGATTTTTTTTTTTTTTTTTTTTTATGAATGATAATTAGATCAGATTAATAACTAGATTTACATAAATTAACCTATCATGAACTTTTTGCAAGGAAGATCTTCGAAAACCATGTTTTTAACCAATGGCTATTTCTTAGCCATCTTTTCAAGTACTTAAGTCAAACAAATCTTTTAAGTGGGGGTCATCCACTAGTCTATTACGCGGGTTACAACCTAACCAAATTGATAAGGATTTGAATAAAATAAATATGATAATAGAAAATTACATACTTTTCATGTGATTCTAAATATGACTGAGAAATCGAAAGTGAAATTAGCTAAACTAAACATAGAAACCTGTTGTCGCAAGGGAAATGTAATTGTTTTTTCAATGATTTGGTTCTTTTATTCAAGTAACTATTACAGTGGAAGATTTTAGTTACCCCGACCTAATTAATTAATTTTTTACTTGGAAACATAATATACATATAGAAAAGTAACAATTCCTTCAAAAAAAAAAAAAAAATAGGAAAGTACCACATATCTTTCACCATTTATATACATCTTGAGTTCTTTTTAATGGTGATTTATGAATAATTATTGTCAGGTATGATTTGAATATAGGCAATCTTATTAATACATATAAGATTATTTAATTAAATTTTATCTATTAAAATTGATTAATTACACTTTACTACCATTAAGTTAGGGGTTGTAAGATTTTAGTTCATGTTATTCTTATTAATGCACTGGAGGTTTATTATTTGTCAGTAGTTAAAAAAATGAATTGACATCTATTTCAGTGTAAAATGACATCATTGTCCCTCCCATGCTCTTCTTCTTCTCCTCCTTTTTTTTTTTTTGAAACTCCCCTAACTGCAAGGGTTTGATGAAGACAGTAATAGAAATGAAAAATCTTGAAAGCCATATTTAATGTTGATTGAGCGGCGATGGGCTACAAGAAATGTAAGGAGTAGGCCTGTCAATTGAGGCTATTGAGTCTAAATTATTGGGTTCAGACTCAAACTCACTAAATTGAGACCCAAGTTGTATTTCTATTTGATTGGGTTTAGATATTTTCAACTAGAGTATGGACTCAACTATATTGGGTCTTGGATCTAATTTGAGTCCGCTCATTAATTTTACTTATAATTTTATTTTTATTGATACTCAATTTTATCGATCGAAACGTGAATATTTTTTTAAATAAAATAAATAACGATTGTTAGAAAAATATTTTGTGAAAAAAATAATCACCGTTCATTAATATTAGCATCATATCCTTGGGTTCTTATAAAACAAAATAAAATAATAATCTTAATTGGGTATTTGGGTCTCTTGTGTCTATACAATTATAATTTAGACCCACAACTCTTGGGTCTCATACTTGGCTTGGATCATTCTCATATGAGTCCAGACTCAATCTAAATTTGAGTATAAAAAAGTCTATCTAGATCCAAATTGAGTCTTATGAGTTTGGATCTGAATCTAGGCTCTTGAGTTCAATTGACAGACCTAATAAGGAGAAAGTGTTGATGACATATACGAAATATGTTTAGATTCATTCAGCGTAGAGTGTGGTTGACACCCTAGTGTGGCATGAAAGGTAAACCGATCAAGGCAAATATTTAAGTTTTTGTTTCTATCTTTTGGAGTAATTTTTTGGGATAACCAAGGTTTTTAGGGTGATTTTATGGATAGAAAGCAAAGAAAAAATATAGTAAGTAATAACAAAACATAGGGACATTAACAACATTTGACACTCAAAATATATGTCAATTCACTTTTTTTAATGATTGATTTACGATCATGGCAGTTATACTCGTGAATTGACTCGTACAATCGTACAATTCTACGAGTTTTAAGGGGTCTTGCGAGTTAGATCCTATGTAGAATCGGTAATCCGGTAGGATCGGTGTAAACTCGTAAGATCTGACTCAGGAACGTAGGATCGGTACAATCCCACGAGTCACTCAAAACTAAAGTCTATAATTTTTTTTTTTTGGTTAAAACACTTTATATTTTCTATTTTTTTTAATCATTTCTTATATTCAGAACTGATACTTGAAGATGTATACAAATTTATATATCTCAGAAGATATTTGAATCTTAATTAAAAATAGAAATTATGCACATTTTATCAATTAAATTAACTCCGGTTGACTTTTTTGCTGAATTTTTAGTCATTAAAAATGAAGTTTCGCCATTTGAATCATGTTTCAGCAACAGGTAAATTCTTTGCTTACAAATTATATCTCGCTTCTTGTTATTGCAAGTAGTATCCTTGGATAGGCCTACAATCGGGTCGGATTTTTATCCGTATCCGACGAATCCGTATTTTTTTTAAGGATATGGTAAGAACTTCAGACTCATATACCCGCATTCGAATCCGAATCCGTATAAGAGTAATAAAATGGTTACGAATATGAAATATAAAAAATCGTAAGCGTTAAATCCGAATCCGTTTCAGGTAAAACAATCTATTTTGAATTTTTTATTTAATCAAACTGTTGCAGAGGGAATCAATTTATTTTCAGTTCCAGCGTTTTCTGTGGAATTCATCTCATTCTCTATTTTTATTGACACTATCAAAGAGTAATTTAGCACTCAAATTAATTGATGATTTGCTACTAAGGACAAATATTTGAGAAACTATAGATTCTGAAACATAATTGTTGATTCATTGTCTTTCTCCTATAGGATGGCAAATATTCCTAGTGAAGTGGTCGAGCTCGATTTGGATATTGATACAATAAAAGATCAACAAGTTGAGCCTGAGATTGAGATGAACAATACAAAGAAAGAAAAGAAATTAACTTCAAATGTATGGATGGACATGACTAGATTTACCGCTCCTAATGGAAGGACATGACATAGAATTTTGATATCTTGCAATGGTGGAAAGATAATTCTTCAAAATATCCCACCATAGGAAGAATGGCACGTGATGTGTTAGCCATTCCAGCTACCACTGTTGCATTTGAATATGCATTTAGTGTTGGGGGAAGATTGATTGATGATTCACGAGCTTCTTTACGTCCTGATATAGTTGAGGCATGCATAAGTACAAGTGATTGGCTTCCATTGAAAAGAAAAAGAGGTAAGTGAAGGTATACTTGATTCATTTTTATTTTCATGTTCATCTCTGATTTATTTATAAATTTATTTGTTATGTGTCTAGCATCAAATGATAATGTGGAGGCTACTTCATGGGAAAAAGCTGCAAAGACAATTTGAGTAAGAATCTATGTGAAGCCCAAAGTTTAGGAGTTAGTAGGTTATTTTGCTTTGCCGGTTATTGACCTTATATATAGGTTCATTGCTTTAGTTGCTTTATTGAATATATTGATCATAGTAGCTTTGATCAAAGCTTCTCCGCTGCAGCTTGTTGGATTTTGTCCAAGTAGCATTTTGTCCAAGTAGTTTAGTAGGATTTTGTTCAAGCGTTGTATATTTTGAACTTTAAACAACAATATGATTATGTATTGTATTATATTATATTTCGTAGAATTATTTGTGGATTATAGTATAATTAGACTTTTTGAAACGGGTTTTACCATATTCGTATTCGGATCCAAATCAGCGGATCTGGTAATACATATTTTGGATCCGCTAGGATATGGATATGGATATGGTAAGAAAAATTAAAAATAGATGTGAATTCGGAATAGATAATTCCGTATCCATTTGTAGCCGTTTGCAGACCTATCCTTGGACAAACCATATTGACCAAGTAGTGGAACCCTTGGACGCATGCTGCAGGGTTTGTACGTCTATTTTCAGGAGAAGAGGCCCTGAGAGATTTTGGCCCCTTTTTTATATTTCTTGCTTTTGATGAACACAGAGATTTTTTTGGCATTACTATTTGATCGTGTGACATTGACGCACTGTACTTAACTATTCACCATTCTTCAGCTCAGTTTTTTTTCTACACAAAAGGCAATACTCACGTTCACACGGTCTTCACCTCCCGATCAGTACCCCTTAAAATTTTCAGGAACGACGAATTTTTTATAAAAAAAAAATTATTTTTGTGATATTTTCTTATAAATATTGTATTCCGTCCCCTAAAAAATTTCAGTAAGAAATTCGCCCCTATAACAAATTTTTACCTCCGCCACTGCTCCCGATGCTCAGTTTTTTCCCGTGAACGAGTAGCAGCAGTAGTATGACCACTCCTCGGCCTTTTTTTAATGAAAAATTCTGATATGAATCACAGTTTAGTAAATTATGTGGTTAATTTTTTATTTACACCAATAAAAAAATTATCTATTTCTTAATGTGAATGAATTTGAACTACGTTGTTCATATTATAATTAACATTTGCTTATACCATCTACAATTTGTTGTCTGTTGTTTCAAAAAAAAATTCATATTCATTCACATATGTAGAAAAATTATATATCTCTTGATTTAGATGAATCTGAACTAATGTTCCACATCAGGATTAATATTTGTTATACCATGTACAATTTGTTGTCTGTCGTTTCAGAGAATTTATTTTTTGTCATTTTAAAT
Organism: Vinca minor; assembly: GCA_026122235.1. Classification (NCBI taxonomy): domain Eukaryota; kingdom Viridiplantae; phylum Streptophyta; class Magnoliopsida; order Gentianales; family Apocynaceae; genus Vinca; species Vinca minor. The sequence continues at coordinate 8,187,477 of JAOCZM010000201.1, read as the reverse complement.
TATTAAAGTATTTTGATCTTATCTTTTCTCTTGTTGTACATTTTTTATTACTTTTTTTATGAAAAAAATGAAATTACATTTTTATTACTACGTACACAAAAACAATAAGGTTACTTTTTCAATTTCCAATAAATTTGAACGATGCATATTTTAAAACAGAATAGTGTCTACACTATTCATATGCATTGTGAAATGAAGTCACGCAGAGTAAAATTTTCAAGTGACTCTATGCTATTTACCAACAAACAAATAAACAAAAAGTTACTTTATGCTAATTTACCAATTAATTAATATCGGTTTGTTTGTATTAAATCTCAAACAGATATTTTGGTATCAGTATCAAGTTCGTCTCAAATTTAAACCAAATTTTAAATGATTTAATGTTTCAATCTTCATTTCTATACTCAATTCAAATACAGTATCAAACTCGAAACAAACTTAATCCAAGCACACCCGTCAGTTGTGAATTGTACATTATATGCCCACATCAATTGTAAGAATTTAGGTGCATTTATACGTACTGGCTTTTCTTTTGTTAAAATAAAAATAATATCTTTTTGAAGCTGAAAGAAAAATGCAGGGTTAATTAGATTTGGCTTCTTTTTTAAAACAAAATTTTTAAAATTGTTCAAAATAAAAAAATAAAAATCAAAATCCATGTATCTTTTAGCTATTCTATAAAGTTGGAAGTAGTAATTGGAAAGCTAATCATATGCATAGTTCCTCTTTGAGTTCAACACAGCGAATGAGAGGTTGATTTCTTCTAAAGCAAGAGTTAAATGGGCAAACTTTGGTTAAATAATAATGTACTCCTTTCGTTTCTTTAATAGAGGTCTTTTTAATTAGTTTAATATAGATTAAAAAATAATAAATAACAAATTTTTTACCATTATATTAATTAATTTAATTTATCCTCAAATACAATCTCTCTAACGTTTCTTTCTATAATAAGAATAATGTTAGAAAAACAATTTCAAGAGTTGAAAGAAAACATATATTTGGAGAAAATATTAAATGCTAAAATGATCAACACGGCTATGGTACGAAACAACCATTTTTCCGCATATGCAGAATATTGTGACCCGTATGATGTTCCATTTGACGACTGAAATTTGAAGAGAAAACATATATTCTAAAAGATGTTAGATTATTTATTATTATTATTTTAAAAACCAAAGAAAACACTCACTTATCCCATCTGTTAAATGACTTCTTTCAACGGTTTAACAGCTATTCCGCACATACAGAATAACAACTGTTTCACACTATAACCATCTCATAAAAGAACCTTTATTTTAGAAACGGAGAGAATATTATCCAAAAAAATCATAAATGTAAAGGGAAAATAGAAAATATGTCCAAATGAAACCCATGCAAACCGAACATAGAAGGCTTGAAAGGGAAAGAATGAGGAAAAAGGTGATGAGAAAAAGAAGAAGGGAGTGGTTGGATATATCTGTAAAGGGTGAAAAGAGGAAAAAAGGTTTGCAAAACGCGGACAAACTCATTGGCTATTCTACAGCTGGGCGGTGGGTATGTTATGAAGCGTAAGTAAGATAGTTCCGCACAGGTGAAAATCTTCTATACCCATTCCTTTTTCATCCCCGTCTCCAATTAATTAGAATTTACTATATAAATATTTTTTTCAATTATATACACAGGATGAATTGTGATTGGTTGGGGAAAGCAATGGGAACAAGAACTGGAACAGAGGATTTTTTGCCGTTCCGCACACGTCCGCTTCTATGTTACTACAATGGTCGTAATTTGGGTTGTATTAAACCATGTAAAATTTGATTTAATTTTGAGGCAAAAATTAAAAGTTTTAGACCGATACTCAATACAATCAGACACAATATTTCATTTTTTCCTTAAAAAATCACGAACGATTGATACATTATACTAAGATGAATGAATATTTGCTTATTTTTTAGCACTTTATATGAAACTAACTCGCAGTTTTTTAAATGAAAACTTTGCTCATATTCAGGGACGAAGCCAAGAATTGTATTTGAGGGAAGGGTCAAAAAACTGCAACAATATGCCGACCTACCTATACAAAATTGCAAAAAAAAAAAACTTTGGGGGGCGCACTTGATAAAAAATTCTGAACTACATATAAAAATTACTATATATTACTATATCTATTAGTATTTTTAAAAATCTTGGGGGTCCTCATACTCATTATTTCACCCACAAAAAAAAATACAAAAAGTTCTCGAATAAAACTTAGACATATACAAAGATTATGCATTTGCTACATAAAAGCAATGTATATAATCATTGCAGCGTTTCATCTTTTATTTTCTTTGTATAAGATAAATCGACTCTATAAGATATGTACACATATTACCAAAAAGATATGTACACATTTCTCTCTTTTGTTTAAAACATCACAAAATGAAATCATATATGTGGTATGATATTTTTTATTGTTTGAACACATTAGGAAGATAAGAATGTGAATTAAATTCAAAACATACCGATAAATGCTACTTGAATAATCTCGAGAATCCTATAAATCTATTACATTAATTATTCACAAATTGCTCGAAATTATAATTTTACTGTTAGAAATCACATGTCTCCATGCATGTTCCATTACTTAGAATTTGTAATGTGTGCATGTAACAAATTGTAAGTGGTTGAAAATATGTATGGGGATAGATAATTTTTTGTCCAATTTTATTTTGAACAAGTCTTAAAAAATCGCAAATGTAATTATCTCAAAACGAGTCCCTTAGACAGTACATCTCTCTCTTTTATAAGAGCACCTATTGACACTTCCTTTTTTGTTATTTACAAGTTACAATCTTACTATGAATTTTTTTTGAAAATTGTAGATGTATCATCTAAAAAATATCCCAAAACATTAAGTTTATTTTATATTGACAATGTTTAATCTCCAATTTATTTGAATTATTATATTGTAATGCAAGAACTACCACTTTTGTGGATCAATCATCTCCGTCCATCACTCCCCAACAAATTTCAATTTGTAGCTGAGCAGCACCTATTTTATCACCTCCCTTTTCTTGTATCATCTCACAACGTGCTAACATGTAATTATTTGAATTATTTTTTTTTGGTCAAGAAGTTAAATAAATAAATAAATTTATAATTTATTTAATCAAACTGACATTGTCATCTAACGGTGCTTTCTCATTTGTTTAATTGGATACAGCATTTGCAGACCTATCTGGCAGAACAAAGAGAGACAGCTCTCTTTATTTACTCTATTTTTTCTTCTCTTTTTTTGGTAAATAATTACAGTTCATGGAGGCCCATAAACACAAATATGAACACACCCCTTATTAAACCTAATTAAATATATTTCTTTTGTAATTAGTTCTTCATCTAAGACAATTGGTAAAGAAACTGCTAATGCCATAAGTTAAAATATTCAACTCTTATTTGTGGAGTCACGTTAAAGGAGCTATATACCAGATTCTCACCCGAACAAAATCACATTCTACAATCACAGTTAAAACGGACTCAGATTAAATACTCTAATCGATATTGATAACACTGATTGCTAATATTAAAGTGAAGTCAAGTGTTCGATTCATATACTCATAACGCCTCATTGAAAGAGTTGTGTAATCAGGTATTTCTGCACACAAATAAGAGTCAGACTTTGCAGGTGCAACAAAAACTGAATTCGAAATTACTCTCACAAATGCACCAATACTTCTTTTGTTACATTCATCTCCCCCAATAAGAAAAGAATAAATAATAAATTTATTTATTTTTGTGTTTATAAAACAATGACTTTTTTGGGGAACATAAATGAAGATGACCAGTAGCAGCTAACTGGCATATTTCAGTACTCTCCCACATTCATTTCATTAACAGAAAGGCCTTAGAAAGCCATTATTGGGTTGGGACAGAGCAGCTCTCTACTCAACTGCTCCTCCTTCTCTTCTGCCTCATTTCCTCCATTTTTGAATGTTCTCAAATTCATTTCCATCTCCGTCTTAATCGAAAAAATATAAAATAATGCCGATTAATCGGTTCTTATTTCCTACTCTCATTTCGCTCCTCTTAATATCATCCCAGATCTGCTCAGCGGAAGAAGAAATTGATCAAGATGATCTAACAACCATTAGAAACGATCTCAAGAAGTTCAAATTCGAAAACCAAAATCTTCAACAAGCCTACATTGCACTCCAATCATGGAAATTAGCCATATTTTCTGATCCATTTAATTTCACATCAAATTGGACCGGTCCAAATGTTTGTTCCTATGGTGGAGTTTATTGTGCTCCTTCTCCTTCCAATTCCTCCATTAGAGTCGTCGCCGGCATTGATCTCAACCACGCCGATATCGCCGGTTATCTCCCTCCGGAACTCGGCCTCCTCACCGATTTAGCCCTTTTCCATATCAACTCCAATAGGTTCTGTGGGGTAATTCCGAAAACTTTCAAAAATTTCAAGCTTCTTCATGAATTAGACATTAGTAACAACAGATTTGTTGGTGGGTTCCCTAAAGTTGTCCTTTTATTGCCTAAATTAAAATTCTTGGACTTGAGGTTCAATGATTTTGAAGGCCCGGTTCCTAATAAGCTCTTCGATAAGCCTCTTGATGCTTTGTTCCTCAACGACAACCGTTTCGTTTTCGGCATCCCTGAAAATCTCGGGAATTCTCCTGTAAGTGTACTTGTTTTTGCAAATAACAATTTAGGTGGTTGTATTCCGGGGAGCATTGGTAAAATGTCGAGAACTTTGAACGAACTTATACTTTTGAATGATAATCTCACCGGTTGTTTGCCGAAAGAGATTGGATTATTGACCAAACTGACGGTGTTTGATGTGAGCTTTAACAAAATACAAGGCTCATTGCCGGCGGAGATCGGAAAAATGAGAAGCTTAGAACAACTTGATGTTGCTCATAACCGTCTCACCGGTGTTATTCCGGACAACATTTGTAGGCTTCCGAGGTTGCAAAATTTTACATATTCTTTCAATTATTTCACCGGAGAAGCTCCGTCTTGTGTGGCGAGAAGAAGAGGAAGAGTTAGTGATGGTCAAAGAGAATTGTATTGCCGGAAAAAGGGATCAGAAAACGGCTAAACAATGCTCTTCCGATGAAGCTAAACCTTTTGATTGTAGCAAGTCTAAGTGTGCGAGTGGGAGTAGTTTTGGTATGAAGCCAGGGAATAAGAAGAGACCACCTGTGGGTGGTTTTAGGCCTCCGGCGCCTAAAGAAGCAGGCAGCCCGAGGACTAGAATCAGTCCGCCGCCGCCACCGACTTCCAAGTCTTCACCGTCTGGGAGATCACGTGCTCCACCAACAAAGTCTTTTGGTGCACCACCGCCGCCACCAACTTCAGGGTCTTCACCGGGGACGAGATCACATCCTCCACCACCACCTACCCATGAAGTTTCTCCGGGAACCAATCTGCCACCTCCTCCGCCACCTGTTTATGAGCTGGTGCATTCACCACCGCCGCCGCCTCCTACCCATGAAGTTTCTCCGGGAAATAATCTACCACCACCACCACCAAGTTCTTCACCACCACCTCCACCAGTATATTCTCCGCCTCCACCAGTGTATTCACCACCGCCTCCCCCTCCATCACCTCCTCCACCAAGTCCTTCACCACCACCTCCACCTCCACCTCCACCAGTATATTCACCACCACCACCTACCCCATCACCGCCGCCGCCAACTCCAGTATACTATCAGCCACCTCCACCCCCATCGCCTCCCCCACCAGTCTACACTCCAACACCAACTTATTCAACCCCACCGCCGCCACCTCCAGAATACACTCCAACACCAACTTATTCCACCCCACCGCCACCTACTCCTGAATATCAACACATTCCAGCTCCATCACCGGTAGAGTATTCACCTAAACCATCACCTCCTCCTTCACCACCATGTAATGAACCTGGCTCACCACCACCACCACCTACTCCTTCTGGTGAACATCACTGGCAATCACCACCATCACCACCACCACCACCACTACGCTCATACGTATATTCATCACCCCCACCCCCACCACCATCACCATCATCACTTCCTCCATATGTGTACTCATCACCGCCGCCACCATCTCCATCACCGCCTCCGCCATACGTGTACTCCTCACCTCCACCACCATCTCCATCGCCGCCTCTGCCATATGTGTACTCATCACCCCCACCACCTTCACCATCACCGCCACCTCCTTACGTGTACTCATCGCCGCCGCCACCATCTCCATCCCCACCTCCACCATACGTGTACTCCTCACCGCCACCACCATCTTCATCACCACCTCCGCCATACGTGTACTCATCACCGCCACCGCCACCACCTTCACCATCACCACCTCCTCCATATGTCTATGCATCCCCACCACCACCACCACCACCATCTCCATCACTGCCACCACCAGCACCCAAGATGGACATTCCTCTTCCACCCATAACAGGGATCTCTTATGCATCTCCACCACCTCCAAGTATTCCATACTACTGAACATTCCACAACTAAGGTATACATCCATCCTATATCCTCATAATTAATTTACAATTCTTTAGTGTATAAATATTTTGTATGATTAGTTAAAAAGTTTTCTTGATTTATTTAGCAGAAAAGGAATGCAGCATGGGAAAGAAGAAGTGATTCAAATGCATGCACACAACAATTTTTGGAGAGCTGCTTTCTTTCTTGAGCAATAATTTACTGTATACTCTTTAGATTTGAATTTTTTGGGCTATTTATTTATTTTTCATTATCTATCTATATTGGACCTAACCAATTTCAATGTTTTGTTACAAGTATAAATTTTCACGTGTGGTATGTAACATTGAGGACGAGGGTTAAACATTGTATTATTTTATTTATTATATAAATGTTCATTGTGTATAATTCAAATTCATTTTACTTCGTTCATTTATTCATTCATAATTATTGGAGTGTTTTTTTTTGGCAATAATTATTGGAATTTTGTTATTATTGTGAGCTGGACATGAGGGATTTCTTCCGAACTTGATTGTATGATTAGATTAAGTCTCAGTTTAAAACTAATCTCAAATTCAAATCAATTACACTATTGAGTAAGAATATTGAAAAATCAACTCTTACATCCTTTTCAAATATATTCTTCTTGGCCAAAACCCTCAATTAGCCACAAATTGCCTATTTTCTCAATGGCTTAAAAAATATTCTAGTTTTTTTTTTTGTTATTCATATGGGGCAGCGGAGTCCAGCTCCACGTTTTTTCAAACTAATTCAGATTCAATTGTTGGAGTGTCTATAACGTCTGATTCTTACTCAATGTTTGATCTAACCTTAAAGTTCTTACATGGTACCAACAAAGCAACATGTTAAATGTGAGATTAATCTCACAAAGATATTCAAATTCTCGCTACGGTGTGACATTAACAAGTCACTGTCATTTATTCCAAACTCGAGGTTAAATATAGTTGTTTAAGCAATAATTAAACAGTCACATCTTTGCTGTGTAGTTTAAAGAAACATAGATCCGGGTTCCAACACTTTAGAGAAATAATTATTCTATTTTTTACAAGTACTAATTGCCAAATATTTTATTTACAAGTCCAACTCTAGATTAAGTATTGCACTGATGTTTGTTCCTAGTTCATGTGAATATGAATACCTCATTTATCTATGTGAAAATGCTACTTCTATGTTGTCCAATGGTAAAATTATTTAAAATTAAAAAAATATACTCACTCCGTCCCAAATTATCTATCCACAATTTATTATTGTGTCAAATTAATTTTTCAGGGCTCATTAATGAAGTTTTTTCCAATCTTACCCCTTGCATTGAATGTCGGAGAGAGAAGAATAAATAAAGTAAATAAGTTAGAATTAAATTGAGAGTAAAATTAAATAGGGATAATAGAATTTGATGAAACGTTAAATAGGGTATATAAGGATTTGATCAACATCAAAATTCTCCAAAATGACAACCTAACAGAAAGTGGACAAATAATTTGAGACGGAGAGAGTAATAATAGTGAATATTATATACAAACCTAGTCTTAATTACGAGAAAAATTTATTTTGGTATGTGAGTAAGTTTAAAACTTATATCCAAGCCAATAAATATAATACACGTAAGCCAAAAAGTTAAATCTCTTTCCTATAAATTTGCACTTTTAGCCTACATGTATTGTATTCGTAATAATAGTGAATATTATATTATATACAAACCTAGTCTTAATTACATATCCTTGGACGGAAAAAACGCCTATTTGGTCCTAAATGTAGTTTGAATTTGAGGTTTTAGTCTCGTATGTTTTATTTTATCTTTTAAGATCCAATATATATTTACGACCTACCGATATTATCCGTCCGTCCAATTTTCTGTGAACAATCTGTCAAAATTGTCATCTGGTCAAAGCGTGTCTTTTTACTCAGGGGCATTTTAGTCATTTCAACATATTTTCTACAAGAAAAACTTATGTACTCAATTGTTAAACAAAATAACAATGGATACCCAATTTAATTTATCCAAAAAAGTAAATCCCTAAACCCTTCATCTCCCCTCCATCTTTCTCCGCCCTCTCACCACCTGCAACAACCACCATTTCCTAGGGCTACTTTCGCTTTCAAAAATTGAAGTTCATGAATTCCCCTAACCTTTTCATATACATTCATCTTCATCCCCTTCATCAAACTCACCCCTTCACCTTCATCTTCATCCTCTCACCACCGCTAATCACCACCTTCAACACCATCTTTGAACAAAAAAGAAGAAGGATATATGAGGTCCTTCCAGTTCATGGTTATTTCTCTTAAATCATAATGACCCATATTTACTTTTAAGGACAAAAAACAATAAATCTTGAAAATATTTGATTGACCATTTAGCTACAGTAAGAACTATTGAAATCAAATCATATAATAAAATGCTTAGTATGGTTCAACAATTTGAGTTTTATTTTGCAGCCATGGCGGTGCCGGTTGTATTCTCTTAACGGACGAACATATTTGGCATCATGATTAAAAACCAAATTCCCCTTCCATTTTGAGAATTATCCCAGATAGTATGTGGTTTTCATCATTTTGTAGAACTTGGTCTCGAGAATTCTTTCGGGATTTTTTTTGGGTGAAAGGGATTTATAAAGATGGAGAGAAATGAATGGGTTTAGGGAAATTCTTTGGTTGATTTAAATTGGGTTTCCATGGTGGTTAATTAGAATTGGCTATCCATGGTTTTTCTTGTAGGATGTAGTGGTGGTGGTGGTGGTGGTGATAGAGAATGGTGGGGGTGGTGGATGAAGATGAAGATGATTTTATGAATTGGGTATTCATATTTATTTATTTTAACAATTGAGTACCCAAGTTTTTTTGTGAGAATTGGGTTGAAATGTCTGAAATACTCTTAAAAAGTGCCTCACATGTGAGACACATGACTGACTTGATGAGACTTTCACAGAAAATGGGAGGAAGGATAATAACGGCAGGTCATAAATACATACTGGATCTTAAAAGATAAAATAAAACATAAGGGACTAAAACCTTCAAACTCAAAATACATTTAGGGCCAAATAGGCGTTTTTGTCGTCCTTGGACTCCGCAAACTTAATTATGTACTCCCTTCATCCTAAATTATATGTTCACTTTGACAAATGCACGAGTATTAAGGTTTTAATGATTTTGATAGTAAAATATAAGCAAATGTCTAAGATACCCCTCATTAATTTTATTAATCTCTTTTAAATTTTATGTCTTTCTTTTTTCTTCCTCTCACGCAACATCCAACCACCTCTTAAATATGTGTTGGGAAGTGATAATTTTAATTAACTAAGAGTATTCAATGAGTTTAAAGAAGGGTAAAATTGGAAAAATTGTCATTAATTAATACATACTTTATTTAGAAAGTGAACAGTTAATTTGGAACATACAAAAAAAATGTGAAAAGTTAAATTGGGACTAATAATAGTGAATATTATATACAAACCTAGTTTTAACTACATGTCCCTGGACTCCTCAAACTTAATTACGTATCATTTTTCCCTTTTTTGGCTAGATAACTCGACTTAAGTATGTAATTAAAGTAAGTTTACTTCTTATCCAGAATGGGAAGAGAAAATCATATATACATTTTTTGTTTTCCAATCTCATTCTTAAATAAAAGGCAGGGCTTTGCCTTGGACTGACCATGATTTGGCATAATGGGCCAACCATGACAGTTTTTTTTTTGGGCAAATATTTTTGGCAAGGGAAATCCGTTCTCAACCCAGAACGGATTTGGGGAGTCTCATATTAACCCTAAGATTCCTCAAAAGCGGCTAAAAAAAACCCTAGACTAACCTAATTCGAGAACGGATTCCATTGGCAGTGGATATGTCCACCAAATCTACCTTTAACCCTCTAAATATACATACAAATTTCTCCTTCTAAAATCATATCAATTTCCATATTTCTCTCCAAATTTCCTTCCAAACATAGATAGTTACTCTCAAAATTTAGCATTTTGAAAAGAATAATGAAATGGATCCAGCTCGAGAAAAGTATTTCAGGCACCATTTTAAAATTGTTGTTGACAATCAAACCAATAGAAAAATGGTAATATCTTAAATTTTAATGTGTAATTTTTTTTTTTTGATTAAATGTGTTGAGTTATCTAACACCTATTCTATTATGTAGCGTATACCATCAATGCACACAAATTGGTTGGAGCGAACTGGTCTCGGAGTATCAAGTTGTTTCTATCTGTAGGACGTCATTGATAATCAATGGTGTGTTTATGTAAACAAAATAGATGACAAGTACTACCTAAACGGTGGTTTACAAGATTTTTTGCTTGATAACAATCTTCGACTCACAGATACAGTTCATTTCAACCCTTCTCCAATGAACATTCTGGATATATATTTTAAGGGAGGGTTATTGATAAGGTCCGAGATCGGTTATCTGAAGGGGGAATTACCGTATCCCTCTGATGGGGCTTTTTTCGGCAGAGTTTTCGGATAGACATTGACAAAAACTACTCGGGATTTTCAAAACCGGTACGTTTGCTAATATTAAAATATTGAGAACGGGTTCCTCCTCTTAAAGTTTTTTATTGTAATTTTTTTTTATGTGTACAGTGGATAGGTCGTAACTACATTCGGTGGTGCGTTAGAATGCAGCTTGGAATACCCGAAGTACTACACCTGCGAAATATGCAGGGGAACAAATTGTCCCTCCGCGTGACGAAAGACGAAGACAGAGACGATTACTATTTCTTGGGGTGGTCTAATTTTGTTGAGTTTTCGATATTGCACCCCAGTGACCATGTACAAATCCATCCAGCCCTTTACGATATCTTTGATTATAGGGTCGGGCTAGCTGGTTTTTAGAATTTTGGAGAATAAGTCTAATAATTTTTGTAATTTTTTTTTTATTGAATGAAAATAAAATTTAAATTAATTGATAATTGATAAATACTCAAATATTACATTGTAATCATTTAAAATACAATTAATTTGGAGTAGCTTTATTCGGGCAAGTCTTCCAGTTGTGACCGATCTATTTACAGATGCCGCATTTCTTCGGTCTGGGATCTCCCTGGTTCTTTCTGTCTATAGGCATTGGAAATCTCCGAGTTTGAGGTCGACCCACCTTTGTACCTTTCATATTTGTAGGGTAATGGATCAAATCGAAATGAGCTGGCCTCCAAAATCTGGGATCAAGTACAAGAAATAAAATGGATATATAGGTATTCATGTAGTACTCTAGAGAATACACATGGTGGATATACTGTGTAGCATCTTCCCTGACTGATTTGGACACTGCAATTACATGTGTGCATGGAGTGGTAAATGTCGACTATTTATCACAATTACATTCACGGGCAGATATATTGACATTGTATACTTTTTTTCACTTTCACCAGGTCCTCTATGTCGGGACAAAACCCTATAGATTTTCAAGTCTTTGTGGTGTCTTTCCACAGTCAGTCTTGTAGCTTTATGTTCATAAGTGAAATACTGATCCCATATTCTCTTAGGGAATGGCGTTTTGCAATTTTTAGCGTATTTCCTGTGGAAGTCGAAATAATGAACAAGTTTAAAAAAACCATCTCCACCATAGTTTTCAAAGGCAGCGCCCTAGACTTTTTCAAAACACTGTTAAGCGATTCAGACATGTTAGTCATGCATCCGATGCGCTTTCCCCCATCGTAGGCCAAAGTCCACAACTCTTTCGAGTGTTGCATCAACCAGTCAAATGTATTTTGATCTTTGTGTTTTATAATGTCAAGATAAAGATCACACTTAACTTTCTTCTTTTGTGTAGCAGCAAGACACAAAAGATCTTTCAGTTCTTTATTTTTGGCATGGGTGTGGAAATTTGATCTATAATGCCTAAGGCATAATCGATGAAATGTCTTTGGTGGTTGCCATCCGTCCACGTTTGCTACCGCATTAAGAAATCTGGGATGACGATCACTAATCAGGCAAACTTGTAATTCTTTAACAACATGATCCTTTAAGTTTCTAAGGAACCAAGACTATGCAGAAGTTGTCGTTGATTCAACCAAAGCAAAAGCAAAGGGTAAAATTTGATTGTTAGCATCTAAAGTGCTTGCAACCATAAGTACCCCCTTTATAGTTCACCCCTAAGATGTGTACCATCCATTGAAATTATAAGCCGGCACCACTTGAAACCATCGACTAACGGTTTAAATGTCCAAAACATGGACTTAAACACATTAGGGCCACCAGTAGTGAGTTGTGGATGCTGAAGAAATTTGACAATTGTACCCGAGTTAAAATCTTTCAGTGCACGCATATATCGTGGTAGTACTTGGAAAGTTTATTTCCAAGTGTCAAACAATGTTTCAATAGCATGTCGGTCGGCATACCAAGCTTTACGATATGCACAAGTCAAAGACATATTATTTTCACATGCAGCCCTAATAATTTTAACAGATATTTATGGATCAGCCTGAACAAAGTGTAGAATTTTTACCCCAATGTAGCTGGATGACATGTTGCGTTTTTTGTTAGTATCCATTAAGTAGTAGTGGTTGTTTTTTAGTTGGGTAATCTTCCACATTCTATCTACTCTGCTATGGATAACACGAATACACCAACTGCAAGGGCATAATTCTGTGGAGTTTCTACACACTCCATTTAACCATTGTTTGTTCCTCATATCCCTTTTCAACTCCCTCATTGCAACCTTGTCAAGTCATATGTTAACTGCTAAAATTGCCTCCCTCTTATCCTTAAACTGCATCCCCTCATTGAGGACCGGGAAATCGGGGTTCCATCTTTTAATTGGTTATTTCCTATAAGTTATGTCAACAGCAGGTTGCATAGAACCCATATCATTCCAACACAAAATTAGTATAGTTACCATATGATGACAAATCCCAAGTTGGAATAACAGAGGTATTTGGTGATGGTTCAGGCTCCTAAACTGTCTCGTCATTAGTTGGTTCAGGAATTTCTTGGGGGATTTGAGAGATGATAGTTTCCTCCGCAGTATCTTGATCATCTTGGACAGCGTCATCTTCGTGGTCTTCAGCAATAACATCTCCCCCACCGTCTTCTGTTTCACGGACACCGTCAATGTCTGATGTCGGACCAACAAATCCATTACCGCGTCATCTTTGTCTATTGAATGTGGATCTTAAAATGTCAACTGTGTCACATTACTTAAATGTGACACAGTCGGTACATTTGTTGGTTCGTAACTGGACGGTGGGGGAATACTTGGTATGGGATTAAACTCTGGAAAATAAACTTCCAAAACAAATTGTGATTGTTCGGAAAAATTAGTTGTCGGAATGGCATAATTTTCTACATATCTCTGCATAGGTTCAAACAATGCACCAACATGAATACATTGTAGTTTAAAATCTGTTTGAATTCCCCACAAATTATCAAGATCTTCGTCCTCGTTGAATGTACGACATCATACACTACCATGTCGTAGGTCGGCATAAAAAATGGACGAATCATTATTAAATGGATGTGACACTGGAAATATCGACTCCTTTGCACCGGCATATTCCGTGGCAAAGATGTTGAAAAGAAAAATTTTTCTATCAATTCCAAACTTCTTACACTGGGTTCTGCGAATCGCGAAAAACCTTCGGCTTCGTACACTAAATTGTGTTCGAAATGTAAAAACAATTTCATCGGACATTCAAGTGCCATTTTTCTAGAGAAAAACTAGTTGATGGAATATATGGTTTTTGTAAGAAAAGAGTTGGAAGATTTTGATATGAAAAAATGTAGGGAAAGTAAGATGATTTTATAGATTTTTTGTGGTTAAGGGGATAAGGTTTTTATGACAAAAATCTGGAAAATTTTGATTTTTTGATATGACAAAACACTAGAAAGTGTTCCTTGTGCTGGAAAACCAACTGTCATTGGATAACGGATTTCACAAATCGGTTCTCCAATGGCAGTTGGTTTTCCAGCACAAGGTACATTTTCACCCCATTTTTCATTATAGTGTGTTACCAAGTATTTTGCATTATTGTAATTTTTTAGTTCATAAAAGCAGGATTTTTCCCACAAAATAAAAACACTTTCATTTAATTTAATAGCTAGAAAAAAAAATTACATAAAATAATTGGAAAATAAAAACAAAAACAAAAAACAACTACTTCTCTCGATCATTCAAAGCATCCTTCCAAGCTGGCCTCATTGGATAGGAGGCGGAGTTGGAACTAGCAGAAGAAGCATTTCCATAGCTATCTTCTTCTTCGGGCATTGGATTTGAGTTCTACTTCGAACCCTTATTCTTACGAAATTTATATACAATCCGTTCCCACATAGAACTATCGTTGCAAGATCCCTCCGACATCGGGTACTCGGGCGGACCCTGAACAGTTAGCACTTCCGGTGTTTTTGAACACTCACCGGCTTCGTCCACCAAACTTGCAGCCTCTCTTTCAGCTGCATCTTCAGAAGCGTACCGCCTAACCCTTGGATTAGCCTAATGCAGAGAAAAAATAATTATAAATGTAATTTAAATAAAATTGAGAGCAAATAGTTTTTTCTGCCACAAAACTAGTTACGAGTGCTATATCTGCCACAAATCACGTTTTCGTGCTATATCTGTCACAAATCACGTTTTCGTGCTATATCTGCCACAAATCGTTTTTCCGTGCCTTTTTTTCCATGAAACATTTTATGAGTGCTAAAATTGCCACAAAAAGAGGGAGGGTGAAAGGAAAAATAGGTAAGAGATCAAATTATTTTCAAATAGACCCTAAAATCAAAATTTTATATTATATTGGGTTAGGGGTGTCAACGGGTTCGGGCCGGCCCGAACCCGGCTCACATAGCTCGAAAAAATGTGAGCGTGAGCTGAGGTAATGTGAGCGTGAGCTTAATATTCAAGCTCGCTTCTTATGTGAGCTGAGCGTGAGCTTGACCCCGCTCAGCACGAAAAAAGCTCGAACCCGAATAAGATTAATATAATTAAAATATTATATATATAATAATAATAATACTAATTTAAAAAAAAAACTTATATACATTATAATTATAATTATAATGTGTGGATTAATTCAATAGTCTTTTGGTAGAAAGGAGATTATATTAAAGAATGAGTCTTACAACAGGAGAGAGACAGTACAAAAGTTAAAGGAAGAGAGAAAACATGAAAAGACAAAGCAGTAGGAAAACACTGGGTACAAAAATACATTGGGATGAATCACAACAAAAAGTGAGATGGTGTAGAAGAATTCAATGGGATTGTCAAAATTGGAATTGCCACCGACAATGGAATTAAATCAATCTTTTGAAATTTGCAAATTTATCATTTGTTAAAATTTTAAGTGCATGGATTCTCTTATTTTTTGTGTTTTTTTTTATATAAGACTCCTTTTATTAGCATATCAAACAATTCTGAAACTTTTGCTTCTTTTTGTGTATTCTTGTCCAAATTTAGTTTTAAGGCTCATTGTATTATGCTATTCTTGAGATAGGATTTTCGTTTTCTTCGCTAATATAAGTGAGCTTGGGAAGCTCGTGAGCTAAGCTCGAGCTCGTGTTAAAATGTGAGCTGAGCGTGAGCTCAAGGTTTGTGAGCTTTTCCGGGCTGAGCGTGAGCGTGAGCTTTTCAATTTTTATGTGAGCTGAGCGTGAGCTATGCCAAGCTCAGCTCACATAGCTCGATTGACACCTCTATATTGGGTACCTAATTTTATTTTATTTTTAATACTTGGCCCTTCTTCCCAAATTTACCAAAACCCTCACTGCTACCTTCTTCTTTCTTCTCTTCCCACATCGAGCCACCACCACCTCCCATCTCGTTACCCAATCCCTGCCCCCACCTATACCAAAGAGTACCAAATCTGCCAAAAAATGACTGCTTGAAGATTTGGAGAGGCGTGGTGAAGGTGATAGCCTAGCAAAAATACCTAAGAACAATTAGATATTCTTAGGAAATTGGTCTGCATTTTGCATATTGCTTTGCAAGAGTCCTTTTTGTTCAAGAATTCTGATGGTTTCAGATGCAAAACATCTCTGTTAGGTTAATTATGTACTGCAAACTAATCTACATTTTGTTTAGTACTTTGACTGATATGTATTTTGTTTAATTTTTTTTTATGGTTTTAGCAGCAAAGCACTTGGTTAATCATGTAGTGCAAATTGATTAGCTTTTTGCTTATTGCTTTGACTTATATGTATTTTGTAAAACAGTTTCTAAAGGTTAGAAAGCAAAGAAAGCATTGTGAAATTTGTTATATGTGTCTGAAATATAGACCTAGAAGTGCTTTCATCATATGGATTGCTATTCTTGGTTAATCTTCAGGGGGTATGGGTGGGGGTTAGAGATTGGGTGGCGGGATGGGAGGTGGTGGCGGCGGCTCGAGGTGGGAGGAGAAGGAAGAAGAAGGTGGTGGAGGCTTTGATAAATTTGGGAAGAAGGGGTCAATTATTTAAAAAATAAATTGTGTACCCAATTAAATATAAAAATGTGATTTTAGGGTCTATTTGAAATTAATTTTATCTCTTACATATTTTTCCCTTCACCCTCCCTCATTTTGTGGCATTTTTAGTACTCATAAAATGTTTCATGGCAGAAAAAGCACGAAAAATGATTTGTGGCAAATATAGCACTTGTAACTAGTTTTGTGGCAGAAAAAACACGAAAACATGATTTGTGGCAGATATAGCACTCGTAACTAGTTTTGTGGCAGAAAAAGCTATTTGCTCTAAAATTGATGTTATAATATATTTACATAATTACATGTAAGTTACCTTCACATATTCCACCCATTTGGCTTCAGCCCCCTCAAAATCTCTCTCGTGTGTCCTGCTGTCGTATTTGAAGCATGGTTGCATCACAAGTGCCTGAAAATCTCAAAACCTTCTACGAAGTTTTGCCAAGTATGCATCGATAATTTCCATTGTAAAATAGCCGCCGGTAACGTAGTTCATGGCGTCCACAATTTCTTTGTACAAATCGGGCCAAAAAATTTCATCATATTTACCATCTAAATTAAATTGAAAACAAGTGTCTATTAACACCTCTTCGTATTCTAAAGGTCATTCCTTAGAAAAATCAACGACCCTGAATTTTTGAACAATTTTTTTTTAAAATTTGAAAAATTTGCCATTTAAGTTGAAATTTGGAGAGGTTAAGAAAAAATATTTGCTTGGGAGATTTGAATGCCTTCAAATGGGAGAATAAAATTTCAAAGATTTAAATGTTGTAGAGAGTTTGGTGAGGTTATTTACATATATAAATTGTGTGTGAAAATATTCAAAACATTGAAAATTTGAATTTTTTTGAAATTATTTTTGAAATTATTCCGGAATTGACAACTCTCTGAAAATGTCAGAAATGAGAAATGATATGCCAAATCCGTTCTCATTTCAGTCTTCAATTATTCAAAAGGTTGTGAGAAAAGACTAGACACTGCAAAAACGCCGCCATTTGAGAATGAATTTCACAAATCCGTTTTGGGTTGAGAACAGATTTGAAATCCGTTCTTGCCAAAAATATTTGCCAAAAAAAAAGAGACTGTTATAATTGACCCATTATGACAAAACATGGTCAGTCCAAGACAAAGCCTAAAAGGCCATTACCACCATTGACTAATTGCAACTTCCGCTCTCTGTTCAAAATTGAATATCCACTCTTGTACGCAATTTGGATAAGGGAGTAGAAATTCAATTCGTTCAAATATAACATATTTAAATCTCCAAATTCAGAAAACGTCTCAAATAATGTATTAATCCAATCTCCAAACTTAGAAAAACAGCAACTAAAAGGACCAACCAATGTGTTTTTTTTTTTTTTGGGGGGGTAGAAACCAACCAATGTGTTATTATTTCTAGACTATGGATATACAAACCCCAACATCTCAAACAAATCATCACATTTACAAAGTGAAAGAATAAATAAAACAAAAATGTCATCTCAAAGAGCAATACATACACATTATTCACACAAGTAGATGGAAAATACTTTGCAGAACAATCATTAAAGACATCTTTCATCCATGAAACTATAACTAGTCCATTTTTTAACTCCCCAACTTTTTTGCTACATAAACACCACCAGCACGATAAACGTTCTTCCGTGCCTTAAACCACGATGAATAATTAGAGGTACTTAAGGGTCGGAAAGATGAACAACGGAAGAAATAGTGTGTGAGAGAAGCTTACAACAAATGCACCGGTAGATAAGTGAAAGTAAGGCCGAATGTTTTTTTTTGCTCTGGATTGTCCTTGCATTGCGTCAACCAAAGCGGATGACAATGCAAGATATATCGTCCTTGCTCTTTCTGGCCAATGCTTCTGTGGTTAAACGTTTAGCTGCTATTCGAGGATCTTTGATTGATCTCACCATATCAACTGCCTCTTGATTCTTCATCACCTACAAGAGAACAACACACCTTTAGATTGAAATGGATCACAATTTGAATGTTTGAAGGGAACTCAATTTTCGACTTCATAATATTAGATGGACATCCACTATTCATACACTGCTTGCCCAGTCTCATACCCCAACCAAAAAAGAAAGAAAAAGAAAAGCCCGTCAAATAATAACATAAAATGAATTCCTCGTGTCAACTGTGTAAATGAAAAATATGATAATCAATACCTAAAGAGCTGCATGATAATTTCCCCCATTTACTCCGATTAAGAAAAAGAAGTATAAAAAGATATATCATCAAGACGGTAAAAGCAACCAACCTTCCATAGGCCATCACTAGCCAAAATAACAAATTCAATAGATGAATCAATAGGTACAGGCCGAACATCAGGTTCAGAGCTTAAGTGTGCTTTAAGGCTCTGATCTCCAAAAGCACGTGCAACTGCAAGTTGGCCATTGACCCGAGGCACATCTCCTGCAATAGGGAGCTTATGTTTTCATTCAATTACGAAAGATGATTTTTGTAGAATGTCTTTCGATTCGACAGACATCAAATGTTCAAAATAAAGTATATAACTATATATTAAGAAGAAAGATTTGTGAACAAAACTACAAAACGATATGAAAGTTTTACCAGGAAAACTTGTCACAAATCCACCCCGTTTTTCGATTTTTCTCCGTTCAATGTGTGGTTCGTGGTCCACGGTGAGTTGATTAGCAGCACCCCTCTCACAAACAACGGCTCTCGAATCTCCAATGTTGGCAATCCATAAGTCTTTACCATCAATCACAATTGCTGTTACTGCGGTTGAACCACCAGGCCCCAGTTGCACAGAGTTCTCCAAGATAAAGTCATCGGTGGAACGATATGCACTCTTAATTGCAATCTCAGGGTGTTCCCAAAAATTAGGCTGTGTGGGAGTAATTCAAGCAAAGTACGGTTGGTTAATCATATTCGAGTTCAGGATGATTATAAAACATAAACCAGATTATCCACTTGTGACAAGCTTAAATTGTACGTAAATATGCTTCTCATAATAACGGAGAGAAACAAATAAACCACACATGAAGAAGAAGAAGAATCCTCTAAACAAGGCATTCGACACACTTGGCGAGAAGAAACAAATATCTTAATAGTCAAAGATTCCTGTGATGCCATATTTTAAATAAACGAATAGCAACAGTGACGACATGATAAATCATTAGGGATAGACTAACATTTCCTGTAAACATTCGCGACAGAAGTCAAAGAACCATAAATTTATGTCCGAAATGGTAAACTGAAAACTAACTCCCATCTATCAGTATGTTATGACTGGATACGGAAGGATGATTTTAATATTGTTTATCTGCAACAAAAGATGCATAAATCTTCAAATCAAGATTTGGTACGCAACGAGACAGATGAGACGCGATCAATATTTTACCTGCTCAAGTATGTTATTGAAGAGATTATCTTTCAAATAACTCGGGACGCGATCACCGAGATGGCCATCAAAGATTGCAAACAACCCCAGTTCATGACCATTTTTTTTCCTGTACTCAGCAACATGGTAATCTTCCATGTCATGTCCTGATTGCCCTTCCACCAAGCTAAATCCATGTGCAATTTTGTTGACAGATAATTTAGAATTACTCTTCCCTTTACCAGTGTCTGGTGGAGATGTATCAAGACAAGCAGCTCTCTGTAATCTCAGAAAAAACAACTTAGTGAAGATCGCAAATAGTATAAAATAACTACATCAGAGGATTAATTTCTACCTCCAATAGTCCTAAGACAGAGATTAGCAGCATGACCTATTACTTCTCTACTTTGACACCGTTTTATGAGTAAACTCAATTAATCTTTTCACCGAGTCTGTGAGCATACACACAAGTACAATTTGTAAAGATGATAAAAGCTCCTTTAGATTGTAAAAACCTCGAAGACTAGAGTTTGTCATAAAGAATCCTTAACAAAACAAATCTTCTCATGGTCCCTATTGGTGTTAGAGGAAGATGCAGGAAAGTGCAATCTTTTTTTAGAGTACACCCTCTTAATCTGCAGGACTTTAAGAACTCAAACTGATATTGCTATTAACTACTATATATTTATTCATCAAAAAAAAAAAAAAAAATTAACTACTATATATTCAACTACACTCCAAAAATAAGAATCAATGTTACATGGACTCGCATACGGGTGTCGGATACGTGTATATATCCAAGTGTCAGGTGCTTATACCTTTAAAAGTAAGGACACAATGACACTTCTAGGAACTCGGACACAAGTACGTGAACACGAAAATAATCAGGACCATACAAGGAAATTAACAAATTAACTACTTTTTGTAGAGGGAATATGCCTTAATTTGGGAAATATGCCTCTATTATCCTCCTCACTATAGGCAAGATGCGGAAGATCACCATTGGAGTTGCACATAGTGTCCGTCAAAGTACCCAATATTTTTTTACCATATCCGATAAGGATCCTAGACCCACACCCATGTCGTATCGTGTCAGATGGTGCGGCAGCCAAAACAAAGAGTTCCGGTAACATAGATAATAATAGATTCTATGACCTAGCTTCATTCACCAGATATCAATTTTCAGGCAGATGAATAACATGTACAATTGGGCAATCAAATCAAGACTCAGAAGACTAGTGCAGTTGGCGAAGCAATTCAGTAAGGTTCAACACCTCTCTCCCTATAATAAATTTATTTTAAAAACAAAATCGAAGAAGGGCTACGGCACTTAGCGCAGCACTTCCAGACTCGGGTTCGACACCCGTCCCAAATAATTAAAATTAATTCAAAAAACTCATGAGGAGATATCAGGGGACAAAACTGATCACAGCAGAACTAGATCACCAGTAAACTTTAGAAGTATGAAATTATAGAGTCAAACTGACCCTCCCATCACCCAAATAAGTCAACGGATCACAAAAGAAGAAATCCAATAACATCATCTAAGGAAGGAATCCTTTTACTCCCAGATTGTTAGAAGCAAATACTCCATAAAGACAAGATTTCCCATCCAAACAAAGAAAAAACTTAACAAACTTTAACAAAAACAAATTTAATCAAGACAAAGAAAAACATAAATGATAAGGAAAAAAAAAAAGAAGGGGTACCTTGATCTTATTAAGCAAACCTCCACGGCCGGCTGCTACTGACCGGTTCTTCTCCATATCAAATCTCTTATATGCATAGAAAACAAACTCTTGTTTCCCTCTCAACTCCTTCGATCAAATTAATTCCCACTTGATAATCAACAGCAAGAACAAAGATTGTTTGACTAACTCTAAGTAAAACCCTGAATATTTTTTCTGTATAAAATATGAAAAGAACAAATCTTTTTTATGGGTTTTTGTTGATTAAGTCAAAGAAGATTGATTGGAATTGAACCACTTTGCTTCAAGAACAGGGTGTGGGGGGCTAGCAGCTTATTGTAGGAAGAAGTTGAAAGGGAAATTTCCTATTTTTTAATTATTAAATTGTTTGTTTTTTTTTGGAGTTATCTAATAGAGGAAATTAGATAAAATTCTGTTCAGAAAGCGCGCGGAGTTGGTTGACGAATACCTGAGTCCACAGGGGAGAAATATGTGAATAATTGCGGCTTTTAAAATTCTTTAGTCAAACCCGTAAGAAAACTGCCTACGCGCAATTAATTTACTCTTATCAGCGCAAATGGACATTTCCATGTACATTCTATCTCATGTAAATGTTGTTTTCGATTAATGAAATATGAACTCAACACAAGTGTTATATGCCTTTAAAGTTTCTTTATTTTTTAATGGTTGCCTTTAAATATTGTCTCGCTTTTATCACATCCCATAACTTGGAGGTGACCAGACAGTGAGTCATCTACTAATGAGGCACCGAACCCTCAAACAGAAAGGACTAAATACAAAATAAAATTTCATTCATACTTAACTGAATCTCTAAGTCTTACATAAAACTTAACAGAATTCCAAAAGTCTTACAAAAGTAAACATAGGTTCTTACCACCCAAAAGGAATAACAAAGGTCCACAAGATAAAACATAATTAACTATTACATCAAAACTCAACCAAGCCTTTCCTCAACCCATGGTTCATCAACCTGATCAGCCACATGTTTACCTGCAAAATGTTAAGTAAAGGTTGAGCCACTACACTGGCTCAGTAAAGTCCCAACACCCTTGGGATGAAGCACCAGTTAGACCCTAAAACATATTCCCGTTCACCCAGAACTTGTGAAAATAATGCGTACTTGACTTAACTCGAAATACACTTTAAAACACTTGAAATGACTTGTAAAATGCTGTACATCAACATAAACTTACTATACTTGAAAACAGAACTGAACATAAAGCAAAGCTGGTAAAAAAAGTTAATTCGGTCGACCTAGCTAATAGTCCGGTCGACCGATATTGAGACAGGATTTTTTATCAAAAAGTGCGGATGAGGTACAGAGCACTTCGGTCGTCCTAAGCAGCTCCGGTCGAGTGGACAACCACCTGGATCGACCGACATCGATCACCAGTCATCCACAATTAGCCACAGTACTTTACTTTGGACGATCGGTTTAGTCCCTCGGTCGACCGAATCAATTTGTTTAGTTACTGAACATAGCAAAAACAGTACATTACAACATTGAAAACACATTTCTGAAATCCCCACAAAGGTTCCAACTCCAAAATACAGACTGCACATATCACATAAACACTTAAACACATACATAACATCTACTACATACTACTTATAATACTTGCCCCTTCTATGCTTGCCTCGGCAAAGCCTAATAACTTATTTTATGATTCTCATAGAGACTCAGCCTTCTAAGTCTGTTAAACTTGTCTCTACTTAGAGGCCTCGGCCCTCACCAGGCCTCGGATGGTGGCTTCTAGCCTCATGAGGTCTCGCATGACCTCGGTCAGCGGATTCCCGCAATGCCTCAGCCTTATGATAGTTATGGCGGTACACTTGAATTACATATTACACTACTAACTTCTGAATCTTCTAGCTAAACATAACTGAATAAACATATACATAATCACATAAATGAATAATTACATAAGAACATAGAACTTCCAACTAAACATAGAGATCACATAAGCACTTTCTACAATACTTCATCCATTTTGTGCAATAAAACCAATGAAGAAATCATAACATCAATTCTGAAAAAAATACTTCTTTCATGCTTTTGAATTAAAAAATAAGGGTGAAGGGTCCTTACCTTAGAAACTTAATTCAAAAACCTCAAAATGCACCAAAAAGTAGAAATTCCATATTTGTAGTACTGACTTCTCAAGGCTATAACTCCACGTACAAAACTTCAAACGCTATTCCGTCAAATCCTACGTGCATCTCTATCATTACTCTTCAAAACGCATTAAGAATCGTTGAAAATGGACACTGTTTACCATCTAAAAAGTGAAATCTCTCACAGTCTCACAGTTCTGCCAGAAAATCTCCTTTATTTCTTTTCTCTCTTCTCTTCTTTTCTAATTCTAACTTCCCTCTCTAAAAATCCTGCACTAGCTCCCCACTAACTTCCTTACAAAAATTGCTCCTCAACTTACTAACAAGCCCCCCTAAGGTCCTCCAACTCTCCAACTTATCAAATACGCCCCTCCAACTCTCCAGCTTATCAAATACGCCCCTCAACAATTAATGTACACAACATATGACATGCGGAAATCAATAAATACACGAAACTAAATGCTAGCATGCTAGACATGTAAGCACGAAAGGTTTCGGGTATCACAGCTTTCGCCAAGTGTGCAAGTCGGTATGACTATGGGCTAAAGCCCAGTCACTGGTCATCAGAATGTGTCTAAGTGCCCGAAGAGATAACCTTTGATAGTTGGTAAAATTTATACGCATTTTTTGGATCAATGGGGGCATTACTGCTGAAGTGACAATGATGAGAACTCATATACGGATGCTTCAAGGAATGATGGGGCTTGGACAATGTCTCAAAGGAAATTTAGGAATCAAGCTCTTACATCACATCACTCGTTTTGGAGACCCAAAGACTCTACATAATGAGAAATTTCATCAACTTGGGTCAACATTAATTTCAGCTTTGAGGCAGTTTTTTGTAATGGGCATAACTTCCGATCTACTAATCCAATTGAGTTGATTCAAGATGCATTGAAAAGTTAAGAGACATATCTACAACTTTAATGAAGATAGATAGATTATATCAATTTGGAGTCCTAAATCATCTCTCAAGTTGCTACAATATGTTGTCCAATTTTTAGGCGATAATTATATTTTGTTGTCCAAGTTTAATTATTATTTAAATTTCAGTTTTTAATGTTTTTTTTTTTTTTTTAATTTCGAATTTTAGGCTTAAATAAGGACATGTCCATTAGTTATTTAATTTAAGCATTAGTATTTGTTTTTGGTAGTTACTGTATTTGTTCTTTAGTTAGAATCCAAATCGAATTAGGATGACTAGTTAGAGCTGGTCGAAAAGCCTTAGTATTTTTATTTTTGTTAGTTACTATATTTGTTCTTTAGTTAGAGTTCAAATCCAACTAGGATTTGAATACATTAGGGCTGGCTGAAATCATTTCTTATTCAAAGGAGGTTTCACCGACATTGTAACTTAGACTTGATATAATATAATTGTGAGGTTTATCCTTCATTCTTTGTGATTAAATTTCTTTAAGATTTTCTTTCCTTGTTATTGTATCAACTAGTTTAGATCCCTAGTTGTGGTGTTTCATCCTCCATTAGAGTAATTGTTGCCATGGTTGTTAGGTTTTTATCGTTGCTTAGAGGTCTTGGGTATAATTCTCTTAAAAGTTTTACTGACAGTGTGTCTAGGTGCTTATCGCTTCTTAGAGGTCTTCGTTGTGAGGTTCCACATGGTGTAGTTCAAGTTAGAGAAAGACCATTTCCATGCGTCTACTCTAGTTGTTGGGTCTTGGTGCTTATCGCTGCCAAGGTTCTTCATCAGTTCGGTATAGAGAAACGGTTGATCTATTTCTTGGTGTATCTTTATTACTTTATTGACAAAAAAATTAGGAACTTTCCTAATTTTACACATTTCCTTATTTTTCACCTTTCCTAAATTTTCACATTTCCTTATTTTTTTTCTATTCCTTGTCCAACTAGGTCTAGGAATTCTTTTCTTTCTTCTTCTTTTATTTTTAAATCGCGTAGAGTAGCCCTATTTGACAAAATTCTCGGTTGAAATTCAGCCTTCTAGAGTTGAAGTTCTTCATCAAACTTTTAGAAATTTGAAGGTGATTTATTCTCTAAATTTTGAGCGATGATAGTGGCATTATATCAACAACAACAAAAGATGGTTGAAGCAATGGAAAATAAATTTTTGAGAGATGTCGTGTATCTACAACAACAAACGTTAATGGAACTAATGACTGGTATAAACAAGAGATTAACCTCTCTTGAAATTTCTTATATGTCGCAGACTCCCCAAAGGATACCTATGTGTCGTAGAAGAAGTCGTTGGTTGATAATGAGGGATACGAGATACCTTCTTTGGCCGAACTTGTCCAACAATTGGCTACGAAACAAGAGACAATATTAAATGATGAGGAAAGAGTGGTGAGTGGTGAATTGCAAGCTGAGTAACCATTCCCTTGAGATAATTCAGAAATAATTGGCCATTTTAGGCCCATTAGCATATGCATTACTCCCTCCATTCCTAAATATAAGACTCTTTAGACAATTTGAGAAAATTAAGGAAGTTGTCCATTCCACCTAAACTTCCAATATTACCCCATCCTCCCTCTCTTTCTCTCTCACTTCTATATTATAAAGAAAGGAAAATGTTGAGGGTATAATTGAAATGAATTGTTGACACCTAACAAAAGAACCTTAAACGACAATTAATTTGGACTCCTAGATTTCTCCTAAACGACAATTAATAAGGAATGGAGGGAGTACCATTTACAAAACATGTACCAAAATTTTAGTTAACAAAATATGAATTCTCCTTAACAAAATTATTAGCCCTGCTCAAAGTAGCTTTCTACCTGGCAGGGGAGCCTCTAATAATGATTTCATTGCCTCTGAAATTTTAGATAGTTTCAAAGCAAAAAAAAATGCCAAACGTGCTTACATGGCTAAAAAAATCGATATAGAAAATACTTATGATGACTAGAATGGTCTTTTATTCACTCCATGCTCGTATATTTCAATTTTGCCCAAAACTAATCAAGCTTATCATGTCACGTCTCACCACCTCCTCTCACTCATATCTAATTAATGGATCCCTCCCCTTTATTTTTCCCCTCCTGTGGCATCTAGCAACGTGATCCATTATCACCCTATCTTTTTATTTTATATATGGAATATTTAGCCGTTCTTATTGAAAAAATAGTCATTCAAAACACTTGAAAATCAATCAAAGGTACAAGAAATTCTTACCAATCTCTCACTTAGTATTTGTAGATGATTTTCTACTATTTTTCAGAGCTGGTCGGAATAATGCCTCCACCATTGCCACTATCCTTATCACTTTTTGCAATTTATTTGGACAAAAAATAATTTTGAAAAATAAAAAATCACATTTTCAAACAATATCCCCACTCTGGCTGGCTCTATTAGCTCCTGCCTTAACATCATGATAGGCAAACATCTGGGAAACTATCTTTTCTTTCCTTTAACTAATGACCGTGTCAACGATGTTACCTTCCAGAAACTAGTAGACAATATGACAACTAGACTAGCCTCTCAGAAAAGTGTGATACCCGTAACTTTTTGCTTACATGTTATTTTGCATGTAATTAATTTTTGTGTGACTTATTGCGTAGGTGTATTTTATTTTGTGTCATTACATGTTTACATGCCTATTTAATTTTTACAACTTGTTGCGTGTTACGTTTTTGTACGTTTTTGTGAGGGGCATTTCGTACGCGTACCGTATTTGAGAGACCTAGTAGTAATTCACTCAGATGAGTAATTAATTGGATTAATTATATAAATATGTTGGATACTAATTTGTAATTGTTTTAGGATTAATTATACGTGAATTATTGCATAAATTGTTGAGTTTACGAGTCAATTGCACGTATTGTGTTTATCGTCTTATTAATTAGATTTTTGTCTTGAACTTGGCTAATTTTACTGACAATATTATCTGAATTATTTTTACTGTTTATCTAATTCGTCGTATATATATAATTGTATATCATTATTGCGAATCATTAATCGTGTTTGTTTATTGTTGAACTTACCTAATTGTTTTATCGCTTTGGCCTCTTAATTGGATAATACTTAGGGTCGTCCTAATTGGTCTCGTCGTTTTTAGTCCTATGTGGTTTTGGTCGACCGAGTCGTCGCCCTATTTTGAGCTCGTGTCTAGAATCTACTAAATGACAAGACTCGTTCCAACTTTATTCAATGGTGGGATTTTGATTGCACCCATGTGCAAGATTTCTGATAAAGTTGAGCCTAAATGGCCAATCCCAGAAATCTTAACATTTATTGCAATATTTGCCCCAAGTTTACCGATTGTTCCAACAGCTGAGTTCAGGTCGGGTCAAATTGGGTCGGGTGGTGTTGGGTTTAAAATGGGTGCAGGTCTATCATTGCAAAATTCCAAAAATACCCATCAGACAACCATAGTTGACTAACTACAAAATTTAAATTGACAGTTGACCAGGCCACTTTTTGACGGAAGGATGGACATCACCAATCATAAATTATTTTTGGATTGACCGGTGTAAAAATATTGTTTTTGGACCTAACGTCAAAAAAGTAAATTGTTTTTGGACCTGGGGCGCAAATTTTCCTACTAAAAAATTACGAAAATTTGGGAGGGCCTACCTGGCTCCGCCAGCCAATTTGTGTTTCACATAAAGGAACAAAGTTATTTTCTCTTCCTTTCGTTAACTTGTAGCTATTTCGCAGCTACTAAAACTCTATGCAATGATCCAGATACATTTTCTGATGTCATTTTGGCGGGAAAAACAAGAAAATTATACCAAGCTGGTTTGTGAGACATTCAGCGGGCACGCACTGAAAATGGAGAAATTAGGTATAATGCATGTTTGTTTCCTAATCCAACCCAGTAAATGTCTCGAATGTTTTATTTACCTGTGTATTCTTTTAAAAGTTAAAAAGTTTTCGAGCATGTAACCATATATTGTAGAAATCGAGAGAAACTATTTAACATAAACTACTCATGTCCCTGTTTTAACAAAATAGTAAAATTGTAAGAGATTTAGAAAATGGATAGAGGGTTGCAAGTTCTTTGACCCGTCTTGATGAACATCAAGGATTTTAAAAGAAACAGTGCATGAAATCAAGAATATATTGAGGTTGGAAGGATGAGGAATTGTGTTTCGTACTGAAAAGTAATTAACCTAATGGGGATGATGATCATGGGAATCGAAATAACAAACTAACTAAGAAACTATTGAACACAGTCAGAATTTCTAACATTTACTACTAGAACGGTGTCGTTCAGGCCAGAGAGAGTTGCTGAAGAGCAAATTGATTTGGTGTGTATGTGAGTTGTGTTTTTTCTATCTGCTTCTCCACCTTTTATAGGTGAATGCGGCCGAATTCTTGACCCAGAAGTGATAATTTTGTGAGAGTCCCCTGTTAATCATGCCTCTTTGTGAGCTTATCTTCTACTCCCTCCATCTCAAAATAGTGTTAACATTTGCACTTTAGAATTTTTCCATAATAATGTTAACATTTGCAATATCAATGAATATTTAATAAACTTTTACAATTTTTACCCATTTTCTTACTCTTCTTCTAAATACTATTCCAAATTCCAATGAATAGCTATGAGGATATATTAGTTTTTTTTATTTATTTTGACTCTTATTGTTTTTAGAATTTTCTTAATCTGTATGAAAAATTTAGAGAAAATGGCCCCAGACGTCCCCCCAACTATTTCAGTTTAGCCTCGTAAATCCCCGTTTGTTTATTTCAGCATAAAGAATACTCCAACAAATTATGGGTAGCCTGTAGAGTCCTTGCCACCACATTCGCAGCGGAATCCGGCCAAATTGACACACGTGCACTACACATGCATTTAACCCAAGGGTAAAATGGTCTTTTTCTCTCTAAAATTAAAATAAAAAAAAGAAATATATTTGGGGGCTTTCTCCACAAATCAGGAGAAATCCATCATCATCATCGCCACCCTTCCACCGCCACCACATCCACCGTCTACTGTTACTGCCCTAGCTACACCACCAGACCTTGCCACCACCAGACTCCCATCTTCTCCACCACCACCATCCCCATCCTATTCAGTCTCAACTCTACTCAAATCCACCCACCCTGCCCCACCCAAACCTTGCTTCAGTTATGGGGCACCTCTTTTCTGCAATCTTGCTAAGAATTTTGAATGTTGCTGTAATTTTCAATTCCAAGCCATGAATTCTTGAAAAAATTCACTCCAAAAGTATCAAGAATTGTTTTCAAGGAATGCTTCCAGGTAAAATTCTCTCTCTTTTTTTAAAATGCTTCCAGAGCTGAAATGGTAGCTAGTTCCATCGCTTTTTTCTATAATAGTTTCAGATGGACCACGAAGAACGATAACCGGGTTGAAAGGAGAAGAGCGGTCGCCGGTTCGATTACGACGGCTCTGGCGAAATCTGAAATTGTTAACAGAGTCAGATCTCTTGGAAACTCCTGTAACGGCGATTGTTAACACCGGTCGCAGTGTGGGCAGACAATGTTGTGGTCCGACTAGACCCAAACAAATCGGGTGCAGCGGTAGCACCAATAAGAAGCTGTGGTAGCACCAAACGGGTAATATAACGGGTCGGGTTTGAGGAGGACAATTTTACCCTTGGGTTAAATGCATGTGCAGTGCACATGTGTCAATTTGGTCGGATTCCACCGCGAATGTGGTGGTAAGGACTCTACCGGTTGTCCGTAAATTGTTGGAGGATTCATGCTAAAATAAACAAACGGGGATTTATGAGACTAATCATCACTATCTCATCATCAAACGACCCAACAACCAAGATCAGTTAGCACAAAGATGACAAAAAACATCGTCAACACCACAAGTAGGCCAAAAGATACTTTCAACAAATTTTGAGGAACTTGCAAATATTGTTAAAAAGCTATATGGTTAACCTTCATAATGAAGTCTGCAAAGTTTGAAAATACAGAGCTGGATTTCAGAAGCTATACCAAGGAGAGCATGATTATAATGTCGAGCAATGAAGTCGAGGTGCTCGGAAATGCACTATCATTGCTAGCTGCTAGTATTAACATGTTAATCTATTAACAGATTACCACATACCACACTAATCTCCGAGTCAGTAGCCACCATTTTCAAAAAAAATGCAGATCCTGAGCAACGAAATCTCCCTGCCCGAGCGACTAAATACTCAGTGATACATGTGCAGGTTGAAAATATCAAGTTACATCATAGGGAGATGTCATTTCTTTTTCCTCCTGTGCTTAGGCTTCACAGCATCTTCCAAGGTCTTATTCTTCTTTGTTTCCAGTACAGTTCCAGCCATTTCATCTGATGAAGCTGCAGCATTGCTTTCTGCAAATGATTGATGTGATTCTCTATCATTTTGAGAATGATATATTGCTCGTTCTGGCTTCTCAACGGGAAGTACTCCCCCTACAAGTTGGACAAAAAAAGTTTCATAAATAAAAAATTTAAAAAAATCGTAAATATTTTATTCAGGTTTAGGATCAAACTGGTCAAATTGAGAAAATAACACACTAAATGCTATTGCTAGTTCTTTTCCTGAGAAAATGCTAGTTCTAAACAATCATATCATATATCAGACATCACACATCACACACATATTAAAAGTGTCGATGTTAATTTGGTGATGTAGTTTTCACATTCCAATAATACCTTTGAATATTTGTATAATCTACAAAACAAAATCATTCTCTAATTCTACTATCAAACTGGTCAAATTGAGAAAATAACACACTAAATGCTATTGCTAGTTCTTTTCCTGAGAAAATGCTAGTTCTAAACAATCATATCATATATCAGACATCACACATCACACACATATTAAAAGTGTCGATGTTAATTTGGTGATGTAGTTTTCACATCCCAATAATACCTTTGAATATTTGTATAATCTACAAAACAAAATCATTCTCTAATTCTACTATGAAAAGGTCAAAAACGTTAATTAATATTATCATAATTAAGTAATGATTCCTAAACAAAGTTTTAACTAAATAAATCAGATTATAATAATGGAAGATTGTACTCGTATAATAAACCGTTGTATAAAAAGAAACTGACCTTAGCAATAAATCATTCTCTAATTCCACTACGAAAAGGTCAAAACAATTAATATTATCGCAAATAAATAATGATTCCTAAACAAAGTTGAACTAAATAAATCATATTATAATAATGAAAGATTTTATTTGTACAATAAACCGTTGTATAAAAGGAAACTGAAGTTCGCACTTGATGATACCAAAGTCCAATTTGAAAAATAATTTTACAAGGATGGGAGATCATATTGAAAGGGAATTTGCAAGACTGTGAAAGGAGAACCAATGTGCTAATTCCGGAAATTTGCCATTGAGGTTTTGGTAAGAAATTAGTAAGTAAATTTCCAACTAAAGTTAAATTAAATAAGTCATCATATATTATAAAAGGAAACTAAAAGTTCGTGCCCAGTGCACAAGGCTCTCACATTAGCAGGGTCTGATATATTAAAGGAAACTAATTATGTAAATTAATTAATAAATAGATTTTCAAATAAATTTCTTACCAAATATATTATAAAATAAAGAGATCTCGTAAATTAATTAATAAGTAAATCTCTAAAAACTTGTTACCAAATTACTGGGGACTTTATGAGTTATGTTATTGTTATTGTTTGTGTACATGATCATATATTATAAAAGAGAATGAATTCATAAATTAATCAATATAAGTTAATTTTCTAACAAAGTCAAGTCATAGATTATAAAAGGAAAGTGATTTCATTAATTAACGTATATCCTTTAAAAAAATCCAAAAAGACACTTGCAAATGTAGCTTGATCTTTCTTACTATATTAATAATATCTCGGATCATAAAACCTAAATTCCTACAACGTGCAAAGTATGTTTGCCTTAACTAGTAACGTATAAAGAAAATTACCAAAAACAACCCAAGGCACTCCAATCAAAACAGTCCAGAAAGGTATATAATGAACAGAAAAATGCTCAACTCTCAGTTGTTCCAATTGCACCATCTCAACATTAACGCTTAAAAACTTAGATTATGACTTGGATTGTCACCAACGCCCAAGAACGAAATTTCAGAATCACCTAATACTTCACTTTCTTTTATATCAAAATGAAGGCAAATACACTTTCTTTTAGAAACTCAGACACTACACCAAGACCATCAACATTATACATCAACAGATAAATCATGTCTGATCAGGAGTAAAAACATGATACAAGTAAAATACCTCTGGAAGCAAGAGAGACTCTCAATTCATCAGCATTGATGCCTTCTGAATATGGATCCCTGGAAGAAGAATATGACAAATTTCCATTTAAAAACATAAGCGCAATAATTCGAGTAATTGTTATCAAATAAAAAGGCTTGACAGCTCCCAAAAAGTTTCATAAAATAGAATTTGGCATAATAATACAAAGCAATTTCTCGAAAGTAATACATATTCCAATGTAAAAGAAGGAAATTCACGGTTATTACAGAGAACTTCTCAACTAGTAAGGATTCTCGAAAAAATCATAAAAGCTTTCCGTTCTCCAAACTGATTCAATAGATGATGATTAACTAGAAAAGTAAAGAAACATTTTGAAACCAGGTCTATATGTCAAAGCTAACCCATTTTATACATTAAGTCAAAACTTAATTTGTGTCGGAAAAGAAAATTCTTAAGAGGATACTATAACAATGAACAAGGTCAAAAGCAACATTTAATCATGATGGTTAATAAATCTACCAACTTGAAAGAGCACCAATAGAGGAGCTCTTTGTTTTGCCATCTCTCGGGTTAGTTCCTTCTTGTTTAGGTGATTGGATATCAACATCCATGTCGTCATTGTTATCGATACCACACTGCGCCAATTTTAACTCTATTTTTTTCCCTATCTGTTGCCTTGAGAAATCGCTAGGCTCACCAACATCTATTGCTGCAACAGCAGGATGCCGCTTAATCTTTCTTAGTGCTCTTTCTGTATTGTATGATTCAACCTGCATGCAATAAAAAGAAATGTAAGGAGAGGGAACACATGCCCGAGAAAAATTGAGACAATTTACTCCTAACAATGTTGACGGTGCTCAGTATAAACCCACACTCGGAATTTGAAATTCCAGAAGACTGGAAAATTAAGTGCAAGAATAGCCAATATAGGATACATGTCAATGCTGCATGTGCTGGGCGGAAAAATTACATGCCTAAAATGATCTGGAAATATATACTTACAGCTTCTTTTATCTTGGTTGTGATATCTGCAGCCTTCACTGAAGCAATCCGTAAACACTGCATAATGACACTCTGCAAGACACCTGCTCCTCCAGCCTTTTGTATAGCACAGACATCACCATTAGTATTAAGGGTTGCAGTCAATCTTCCTCCCATGACAGCCTCTTCAAAATGTGTTGGGTCTATAACCTAGTGACACCAATCACTTCAGCACCTGCAGAGCTCCAACGAAACAGGAGATGAAAGTAGGGGGGAAAAGGATTTAGTTCGCTTACCACCATGCCCTCCTCCCCAAGAAACGCAAAGGATACTGCTATTGGGAGATGATGTATAATCAAAGGAAGGGGCTCTCTTACCTGCCAAGATAAGATATATTTCAGATATTGTGGGGGAATTCAATCTTTTTGGCATGTAATAAGGATATTCATTGCTATATAACTAGCTACAACACATAGTTTCTAACTTCAACAACACAAAAGCTGTTCATTCCGATAACCATCAACCCAAAAGAAAATTGTAGCAAATAAAGCAAGGGAACCAAGTATGGTGCAAAGTTACCACAGAGGAACACACTTAACAAATTCACAAGAATCATAAGATGCAATTTCTTTAAGAACTTAGCTTCTCTTAGAGTTATGCCAACCAACATAAAGGAGAAACAGTAAATCCAAATATTCCTTGAAAAAAAAACGATGTATTCAATGCTTCAGAAAAACTATCCCGGTTGAGGAAAACAGAGACAAGCAAAGGGAAGACTTTGCGGTCTCGTCATGTATGCGTATTTGAATGAGGACCGGCCAAAAGGAGAATAAGCAAGGGAAACTTCAACAACCACCATAAGATAACTAGTAACTACTGGAAGCCAACAGACCCCCAAAGACAATGTTCATCTAGGAGCTGACTACCTTCGGAAGATAAAACTTGAGGAGTGGGTAAGAAGCGAGAGATAAATCCATCAATGGAAATGAAGTTGGCGACCAGCGGCTTAGTCAAGATGCACAAACTTATGAGATAGATAGATGAGATATTAAAATTATTGTCAATGTTATCAATAGCGGGCTATCGCAGAATAGCAGAGCGGAGCGGCCATATCTGCTACAGACTCATCCATAGCGGAGCGCATCAGTGTTGCGGGAATTGCGTCCACTATTGCGGCTAAAATAGCGGGAATAGCAGCTTTATTTAGATAAGATCTTACTAACCCCTTTTTCCCCTTTACAATAGTACAAAACTTATGGGTAAATTGGGCATTTTCTTGTATTTAATAACTTTGGTTATGTTTT
Organism: Vinca minor; assembly: GCA_026122235.1. NCBI lineage: Eukaryota > Viridiplantae > Streptophyta > Magnoliopsida > Gentianales > Apocynaceae > Vinca > Vinca minor. Next base: position 8,152,023 of record JAOCZM010000201.1, on the reverse strand, counting down.
ATCTTGGATTTAATTACTTTAGTTATGTTTTTTTATCTTGGATTCAATGGTTGTGTTTTCCTTGTTTTTAATTTTTGTTAATTATTTATATTAAATTTCAAATAGCTCAGCTACCGCTATAGCGTTTTTAGGATCGGCCGCTACGCGACGCTATACGGGATTGACAACACTGATTATTCTACAGATAAAACTTAACACCACTCAAGCTGATTAAAGCATTTAAAGTCATCATGTCTATGAAAGAACCTAAAAAAATAATGATCAATTCTATTGAAACCATAGGATAGCTTGATTCTGCCGTAAACGGGAAATAGTTTCCCTATAATTAATAATCTTAAATGAACAAGCCAATTAAACTATTTGGTAACCAAAAACCAGAAAATAACATGCTGAAATATGGTTAACCTAAAAGAGGAATATCAATAGAAGACCAGAACCTCAGGTGGATGCACTATCACTTCCCGACCATCGTCTGCTTCAACTGTGCATTCTGGTCTCCGGAATGTCAAGAGAGCAGCTAAAGCAGCAACATTGGCAGCATCAACAAGATTGCTATTTCGAACAAAAGTGAAAGAAAAATGGAAATAACTTCAGACTTTGAATATAGCATAAGCCAATTAATGATGCTGAATTACAAAAATAGCTTCACGACTTACCCTCCATTGTCTACAATGTGAAGATCAATAAGAATGGACCATACAAATTTCCCCGCTTTAACACAAAGGGATTCTGTATCTATGGCTCTACTTTCTCTGCAAGTTTGTTTTCAAACTTCATCATATTAATAAGTATTTCATAACAAATACAAATCACTTCTTGAAAAACTACATGCTCATATGCCAAAATTTTCTCATGAAAGATGCATTTGACCACCTGGTAACTTTATCCTTTTCAAGTTTCCAATTTTTTGGCAAAATTCAAATGCTTGAAAAATCACTTTTTGAACTATGCTATCTAAAGAAGGCAAGGGGTCTTGGATTAAATTCATTTTGAAAAAAATTCAGCTTTTCTTCAAAAAGCCAACTCTGACCCCACATTTCTCCCACAACAATCAATTTGAACCTGCAAAAAATTGATAACTACCTCCAACCCCCCACCCCTCCCCCACAAAGGGGGGGGGGGAACCTGATAATCCACGTGTACCCCAAGTTTATCAATTTAGATGACTAAGACCTGAACAAGATGATATTAGTGTTTTCCTAGTTAAAATAAAATTACATGACCAGTTTGTTAGCCAGAAATAAATAATTAAATAACAATAGAAAATGAAGTTCACCTTAAGCCACGGTCTACTATGCGTCCCAACTCAACAGCAGATTCCCCAGGACGACCCGCTTCAAAAGAAGGATCAGCCATCGGAGAAAACTCTGTGAAGACTGAAAGACTTCCTTCGTTGGGCCGATCCCTGTAAGGCTCCACAAGTTGAGAAGTAACAAATCCCAGAACATGGGTTTGGCCTAGATGCACCTCTGACGAGCCGTCTTCTCTGCATTGAGTGTTCATAACAATCCATGTTTTAACTATATATTTGATAATTTCAATGCAAGTATGTCTCATCAAGGTGACGTGTGCAACTGGATACACACTATGAATGTAACACAAAAATACTCCAATTCTTCATCTTCAATTACATAAACTCTAGATGCTAGCAAACTTTTCCAAATAACAAATGTTTAAAAAGTATCCCACTAGAAGTTTCAACATGATTATCATATAACTGAACCAGAACTCTGATATTTGTAAGTGTGAATATATCCTAAAATGAACTCACTTCATTCTCTCTTAAAGGAGAGTATCAAGTAGTATGTACCGTGTCTTAGGTTGAGCTTTGACATAATTAAGTCTCAATCGGTCCAATGCATAGGCAAACTAGGAAGATGCATTCAAATGTTTAAAAAGTATCCCACTAGAAGTTTCCACTATAAAACATAAAACATATGATGCGTTCAATGAGGAGAAACAGTCAATACAATCTTCATCTCCATACAAGTGTAAATACATCCACATAGTATGTAAAGAGTAATGACTCTCACCTACCAAACTTGATAGTTAATTCTCTATAGTCAAAAAGACGTCTACCATCTATTCTGAGATCCGAGCGCATGGCTGTCTCAATAAATTTCTTCTCATTCACAGTCATCTTCCAAGTATTAGCCAATCTTTGCTCCATTGATTATCGAGCTACGCGCCTTCCTAACATTTCATGGAATTAAAAAAAAAAAGTAATTCACTAAACTATAAAGCTAGAGAGAGAGAGAGAGCATACAACTATAAGTAGGTCAAGTAGAAAGCTAAAGAAAAAAATCATGATATTTGTCAAAATTCCGATCTAGTCGGTCAAAAATCGGGGGAAAAGACAAAGAGCGAGAGAAAGACACGTACCTGTAGCAACCACGATCGGGCGGCGGTGGCGGTGACGGTGACGGGAGCAGTGAGGTGTTCGCGGAAGGGGAGAACGGAGAGAGAGAATAAGAGGAAGAGGAAGAAAGGAGAGAGAAGAAAGAGGAAGAAGTCGGAGAGAGACGGTGGCGGTTGTCGGAGAAGAAGAAGAAGAAACGGTGGTGGCAGCGGGGAGTGGCGCCGCTTCTGAGGAGAAAAAAAAAGGAGGAAGGAAATGTTTAGGAGGTTAGGTAGGAGTATTTATATAGTCAGGACTAAAAGTGCAATTAAAATATTAGCACATAAAATCCCATAAAATACTTATATTACAAAAAAGTCCTAAATGGCCTACTTTATATTTTTAATATTTAATTAGACCAAAAATATAAAACAAAACATTTCCGAAAATGATTAAAATAAAATATATTTAATATTTAGGGTCGCCGACTACTCCCCGACTAGGCCGACTAGTCGCTAGTCCCCTGTCTGCCGACCGACTAGCGACTAGCGACTTCTGCAACATTGATTTGTAGAGGTGTCACATAGCTCGAAAAAATGTGAGCGTGAGCTCAATATTCAAGCTCGAATTTTATGTGAGCTAAGTGTAAGCTTGACCCCACTTGGCCCGAAAAAAGCTTGAACCCAAATAAGAATAATATAATTAAAATATTATATATAAATATAATAATACTAATTAAAAAAAGACCTATAAATTGGCATTCATTGAAGAATTCTTTAAATTTAGTGAAGAGGAAGAAGTAATGCATTGTAAGAGTGAACTAGATGTTTATTTTGAGGAAAAACTTTAGCCAACAAAGAGTGGTAGTGTTGATGACGACTTTATTATCTCGGATTATTGGAAACCAAATGCTCTTAAATTCCCTATTTTATTTATAATGCCAAGAGTTAAGTGCAGGAGTTTTCTTATTTTTTTTTATATAAGACTCATTTTATTAGTATAACAAACAATTATGGAACTTCTGATTCTCTTGTTTTTCTCTATATATGACTTTTACAATTATGGGACTTCCGTTTCTTTTGTTTTGGGTTATACAAGATTTTTTGTTTACGTTGAATCTAGATTCTTTGACATTTGACCTTTGACCTTGCTATGTATTTATCTTTTGTTATCTTTTTATTAATTTATTTTGCTTCAAGAATTAAGTATCATTATATTATGTATATTTTTATTCTTGTCAGAATTTAGTTTCAATGCTCATTGTAGTATACTATTCTTGCTACAAGATTTTTGCTTTTTTGCTAATATAAATTTAGCTTGCTGAGCTCACATTAAAATATGAGCTGAGCGTGAGTTCAATATTTGTGAGCTTTTTCAGACTGAGCGTGAGCTAAGCTTTCTAATTTTTAGGTGAGCTGAGCTCAGCTCACATAGCTCGATTGACACCCCTAGATATTTGTAGGCATTATGACAAATGACTAAATATCTAGTCACAAATAGGAGTGTACATTCGGTTAGGTTTGGAAAACTCGGCCTTTTTTCCTTACAAAAGAAAATCTGAACCAAACCCACCTTCTTTCGGTTAGGAGATAATCGAACCTTTTAAAATAAAATAATAATCATAATGCGCTGTTAAGTATTAACTATTAAGTCAGTCTATCCAGTATGTTCATCCAAATACACAAGAATTCAAACCCATCACATACAATGGAAAAGGTACAACAACAACAAAACATTTCTAAGTTGAAAACATTAACAAAGTACATAAGCTCTCCGTGAAACTATAAAATTTCTAAGCCAATTATGATCATAATCTTCCAACCAAATTTCCAAAAAACAGGCAACTTGCTGTTTCTTTCTTATTGAAGACAAATAACCAATGGCTCAATACTGAAGACTGAGGAACTACATAGTTGGCTGACATTTTACTACTTTGACATATTACAATAATGGCCTGATTAAATCCTAAAGCATCACAACATAACATATTTGCAAGTCCATATGCAACTCAATCACATTAAAACGTGAAATATTTCATGCCCTTATCATTAGTTCAACTCTAATGTCCACGTAAATGCTTTAGATCCTCTGATGCCTTTTGTCTTTGATTTGAGAACATAGTTCCTCAGCAAACGTGACGGTATAGGGGACTACTGTTTCAGTGGTATTCCGTGAGCAACCACCTAGCGCATTCATTGTCAAATGTTAAGTCAGTCACCAATCCATATATTTAAGTCTCTAATACATCTGTTTTAGTGATACTCTATGAGCAGCCATTTTGTGCATTTATGTTATAATAGGAGATATTAAATATGTGTGATGTTTCTAATGGGAATTGATACCTAGTAGTGTAAATAAGAATGTGGGCCGACACCAGAGTCGGCTAGTTCACAGGTTATCATTTAGCATAAATAGGGATAATTAGGGAAAATTGATTCATTCAGATATTTTGTGATTTCAATTCCTTGTTTAGGGTTCTTTCTCTCTCTCACCTTCGTCATTTCCATTTCCTATAATTCCAAGCTTTTACAGCTTGTTAATGGTGGAATTGGAGATTCTTTTCTCTCTCTTCTCTATCTTCTCTCTAATTCTCTCTTTGCAACGTACACAACTGACCAACCCAAACTTCAGCTGCATTCTCCCAACACTTAGAATTCTTCCACTGTCAAGGACTGCAATGCAATGTTGTCCCCAATACTCCTGCAAACCAACTCCTTATTCCCCTCACACAGTCTAACTTCCTGTTTCTTGTAGTCCAATGTGACTGGACTATGCTCATTCAAGAAGTCACATCCCAGCAACATATCACTGCCCCCCAAAGTAAGGACATACAGGTCTTGACAATATGTCTGACCTTCAATCCTCCAATTCACCTTCCCCACACAGTCTCCATACTACATCCTTTCACCATTCCCTAGCACAATCAGCAAAGGTTTAGTATTTTCAACCTGCATGCCCAGTTGTTTGACCATCGGAGGGTCAATAAAACTGTGTGTACTTCCTAGGATCAATCAGGATAGACACTTGCTGGTTTTTCCCTAACACACCAAGAGGTCCTAAAGATCTTTCCCCCAGTTATGCCCCCCATGTCATTGACTGTGATGTGTGCCATTTCAGCAATCTCCTCTCCTACCAACATCCCGTCATCATCCAACTGAGACTGCAGCAGCTGCAACGCAGGTCCTCCACTACCTTCACCAGGGTCATCACAGAGGTAAATCATGTTTACCAAAGCCAATGAACAACTGTGTTGTGGTGAAAACTTATCACCACATTTAAAACACATATTCAATTCCCTCATCTGCATCTCCTCACTACTAATTCTTTTGAACTTGATAGGTTCTTTAAGGAAGGTTTAGGAGTGAAACTTGAAGAAGAGGAGGCTTTGAGTTAGATGTTGATGACAGTACATGAGTGGTTGTGGTTTTCTGAGAGTAGTTAGAATATTGGCTTCTTCCAGAAGACTTAGCTATACTCATCAAATGCATTTCTTGCTCAACAGCAAGTCTAAATGCCTCTAACAATGATCCTGGCCTATGCATACTCACTATGCCCCTTATCTCATCCTTTAGGCCACTCAGAAGCAGGTCCACAAAGTACTCAGGTGTGGCTTGAGTACCTGTGGTAACAAACACAGCCTTCAAGGTCTCAAACCTCTTCATGTAACTGTGCACATCTCCTAGCTGTTTGAGTTTGGAGAAGTCGCCAACTACACCTGAGATAGACTTGGCATCAAACCTGTTATACAATGACTGTACAAAAGCAGGCCAATTCTGTGTACCATGCTCTAACATAAAGCTATGTCCCCACATACAAGCTTCTCCCCTAAAATAAACCAAGGCAACATCTAACTTCAAAGGATCAGGGATTATGTGGATCCTGAAGTAGTGTTCTGCCTGTATCACCCACTCCCTAAGCATGCTACCCTCAAACTTGGGGAATTCAAGTTTACGTAACTTGAATTCTCCTCTCTATCATATACTAGCTCAAACCTATGCTCATCTACATGATTAGGTCTCAAATTAGCTACAGAATTGTAGTTATACCCATAGTCTGTCCTAAGAGGACGAAATTGAGGAGAATTAACAGACAACCTAGAGTTTTCACCAACATCTACCTTTTCCCTAGGATTCTGACTAATTTTCCCTATCTGTTCCATTACTTGTTGAACTTCTCTTAAGAATCTCTTTTCGGCGAAGAGATTTCTGAGTTCATTGAAGCCATAGCCTGCCTGAACTCATCGAATTGAGAATCGATTCTGATAATCAAACTCTCAGCATCAATTAACCTTCTGCTTTGATGTTCGACTGGAATTCGAAACTGAATTCACAGAAGATATAGCATCGAAAGAGAGAATTAGAGATAGAAAATAAGCTTCAATTCCACCGTTAACAAATTACAAGGAATGGAAATGACGAAAGTGAGAGAAAGAAACCTAAACAAGTAATTGAAATCATAAAATATCTTAATGAATCAATTTCCCCCAATTTCCCCTATTTATACTAAGTGATAACCCGCGAACTAGTCAGGCCCGGGTGATGACCCGTATTCTTATTTACAACACTAGGTATCGATTCCCATTACAAACATAGACATATTTAATATCTCTTATTATAACAATTTATTACAAATGTTAGATTTGACTTCTATCCCTCATGGCTCATACCCCAATTATCCGGGACTAAATAGATTATGTTATTGTTGTTATATCATTAGTTCAACTCTGGAACAATTTATCATTCCATTACTCTATTTTTTTCCCTTTTTACATTCATTTACTCTCTTAACCCGGAATTTTGTTCAAGAGGGAGGCCTTTGGTGCTACTACTAAAAAGCTTCAATAGCAGAAGCAGAAAAGTAAGTACTTACAGAAACCAAGCCAGAAAAAGAGCAAAGAAAAAATTGGAATTGGTGGAGTTGAAATAAGAAACAAGAGTTCAGGCGGCCGGACCTTCTTGCGCCGGTGACAGCTGCCGGACTTCCTTGGCGACGGCGTAGGGTAAAAGATTATGCGGCTAGGCGCAGGAGTTTTAATGAGAGCTTTTTCCTTTTTCTTTTTAAACTTATGGAGGTTAGGTTTTATTTGGGAGTACCAAAAATTTAGGAAGGAATGGAAATTTTAGAAATTATAACCAGTGAGCATTTTAGACCTTTTGTATAATTATTTGAGGGGCAATGCATTTAAGGCATTCCATATTATTACTGTTGGGAAAATTGCTGTGAGAATGTGGGTTAAGTACTTAATTGTAAAGTTTTGAAACTCGGACCCAGGGCCGGTCCTGACATTTCGGGGGCCCTGTTCGAAAACTAAAAATGCGGTCTTTCGTATGAACATTAAAATTTTCAACTTGTTACAATTTTTAAAATAAACGAAATATTACATTATAAAACTACAAAATATACTTTCTTCGAGCATTGGTGGAGGCAAAATCGTCAATAATTGGAGTAATGGACATGGATGGCTACATGGTAGCTTGGATATTTGAGGTGGGCTTAACATATAAACAGATTATACTTGAAAATTTTGGGGGCCCCTCTGTGCGGTTGCACCACCTCCATATGGGCTCGGGCCGGCCCTGCTCGGAACTGACTCGGAAAAAGTTATTGGGTTACGGGTCATTGGTAGGACCGGTGAGCAGACCGTCATCGATCCATTAATTGACCCAGTGACATCATAAATATTATAAATAAATAAATAATATATAATTATTATTTAAAATGAAATAAATGTCAAAGCTTAAAACACACCTATTATAAACTTGAAAATTAACAAAATGCTATGTAAATTCAGTCACAACTCATATTTCATTATAATAAAACTCCAATTAACCAATAAAGTCTCCAAACAAGATTAAATAATAAACATAAATAATAGGCAATCCAACAAAATAATAACAATCTCAACTAGAATAGCCAATTTTTTCTTTTTTTTAAAAAAAATTACAAAATATTAGACCCGTCCAGTTCTACTAAACCCATTTCGATTTCCGGGTTAGACGGTTCGACCGCCGGATTTTACCGGATTGAACAAGGAAAGCATGTTTTTTATCACTACCGATTTTGGGGGCCAAACCGGACCGTAAAGCATACCGATCGGTGATCCAACCGCTCCGACCGGCCGGTCTGGGTCAAGTTTAACAGAAAATGTTCGAGTAATCAATTGAAAAATGGATTAGATTGCAAGAGGGTTTAAATAATTAACCCTTATTATTGCAAAATGGATTAGATTTCACAACCCTTATTACTATTATCAATGTTATTATATTTGATAATGTAAATATACATATATTGTACTTGGGCAGTTAGACTTACAAAATAAATTCATACTCTTTTCTTATCTTTGTATAAACTATAATCTAGAATTAATAGTCAATTTGGTTATCAATTTATTTGCGTTTAGCCACTTTCATCATTTTTAAACATTTTTTAAGAGTCACCTACGTATGAAACGAACATATTATTGGAATTGTGAGTAGAGCTTTGGAATATGAAATAATTGTTCGCTCAAATGTTATCCTATGCTTAACTTGTATATCAGCATGACTTGTGATGCGATATTTCATGCCTACCTTACATGTCATATTTGTTACCTTAATTGGGTATATGGACTACTTGTTTAATTAGTTGCTTTTACGTATGAACTGTCTTGGGTATTAGATGGATCAGAATAAAGAAATCAGTGACGACTTTGACATGCCAATTACAGCATATGCTCGTCAAGATAAAAGGAGGAACCGACGTCAGTTTGTGGTTTTACCAATTTTTGTCGAAAACCGCTGCGTTGGGAGATACAAAGTTATTCGGAGAGAGTAAAAAATGTTAGAGGGTATTTTGAGAGAAATACCAAGTGGAAACTTATTATAAGAAGTTGACCAAAAGTTAATTTGAATTTTTAATCAATTTACATTAATTTTAATTATCCATAAACCATTACCCTGATTGTAATCCCTGGATTTTTTTTTGAAGCCCGACTGGGCGGTTGTCCCATGGAGGGGAGATAGAAGTGTCTCACAAGAGGAGGAGAAAACCCTAGAAAGGGAAATTTAAAGCATGCCCCCTGTATGAGAGGGTATCGAATCCTAGTAAATAAATGTATGAAAATATGTATGAGAACAGATGATTTTCATCCGATGGACTAAGGTGGTATTCATGGGGCAACTAGTTTTTAGGGTGGTTTTATGTCTTGCTTTATGATGTTAGAATGAGATTGTCCTGTTTTGTTGATGAGAAAATGAGCAAGTTCCAAGACTCAACTGCCTCTATACTGCCCAAAAGTAGCTCATCAAAGAGTGAATTTGCAAAGAATGATGGATTCAAAGAATGAATATTATTTGAATATTAAATTAGGATACATATAGAATTTGCAAAAAATGATGGAATTGGTTGGTGGACTAGGCAAAAATCGTTTGTCTTATTTTTGTACCCCAACTACTTACAACTCGTCACATATATATGTAATCCCTGGATTGAGTTGGAGGTTTTTATAAAAGCCTCCTTCTCTAGGCAAAACTGCCCAATTCGTTCACTGTATATTTTTCTGTCACTTTTCCGTCAACAGAGACATGTGCCTCACATGTGAGGTAATTTTTAAGGTATTTCAGGCATTTTAATATATTTTCCACAATGAAAACTTGGATGCTCAATTGTTAAAAATAAATATGAATACCAAATTTAAACTAACAAAAAAAAAAATCAATGAGTAGCCCGATGGTTGAGATTGCTCCTTCCCGAACGAGGTCCTGGGATCGATTCCTACTTCCCTTTCCCTAAAAACTAACAAAAAATATTACAAACTCATTTTCTCCATCTTCATCATCTCCCCTTTTCCACCACCAACACCGCCACCAACCACCAAAACCACTATCGACATATTTCCGCCAACACCATCTCTCCCGTCATTCACTAAGATCTCAACAGTGGGAGAAAGCTAATTGAGATCGCAGTCCAAATGCATATGATAAAAAAATCACTCAAACTCATAAAATTCCATTGAGAAATCAAACTCAATGGAAAGCTGTGTGATTAAATTCCATTGAAAAATCACTCAAACTCAGAAAAACGATCAAAACTTTCAAAGACTCATTATCCTCAAATACCCAAATTCGGCAAGATCAGTCTCTATTAACAAGAAAATCAAGAACTTGGGCCAAAAACTTTTGGGGGGTTTACATTAGACTGGCACTGATTTAACGAAAGCACAAAACATGGCACTGAAAATTTTTGAGAGAACATTTTTGTCCAGAACGGAAGTCCGACTTCCATTCCCAAAGAAACCCTAACCAACCCGTGACTTGGGGACGGAATTGCAACTTTCGTCCCCATATTCCTGTCCCTTTTGCACTGTCCAGTCTTTTCTCGAATTGCTTTTTTGACCCACACTTATTATTGAACGTAAATATCTGAACGCTTTGGTATTTTCCTTAAATTTTTGACCAATTTCTAGAGACTTGTCCAAAATATACATTATATTTAAAAAAAAATTGAATTTCAAATTCCATCTATAAATAACCTCACCACAATCAACAACATTCACAACTCTCAAACATAAAATTTCCTTACCCCTCTACCAAATTTCCTTCCCCTCCTAAAAAATATTTGTTCAAAATGACAAACTTTCCAGTATTTGTTCAAAAAGAAATGGTTACAAAATTTAGGGATGTTGATTTTACCAATGAGTGGCCTTCAGATTATAAACACGCGTTGATAGAAATTATATTTGATTTTAATACAAGAAGGTTACAACGATGAAAAAAGTTGGGCCGATTTGTATAGCAAAATTGTGTAAGCCATGAACTCTGTGACCGGCGGTTTTTTCACAACAGAGATGATCGATGCAGGGATGGCGAAACTACGAAGGCGGTTTTGGGATTTTGATGGACTTTTGCACCAACGATGGTTCACATACGACGATAGAACCAACAATGTTGATGTGAGTGGTGTTGAAGCACAGTGGGAGGAATATGTTGCGGTAAGTTACCAGTCATTTCAGCAAACATTTAAAATATAATTATTGATACCTTACATTTCGTGGTATTTTAAACTTACATCCAAGGACTAAGCGGTACAGGAGGAAAGGCGAATTCTGGTATAACCTACTTTGTTATATTTTTAGGTATGAAGGAAGAGCAACTGTGGACGGAGCCGGGTATCTTTCAAAATTCCATGAAGAGGTTACTCTTGAGGCTCCCCCTGACTACCCGGTGTCGGAAGCATCTCCAGCAGACTTCTGTTTGGAAACGGATTGCGCCTAATTTTCGAAAGAATTAGGGGTTTTTATGTAACTTGGGTGTAATTTTTTTCCAATGTAACTTTGTTTATATCAATTGATTGGGTGTTAATTATTTCGTGTCAAATTGACATTTGTATGATGTTTGATAGTGCAAAACTGTTGAAATTTATTTTTAAAAAAATGACAACACAAAAAAAAATGGACATGCAGGGAAAAACCTCTGCCATTTGGAAACGGAAGTGGATGGAAGTTCCACTTCCGTTTCCAAGGGACTGATATTTTTCCCCTTAAGACATTTCTGGCTTGATTTTGAGGGATAGAAAATCATATCCCTTCACCACCGAAACTGTCTATATATTCCAGCTACATTTCCTCCATATTTCTCCCTACAACCAACATCCTACCATCTTTTTTTTCCACCAAACCCATCTTACCTCAAGTTCCTATATTTTGTGTACAAAAATAATGGCTCTTGAATGTCCGATGAGATTGTATCTCCATTTCGACCACAATGTAGTGTACAAAAATAGTGGTTTCCCCCGATTTTAAGAGCCAAGCGAAAAAAGCATGGAAGTTATACAAAAACTTACATTCCAACAACTTTGCCACAGAATTTGTCGGCGCAAAGGAGTCGATTTTTCGAGTGTCATTGTTAGGCTAATAGTGATTCGTCCATTCTTAATGCCGACGTACAACATGGTGATGTACGATGTTGTTCATCTTAACGACGGAGAAGATCTACATGATTTGTGGGGAATCCAAACGGATTTCAAACTACAAGGGATTCATGTTGGTCATTTGTTGGAACCTCTAGAGAGACATGTTGATAGTTTTGTAATCCCAACAAGAATTTGCCCCACAATCACAATATGTTCTGGAATCCTATTTGTCGGAGTCTAATCCCATTCCAACCATGCCCCCACCTTGTAGTTACGAACCTATTATAGATAATTCGGTAATGGATTCCTTAGGTCCAATATCAGAAATTGACGGTGTTCCAGAAAGGGAAGACGACTTCGCAGACGATAGTGATGGAGAACACGAGGATGACGGGGTCGAGGAAGATGTAGAGGCAGCAAGTAATGAAGAGACAGTCGAAGAGCCTGAACCAACACCATCTACCTCCGCCCCAGTAATTCCACATTGGAATATGTCAACATACATCAACTATCATAATTTTGCCTGTTGGAATGATATGGGTTCCATGGAACCTGTTCCTGAACAGACATACAGGGAAAAAACAATTAAAATCTGGAATCTCGATTTCCCTAAAATGTGTTTGGGAATGCACTTCAAGGATAAACGGGAGGCAACGTTGTCAGTTAACGTGTGGCATGACAGGGTGGCCTTGAGGGAGTGGAAAAAAGACAGGAGCAGCAAACAGTGGTTCAGCGAGGTTTGTAGAAACTCAACAGAAAACAGCCGATACAGTTGGTACATTCGCGTTAACCATAGCAGGGTGGATGTAACGTGGAAGGTTACCAAGCTTAAAGAGTCCCACTATTGCTTGATGGACCATAACAAAAAATGCAACATGTCCTCCAGCTACATTGGGGTAAAGAATTTATACCTTGTACAGGCTGATCCTGAAATTTCTGTTAAATTAATTAGGGCCGATGTGTGAATAATATGAGTTTGAGTTGCACCTATAGAAAAGCTTGGTATGCCCACAGACATGCTATCGAAATACTTTTTGGTACTTAGAAATTAACGTTCCAAGTACTGCCACAGTACATGCGGGCACTACAGGATTCTAACCCGGGTGTTATAGTCAAATTTTCTTACCAGATGTTGATGCCCCTAAGGTGTTCAAGGCAATGTTCTGGACATTTAAACCGTTAGTTGACGGTTACAAGTGGTGCCGGCCCATAATTTCAATTGATGGCACACATCTTAAGGGGAATTATAAAGGGGTACTTTTGGTGGCAAGCACTCAGGATGCCAACAATCAAATTTTACCTCTGGCGTTTGCATTGGTCGAATCAGAGGCAATTTCAACTTGGTCTTGGTTCCTTAAAAACTTAAGGGACCAAGTTGTGAAAGAATTACAAGTTTGCCTTATCAGCGATCGCCATGCCCGCATTCTTAGTGTTGTGGTTAGCGTCCCAAGCTGGCAACCCCAATGGCAGTGCACCGCTATTACCTTAGGCATTTCAGATCCAATTTCCACACTCATTCAAAAAACAAAGAATTGAAAGATTATGTGTGGGCTGCTGCAACACAAAAGAAAAAGAGTAAGTATGATTTTTTTTCTTGAAGAATTAAACACAGAGATGAGAATGCATTTAACTGGTTGATGCAGCATCCTAAAGAGCTGTGGACTTTGGCATACGATGGGGGTAAGCGCTTCGGTTGCATGACAACTAACATGTCAGAGGCGCTTAACAGCGTTTTGAAACAGTCTAGGGCGCTACCTTTGAAAGCTCTTGTTGAGATGATATTTTTCAAGCTTGTACATTATTTTGACACACACCAAGAAGACGCGAATAGTTGTCAAACACCTTTCCCTAAGAGGATATGGGATCAGTACTTCACGTACGAACAAAAATCAACGAGTTTGACTGTGCAACGACACCACAGAGACCAGGGTATCTATAGAGTCACGTCCCGACATAGAGGACCTGGCGAAGGTGGAAAAATATACACGGTCAACCTATCAGCTTGTGCGTGTAACTGTGATAAGTGGTCTACTTATTCAACTCCATGCTCCCATGTCATTGTTGTGTCCAAATCGATCATGGATGATGCTTCTAAGTATATCCACCCTGTCTATTCTCTCGATCATTATAGTAATAAGTACAAGTCCATTTTATATCCTGTACTTGATCCCGTTCATTGGAGACCCCTCATTTTGATATGACACATCACACTCCTAACATGAAAGGTATGCAGGTGGGTCGACCTCAAAGGCGGAGATTTCAAATGCATATGGACACGGAGAACAGAGGTATTCAAAGAGCTAAGAAGCGCGGCCACTGTAAACTAGTCGGCCACAACCAGAAGACTTGCCCCATGTTAGCATCTCTTGACCAAGCACCCCATCCACAATGAATGTATTTAAATTTTACAATTTTGTAATAGTTTAGAATGTATATATTATCAATTTTGTAATAGTTATTTTTAATGTATTTTTTTTCCATTCAATATCCAAAAAATTGCAAACATTACAATGACTTAATGTTAAAGTTGACGTAATAAATTGGCAAAATGAATTTGTACATGGTCACCGGGGTGTAATAATTGTGCATGTGTAGTACTTCAGGGATTCCAAGCCGCATTCTAACACGCCATTGCATGTACTTTCTACATATCCACTGCACACGTGAAACCACACGTGAAACAACATCACAACCAATACCTATTAATGGAACGAATTTATTCTATAAAATTTAATAATAGAAAACATATCGGTTTAGAAAGTGCTGAATTGGTTTTGTCAATGTCTATTCGAAAAAATGACACATTACCAAATCAAAATATTACCATTTTTCTATCGGTTTGATATCCGACGGAAATTCTAAATTGGTGTCTGAAATACTCTTCCAAGGCGGGATCAATTTCACTATTCATTATCAAATTATATTAGGGGAGAAAGGTGTTTATGGAAATAAATTAGTAGAAGGGTTTGAATGAGTTGCAGGGTATGTTGATGTGAGAAAATGAGGTGAAGTTGTTGGGAATTTTGTTGGAGAATGGTTAGGATTTATAAGCCCCAAATAATTGCCCAAAAATGACTTACGGTGGATAAAAGTCTCGGCCACTTGGGGACGTAAGTTGGATTTCCGTCCCCAGTGTGGGTCAAAAAAGAAATTCGAGAAAAGACTGGACACTACAAAAAGGCAGGAATATGGGGACGGAAGTTACAATTCCGTCCCCAAGTCACGGGTTGGTTAGTGTTCCGGACAAAAATGTTCTCCCAAAATTTTTCAGTGCCATGTTTTGTACTTTCTGCTAAATCAGTGCCAGTCTAATGTAAAGAATTAATAGCCAAATTAGTCATCAACTAACTTCCGTCCTGCCACTTTCATCCTTTTCAAGTTTTTTTTTTTAACTTTTTTGGTCATCAATTTATTTTTGAACAACCAATTTCATCATTTTTAACTTTTTTCAGCCACTTTCACCCCCAAAGATTTTACGAGCAGCCATTTTGGTCATCCAATTATTTTCTAGTAGCCACTTTCATCATTTTTAACTTTTTTTAGCCACTTTCATCCCCAAAGATTTTACGAGCAGAGCAGCCATTTTTATCACTCTGTCAAATAATTGTCTAAAAATAGTTAAAATTGATGAAACTGTAGATCCACAACATTGCAGTTTGGAGTGAAATCACCATCTATCACCCCAAACTCAAACTTAAGATCTTGAAATTCATTTACTGTTCGTAAAAAATGTCTGCTCGTAAAATCTTTGGGGATGAAGAAAGTTAAAAAAAGTTAAAAATGATGAAAGTGACGGCTAGAAAATAATTTGATGATCAAAATGGCTGTTCGTAAAATATTTGGGGATGAAAGTGGCTGAAAAAAGTTGAAAAGGATGAAAGTGGCTGCTAGAAAATAATTTGATGACAAAAAAAGTTAAAAAAACTTGAAAAAGATGAAAATGGCAGGACGAAAGTCTAATTGATGACTAATTTGACTATTAATTCCTAATGCAAATCCCAAACTTTTATTAGTGCTCCCTTCCAAAGTTGGGATTTGGGAATTTTTGGTAGTCTCAGAACCCACCAAAGATGACTTTTTCTGTCTCTATCTACATAATATATTTTGGTATTGTTGAAGTAAAAAAGTTCTTTTGAAGAAATATAGGCGATTTGAATTGGGTTTTGCAATTGATGAAAATTGTCTAAACAAAAGAAAGTTCTTGGAGGAATCGAAATTGGAAGAAGAAGCAGAAGACCACTTTTCCAAGAACCCATTATTAAAATTGAAATTCAACAAATGCATATTATTCAATTATTATTCAATGAAAGCCTTAGTATAATTAAATTATACTGCCATTGAAATGAAATTCAAATTATTATTTTTTCTTCACATTTTAGCTATTGGGTTACTTAGAAAAGTAACTCCAAATGAATTATGACCACAAATTGATTTGTGGTGCCAAATTTGTTTTGCTGAATCCATATATTGTTCTTCCTGCAGATGAACTGGGGTTTTTTACAAGGAAGGAAAAAATGTTAAAGTTAGTGCTTGCCTCCTGCAAAATTTACATATCATAAAGTAGAAACATGGCTGCAAGCCCCGGATGGTAAGGTAGGAAGTTAAACCCATAAAGAAAGCAAAACCCATAGACGAGAGGAAATGGATTTAATAGAAATATTAGAGATGGTGTTGGCAAAAAAATAGGGATGGGAGTTGGCGGTGGCGGCCATGGTGGTGGAAAATGGAGAGAGGATGAAGACGGATGGTTTAGAATTTTTGTATTAATTTAAATTGGGTATTCATATTTATTTTGTTTAACAATTGAAAATTCAAGTTTTCATTGTTAGAAATATATTAAAATGTCTAAAATATCCTTAAAAATTACCTCTCACATGTGAGACACATGTCTCTGTTGACGGAAAAGTAACAAAAAAAAATAGACGGAAGTTCCTTATCGTCAGGACATAATATTATATTGTACGTAAAAATTTTAAAAAAATATTTGAGACTTTAAGCTCAATCTCAAAATAAATAATGGACAATTTAGGTTGTTTTGCCCTCTCTATAACATCAAAGAAAAAGCAGAGGTGAAGAAGAGCAGAAGCAAAGGATGTTGTTGGGTTCAATCATCCCCCAAATAACATCTTCTTCTTCTCCTTCATCTTCTTCATCCTCCAATTTCAATCTCCATAAATATGGCTTCTTCGAAAAACCCATTTCCTCAGTTCTCCTTTCTTCTCCCTCCTCATCTGTTCGCTTTTCTTCTTCTCTTCCTAAACCTTCCCTCAGGTTTTATTTTAATCTCCACATTAATTAATTCTACTCACAAACTTCAATTTCAATTTACTACATTCTTATTAATTTTTATGAATTCAGGTGTGCAGTTCTTGGTGCTGGCTTTGCTGGGTTATCTGTAGTTTGGCATTTGTTGCAAGTAACTAAACTCTCTCTCTCTCTCTCTCTCTCTCTCTCTCTCTCCATGCCTATGTTGATTATGATTTATATGCTAGACAAACTTGTTTGTAATAGAAATATTTGTTCTTTCGTTTTATTCGATTTTATTTTTGTTCTTGAGGTAACCCTGCTAAATTTGGTTTGATGCTTCATAATATATTTTAACAGAGCTTTGAGTTTAGTTGCACTTTTGAAAATGTTACTCCCTCTGTCCGGATTTGAATGACCCATTTGCCTTGTTGTATATTCGGAATTGAATGTCACATTTCTAAATTTAGCTAAAATTTCAGTGCAAATTTTCAATTGTATCCCAAGTGAAAGACAATCCTTAAATTTAAGCCAAAGTCAAAATGGAAAATTCAAATTTGGACGGAGGGAGTAATTTTAATTTAGAAATTTGACTTCTTTCAAAACAATCCATTTATCCCCATTGTAATTTTCTTTTTGGAGATTTTGTGGCTTAAGAAATTGTAGTGTAAGGCCAAGTTATATACTTTTCTCTCCGTCTGGAATTGAATATTCATTTTCTTATTCATTTATAAAGAGAAGTGATGATGCAAATCCGGACAGGGGAGTACTCTGGATTGTTTGTAGGAGGACGGGGATTGAGGGGTTGGATTGTTCATGATTGCATTATGATTTGAGTCCACATAATAATTCTTTTGTGTATTACTTGTGCCCCTACATTTTCTTTCTTTTGCCTCCCATGTTTCTGTGGTTGGTAAATTATAATTCTTTTGTGTATTACTTGTACCCCCGCCTTTTCTTTCTTTTGCCTTCCCTGTTTTTATTGTTGGTAAGTTTCCTTTCCAGAACAGTTCTAAGGAGCTGCAACTGTCAATTGATTTATATGATGAAATTGGCATCGGCGGAGGTGCATCGGGGGTGGCTGGTGGACTCCTCCACCCTTATTCTCCTAAAGGTTCGTGCCATCAAACATTGTGAGCAACTTCATTTATCTTAGTTATCATTTGTTTCATGGTCCCACCATGTTAGGCATTTTGGTCCTTCAAAGAATTGTACATCTTTTGTAATTTGATCTCGTTGTTCAATTTGCAGTTAAGCTTCTTTGGCGGGGTGCGGAGTGTTGGAGAGAAACTTTAAAGTTATTACATGCTGCTGAAGATGCAGAATGCTGCAAGTTAAATGGAGAAAATCAAGAACTAGTCCAAAGTTCTATTGTCAGGAGAAGGTTTGTTGTTTCTTCAAGCTTTGATTTTGAACATGTAACAATTACTAAAATGATCTGAGAATTTTCTGGAGTTAGGACTTAGGAACATATGAATTAAAAACTTGTATTTTCTAAAATGGATCGATTAAAATCCGTGCTAACTCTTGTATATGCACATATAAATATCATCCTACGCTTCTCTGTGAAGTAATTAAGTATTGTCTCTGATAGACATTCAAAATCTCACGGAAACAGAAACCATAATTTTGAAGTATTTGGACATTCTTTATTATATCCTTTTGTGAGCCAATTCGATTTGTTCTTTTACAATTGTATAATTTATGAAATTTTTTATTTCCTCTCAAGTAAAAAGTACCTTTTTCCTTTGAAATTTTATTTTGTGCTGAATTTTGATTGTTGATAATGTCTTGTAACACTATTTTATCAAACATACGCCAGTGATTTAATTTCACTAGTTTACGAGGTTAATATAGCAGGCACAGATTCGCCAATAGGCTTTTTCTTTTCATATTCTCTTTTCCTACAATGTAACTTTATTTCAAAACTCATATGACCTGACGGTTCTTTCTTTCTTACTTTTTTAGAGGTATCCTGAGACCAGCTACCAGTTCAAAGAACATGCAAATGATGAATGATGTAAGTTCCGTTCTAAAATCTAACTATATGAAGAAATTTTAGGACATGGTTGGTCCCTTAAGATAATGCATGTTCTTCCTATTAGTAGAATGCACATAACTGCCTTGCTAGTTGCAAGATAAAGTCATTGAACAAGGATGCTGTGGAAGATCTTGTGCCTGGGTTGTCTGCACCACTTGATATGGCCTTTTATATGCCAGAAGCTATCAGTGTCCATTCTCAGCGTTATCTTGAGGTTCAAGAAAATTTCTGGATCCCTTCTGTTTAGGGGGGAGGGGAAATCTGGATCCCTCTTACATTTCTTGACTTTACGTATCTTCTGCTCTCCCATTAGGCACTCTACTTGGCGTGTAAAAATTTAGTCCAAGATATGTCCAGTCGTGGTTTTTCTCGCAGAGAACTTAATTTCCAGAAGAGAGTGATCAACAATCTCCAAGTGTTTGCAGGTAATTTCTTTTGATTGCAACTCTAAAAAGCCACACAGGCGCACACAAAAGCCTGAAGATACGGACGTGTGTAATATGCCCTATCCTTAAATTCTTACTAGCTATAATATAATAAGATTTATTCAGCCTCTACTCATAAATTGGTGGTTTAGTCCTGTATGGTAACTGGACTGACTGACTTATAATATGGTTGTATTAGCCTTTCTATTCTTTTCTAGGTGATTGATGCTTTACGACTACCAGATGCGTATTGCATACCATTGATCATTACTTGTTTTGACTTGTTCACATAAGAGAATTTCTATCCTCCTCTCTCTTCTCATTTAAGTTGTTGCTGTGACCTCTTGTTTCATTTATATATTATTAATGAATGCATAGAGTCACCATGGTAAGCATATTAGGACTTTAACGTTGAGAGCAATCATTTTAATTGATTGGACGATTTGTGGTTAACATCTCTAAATCATCAGAGAATATGAGAAGGATATTTTTCTTTCAGGGGAATACGACGCGGTGATCATATGTCTAGGTGCCAGAACAGCCTTTCTCCCGGAGTTATCAGGAATTCTCCCATTGAGAACATGCAGAGGCGTAGTTGCTCACTTGCAGCTTACTGATACTAACAGGTATCAAATAGTTTTCCATACATTAAGATGTGTCTTCAAAGATCTGAACCCAATTTGTAATTTGTTCAAAGCTATTCTATGATGAAGGCTAATTCCAGTTCTACCTTCTTCCTTTTCGTTTGCATCTTCTACGTTTTAACTTTGAATATTGATACTCATATGCCTTCAAAGAATTATGTCTCTTAAACTTTGTTTTTTTTTAAAAAAATTCAGAGAAGATTATCCAGAGCATAGCCCCTCCATTCTGTCAGATGCATGGCTTTCTGTACAGGGACCGCGTAATCTACATATGGGCTCAACATGGGAATGGAATTTGACAAATTATTCAAGAAATGTTCCTATTAGTGAAGCTTCAAAAGCGCTAGAAGAACTTCTACCAAAAGTATCAGCTGTATATCCAGCGATAAAAAACTGGGAAGTTACGGGAGCAGTTGCTGGATTAAGGGCAATGCCCCCCTCACTCCACACGGATCGCTTCCGTTGTTGGGTTCTGTAGATAAGTTTTTAGGAGGAAATCAAAGTTGCAAATACTGGTTATTTGCAGGGCTTGGTTCAAGGGGTTTGTTGTATCATGCTTTGCTTGGTAAATTGTTAGCACAGGCTGTACTTTCTTGTAATGAAGAGTCAATTCCTTCAGAATTAACTTCTTGGAAGCAAAAAGTGAAGCAGTAACTATTTGTTTTGTTTTTTTTTATCTTCATTATTTCATGGGAACATCTTCATCTATATACCTATATTCTTATAGAAAAAAATAAAATCATTTGAAGAATCAAAGTTAAACATAAAAAATGCAAAAAGTAAAGATGAAAGTCTTTTTGAGTCTTCATCTTTAAAGAATCAGCACTCGAAACCATTATAGGGTAATATTCTTGGGACCAGAATAAAATATTAATATAGGAAGATTATTCTTAAATAGAAGTTTACATATAAAATTTATAATTTTATAAAATAACTAATATACATTATAAGACACTTATAAATGTGTCCATTCATATTTTAAAAACACAAATTTAAAAGATACATAAGATTCATTAGTTTTAAAAAAAAATAAATGTATGACATCATGCACGTACATTGTGTATATATTATATTTAAAAGATTCATTCATGTACATACAGTATATAGGAAATGTAAAAAATTGTATTTACATTATGTATACATTTAAAATATTCACTCATGTATGTTGTATCTTCAAAATATCTTTTCGTTTATTTTCTTTTTATTATACATATATAAATGCTAGCATAATCAACAAGAAAGTGATTATGTTGACGAGTTACTACGAACGCGCCAAATAAATGATGCGGTATTAACCCACAAAATTATGTCAGTGTCACAAACAACGGTAGCTAAGTATTCCATATCATCTTAAGTTTAATGTAACATAGTTAAATAATCCTTGATATGTTATATAGATAAGTAAATATATGTAAAATTTAATGTTATTTTATTATTATATGGAGGTAAATTTCTTAAGGATGATCCTACCAAAACATGTAATATTACAATATAGAGTTTATTCTTATTTATATCTGGTCCCGAGTTAGGACCATAATTTTTTATTACTATAAAAAAATTATTCTTATATAGAGTATCACTCTATAGGGGTTACTGCAGAACAAATTAAAATTTCAGATCCTTTACTAATGCCAATTAGTGTTCGTGTATATTATCAATGTACCTTCTTATCTTTGTTTAACCAATGCAACTGTTTTTTGTCACAACGAAATCAGTGAAACTTTTTTCATTATTCATTAGGTAGTTTCCTTTTTTTTCATTTCTATCACATCTCGATCTTTCGAGCTTATTTGTGTAAAAAATATTCCATTACATGCAAATGCACACGTGTATAATACTAGTACAAGGTAAAAGAAACATATTTTTGTAAATTAAGAATTTGTTGGACAACCATTAGCAACAAAATGTCAAGTAAAAAGTCCATTTTCCTTGTCAATTACTTCATAATTTAAATGGAGGCATCCAAGAACATTCATAGAGCCTTCTTCCCAATAAAACTTTACAGAACACAACCTAAAGGGACCAAAAAAAAAATGGTTGCCAAGCAACAGATCTAATGCAAACTATCTGTTAAGATTGCTCCCATACATAAACCTGACCTCCGCTTGTTGCAGCAGCAAGCGTCCCAATTTTGTAAGGATGAACATCAAACCGGCATGGAATGGCAGTCATGTGTTCGCTCTTTAAAGTCGCAACAACATTCTTTCGATCTGTGGAGATAACATCGACTCCTCTTTTCATATTCCCGATGAAGATTTGTGAATCATCCCATCCCCATATTCCTCTGATTCAGCAAACAGGGGTATACGATTGTTAAACAAGAAACGATTTAAAGATTGTCTATCATTTTTGTGCAAAATGGAAAAAAAAACTGCAATATTATGTTTTCAATGGCCAACAATATGAATTATCTGCGAATGACAATGGTATTTCGTATACAGGCTTTCAATTCCATCTCTCGCATCGGAAGTCAAAGAAATAATGAAACTCCTATACATGTAGGATGAATCTGAGGGAAACTAAATATCAAGTTTACCAACACTAAATATGTCATGAGAGAAAGAGAGATGGAAAAATACACTGAACTAATAAGAACGATGTATCAAATAGATTTCTAGGAACTTCCACACAATAAATATGATGGAATAAATAATAAAACAATTGCAGAGAATATATTACGAAGTTTATGTTCATTTGAAGTGCACTACTTTGCTAACTAGTCAATAGAATTAATAACAACCCAAATAATGTCTAGAAGGTTCATCTTGGATTGATAGCAATTTTTCATTTTGCAAATGGGTTTTTTTCTTGCCAGTTATTTTTCACCACAAAAACTTTGCAGGGAAAAAAGAAGAAGAAGTACAGTTGGATATATTTCCCAGATTATTTTATGAAACATGCAAAGATGAGCCAACAAATATGCCAAAATATACTACATCCATGAAGACTTGACTGCACAGTTGAGAGAAACGATTTAATTGTAGAAAAGTTTGGCCCTAAATCACCAAGTATCCTATCTAGACATGCATTCTTCTTCCTTACAATGAAATTAAGACAAAACAATGACTTCAATTCTAATTACATCTACAATATAATACTAGCATTCTCATTCAAAATATAACCAGAAGTTGTTTACTCGGAAATATTACCATATCCATGTTAAAAGAAAGTACGTGCTTATGTAGAAAGAAAGATGATTATTTGTTGCCAGCAGCAAATCAAGAAACAATACTAGGTACCTGAATGGGGAGATCCATCTGCCTGTCTGGTTGTTGTGATGGACCATAGATACATCTTCGTAATTCTCTCCACTTAGTAAACCAACTCTATCATCAACGCTGCAAAAAAAAGAAGAAAATCTGAATTTTGTTTTGGGATAAGTAATCAAATGGACATTCAAGGAAACGAGCTTTTTTACGAGACTGAAATAACCCATACTTGGAAGAAACCAAAAAATACAAATCTAGAAACTCAAATCTTATTCACTACAAGTTCAAACAAATAACTTACAACTATATTTAGATTAGAAATTGATAATGTGTCAGAGAAATACAAAGTTTTGGCTGTAAAAGATATAGTTTAATCCATTTGTATGAAACAGAAACTATATTCAAGAAAGTAACTAGCTCAACTTACACTTGGCAATTGCATTGAACAAGTACTTTTAAGGTGAAGCAACTATAAGAAAATTCCGTTGATTGAAATTTTCAAGCACAAAGCTGGCAACTATTCTAGTATCTTCAATATACCTAAGCATAATGGTCATAGCCTGCATGATGTGAAGCGAGAGGCGGCGGGAGGTAATCGATAAATATTTGCCCCGAATTACATAATATGCTGAAAAAATTATTAATCCCTTGTGCATGTGTTACGTATTGCTAATATGCTTGCAATTTACATGAAGTAATTTCTTTACCTCGTTGTGGCAAGAAAATTTCCAGATGGTGAAAAATAAGCAGATTGCACTGCTCTTATGTGGCTAAAAGTTGTCAAAGAAGTTTGCCCTTCTGCACCAATGCATCTCAAATCCCAAATGCTGACAGTACGATCTGTAGAACTTGTTGCCATGTTATTTGTGTTCTGTGGATTGAAATCTATTGTGTTAATCCTATTTTCATGCAAATTCCAGTAGAATACAGATTTTCCAGCTCTTGAATCCCAAACACTCATTTCACCATTAGGCCCGCTAAAATACAAGGAATTCACGTCATCTGGCTTTTGAGATAAAGAAAATACACCATAATCACTGGAATGTACCAGATCAAATACCCCTCTCTCAATATCCATCAATCTTACAAAACCATCATATGAACTGCTAAACATCTGCATAGGATTTCATAAACATAGATAAATCAATATACACATTTCTACTCATTATAAAAGGTTCAAGAGAACTATGTATTATCATCTGCTTGATCCCAGTATCATGCTGCATCAAATATAAGGAAGTAGCATCCATGCTAATTGCTAAATTGTATACTTAGGTTGTCTCTAAGCAGGGACCAATCTAGAGCTTGTATGCTGGGGGGAGGGGCCAAACTATAAAGGGACATAAATAGTAGTAAAAGTTTAAAAAAAAAATATTTGGAGAAGAGATCCAATATTTACAAGTATTTTGTAGAAAACAATCCAGTTTCCATAGAAAAACACATATTTTGAAAATGGTGGGTTGCGGCTGCCACCTTAGTTCTGCTCTGTCTCTAACTCATTTTTTATTCAACTTCTTCTGGTTAAAACATGAAATTCCAAACAGCTAGATGACATAATAAGCTTCAATTTGCAATAGATGGCTACCTTTTTTATTGAACATTTTCTAGAGAGGAACAATGCTCTTGCCTCTTAGGTATCACGTTTCTATTGCATCAAATATGCGGGGTGAAAGTGCAGACAAATATGGAATATTTTTTTCCTTTCTATGGTCTTAGGCTAGTAGTTCGAAACAGTTGAAAGACAAAAATGCAAGCCAAGACTATCATCTTCTAACAGGTAATACTTCATGTTATTCATTTTAATAAGAGTGTCCATACCATATTCTAGATCCTGTTATTGTGGCGTTCTTTAAAATATCTTGAAAGAAACGGAATTGAAACATAATTTGTCAACTGAAACTCATAAATAATTATTGATGCAGAATAACGTAGCTCATTTACCTTTGATAAGGAAAAAGAATCAAACACCATCCCTGAGACAGGTGCAGAATGAGGGTGGTATATGTAAATCCCATCTCCATCCTCGTCCTCGGCATCAATATTCCAGAAACCAACATCTCCCTCCTTATTCCCAGCAACAACTAATCTCTTGTCTCTAGCAGGAAAAAACTTTACAGTAAATATTCTTCCGTGCACTACACGTGCTACGTTTCTTTGTTCCAATTCTAGTGAACTAATGTCAACTAATCTCCCCGCCTTCCCTCCTACTGAACTCCCAAAATCCTTATATCCCTCGATTCCATTACTGATACTCAGTTCGGTATTTCTTGAACAGTTCAAAATTACATCAAGAAGCTTTTTATCAGAGCCAACTGTCCTATATGCATTTACCATGCTAATAGGACCTTTTTCATAAGCCCTCATTTTTAAGGGTGATTCCTTAGATATTGACTTTTGTGATTCATCAAAATCATCTTTAAGGCCAGCAGCAGAAGAAGAATCTGGTGGCACTCCTTGAGTCCTTAGAGACCTTCGAAGAACAACCGGGGTTTCCTTCACCTTCTTCTCAGGGCTCACTTTATAAGATTTAGTTTCAGTTCTGCCGTTGCAAGCAAATAAGATATCAAATGAACAAAACTAAAGAATGAACAAAACACATAAATAAAGTTCCAAATTAAGGTAATAATTCAAGGTCAAAGAAAGACTAGTATAGTTGAAGCAACGCTTCTGATGTCAGGGTTTAACAATCCCTGCCCCCATATTAATAAAGGTAATAAATAATTCAAGAAAATGACAATTCTCATTTCTGCACAAAAACCAGTTAAATTAAAAATCCCACATAGAAAAATATAAGTATAGAATTTCATAAATTTAAGGAAAAATTCCAACCTTTGGCGTTTAGTGGAGGCAGAGAGTTGGGAGACTTTAGAGCGGATTTTGAGAGCAGCGAGCATTTCATCATTGCGCTTAATGTTTTCGAGCCTTCGCTGCTCATATTCAGTTAACTTCTGAGGCGCCATTAAAGCACAAAATCAACCTTCTTAGGGCTACAGAGAGAGAATGAAGAAGAAGAAGAAGAAGCGACAAGAGGAATTTTGGGGTTTTATTGGAATTGGGAAAGTGGTGTTTATGAATAATAACGCGGGAACGGGGATTTGGCGGGAGTCGGTGTGGCCTTATCTGGATAATTGGTTTATATTCTCTTTTTTCTATTTATTTTTTTTTGGGAACAAATTGATTTCTGAATTTTTTTGATATGTACCGTAGTCCAATATACTATATGATCATATTCATTAACGTCAATAAAAAAAAATTTCTCTAAATTGTGGATGAATGTGGACGACATATTCCATTGGATCATTATCCATATCAGAATTAACTTTGACTTTTGGGCATCAATTACTTTTTTTTAATTTTTGTTTCATAGATGTGAAATATGGATTTTATTGTTCTAACATACTTTCTATCCAGCAAAAAATTGTTCTAAAACATTTACTAAACAAAATTAATTTAAAAACAATGTTACAAAGCAATGCAAGTGTTATATCAGAGTTAAGGTCGTAGTTTAATTGTTTGTTAAAGCAATCTCCTCCTTATCTCAAAAAGAATAAAAATTAAAAAGCTAAATAATAAATGTTAGAGAAAATCTTACCATATATACATAAACAATTTTTACTTTTCTCTTTTTGTTAGTATTTTTTTTTAAAACTTTTTCTGAACTACTTTTGTTAAATTAGTGAAATTTAGTGGTTTTCAAACACTTTTGAATAAGTATTAAGTACATGTTTGTCAATTTTAAGGGTATTTTTGTCAATTTAAGTCCTTAACACTGATGATATGCACAGAACATGTGATTAAAAGTGATAGGAAACCACCAGTTTTACACTAATTTAACAAAAGTAGTAGTTCGAAAATAGTTTAGTACAAAAAGAGTTAAAATAAAAATTTACTGACAAAAAGATAAAAGTAAAAATTCATATAGGGAGTTTTTCTCAAAATGTTATATCGAACAAATAAGAGAAATTGATCAAAATGGCCCTATATTGACAGAAAACTCCACACATAGTTCTGAATATTTTTGGCCAAATTGGATTCCCCAAATTCGTCGTTAAGGTAAAGACGGATTCAGGAATCCGTCTTTAGTTGACGTGGACAATTTCGGCCATGCCAGCTGAAGACGAATTCCCTGAATATGTCTTTGCCTTGAAGACGAGAATTTGTTTTTGACAAACCCTAAAAATACCTAAGATACCCTGTTTTGCACTGTTTGTTTTCTTTTTTTGTTAAGTTTTTTTTTCCGTTGATTTTTTTTATTTTTGTTATTTTTTCCCTTGTTTGTTATGTTTTTTTTTACTGTTCATTTATCTGTTTATTTAAATTATTAAAGTGGTAGAAAACTTAACGAAATTATAATGATCGAATGAACTATTTTATTAAAGTGGTAGAAAACTGAATGAAAATACAATTAACACATCCAACTAGTTCTCTAACGGGGCGACTAGTTCACTCACTTTGAGGGTCTAGGCAATTTCTTTTGTTTTGGCCAATCTTTTAGCAGTTTCCACACTTTAGATTTTGAGGCTCTATAACATTCTATCGTCCATATCCATTGTGTATCCGGTGGTACAATTCCTCCCTAGTCTATAACCTTTCATGTTGCAACGCTTATGGACTAACTTGAATGAGCATGATTTCTAGAAGCTCTCATCTTTAACAGAATACAGAATGGGCTCGTAGGTATCTCTGTAGTACTATAATGAATACACATTCGAGATATAACTTGATGCATCTATCATGAATGAGTGGCAAAGTCCAATGACATGTGACCAAGGTGTAGCATACATGCTACATTTATCACAATCACAACTAGTCCAACTTAATATCACTGTATAGGACATGTCTCACTCGCTAGCTCCTTTTCTTAGGGACTTGACCTTGTATATGTCGTTCTTTTGTGATGTGGGTACATTTCAAGAGCATGAGACTTCTACTTGTATGTCATGTGTTGATCCCAAATCCTTGAAGTGAAATGAGCACTGTAGTTCATTGCATATTCCCTGTGTTTGTTGAATAACGCATCAGTTTCCACAAAATCATCTACACTAACAATTTTAACGGCAATGCTCTGGACTTCTTCAAGACACTGTTTAGCGATTTGAACAAGTTCATGTGCATGCATCTATATCTCTTTCTTCGTCATAAGTGAGTGTATAATGCTCCTTGAGAATTCTGCTCAACCAACTGGCTGCTTCTGGAATCTTATGCTTAATTATTGCAATAAAGAGATTCTTCAGCTACTTATCATTGAACTCTTTCTGAAAATTTTCCCTCATATGCCGAAGATAAAATCTATGGACAACTTTTGGTTCTTGCCAACCCGGTACTTCTCGGATTGCACTCAAAATGCCTTTATGATGATCTAAAATTAAACACACTTCCACATTCATTACGACATTACTTCAGAATTTTCGCATGAACCAACTCCAAGTCTCTGTTGACTCTGAATCAACCAAAGAAAATGTAGAGGTAAAATATAGTTAACATCTCGAGATTTCTTGGTTAGATTCCGGCTGCTATTCTTTATGTACATCGTCGTCGTCGTCATCGTTATCTTCTTTATTGTATTCATTTCTAGATTATGGTTGTTCCGATGTTGAACCCATAGAATCCATCACTGCGACCCAATTAAGGATAGGTGGATCAGACACCGCCAATTCCTTGACGGCGGTGATGTGCTCTCTATAAGTAGATGAAGTATTTTCTGAGATGCTTGGTTGCATGTTGTCTGATCAACCGCTGGGAACTGAAACAAAAGATATGTGTAGCTTAGAGTGGGGACTATCTCATTCATAACTGAGAACGAATAATGCAGTTGTGCTGGTTAACATTGAACTAGTTCAAACTCAGCTCCAATATGTATTCCCTAAACTTTGCATTTGGCATGAAGTCCCCACAAATGCTCCAAATCTTCTTCGTCGTCGCTAATCTCGACTAGATCAGACATTTTCATATTGAATGACGTCATAAAATATGACATGATCATTATTAGGGAGACATTAACAGTTGAACCATCAACTCTTCTATGCCGACATATCCACCTCACAAGGGTTTCATAAGATAATTTCTCTTTCATTGTCAATTATTTTTGGCTAACTCCGTTAAAGATCGGGGTTCCGCCAACTCCATAAATATATTTTGATCCCAGTGTAACAAAATTATGATCGAACATTCTATTGCCATCTGTTTATATATATATATATATATATATATATATATATATATATATATATATATATATATATATATATTGTAAAAATAATGTATTCCATCCGAAGTATGAATTTTGTTTGTTTATGGAAGCAATGTAAAATATTGGAAGTGCTTCTATCTTGTAAAATGTTCGATGTATGTATAGGAGTGTGAGGATAGGATAAGAGCGATTACAGAAATGCGTCCTTAGAGAGGATATGATAAGATTTTCAAATTTCACTGTACAAAATGATAAGAGTTTCAGATTGCACAATACAAATAAAGATAAGACTAATTTCAGAAATTTGTCTATAGAGATGATAGGATAAGACTTTTCAGACTGCACCGTGCAAACTGATAAAACTTTCAGATTGCAAAGTACAAATAAAGATATGGAATCCGACTTCAGAGATGATAGGATAATATTTTTGTCAGAAATTGAAATAGATAGTGATAATTACATTGGGACTGGAAAACACTCGAAAACAAATTTCCCGAATCCTTATTGAAGGTAAAAATTCTATTGGATTAAAATAAACATGATTATCCTACTAGAACAATATATCCGCGGGACATAAACGAAAAATGTTTACGATTCTAGTAAAACTCTTTCAAAATCCAAAAAACTTTAGATTTTAATCATTGTTATCAAAACCTAAAAAAACAGATATTGAAATTGACATCAAGTGATGACTGAGAATCATATTGAGATATGATAAAATCCAGATTAGACCTAACACAAGAATTCATAAGTAAAAAGCATCCGAACAAGATTATGAGTTCACCATTAAATAAAAACCCTTAGTCATTTTTTTTCCATTCAACCCGGCCATATATACTATAAGGAGTTCAGGTAGGCAACTCTGTTTAGGCATATACTTCCTCCATCCCAATTTGCATATCCTACTTCTATTTTAGTTTGTCCCAAAATGAATGTTCACTTATATTCATATAATTATCTCCTAATTCCCATAACTAACCTCTACAAGCTCCACTAACTTCCTACCATTAGTATCAATCGTGGTTCTTAAAAATAAAAATAAAAATGTCGATGTTCAAAAATGTTAAAATGTTGAATAACCAATTGACTAGAAGAAAATCGAACAGAAAGACCAAACCCACAAGTCGTAAATTGTTGTAAGATTAAAAAATTAAAAAATAATGAAAAAAGACCCAAATCGCAAGTCGTAAAATGTTTTGGGACTAAATTCACCATTTTCCTTTTCAACTCAAGTCAACTAAAATAATGATAAACTATTTAAATATGGATTATCCAAATTTAACGCACCGTTTGAATTGACGGGAAATAGAAGAGGGAAATGAGAGGTGTGATATCGAGAGGAGAGGGAAAGAAATGATTGAGTTAATTTGGCGTTTGGATAGTTAGTAAGAGGGAAATGAGATGAAACCGTTAATTTACACATTTATTCTTATATAGTGTTAACATAAATATCTAAAGATAATGACAATTTAGTCGATGTAAAAATAATTTATTAAAGATGATTTCCCTTCCTTCCACCTCTGGCCATAGAAATGAGGCTAGTGTTTTGCTATGGTGCAGTTAATTGTTTTTTTTTCTAAAAGAAAACGCTATCTAGATGAGTAACGAAACTACAATTGTTATTGCTGATAGCAATGAGAAATCATATGAGGAAGATGATCCTTTACAAATGAGCACTAAGAAGCTTAAGAACTCTAACAAGGAGGAACATAGCGGGAGCAACCAACACCTTGTAGCTTACAAAGACAAACTTATCCAATCTCATAGGTTGTGTGGGCAAGATGGGCAAAGGAATTTTTTGGTACAACACCTTAACGAGGATTCTGATTCTGACACAGAAAAGAGCGACATGCCTGCAATTTCGCCTATCTAAAGTTGACAAATTAAGGTGTAGAACCACTTGGAACGGCTCGATTATCATTAAAACCATATGGAAAAGCTCTAAATTGTAGATATATTTACTTTAAAGTGAGACGATTATGGAAGCATGTGGGGGACCTCATATTAATAGACATAGGGAATAACTTCTTCATATCTAAGTTTAGCATTGAAGAAGGTTTTACAAGAGTTATATTAGGGGGCCTTGGTTTTTAAATGGGCAATATCTCACCACTAGACTTTGGCAACTAGAATTTAATCCATTCACGGATAGGCCACAACAACTACTGCAATCTGGATGAGACTACCATTCTTTCCGGTGAATTTTTTTATGAAAAAACTATTCTATCCAAAGTAGAAAACCAACTTGGAACATTGCTCAAAGTTGATGCAAGAACACCGAATACATAGAGGGGACAGTACGCTAGACTTTGTATCCAAGTTGATCTCAATAAGCCTTTAATTTCGTCATCCGAATAGGTAAAAAGCATATATAACAAATTAAATATGAAGGAATTGAATTTTGTTATGGGTGTGGTCTAGTTGGCCATATCCAGAAAGACTGTCCTACAAAAAAAGAATGCATAGCCCAAGAAGAAAATAAATGAGAATTGATTGGCAATGAATTGAAGACAATTTATGCAATGGAAAAAGATAAGCAGGGGAACACCCATGGCTCATGAAATCAAGCTGTGTTTAGTAAGAGTAATCTCTAACTATTAAATTTGGTCCCCGTCGGAGATGTAACCTGGAGGGAATATACGGACCTAGATGCCAAACTTGGGCATAAAGAAATGTGAGCTGCTAATAATAAGGTTTGTAGGGTAAAAGAGCAAGGGCTACTAGTTGTCCTGACACCATCAAACAAACCAAGGAGAACATTAAATGCGGGTCAAGTCAACCAGTCAATGCTAAGATCTCTATTAATGAAAAGCCCCCAATTTCAACAAACTCAATAAAAATCCCACCGAATTTATAAGGTAATCTAGGTGGCAATAAAGATAGTTTACAGGTGATGGCGGACGGGACTGAAACATCAATATCAAATAAGAGAGATGAAACTAAAATGGCTATGTCGACGGTGATGACCACCGCGGGAAATATGCATGAATAAGGGTCTTATCACTAAAAACCAGAGGCATCATGCCCTACATATACATATACTTATTTCAGTAACAATTTGGAGAAAATAATTCAGAGAAATTGAAGGAAAATATTCAAAATGTATCCTTAAGGAAACTCATACCGTCAAAGCAACAATGGAGAAAGAACACCTCAAAGACTGAGGATGGGCAGGTTACCAAGCGGGGAGACAACTCGGAGACCAACTTGGGCCCAAAGTTTAGAAAGAACACATCATATCCCAGTAAGTCCATCAAAGT
Organism: Vinca minor; assembly: GCA_026122235.1. Lineage (NCBI taxonomy): Eukaryota > Viridiplantae > Streptophyta > Magnoliopsida > Gentianales > Apocynaceae > Vinca > Vinca minor. Next base: position 8,118,784 of record JAOCZM010000201.1, on the reverse strand, counting down.
GGAATTGGTTAGGAACCCATCAACTCTTCACCAGGGACCTCTTGCAGCCGACCCAAAACCTAAGGCAAACCAATCTATTGGAAGAAATCATGATGAGCTCAATCCAACCATGGACAAGCCAAACATCCATCGACTTCACAGTGGACCTGGACCCAACCCCTATGCTGAACTGGGTAAGACAATCAAAATAGCCTCATGAACGTCCCAGCTCGGACAAGAAGCAGTTCAAACAACTAGAGAAGAACTTATGTGAATCCTCCGAGGGTGAATCAGACAAAGACGTCGAGGATTGCAATAGCATAACAACAGTCCGACCAGCCACCACAACTACATCAAGGGAACAACGAATATCTAGATCTGGGAAACGCTCCAAAATCACCAAGAAACTGCTACAAACTAAACACCCGACCTTTAAAAATAATCATAAAAAATTTGATCTACTTTTTTATTGCATCATTGGTGTTGCTGGATTGTTGGGATATCAATAACCTTCCTTAATTTCATCTTCCCCACAACTACTTGACATAATTACATATGAACTATGAATTGAAATTAAACTTTCCACTAATTGGGGGCCTAAACCTTGGTTCATACCGGCCAATTTCGATACCGAGATTAAGGTGGTGTATTGGTGATAATTTTTTGGATAAGTTTAGTGTTATTGGTGTTAGGTAAGTTTAGTATTCAATCTTTCCTCCCAGATCTCTGAGTCGTCAGCGACTCTAAAAAAAAAAATTTGAAGAATGGTGGTGCGGTGAGGGTGGCAATAGATGCACTTGGGTGGGGTGAAAATGGTGAGAAAATGAGAAGATGAGAGGGGTGGGGGTGTTAGTAGTGCCCTAGGACCATTAGCATATGTGGTACGTTTTATATCTTTTTAAGCATTTCATCTTAATAGTTAATTTTGCTTATGAACATCAAATGCGTGATTTTATAGTAAAACTCATATGCTTATGTAATTACTATTCTAGTTGTCCATAGTTTTATGTAATCTACTTTACAATGAAATAAAACTAGTATGATGTTTGATTGATGATTATGTTTTACTAATCATGTGTAATGAGTACAAATTATATCATAGATGCAATGTATTGAGATATATCGTATCGAATGTGATCCGTTAGAGAAGTAATACTTCATGGTCCTTAGTCATAAGTATTACTTCCTCAATACTATTTTAGAATCCTTAGACCTTATGTCTCCATTGATTCTAGCATTAATGGAGCCACGTTTTGACTCAGTCGTACGTTGCTTTTAATCGAGTAATCAATACGACTGATGATCGGATGTAGCGTCCTATCATGGCTTGAATGTGAGAGGCATTGTAAGGAATTTGTCCCTCTCTATTATTAGAGAGAGATATCCATGGGCCCCTCGATAGGGAAAGACTGTCTAAATGCATGGTCGTGCTCAAATGTATTTGATAAAGTGGTTATCAGATACTATTTGTTGGAACAGTCTATCTGGAGATCGAGCATAAATATAATCAAGCCTTATAAGGGTGACGACTACCATGCCTTATGCTTAATTAGGATATCGCGAGACAAAGGGATTAAATAGTGGATTGATATTAGGTTCCACCGTAAATTCATTCACTTTGGGAAGTCACAATGTCCTGCTAGGGACCGCTTGTGATTTATGAACACATACTACTACTAAGTGTGTTTTCATTGCCATTGTGATATGAACCTACAGTCAATGAATCTAGAATGTGTCTAGGTTCATTGTATCTGACATTTATTCTTCTGAGAATAATAAAGCGTTATTATTCGAATTAGAGATGCATAAGGGGTATTTTTTGGTATTTAGGCATTCGTTTGGGATTACGTGGGAGTTATTATCCGATAAAGACTCCCACTACCAGCTAGAAAGTCTATGGGGACGTGGGAGTTAAAGACTCCCACCGTCGGAGAGTTGGTAGGGACGTGGGAGTTGTTTTTTGAAACAACCTCTCACACCCTATATAAACCTCTATTGGCCGAAACCCTAGGGGTGAATTAATTCGCCGCAAAATACCCAAAACCGAAATCGATTTTCGGTCCAGCAGCCTCATTTTCTCTCTAGAATCCAAAATTCGAAGAACGAAGAGCTAGCACTCATCGCCTGCTTTAGTCGCTTGGATACCGGTAAGGAGTAATTCTGCAAGGGAGGACTCAAGGTGGTTGTTGCTGAAAGCCGAAAGATACAACATTTAAGCCGAAAAATGTAAGTCATTTTCCCGGTTTTTCGATTCGTTTACGTATGAGCGGATCCTTCAGGGGAGGACTCACGGGTGTTTAGAACGAGTTTCTGCCCATGAATCCCTTCATGGGGGACCTCAGCTAAAAATGGAGGGGATAGGGGGCTGCAAATGAATATGTTTGTGGTGTTGTGAATGTGGAGCCGACTGTGGGTTCTGGGTTTGGGCGGCGGAGGCGGAGGTCCCATGACAGTGAAGTGATGACTGGTGAGGAAGAGAGAAGAAGGGGTAAGTGTGAGTTATTACATTTTGATCCAAATTTATTACATTTTTGTCCATCTTCAGGGATTTGTTTGGAGTTTATAAAATTCTAGGGATGACATTGAGACTTCTGGCCACTTTTGGGGGACAAAATTTAAATGTAACTTTTATTTATTTATTTTGTTATAAGAGATAAATTCGTCTTTTTAAATTTTTAGGCAAAAAAAATGAAAATTTTGGCCAGAGTTTAATACCCATCCTCGTAAAATCTTCATGTCCAAAAAGTGCAAAAAATGATTGTTACGGCCAACATATGAAATATCAAATTGTTGGTGGCCATTTAGTGCATATTACCTTAAAATCTATGATGACTTTTGTATATGCACATATAAATATCATTGTACTTTGCTCGGTTAAGTTATTGAGTCTTGTCCCTCTAAACATCCAAATCCCCTGAAAGAGAAAGGTAAATTGGTGAAATCCCTCCCTAAACATATTACGATTGGTAAGTTGGGTGTCTGATTTTTTTATATATATTTTAGATTCTCAAACAATCTACGAGTTGGTGGAATGGGTCATTCCGTTCAAAAATCAGTTAGTCAAAAAAAAAATTCAAAAATCCCCCTCAATAGTATAGGGGCATTTTCGGTATTCTCCCACTAACCCACCCCTAAACTATACTCAAACTTATTTCCATAACCCCAAAAGAACAAAAAAACAGCAACCATACCCATTAGGGCTGAGCACCGAATTCCGATTTACCGAATTCGAATTCGAATTTACCGAATTCGAATTCGAATTTCACATGTACTACCGACCTTTTTCGAACCGAATTCCGATTTACCGAATTTGAATTGACCAGATTGGCGAATTCGAATTCGGTAAATTTACCGACTACCGATTCGGCTTTTCGGAGGAGTTTTGGGGCGGTGTCAATGGAGGGAGCAACGGTGGTGATGGGGAAGCCACCGCAAAGACAAAAAGAGAAAAAAGAAGAAGAAATTTTTAGAAATAAAGATGAAATTGGGGATTTAGGGATTTTGGATTTTGGGGGAAATTAAAATAGAGGGAGAAGAGAAGAAGAGAGAAGGAGAAGAGGAAGAAGAGAAGAGGAGAAGAGAAGAAAAGAATGGAGAACGATGGAGGGTGGTGACGGGAGGAAGAAGAAGACGAAGAAGAAGAAAGGGGAAGGAGTTTGGGGCTGGAGTCGATGAAGAAGAGGAAGAAAAAGGGGAGTAATATAGTGTGGGTGACATTTTTTGTTAGAAGTAGGGATTTATGAGAGTATTTATAGTGTATTTATTTTAGTATTATTTTTTAAAATATTTTTTTGAATTCGAATTCGGTAATACCGAATTCACCAAAACCATATACCGAATTCGAAAACTTCGAATTCGGTATGATCCGAATTACCGAATTGGTCCGAATTACCGAATTCGATGAATTCGGTCGGTAAATCGGTTTTTACCAAATTTGCTCACCCCTACCCATTCCCCTTCTTCCTTCTTTATAAACTAAGCTATTAGCTCTCAATGAATTGTCAAGTCGATGTGATTGTCGAATCCCATTTTCTACCAAGATCCGAACTGCATGGACTGAATGAAATTCGGGTTGGAAGTTTTAAACTGATGCTGGATGGACAATGTAATCAAGAATCATGAGAATCACTGGCGGAGCTTCACGAGGGCAGGAGGGGGCAAAATTTCAGAAACGACCAATTTTCTCTAGGAAACAAAAATTGTGATATTTTCTTATAAATGTTGTATTTCGCCCCCCTAAAACTTTTCAGTAAGAAATTTGCCACCCTCCCCTATGACAAATTTCTGACTCCGCCACTGATTGGAATGATTTTATGAAGAAAAAACTAGGCTTTTATTTGGCTTCTACTGGAAACTTCTTTGATGGCTCAATTAGATGATCAAATTTAACAGCACTAGCTTCGCCCGGAAGTGAGAGAATCAATGAACAAGATTCAATGAAATTGCATGTGGGATCTCTCACAACAACATTTCAAGCTCCTCACCATCCTTCATTTTTTTTCAAAAATTTAATGATATTACTACCAAACAACAGTGAACAGTAAGAACAACAACAAAGACGATAAAAACAGAGCAAGAATCAAAATGCCCACATTGTAAACTGATCTGAAAATGTCTAAATAGAAGAACGCCAGAAGAAATACCACTTTAATCATCGGGGTTTGTATCATAAAACAAAAATTCTGATTCAAGATTTTTTTTAAGAGTACTACTGATCAGTTAGAGGAAAAATTCGAAAGACCCACATTGTTTTGTAAGACGGAAGATGGAGAAACACGAGGGAATAGGGTTGGGGCGGATGGGTTAAGAAATGGGTTTGGGTTTGGGTTTTGGTTTTGGTGGGTTAGTATATGATTAATTGGGGCGAGATCATTATTTATCGTTCCGATTGGAATTTCACCAAGCTTGATGCGTTTACGTGCTAATTTGTTGGTGGAAATTAATTACATTGCTAATTATCTTATTAAACATTTTGTTGCATTCATGTATATTTATGTATTATCGTTAAAAGTATAGTATGATACCTAATAATATCTTTTGTTTTCTTATTGAATATTAATTGTGACAGCTAACATTAGGGTATCGTATGATTCCAACTTCTTGCAAGCAATAAGTGAAGCAATAACTAAATGGTTTTTTATCTTCATTATTTCATGGGAACGTCTTCATCTATACACCTATATTCTTAATAGAAAAAAATAAAATCATTTGAAGAATCAAAGTTAAACATAAAAAAATGCAAAAAAATAACGATGTAAGTCTCTTAGCCTCTTCATCTTTGAAGAATCAACACTCGAAATCATTATAGAATAAATTATTTTTTCATTATTCATTAAGTAGTTTCCTTATTTCATTTCTATCACGAGCTTATTTGTGTATCTAATACTAGGACAAGGTAAAAGAAACGTACAATGAAGAAATTGTTGGACAACCATTAACAACAAAATGTCAAGTCTATCAAAAGCCTTATCATCATTCTACAAGTAAAAAGTCCATTTTCTTTGTCAATAACTCATGTTACATTGGACAACAAATACTTCATAATTTAAATGGAGGCATCCAAGAACATCCATAGAGTCTTCTTCCCAACAAAACTTAACAGAACACAACCTAAAGGGACCAAAAAAAATGGTTGCTAAGCAACAGATCTAATGCAAACTATCTGCTAAGATTGTTCCCATACATAAACCTGACCCCCGCTTGTTGCAGCAGCAAGCGTCCCAATTTCGTAAGGATGAACATCAAACCGGCATGTAATGGCAGTCATGTGTTTGCTCTTTAAAGTAGCGACAATATTCTTTCGATCTGTGGAGATAACATCGATTCTTCTTTTCATATTCCCGATGAAGATTTGTGAATCATCCCATCCCCATATTCCTCTGATTCAGCAAACAGAGGTATACGGTTGTTAAACAAGATACGATTTAAAGATAGCCTGTCATTTTTGTGCAAAATGGAAGAAAAAAATTTATGTTTTCAATGGCTAACAATATGAATCATCTGCAAATGACAATGGCATTTCGTAAACAGGCTTTCAAGTCCATCTCTCGCATTGGAAGTCAACGAAATAATGAAACTCCTATTACATTGTAGGATGAATCTGAGGGAAACTAAATATCAAGTTTAGCAATTCTAAATATGTCATGAGAGAATGAAGATTCATGGCAAAATTCACTGAACTAATAAGAACGATGTATCAAATAGATTTCCACACAATAATTTTGGTAGAATAGATAATAAACCAATTGCAGAGAATATATTACGAGGTTTATATTCATATGAAGTGCACTATTTTGCTAACTAATCAATATATTCCAATGACAAACCAAATAATGTTTAGATGGTTCGTCTTGGATCTAGTTTTCAGTGGATGCATCTGAAATGAAGTTGTTTGATAGCAATTTTTCATTTTGCAAATGGGTTTTTTCATGACAGTTATTTTTCACCACAAAAGGCTTTGTAGGGAAAAAAGAAAGAAGTAGAGTTGGATATCTTTCCCAGATTATTTTATGAAGCATGCAAAGATGAGCTAACAAATATGCCAAAATATACTACATCCATTAAGCTATTAGTAGAAAAGTTTGGCCCTAAATCACTAAGTATCCCATCTAGACGTGCATTCTTGTTCCTTGTATTGAAATTAAGACAAAACAATACGACTTCAATTCTAATTACATCTACGATATAATACTAGCACTCTCATTCAAATTTAACCAGAAGTTGTTTACTTGGAAATATTACCATATCCATGTTAAAAGAAACTGCTTATGTAGGAAGAAAGATGATTATTTGTTGCCAGCAAATCAAGAAACAATACTAGGTACCTGAATGGGGGGACCCATGTGTCTGTCTGGTTGTAGTTATAAACCATAGATACATCTACATAATTCTCTCCACTTAGTAAACCAACATCGCCATCAACGCTGCAAGAAAAGAAGCAAATCTGAATTTTGTTTTGGGATAAGTAATCAAATGGACATTCAAGGAAACAAGATTTTCTATGAGACTGAAATAACCCATACTCGGAAGAAACCAAAAAATATAAATCTAGAAACTCAAATCTTAATCATCACATGTTCAAACAAATAACTTACAACTATATTTAGATTGGAAATTGAAAATTTGTCAGAGAAATACAAAGTTTTGGCTGTAAAATAAATAGTTTAATTCATTTGTATGAAACAGAACTATATCCAAGAAAGTAACTAGCTCAACTTACACTTGGCAATTGCATTGAACAAGTACTTTTAAGGTGAAGCAACTATAAGAAAATTCATTTGATTGAAATTTTCAAGCACAAAGCTGGCAACTATTCTAGTAGCTTCAATATACCTAAGCATAATGGACATAAAGTAAGTCCGCATGATGTGAGCGAGAGGAGGCGGGAGGTAATCAATTATGCATGTGTTACGTAATGCCAATATGCTTGCAATTTACATGAAGTCAAACTTCTTTACCTCACGGCAATAAAATTTCCAGATGGTGAAAAATAAGCGGATTGCACTGCTCTTAAATGGCTAAAAGTTGTCAAAGAAGTTTGCCCTTCTGCACCAATGCATCTCAAATCCCAAATGCAGACAGTGCGATCTGTAGAAGTTGTTGCCATGTTATTTGTGTTTTGTGGATTGAAATCTATTGTGTTAATCCTATCTTCATGCAAATTCCAATAGAATACAGATTTTCCAGCTCTTGCGTCCCAAACACTCATTTCGCCATCAGACCCGCTAAAATACAAGGAATTCACATCATCTGGCTTTTGAGATAAAGAAAACACACCATAATCACTGGAATGTACCAGATCAAATACACCCTCTCTCAATATCCATCAATCTCACAAAACCATCATATGAACTGCTAAACATCTGCATAGGATTTCATAAGCATAGATCAATCAATATACACATTTCTACTCATTATAAAAGGTTCAAGAGAACTATGTATTAGCATATACTTGATCACAGTATCATGTTGCATCAAATCTAAGGCAGCAGCATCTGTGCTAATTGCTAAATTGTTTACTTAGGTTATCTATAAGCAGGGACCAATCTAGAACTTGTATGTTGAGGGGAGGGGAGGGGGCCGAACTATAAAGGGACATAAATAGTAGTTAAAAAATTTAAAAAACATTTGGAGACGAGATCCAATATTTACAAGTATTTTGTAGAAAACAATCAATTTTCTATAGAAAAACTCGTATTTTGAAAATGGTGGGTTGCGGCTGCCACCCCTAATCTGCCCCGTCCCTAAATCATTTTAATAAAGGTAAATATCATTCATGATCCAACCTCTTCTGGTTAAAAACATGAAATTCCAAACAGCTAGATGACGTAATACACTTCAATTTCCAACAGATCTCTTGCCTCATAGGTATCATGTTTCTGTTGCATCAAATATGCGGACGAAAGTACAGACAAATATGGATTTTTTTTTCCTTTCTATGGTCTTAGACAAAAATGAAAGCCAAGATTAACATTCTAATAGGTAATACTTCATGTTATTCATTTCAATAAGAGTGTCCATACCATATTCCAGATCCTGTTATTGTGGCGTTCTTTAAAATATCTTGAAAGAAACAGAATTTTTCTTCTGAAACTGACATATAATTATTGATGCAGAATAACGTAGCTCATTTACCTTTGATAAGGAAAAAGAATCAAACACTATCCCTGAGACTGGTGCATAATGAGGGTGGTATATGTAAATCCCATCTCCATCCTCGTCCTCGGCATCAATATTCCAGAAACCAACATCTCCCTCCTTATTCCCAGCAACAACTAATCTCTTGTCTCTAGCAGGAAAAAACTTCACAGTAAATATTCTTCCGTGCACTACACGTGCTAAGTTTCTTTGTTCCAATACCAGTGAACTAATGTCAACTAATCTCCCCGCCTTCCCTCCTTCTGAACTCCCAAAATCCTTATATCCCTCGATTCCATTACTGATACTCGATTCCGAATTTCTTGAACAGTCCAAAATTACATCAAGAAGCTTTTTATCAGAGCCCACTGTCCTATATGCATTTAACATGCTAATAGGCCCTTTTTCATAAGCACTCGTTTTTAATGGCGATTCCATTTCCAATTTAGGGCTTTTCTTAGAAATTGAATATTGAGATTCATCAAAATCATCTTTAAGGCTAGCAACAGAAGAAGAATCTGGCGGTATTCCTTGAGTCCTTAGAGATCTTCGAAGAACCGGGGTTTCCTTTGCCTTCTTCTCAATGCTTGCTTTATAAGATTTAGTTTCAGTTCTGCCATTGCAAGCACATAAGATATCAAGTGAAAAAAAACTACAGAATGAACAAAACACGTAAATAAAGTTCCAAAACAAGGTAATAATTCCAGACTAGTATAGTTGGCGCAACACTTCTGATGTCAGGGTTTAACAATCCCTTCCCCCATATTAATAAAGGTAATAAATCAAGAAAATGACAATTCTCATTTCTACACAAAAATCAGATAATTTAAAAATCCCTCCATAAAACAAAACCAATAATCCCACACAGAGAGAATAAAACTATATAAGTATAGAATTTCATAAATTTAAGGGAGGGGGGGGGGGGAATGCAACCTTTGGCGTTTGGTGGCGGCAGAGAGATCGGAGACTTTAGAGCGGATTTTGAGAGCAGCAAGCATTTCACCATTGCGCTTAATGTTTTCTAGCCTTCTCTGTTCGTATTCAGTTAACTTCTGAGGTTCCATTAGAGCACAGAATCAACCTTCTTAGGGCTACAGAAACTGGAAGAAAGAAGCGACAGAGAGAGAATGAAGAAGAAGAAGACGGGAGTAATTTGGGGGGTTTTATTGGAATTTGGAAAGTGGCGTGTATAATAACGCGGGAACGGGATTTGGCGGGAGTCAGTGTCGCCTTATCTGGATCACTAGTTCCTACTTTTTTTTAGTCATTCACTATTCGGTAAAATCAAAATATATAATTGAATCAAGGTTAATTTCGATATATTGATCGGTTTATTTGGTATTTTGTTTTATTTAATTATTTTGTAAAAAGATAAAATAATTTGATTTGCTATTCAATTTCAATTTTTAGAAAGCGAAATATTGAATAGATCAATTTGTTATTATTATTATTCAAATAAATTTTTATATATTTATTAGTATTATTAATATTACTCAGATTTATATTTATATTTATATTATTAATTATTAATTTATTTTATTATTTTAATTATGTGTTATAATTTATTTTTTGTCTAATTTTTATTAAATTGAGTTTCACAAAAAAAAATGAAATTTCGTTACAAACTTAACCGAACCGAACTGAACCATATCAAAATAATTTCGGTATTCGATACTAGATTTCAATAAAATTTTAGTTCGGTTCGTTTTCATAAAACATTAAAAAATCAAACCAAATATCTAATGCACATACTCATTTTTTAGTTGATTTTGTTTCATAGATGTGAAATATGGATTTTATTGTTCTAACATATTTTCTATCCAGCAAAAAAATGTTCTAAAACATTTACTAGACGAAATTAACCATATATGATTTTGGTTTTATTTTGACATTTTAAAACAATGTTAAGAAGCAATGTAAGTATCATTTTAGAGTTAAGGTAGTAGTTTAATTGTTTCTTAAAGCAATCTCTCAAAAAAGAATAAAAATTTAAAAGCAAAAAAATAAATGTTAATATAAAAAAAAAAAATTAAGAGAAATTGGTCGGAATCAGTCCGATTCCTATGCAGAACAATTTCAGCCGTCGGATGAGATTTTGAACGGTCCAGATCTGGAGAGAGAAAAGTTGCGAATGGACTTAAAAAATTAAAAAAAAATTCCTCTCCAGATCTGGACCGTTAAAAAATCTCATCCGACGGCTTAAATCGTGTCCCGTAGTGCGGAACAAAAAGCTATTCCGCATAGGAGCCGGGACGGGTCGGAATGGCACTTAATTGGTATAAAGCTTTACACATAGTTTTGAATTTTCTTGGACAGTTTTTTGCCAAATCGAAATCGGGGGAATCCGTTTTTGGCCAACTCTAAGAATACCCTAAGATACTATGTTTTGTACAATTGTTTTCTTTTTTGTTAAGTTTTTTCCGTGTTTGTTATGTTTTTTTTTTGTTATCGTTTTTTAATTATTAAAGTGGTAGAAAAAGAAACAAAATTACAATGAAAGCATCAAACTAGTTCCTTAACGGGGGCGACTAGTTCCCTAACTTGAGGAATTGAGCAATTTTTTCAATTGTGACCAATCTAGTGGCAGTTTCCACACTTTCGATTTTAGGTTTCTGTAACCTTCTCTTGGTCTATATTCATTGTGTATCTGGTGGTACGATTTCACCATGGTCTAGAACCTTTAATGTTATAAGGATTTATGGACTAACTTGAATCGACATGATTTCCAGAAGCTCTCATCTTTAACAAAATACTCTCTCCGTCCCAAATTATCTGTCCACTTTGTATTTTGCACGGGAATTAAGGTTTCATCAAATTCTATAGTGGAATATGGTACAATGTCAAATATGACCCTATTTAATATTACTCCAATTTAATTCTACCTACTCTTGTCTCTATAGCCTTCTCTCTCCAATATTTAATGTAAGGGTTAGAATTGGAAAAACTGTATTAATGAGCCATTTATTTAGAAAGTAGACAAATAATTTGGGACAGATTAAAAAGGAAATGTGGGCAGTTATTTTGGGACGGAGGGAGTATAGGATGGGCTGGTAGATATCCAGTAGTACTTTAATGAATATACATTCAGGATATAATTTGATGCATATACCCTGACTGGACGGCAAACTGTAATGACATGTAAGCAAGACGTATTATACGTGCTCCATTTATCACAATTACAACTAGTCTGAATTAATACCACCGTATAGGACTTGCCTCCCTAACTAGCTCCTCTTCTCGGCGATTTAACCATATATATGACATTCTTTTTGTGATGTGAGTGCACTTCAAGAGCACGAGACTTCTCCTTAATCCCAAATCCTTAAAGGGAAATGAGTATTGCAGTTCAATGCATCATCCATATGTTTGTGGAAGCGACTTGTAATGATTTTATAGGCTCGCGACACAATATTTGTAATACTCGTAACTTTTTTGTTCTAGTATATTATAATTATTTGTCTTTAATTATTTTAATTTCATTTAACTTTGTGTTCATAGTGTTTTGGGTTTGGTATTTGAAGTTCAGGGACCTAAGTGGATATATCTTTTGAATTAGTAGTTAGAGGTTAAGAAGTTCTGGGGACTTTGGATAGTTAGTTTTTGCAAGAGTTTTGTAGATAAAATAGAGAAGGACCCGAGAAAAAGAAAGAAAGAAAGAAAAGGGGGGGGGGGGGGAAGAAAGAAAGAAAGGGAGAAATGAAAAAAAAAATAGAACTCATAAGTTGTTCCTGCGCAATGATCTTAGGACTTCTACTAGAGTGGTCATTTGTGCTTTGATCGAACTCAAATTTTAACTGTAGATAGAAGACATCTAAGATTACAATATGAACAATGGAGATCGATTCCAACGATTGGTTTATGAGTTCTAGTCATTGGAACAGTGTGCTATTTTTTCGGGAGAAATAGTGTGAAGTGTTTGTTAAGTTCGATTTTAAGCGTTTAAGGTAAGGTTCTTACACTCTTGTATTTCTGTCCGAAAGCATGAAAACATAATTTCTATCAAATTGTGAAATTGTGATGAAAATGATTTTTGCACTGTTTTAAATTAGAGGAAGTGTTGTAATCTGTGAATTGCATGAAATGTATGTTACTAATTTCAAATATTTGCGTTTGATACTCGAGTATATGTTTTAGTTTGGTTATTTTGTAAAGTCTGGAAGTTGTACATTCCTCAATCTTGAGCTCTTGTCTATGAATGAATCTATAGCAGGATGTGTTCCAAATTTTGTACCGCTTGAGCACGGGATCTCGCGGTGATCTGTATTTTCTGTATGATAAGTCTGGCCCGGAGCCTGATGTGACTTAAAAGTTAGGGTTGCTAACAGTTAGTTGAGTAGCTCGACAAGTCGAACAATGACATAACATAACATATCTTTAAACTTCGGCTCCATGGTCCGGTGGTAAAATGTCTGAACCCAAAGGATTATGATAAGTTGTGACTCGACCTTGACGGGACTACCAAATGGGGAATGTTATCAGTTGTTATATAGTCTGGAACAGACAGTTGAACTCAATAGTGTAAATTATGTGATATAAGTATTTGTATGTCTGAAATGAGAAAATGATTTGCTCAGAGAATTGATGTAAAATAATTATGTCTGCTTTTGTCTGATCTGAACTGATTAAAAAGAGATACTCGGAGCACGATACTTGACGTATATGAATATGTTATGTTATATGTTAAATTCGTTTGTTTTGAGTTAGTAAATTCTGAATTTATGGGAAAGGGATGTTTGATGTCAGAAAATGGTTTTACCCTTGAAATTTTGTATTGAAAAATGGCCATTTATGAATTGTGCGGACGAAGCTTCGTTCGCAGAGATACTAAGACTGTCTGCAATCTCGCAGACGAAGGGCGCAGATGAATGCTTCATCCGTAGCTTCGTCTCCAATGTTATTTGTTTTTGTGGACGATATTCACGGGGAAAATGGTAATTTTTGCAATGCTCCCAAAATTATTTTAAAGTCTTCTTTACTTCTAAAATTTGTTCTAAACTTCCTAAAATGTATTTTGCATGTGCTTTGAGTTGAAGTTAAAGTCAAAGTATGAAAAAGAATTTTTGGGAAATGGGAAACATTTTTTAGTCTAACGATGTTGCATCCCAATGGTGTTTGAACCTTACTGGGCTAGTGTAGTAGTTCATTCCTGACTATTTTGCAGATGCTTATGATGATGATCTAGATGAAGCGGTTGGGGGTCGAGAATGTTGAGTAGATAGTTCTTGGCTGTAATGGATAAATGGAGTTTTGTAGTAACCTATATTTATGAAATACCCTTTGAGGGTATAGAACCTAAGGCGGGGCGGGGAGGGGGTGAATTAGCTCTTTAAAAAACTTTTTTAAACTTTTCTAAAAACTTCTTTTGCCTAAGTGTTCACCTTTACAACAAGTATGTTGTTTAAACACATAAGGTAATTCAATTATGATCAAGGCAACTTAGATGAATTAAGTGAAGCAATTGTATAAAGCAAGAAAACAAGTGATAGTTTATATCCTATGCAAATAGTTCACGTAAACAAGTTATGACAATTCATGAACTATAATGTAAAGAATTAAGGGATAGAGAAAACAAACACAAGGATTTATAGTGGTTCAATTCACAAGGAATCTACATCCACTACCTTAGGGCACACTCTAAGGATTTTAACATCCACTAAAGGATACCCTTTACAACACATGCAATGTGGGTTCTACCTTTTACAATTGCCTCAACACATGAGAACTTTTGCTTCACAAATAAGACTCCACTCACTTAGAGTGTGCCTCACAAAGAGGTATTGTTGCCTACTCTTAGGACTTTTGCTTCACTAAGAAGTCTCCACTCACAAATAGTGTTTGTCTCACTAAGTGGTTTTTTGCCTATTCTTAGGACTTGTAAACACTCACCAAGAGTGAAGCTCTCTAAGAGCTTTTTGCTAGCTCACAAAGAACTAATTTTCACTAATGAGAAGAAAGAGTAACCTATCTCTTTTAAGGAGATTTACAATTTATCTCACTACAAAGAATTCACTTTTGGAATGGATTTACGATTTAAGCTCTAATCGCTCTTTGAGAATACAAGGCAAGATGAAGTTTAAGTTCAACACACAATGCTTTGAATGATTTATAAATTTAGCACATAAGTGTTTGCTTGTGTGTATAGAAAGTGTATATGCATATGCCCTCTTATGTCTTGATTAGTTATTAAAAATTCAGCTTTTAAAGCTTTTTATAGGGCAAGAATACACTAGCTTTGTTGGTCACAACGACTATAATTTTGGCCTTGAATTGACAGCTCCGGTCGATCGCTACTAGACAGTAGGTCAACTGAAGTGCCTTAAATCAAAGGTTAAAGACCCTCTGTCTCTATCTCGGTCTACCGAAATTCTGTGGTCAGGTCTACCGAAGCAAGGGTCGGTCGACATACCTAATATCTCGATCGTCTGGATAGAATATAGCTGTTGGAACATTCAAAACTCGAATAAGGAAAAAAACACATTGGTCGACCAGTTCAACACGGGTCGGTCGACCAGACATCACTGGTCTTCTGAGGCTAGGCCTAGGTTGACCGGATGACAGTCCAAAAGTTATTTTTACGCTTGGTTAAGTTTCTAATGTTCTCATGCACATGCCTAAATGTTTTGTAAAGAAAGAAAACACATTTTAAAGTACTTGAGCATTGACCAACTTGTTTTCAAAAACCTTTTCAAATAAATGAACAAAGTAAAACATGAGGTTTTGAAAAATGCAATGTTGAGTTTTAAACATTCTTATATCCTAGTATTCTCAAATGAAGATTAGTCACAAAGATAATACTTATGTAGACTAGACTAATCTTCTTGGAGGTCTTCAAGTCTTCAAGTTTATTCTTCTTGTAGCTTGGACTTTGAAGCTTTTGATCAACATCTTCTTGAAGTGATGAAGTCTTATAGCAATCTTGAGTTGTAGTGTATTGGACTTCACACTTTTTCTTGTCAAGGAGCATACCACTTGATTCTTCACTTGGATTGAGTAGCTCTTGACTTTGTTGATCTTCATTCTTCTTGACTTTGCAAGTACTTTCATAGCATGTGGATTGACTTCATTCTAGTGCTATAGAATCTTGCAAAGTGTAGCTTTCTTGTGTGTAATATAAATACCTTGGTTTACACAAGAAGCCAACTTACCATTTTCATCAATGTTGGTGTGAGTGCTAAGGATCCTATCATTAAGAACAAACTCACCCAAACATTAAAACTATCAATGGTTTGTTATCATCAAAATAAGATTGATCACTTTTGCCCTTCGGGCTAACAGTTTAGACTTTTACTTTCTGTTTTGTTGTTATAAGAATGATGAATGTCGTGTTTTAAGTTTTCAATTGAATTTCTTTGAAGTTATACCTTTATTTTGTACGAGTTCGGTGTCTCCTCGGCGTATGAGATGCTTTCAGGTCACCTCCCGGTTACAGAGTGTGAAAAAACCACCTCTATGCAACAGATGCACTGAAACGTTTGTCGTTTATAGATATGCAAAAATCATCTAAAGTACTTGAGGCTCAACAAATTTTATGCATAAACCAATTAAACATAGAGAAGTCCAATATATTTAGCATCAACAATTTAGCTAACTAGCATAAATAGCAAAAAACTATTATTAAGCTTTTTTAGCACCAACAATTTACGGACTGCTCTAAATGTCAAATTAACAAACCCGGACAAAAAAATCACGTGTCGGGCATGTGTTTCCGGCCACAGGGGCAAAAAAGTCTAAAGAAGACTTAGATGTGCTAAAATGGAGCAGGTCCAAACTGTTGGAGTACATTTAATCTAAGGTGCGCCAATTAGATTGGGCCGGGCCGGGGCCGGGATTGGATTGGGCCCTTAATCGGGTTGGGCCGACCAACCCATTTGGACCGACCTTATGGCTGGACAATTGGATATATTTTCCAGCCCTTTATCTCTTTGAAAGGAGGTTGAAATGGTAGAGAAAGTGGAGGAGTGGTTTCCTCCATGATCTCCCACTTTCCCCTTTTTCCCTCCCCACTCTCCCTTGAATGACTAGGAAGAATACTGATTTTTCCTAGCATTCTAAGTTAGTTTTCTCCAGCTTTTAAAAGCTTAGAGAAGAGAGAAAAGAGAGAACATTTAGTAAGAAAAGAAAAGACAGCTTTTCATATACTTGTTTTCTAGCTTTGGCTAATAGAAAAGAACTATTTCTTGTTCTTCTAAAAGGTCATACATACATACTCCATCTTGAAGAGTGTCTTCAAGACTTCTACGAGGCGTTGGCTAGCACTAAGCTGTAGAAGACCATCCCCGGAAGATCAAGTGGATATTGGGAGAGACGGAGCCTGCGTTGGTGGCGTTCCGTTCGTGACAACAAACTGCAGCTGAAACCGTTTCAGCTATCCAAGCACTTCTAAAGGTATAATACTATCCCATAGTCTTAGGTTCTTACTCGTGATAGATCCTATTAGAGGCGGGTCACTTTATTTCCGCTGCACAAACTGTTTTGACCCGGTTATTCCTCTAACAGTGGTATCAGAGCCACTCACGAGTACCCTATAGACTTAATGTGCTATAGTATTTAATATGGATTATGAATCTATATTTTGCATGCCTTAGGATTGCTAGAAATGTTGTATATCATGTATGACATGTTTTTTGCATCATTTTGTATGTATGAGAGTCAAGTTTTATTCTCAGTATCTCTGTTCGGATTGGTATTCGGTCGACCGCAGTGCCTGTTTTGGTCAAACGAGTACTCTCAGTAATTTGTTCGGTCGACCGCAATATCTCTTCGGTCAACCGAGTACTCTTTTCGGTCGACCGAAATATCTGTTTGGTCAGCCAAGTACTCTCAGTACTTTGTTCGGTCGACCGAAATGTCTGGTCGGTCAACCGGGTACTCTCAGTACTTTGTTCGGTCGATTGTGAGATATGTCGGTTCAGCCGACTAATTATACGGTCGACCGAGCTGGATGGCCAGTCAACCGAACTGAACAGAATATGAAATGTTCTGTTTGCTGGTTGCTCATTTTTTCATAAATTGTTATGTTAGTTGAGCATGATGCATAGTAATCGCCTTTACCCTGTTGGTTTATTTTATAATACGATCTGCGAATCGTGCCTATTTTTATTATCAAAAGTTGTAATTCTCTTCTCATCAAATCCCCTCGAATGTAACTCGAGGTTTCCTTAGAATTATGTAATTCTAGATTAGGAGAAGGTACAACTGTGATGATGATTTGGAGGCAATCACCTGAAGGTCAAGACGGTGTAGAATAGAATGTTTTCTTTTCACACCCTTAGATTGACTTCACGGTTTTTCCATTGGCTTGGAAAAACCGAATAGGATATGGCGATTACTATTGCATTTTACTTTTATGTATTGGATGCATAAGTATATAAGCATAAACTGTTTTATTTATGCTTTTCTGGTGAGATTGTTAAAAACAAAACCCCTCAATTAAATATTAATTAGAGCCTTCCTAAGTTTAGCCCTCGTCAAGGCCTAGATCGACATTAGTATAGGACATGCCAAAACTGTACATACGTGTCTATCCGGGTGAGGCGCGAAGGATAATTTGTGATATCCGTCGGCTAAAACTTAGGGTCCTAGTTAACTGGATTATCTCAATAATGGATTGAGGATCTAGAGGCAAAAGAGTTGAGAAAAGTGTATAATGATACGCTTTAATAAATGTTATTCACTCAACTAACCAAGAATTACATAATTTGATGTAATTGGCAAACGTTGCCTACCTAAATAACTAAGTTTTGGGCGATCAGCCAAAGCTGACTCAGAACGAGGTGAAATATGGATCTTGGCCCGCTATAAAGTTAATGAACTTTCCGAGTTGATAATGAGGGTTATTCACTCGAAGAAAATAGTGGGAGAAATCATTAAAAAAGATAAAGACCTAATAATGATTTTAATCGGTACTTACTTTGCATATGCATATTTTTGTTGTAGAAAATGACAAATTCAAACCAAACTATCATTGCGTTCTGTCCTTGAGAAGGACAAATTAGAGGGAGTTAACTTCCTCGACTGGTTCAGGAACTTGAGAATCGTTCTCAAGCATGAAAGAAAGCTGTATGTTCTAGAACATCCTATTCCTGCTAGACCAGAGGCTCGCGTTTCGGCCGCTGATAGAAGTGCTTATAAGAAGCATTGTAGTGATGCTTTAGATGTGTCTAGCCTCATGCTTGTCACCATGAACTCTGAGCTTCAGAAGCAACATGAGGACATGGGGGCTTATGAGATGCTGGCTCACTTGAAGCAACTATATCAGGGGCAAGCACGCCAGGAGAGATTCGATGTATCGAAATCTCTTTGTTCAGTGCAAAATGTCTAAAGGAATGCCAGTAGGAACTCACGTTCTTAAGATGATAGGTTATGTTCGAACCTTGAAAAAGCTCGGGATTTCTTTTGGGGACAAGAGTCGTCGACCGATTTGATCTTGCAATCGTTGCTCGAATCATACGAGTCGATTCATTCGAATTATCACATGAATGAAATTGACAAGCCATTACTCGAGTTGTTGAATATGCCGAGGACTGCCGAGAAAGAAATAGGCAAGTCCAAGCCCAACACCATACTGATGGTGCAAAAGGGCAAAGGCAAAGGTTTTGTGAAACCCAAAGGCAAACCGAAAGGTAAGCCCAAGGGCAAGCAAACCACTTTCAACAATGCACTGAAACCTAAGGGTGGTGTAGCCAATGACTCTATCTGTCATCATTGTGGTGAGAAGGGTCACTGGAAAAGGAACTGCAAAAGCTATCTTGTAGGGAAAAGGCTGGAAAAGGAGAAAGCAAATGTTGCTTTGGGCTCAGGTATTTATGTTGTAGATATTAATATGATTGATATCAATTTAAATACAACTACTTCTTGGGTATTTGATATCGGATGTGGTTCTCACATTTGTACTAATGTGCGAGGGACTGCAAAGGAGTAGAGAGTTGGCAAAGGGTGAAGTGGAACTACGAGTTGGCAACGGAGCACGTGTTGCAACCCTAGCTGTAGGGACTTGTACTTTTACTTTGCCTTCAGGGCTTGTTTTGGGTTTAGAAAACTGTTTCTATGTACCTAGTTTAATTAAGAATATTATTTCAGTTTCTTGTTTGGACAAGAAAGGTTTTGAGATTTCGATAAAAAACCAACGATTGTCGTTATTTCTGGATAATATGTTTTATGCAAGCGCCTCTTTGATTAATGGTCTATATGTTTTAGACCTTGATATGCCAATTTTAAATATAAATACCAAAAGGATTAAGACTAATGATTCTAATCCAACATACCTCTGGCATTGTCGCTTAGGCCATATAAACGAAGACCGCATATCCAAACTCCATAAAGATGGGTTGTTGGAATCATTTGACTTCATGTCTTATGATCGATGTGAATCTTGTTTGTTGGGTAAGATGACAACATCACCTTTCACTAAGCTAGGTGAGAGAGCCGATGCTTTATTAGGACTAATACATAGTGATGTATGTGGCCCTTTTAATATACATGCAAGGGGTGGTTACCTCTACTTCATTACCTTTAATGATGACTTCGGTAGGTATGGATATGTGTTCTTGATGAAACACAAATCCGAAGCATTTGCTAAGTTTAAAGAGTTTAAACTAGAAGTAGATAACCAACTTGGCAAGAGTATTAAGGTTCTTCGATCGATCGAGGGAGGAGAATACTTGAGTCAAGAATTCGTGACTATCTAAAAGATTGTGGAATCGTTTCACAACTTTCTCCTCCAGCTACTCCTCAATGGAATGGTGTATCTGAAAGGAGGAACAGAACCTTATTAGATATGGTTCGTTCTATGATGAGTCACACGAGCCTCGCCCAATTCCTTTTGGGGGACACGCACTAGAGACAACATCTTTAACACTTAACCGCGTTCCATCTAAATCGGTTGCAAAGACGCCATACGAGTTATGGGATCGGGAAGCGTCCCTAGTTTGTCTTTCCTCAAGATTTGGGGGTCGTGAAGCTTTTGTAAAACGCTCGACTTCCGATAAGCTGGCTCCAAAATCGAAAAGTGCATATTTGTAGGTTATCCTAAGGAAACTAAAGGATACTACTTTTATATCCCTAACGAGAACAAAGTGTTTGTTGCTCGCGATCTTTCTAGAAAAAGAATTTGTTTCTAGAAACACGAGTGGGAGTAGTGTAGAACTTTCGAAGTTCCGGACTCTCAAACTAGCATTAATGATGAGATGGAAATTGAAAGCAGACTCCACAAGTTGTTGTGCGGCAGAGTGCCACAAAGCAGTTGTGCGGCCAGCACTCGATTCAAGAAACACAAGAATTGCGTAGAGTGCAGTAGAGTTCGTCGTCCACCTCCGAGAAAAAATTTGGATTTTTCATAGCAGTAACATGGTGATGTTATGTTTGTGGATCACGATGAACCTTCAACCTACAAAGCAGGCAATTAATAGCCCTGATTTTTGAGAAATGGCTTGAGGCCATAAGATCCGAAATGGACTCCTTGTACACAAACCAAGTCCGGATCTTGGTTGATCCACTGAAGGGTAACTCCCATAGGGTGCAAATGGGTTTTTAAGATTAAAACCGACATGGAAGGGAATGTACAAACATACAAGGGGCGACTGGTCGCGAAAGATTTCAAACAAGTTCATGGTATTAACTATGACGAGACCTTTTCCCCTGTAGTTATGTTCAAGTCCATTCGGATTTTACTTGCTATTGCAGCTTACTATGACTATGAAATCTGGCAAATGGATGTCAAAACCTCTTTCCTTAATGGAAAACTTAAAGAGGATGTGTATATGATACGACTGAAGGTTTTGTCACTCCAGAGAATGCTTTGGGAAAAGTATGTAAGCTTCGGGAGATCCATTTATGGACTCAAGCGAGGCTTCTCGAAGGCTGGAACATCCGCTTTAATGATGCCGTCCGTGAGTTTGGCTTCATTAGAAATGAGGATGAGCCTTGTGTTTACAAGAAGGTTAGTGGGAGCTCAATCATATTCCTGGTTTTGTATGTAGATGACATACTACTCATTGGAAACGACATACCAACCTTAAAGTCTGTCAAGGCTTGGTTGAGTACGTGTTTCTCTATGAAAGACTTAGGCGATGCCAGCTATATTCTGGGAGTCAAGATCAATAGAGATAGATCTAGGAGACTCATTGACCTAAGTCAGAGTACATATATAGACAAGGTGCTAAAGCGGTTTAGCATGCAAGAGTCTAAGAAGGGATTTTGTCCTATGGCACATGGTACCGTTTTGTCGAACAAACAGTGTTCTAAAACGCCTGCCGAATTAGAACTCATGAAAGAGATCCCTTATGCTTCTGCCATAGGATCCATCATGTACGCCATGTTATGTACTCGCCCAGATGTCTCGTTTGCCTTAAGACTTACGAGTAGATACCAGTCTAATTACGGTGAACGTCACTGGATCTCAGTCAAGAATATCCTTAAGTACTTGCGAAGGACTAAGGATACATTCTTGATTTATGGAGGGGCGGATGAGCTCGTTGTAAGTGGTTACACCGATGCTAGTTTCCAAACCGACAGAGACGATTTCCGATCGCAATCGGGATATGTGTTTAACTTGAATGGAGGTGCTGTGAGCTGGCGTAGTTCAAAGCAATCGACCATCGCAGATTCTACAACAGAGGCCGAGTACATAGCAGCTTGTAAAGCAGCTTGGTTCCTAGTATTGCGAACCCGATAGACCTCTGTTGTGACAACAATGGGGCTATTTCACAATCTAGGGAACCTAGATCTCACCAGAGGTCCAAACATGTACTACGGCGTTTTCACCTAATCCGCGAGATTATAGAGAGAGGTAATGTGCATATATGTAGAGTAGATTCGGCAGACAATGTCGCCGATCCACTGACGAAGCCACTATCGCAGCAGCAGCATGATCGTCACACTAGCTCCATGGGTATCCGATATCTGGAGGGCTGATCTTTAGAGACAGTCATTAGTATGCACTTAAAAACCAATCAGTAGATGATTTTGGGTCTTTAGTGCAAGTGGGAGATTATTGTATCGTATTTATGTAATTTTCATTTTGATGAATAAAAAGGCATAAATTCCAGTATTATATCAATATGTTTCTGCGTTATTTAAAACATAATGAAATAATATGTCCTTAGAATAGTATTCATAATTGTTATGATTCTGAAACGTCCCTAGTCGAACATTATTATGGAATCTTCGAGGACAATAATAATGCGTAAGACTAGTATGTGTAGTGATTGATATAAGATATCGGATCGTCACATGGGTATATAAGATTAGAGAATCATTATACTGGATAGACCCGACATGAGAAACACACCATGGGTTGTTATATAATAGTCAACGGTGATTCTCAATTTTTGACTGGGTTGTATATGAGATCCTTCGACTTGAAGTCTCACAAGAGTTCTTGCATGGCTAGTGTTATGCTTTGATAATGTTAAACGCTATCCAGTAACGAGGGGTGAGCAATAAAGGCATTTATTGGGTATATCACGAATCTTGTTCGGGATGAATGGGATGCATAAAGGATTTGTCCCTCATATATAGCAGGGAGGCGATATCTTGGGCCCCCTTTGATGGAGTCCGACTAATTCATGGCCATGAACAAATGAATCGAGTATATGATATTGATGTCATTTGATTAGTCTACTCGCGAATCAAGAAACTAAAAGATTGGACAATACAAGTGTGACTTTTTCCATGACTTGTGTTCAATCTAGATATCAAGGACAAAAGGATTTAAATACAAATGTCAAATGGTGTGACTATGATAGTCACTAGATATTTATGAATTGGGGGTAAATGATGCGTTGCTAGATACCTCTCATTACCTGTGACATATGATGTCACGGCCAACATCATAGATACCTCCTGGGTCGCACTCATAGATCAACTGGATTGGGCTTGTTGGAGTACATTTAATCTAAGGTGCGCCAATTCGATTGGGCTTCGGGCCGGGCCGGGATTGGATTGGGCCCTTAATCGGGTTGGGCAGACCAATATGATTGGGCCGACCAACCCATTTGGACCGACCTTATGGCTGGAAAATTGGATATATTTTCCAGCCCTTTATCTCTTTGAAAGGAGGTTGAAATGGTAGAGAAAGTGGAGGAGTGGTTTCCTCCATGATCTCCCACTTTCCCCTTTTTCCCTCCCCACTCTCCCTTGAATGACTAGGAAGAATACTGATTTTTCCTAGCATTCTAAGTTAGTTTTCTCCAGCTTTTGGAAGCTTAGAGAAGAGAAAAAAGAGAACATTTAGTAAGAAAAGAAAAGACAGCTTTTCATATACTTGTTTTCTAGCTTTGGCTAATAGAAAAGAAGTAAGAAAACTGTTTCTTGTTCTTCTAAAAGGTCATACATACATACTCCATCTTGAAGAGTGTCTTCAAGACTTCTACGAGGCGTTGGCTAGCACCAAACGGTAGAAGACCATCCCCGGAAGATCGAGTGGATATTGGGAGAGACGGAGCTGCGTTGGTGGCGTTCAGTTCGTGACAACAAAGCTGCAGCTGAAACCATTTCAGCTATCCTAGCACTTCTAAAGGTATAATACTATCCCATAGTCTTAGGTTCTTACTCGTGATAGATCCTATTAGAGGCGGGTCACTTTATTTCCGCTGCACAAACTGTTTTGACCCGGTTATTCCTCTAACACAACACAAACCCCCTAAATTTTTTTTAACTAGTCACTTAGTACACAAATCGTATTTTGGTGAGTCCGGTCCACGACTCTATCGTGGACCCGATACACCCTAACAATTTATTTACCCCACTATTTTCTTCACAGCAACAACAACACCACCACCACCACCGTCACCATCTCCGCTCCTCCATCCGCGCTGCCCCCACCCCGTCCCATTTACACCCACTAATTCTTCCCCAAAAATTAACTACCACCATCTCCCTTCACCTCAACCATCTCCGACAACCAACCACCACCAAACTCTCATACCAAGAACATTTCCATTCTAGAAGACAACTCTTCTATACCATTTTTTCTTACGTTCTTCATAAGACACTCCTCCCACAAATTTTCCAATTCCAGAAAACCCTCTTCCATCAAGACCATTTCCATTCAAAAATCTGAGTAAACCTTCATCATTTTGTTAAATATTCTTAAAACATAACATGAACCCTAAGATCTTAAAATAACATGATCATCACAAATATAATATATATATACACAATAAGATTAAAACATACCTCCAGACATTCTGATGCAAAGATCTTTTGATGCTATCAACTACTACAAAATGGAGAAACGATTTCTCTTTCTTTGCCTATAAAATTTATGTGTTGTATGTAAATACTTTCAGATAACCTTTGTGATGGACAAAGACTATTATTTATAGGTAGAGAGAGGACCGAATCCCAATCCTTTAAACTTAATCTCGACCGTCCATCAAGGTCAATAATGAGGGGAATTAAAACTCTAACCTCTTGAACTAGCATATTAATAAGTTACAATGTTCCAAATAATGACCACTTAATGAGGAAGGAAACTTTTGATCTCCTCAAGGACATGAGAGACTTTACGTCTTTACGAGATGAAAGACTTTACGTCTTTACATTTCCTTATAGTCTCCCACTTGGTCTTTTGGAATATCCATTAGTGTAATCTTATTAAGATCATTAAGCGCGCATAATATGCTAAATTCTTCTTTAGTCGGATATCATAAGTCTCTTGGTTAATCTAGTGATCAACAAGAGTCATGGCGTGCACACATTATTTTGCAACGTGCTTACTTCCATGTACTACAAATTTGACAACTTTCATAACTAGACCAAAATGAGTTTAACTTAATGGTCACATAATGTCTTTAAGTAAAGACTGTTTCTGTTGTCATTCATCTAAACATAATTGTGTACACATTAGAAAACAAAAATAGAAGATGTTAAAATTCATTAAGAGCTCAAGAATTGTCAATCATAAGTACAATTTAAATTGCAGAATAGGAAATTAGGAACTATCTTCAAGACCCATACTTTCAGTGTGTTTCTGAAAAGTCAGTAAAGGTAATCCTTTCGTGATTATATCTGCCACTTGTAAATTTGTACTTATGGACTCAACGACAATTTTCTTTAGTCTAACATTTTGCTTCAGTAATAGGTATTTAAGATCCATGTGTTTTGAACCTTTCGCTATCCTATCATGCTTGGAGAAAAAGATTGCAACTTCATTGTCACAATAAATAGTTAATGGCTTAGAGATAAAACTTAAAGTGCCAAACTGTGAGACAAAATTACGCAACCATGTTCCCTGAAATGAAGCCTCATAACATGCCACGTATTCAGCCATCATGGTGGATCCGAACAACAAATCAAATTTCTGGTTTTTCCATTAAATGACACATCCACATAAGAGATACACATAGCCAAGAGTACAAATCATGGTGTCAGGACATCCAGCAAGGTCTGAAACGGAATAACCAGTCACCTGTGGGTGACTTGATTTTATATATGTGAGCATGTAATTCCTTGTTCCCTTTAGGTATCTCAGTACTTTCTTTGCAGCTTTCCAATGAGCGATTCCTGGGTTACTTTGAAATCTACCCAGCACACCAACAGCGTGACTGATATCAGGTCAAGTACAGACCTGTGCATACATCAAACTTCCCACAAGAGATGCATAAGGATACTTTGTCATTTCTTCTTGTTCCATAGGAGTCTTAGGGGCACTTGCTCAAGAACAAGTTTGTCTCTTTTATGCAGTGGCACTGGACTAGTAGAACAAGTCGACATTCCAAATCTCTCAAGAACTTTGTCAATATATGTTTTCTGAGACAATCCTAAAAGTCCTTGTGATCTATCATGGAATATTTCAATTCCTATCACATAGGAAGCCTCACCCATATCTTTCATTTCAAAATTCTTGGAGAGATAATCCTTAGTTTCACGTAATAAACCAAGGTCGCTTCTTGCTAATAATATGTCATCAACATACAGAACCAAAAATGTGAACTTGCTCCCACTGAACTTGAGATATATGCAAGGGTCAACTATATTTTCAGTGAAACCGAAAGCTGTAATGATTTCATGAAATTTTAAATACCATTGTCTGGAAGTTTGTTTCAGTCCATTGATTGATTTCTTAAGTTTGCAAACCATGTCTTCCTGTCCGTCAATTATGAAGCCCTCAGGTTGACGCATGTAGACTTCTTCTTTTAAGTCTCCATTTAGAAAGGCGGTTTTCACATCCATTTGATGTAGTTCAAGATCATAATGAGCTATTAATGCCATGATAATTCTAAGAGAATCTTTCCTGGAAACAGGAGCAAAAGTCTCAATATAATAAATGCCTTCTTTCTGATTAAAACCTTTGAAAACAAGTCTGTCTTTATATCGTTCAATTGAACCTCTGTGGTGACGTTTGGTCTTAAAGACTCATTTATTGCCAATGGCTTTGTGTCCTGGAGGTAATAGAACGAGTTCCCACACTTGATTATTTTCCATAGATTTTAATTCATTTTTCATGACATCAATCCATTTAGTAGAATTAACATCCTTAATGGCTTGTGAATAAGAAATCGGGTCTTTAGTCCCTTCAGATTCTATTAAGTAAAGCAGATAATCATCAAAAATAGCCGATCTCTTATTTCTTTGAGATCTTCTTAAGGCTGGTTCCAGTGGTGCTTCACTAACATTATGATCTGTGATAATCTCATTATGGAGTTGATGATCATTTATTAGAGTTTCCGCATTGTGAATGTGTTCAACAATGGAAGAATTCCCAATATCTTTCGGAATTGAGGGTAAAAGGATGGGTACCCTTATTTCCTGAATGATCACTTCTTGTTGTTTTGTACTCCCACTGATTTCACCATTCTCATAAAATCTGGCATTACCCCTTTCAACAATTCTCGTACTATGGTTAGGACAATAAAATCTATATCCTTTAGATTTTTCAGGGTAACTAATAAAGTAACCACTGATTGTTTTAAAATCTAATTTCTTTTCATGTGGGTTGTATATTCTAACTTCAGTTGGGCAACCCCATATTTGGAGATGTCTTAAACTAGGTTTCCATCATTTCCAAAGTTCAAAAGGTGTCTTTGGAACGGCCTTACTAGGAACCCTATTTAAGATATAAACAGATGTTCGTAATGCATCCATCCACAAGGATATATGTAAATTGGCATGACTCATCATGGATCTAACCATTTCCATATATGTACGATTTCGCCTTTCAGCTACACCGTTCTGCCATGGAGAACCAGGCATTGTGTATTGGGGCAACAATTCCAAGTTTTTGGAGAAGTTTAGCAAAAGGTCCAAGATGTTGTCCTGTTTCATCATACCTTCCATAGAATTCACCACCTCTATCAGACCTAATAATTTTCACTTTTCTTTCTAGTTGCCTTTTGACTTCAGTAATGAATACTTTTACAACATCCACAGACTGAGATTTGTCATGCAATAGAAAAATGTAGCAATAACGTGAATAATCATCTATAAAGGTAATGAAATACTTCTCTCCTCCAAAAGTTGGAACATCAAAAGGTCCACAAATATCTGTATGTATTATTTCAAGAAGTTGTGTACTTCTTGTGGCTCATTTCTTTGTGTTTTTCGTTGTTTTTCCTTTAATACAATCAACACGTGCTGTAATGTTAGTAAAATCTATGTCCTGAAGGACACCGTCTTTTACTAATCGTTTGATTCTTTCACTAGATATATGACTTAGTCTTTTATGCCACAAAAAGTAAGAGTCATTTTTAGATGACTTGCGTTCTGTTTCTTTATCATGCTAGGTTAAATGGGTTTCAGTAACTTGATGTTTAAGATGAAGTTTATAAAATCCATCAATTAAAATTCCAGAACCAATAATACTAGAATTTTTAAATAAGCTGAAATTTCCATTTTCTATTTCAAATGAATATCCAAACTTATCAAGTACGCTTACAGAAATCAAATTACGGGAAATAGACGGAACATAAAGAGTTTGACATAAGTCTAACTCGTAACCGCTATCTAAAGTAAGACGAAAAGTTCCAATAGCTTTAACTGAAGCTTTGTCTTTATTCCCCATGAAAATGAAATTAACAATTGGGTTTATAGTTTGGATCATAACGAATCCTTGCATTGAATTCGAAACATGAACGTTAGCACCAGTGTCTATCCACCAAGTAGAAGAAGATATATTAGTAAGATCTGATTCGAAATAACTTACGAAACCCATATGGTTATTTTTCTTTTCGAACCATTCTTTACGTTTAACGCAATCTGCCTGAAAATGTCCAGATTTCTTGCAGAACCTGCAAACATCATCATTCTTTTTCTTTTTAGATGGTTGATAAGACTCATCAGATTTGGGTGGTGCTCTTTTATTAACTGAGTTATTCTTTCTCCCAGTTTGTTTTCCAGCTCCTTGAATGAAATGAGCAACTTTAATACCTTGCGATCCTTGCCTAGACACTTCTTGTACCAATTTGTTAGTCAATTCATTCAAACTCCACTTTTCCGTAATAGTGTTGTAATGAATTTTGAATGGTTCATACTGAGGAGGTAAGCTAGTCAGGATAAATTGGACTAGAAAAGCATCATCCATAACCAATCCCAAATTCTTAAGTTTGGCAGCAAGGTTATGTTAGAGGAATAACCGGGTCTAAAACAAGTTATGCAGCGGAAATAAAACGACCCGCCTCTAATAGGATCTTTCACGAGTAAGAACCTTAGACTACGGGATAGCATTATACCTTTTGAAGTGCGAGAATAAGTCCGAAGCGGTTTCGATTGTTGGTTTGTTGTCACGAGCGAGACGCCTACCAACGCAGGTTCCGCCTCTCCCAATATCCACTCGATCTTCCGGGGATGGTCCTCTACCGCTTGGTGCTAGCCAACGCCTCGTAGAAGTCTTGAAGACACTCTTCAAGATGGAGTATATATATATGGTGGATATAGGACCTAAAAGAAGAACAAGAAATAGTTTTCTTACTTCTTTTCTATTAGCCAAAGCTAGAAAACAAGTATATAGAAAAGCTGTATTTTCTTTCTATTCAATCTCTCTTGAATGCTCTCTCTTCTCTAAGCTCTCAAAAAGCTGGAGAATAATTACTTGGAATGCTAGGAAAAATCAGCATTTTTCTTAGTCATTCAAGGGAGAGTGGGGGAGAGAAAGGGGGAAGTGGGAGATCATGGAAGAAACCACTCCTCCACATTCTCCACCACTTCAACCTCCTTTCTAAGAGATAAGAGCTGAAATTATATCCAATATTTCCAGCCATAAGGTCGGTCCAAATGGGTTGGTCGGCCCAACCCGATTAAGGGCCCAATCCAATCCCGGCCCGAAGCCCGAAGTCCGGTCCGACCCAATCAAATTGGCGCACCTTAGATTAAATGTACTCCAACAAGCCCAATCCAGTTGATCTATGAGTGCGACCCAGGAGGTATCTATGATGTTGGTCGTGACATCATATGTCACAAGTAATGAGAGGTATCTAGCAACGCATCATTACCCCCAATTCATAAATATCTGGTGACTATCATAATCACACCATTTGGCATTTGTATTTAAATCCTTTTGTCCTTGATATCTAGATTGAACACAAGTCATGGAAAAAGTCACACTTGTATTGTCCAATCTTTTAGTTTCTTGATTCGCGAGTAGACTAATCAAATGACATCAATATCATATACTGATTCATTTGTTCATGGCCATGAATTAGTCGAGACTCCATCAAAGGGGGCCCAAGATATCGCTCTCCGCTATATAGGAGGGACAAATCCTATCTCGCATCCCATTCATCCCGAACAAGATTCGTGATATACCCAATAAATGCCTTTATTGCTCACCTCGTTACGGATAGCGTTTAACATTATCAAAGCATAACACTAGCCATGCAAGAACTCTTGTGAGACTTCAAGTCGAAAGATCTCATATACAACCCAGTCAAAAATTGAGAAGCACTGAGTTGACTATTATATAACAACCCATGGTGTGTTTCTCATGTCGAATCTGATCGATATAATGATTCTCTAATCATATATACCCATGTGACGATCCGATATCTTATATCAATCACTTGCACATACTAGTCTTACGCATTATTATTGTCCTCGAAGATTCCATAATAATGTTCGACTAGGGACGTTTCAGAATCATAACAATTATGAATACTATTCTAAGGACATATTATTTCATTATGTTTTTAAGAACGCAGAAACATATTGATATAATACTGGAATTTATGCCTTTTTATTCATCAAAATGAAAATTACATAAATACGATACAATAATCTCCCACTTGCACTAAAGACCCAAAATCATCTACTGATTGGTTTTTAAGTGCATACTAATGACTGTCTCTAAAGATCGGCCCTCCAGATATCGGATACCCATGGAGCTAGTGTGACGATCATGCTGCTGCTGCGACAGTGGCTTCGTCAATGGTTAATCGTTTCAATGACATGAGCATTCATTGAGCGAGAACCATCAAACTTCATGGTCACAAGATCTACCAAAAGTTTTCCCGCAAGGGATTTATCTGCAGTCTTGAACCGGTCTTCAATGGCTTGCAAATATTCTTTTGCACTCTCAATTGTGGGTAGAGAGGTTTTAATGTTGGTGTCAATCACCATTCGCATAAACATAATGCTTAGTCTGTTAGATCTATCCCAATCATTATGGAGTTTGTTTTCCTCGGTGGTACTAACGTCAGTAAGTGGAACTGGCTTCTCTTTAAGGAGAGCCATATCCAATTCAAGTACTCCCAAGGAAAACTCAACTTGCCCTCTCCATTCTGAGTAGTTTGTTCCATTGAGTTTAATTATAGACGTAGCATATGAATTAAGAGTTGATGGAATACTAACTGCAAATGTGGATACAAGAATTTTAGGCTTAAAACAACACATGCAATTATATTGAACATAAATAATATAATTCTAGGTTCTCCTGTGGGTAGTCCACCTAAAATTATATTCATGATACCATTTAGGGTCATTATATTCAAATATCATAATGAACATATTTATTGAATAATGTCCTTTATTATTGCTCAAATATATGAATATTATTTGTCTGTGGACGAAAATAAATTCATGTATTTGATCAATATAAATTATTCATGTAAGATGGTATTTATAAAATTAATATACATAATGTTAAATCCACTGTTATAGATTTAACCATAAACATGCAATAGTTTACATTATGTGATTTCTAAATAATAATAAAAAAAAACTATATTGCAAATTAACTAGTAAATGTAACAAACGAATTTAACAACTGTTAGTGAAAACATAATAACTGTTGTTACGTAAATGATATAACAACCGTTAGAGAAATAAAATAACAGCTGTTACGAAAATGATAAACAACTATTAGTGAAAACATAATAACAGTTGTTACTGAATAATATAACAACTATTAGTGAAAACATAATAACAGTTGTTACTAAATAATATAACAGCTATTAACAAAAATTAACAGTTGTTAGTATGCGAAAAATAAGAGTTGTTACAAGATTTGTGAAAGATAACAGTTGTTACAAAATAATACAACAACTGTTAGCGAAAATAACAACTGATGTAATATATATATATATATATATATATATATATATTATTTACATAATGATCAAAAACTGCTTTACACAATAAAATTGCAGAATTTAAATTTCATAATCACGATCAAACATTCATGCCCAAAGTTATAATTGCGGAATTAAATAAACTCACATGCAGGCTATGATAGTTGGATAAAGATATGCCACAAAATATAAACAGTAGTAGATCTATACATGCTAAAATGTTTTAATGTATATAAAATCTATTAAAGGATAATAATGCATTCTAAACAGGCTCTGATACCACATGTTAAATATTCTTAAAATATAACATGAACCCTAAGATCTTAAAATAACATGATCATCACAAACATAATATATATACACAATAAGATTAAAACATACCTCCAGACATTCTGATGCAAAGATCTTTTAATGCTATCAACTGCTACAAAATGGAGAAACGATTTCTCTCTCTTTGCCTATAAACTTTATGTGTTGTATGTAAATACTTTCAGATAACCTTTGTGATGGACAAAGACTATTATTTATAGGTAGAGAGAGGACCGAATCTCAAACCTTTAAACTTAATCTCGACCGTCCATCAAGGTCAATAATGAGGGAAATTAAAACTCTAACCTCTTAAACTAGTATATTAATAAGTTACAATGTTCCAAATAATGACCACTTAATGATGAATGAAACTTTTGATCTCCTCAAGGAGATGAAAGACTTTACGTCTTTACGTTTCCTTACACAATTTTCTTGGTTCTGAAAAAGTTCAATACAAGAAAAATGGCTTATTTCCTTTGCTCATGACTTTGAAAATCAACCATGGATTTGAGCTCAATCCAACGAATTTTTTTGAAAGAAATCCATTGGTGAAAGCATAAAAGGCCATAGTTCTCAATCAATAGACCAAAATTGGCAAGCGAATTTGGAGAACCAATTCACTATTCTTTTCAGAAAATTAAAGAAAAATGATTTATTAGATAATAAACATTTCCATACCAAGTTTGTCTTTTCATTTTCATCGTTCCCTTTAAATTGAAAGTTTTTAAAGGAGCTCTTTTTTTCTGCTGTGACAAATGACCAAAGATCGTGGTGTTGGCTGGGCTTCGAGGCCGCGGCCAATCGGGGCAGTGGGGTGGTGCAGGTTGAGCGGGGTGTATGGGGTAGGAGTACTGGGCGTGGGGTGCTCCGGGAAGAAGAAAGATGGGTTGTGTAGTAGAATAGAACAAAAAGTGACATTTTTGCCCTTTTGACCGGACACATGTGCTGGTCACGTGATTTTTTTACCGAAATTTTGGCCAGATTCATTAATTTTACAATTAGAGCAGCCGGTTAATTGTTTGTGCTAAAAATAGCCTAATAAAAAGTTTTTGTTATTTATACTAGTTATCTAAATTGTTGGTGCTAAATATAGGGAATTTCTCTTAAACATATCCTAATTAATATAAGCATGATTAAATTAAATTATATATTTTCAATTCATATCAACTAAAATAATGATAACTATTTAAATATGGATTATCCAAATTAAACTTACGGTTTGGAATGAGGGAAAAGAGAAGAGGGAAGGGAGAGGTATGGCACGAAAATGAGAGGAGAGGAGATGGAAAGAAATGATTGAGTTAATTTGGCGTTTGGATAGTTAGTAAGAGGGAAATGAGAGAAAACTGATATTTTACATATTTATCCTTATATACTGTTAATATAAATATCTTAAGATAAAAACAATTTAGTCACTTCAAAACAATTTATTAAGGATAGTTTTCTTTCCTTCCACGTTTGGCCACGGGAAGGAGACTGATGGTTTTAAAAAATAAAGCTTCTCACTCTCCTTCATATTTATTTCTTTTCTTTTTTCTTTTTTTTAAAACAAGGCAAATTACATTGGTCATTTTTATCTCTAAATAATTTATAGGCAGTTGTAATTTGTAAGGTTCCAAAACAATAATTCTAGACAATAAAATTCCAAAATAATTTACTATTGGTATATAAGGACATTTTGTCCAAAAAGTAACAAATAAACTGAAATTGAGAAAAAAAATTGAAGCAACTCACATAGTTTAAGGCGCATTTATGGTATATTACACCAAAATTACCCCACATATATTTTTCTTCTTCTTCACCCCCCACCCCCACCCCACCCCCACCCCACCCCACATCTCGTCTTCTTCTTCACCCCCACCACTACACGACTTTTCATCTTCTAACTTCCACCACCGACTCTCCCATCGTCCTATTCTCTACTCCACTATCTGGCTTCACCACCATCGTACCCTTTTCTATTATCTCTCAATCTCCTTTGTGTGTAAGTAGATAGATAATTTTAGATTCATCTTGTTTGTGTGTTAGTAGATAAACTTCATTTTCTTCATTATTGAAAGTTGTAATTTGTGTTCTATATGTTTAGAATGGAATTGGAAGATTTTACAACCACTATAAAAGATGATGAATTTTTATGGTTCAGAATTTTTTTTTTTGCTAAGTTTATGGTTCAGAATTTGATTATATCATTACATTGATGGATGGTGGTGGAGGGATTTAGAAACCTTTAAATATTTCCTTGAAACGAATTTTGAAAAAAAAAATGAAATTTGGAGGATTTAAATTAATTTTCAATGGATGAACATAAGTGAGAATTTGGGGATTTTTGTTGGCTTCTCTGGGAGTTCTGATCGAAAGTTGTAGATGAAGATGGACGGAGAAAGTGGGGGGGGGGTTATCGGGTTGGGGTTGAAGGTGGAGTGAGGTATTTTAATTGTGATGTACGATTATGCCCCTAAAAATATTTTTATTGACCCGATAAAAAATTTTAATTCACAATTGACTAACAATCTTTTAATCGGAAGGATCTTATATACCAATAATAAATTGTTTAGGAATTTTATTGTTCAGAATTATTGTTTGGGACCTTGCATGCAAGTTATAAATTGTTTAGATCAATAATCACCGATTTGTCAAAAATCAATCCAAACACCAAAAACTTAATTCATCAATTTCCTCTCATCTATTTTCCTTCTGTTTCCTCATTCCAAACCGTGTGCAAGTCCATGGCGTCTATTTTAGTGGAGCCGACCTCTGTCTTCAACCTGTAGGTCGAAAGTTTGACACTCGACAGGAGCCTCTAAAATTTCCTATCCCCATGTAAAAAAAATTAGGATTATCCGATAATTCTTTACTTTTATCCAATTAAATACAATTATTTTACTTTTTGATAATTAATATTTTGGCGAAATTGCCTAATTAGTCCTTTTCGTATTTTGAGATTGTAGTTAGTGCCCCTTTCTTTTTATTTGTACTTTTAACGTCCTGATCGATTTTACGTTCTGCCATTAAAGGACAACCGTTAAATTTTCTGTCAAAACCCCGTTAAGACAATCACCTGCCTCACACATGACTTACTTTTTAAGGGCATTTCAGACATTTTAACATATTTTCCACAATAAAATTTTATGTACTTGATTGTTAAATAAAATAACTATGAATACCAAATTAAAATTAACCAAAAAGACTCTATACTCGTCCCTTCCCCTCCATCTTCATCCTTCCCCCATTCTCCTCCATCACCACCACCACCTGGCAACCACACCACCTGCAACAAAAAACTTGGATGAATATAAACAAATATTGATTCTAAAAGATTAAGAACAAAAAGTAAGATTCTTGGATGAATTTAAAAATATTACCATCATTTTTAAGTTGCTCAAAGAATTAATAACCTAGAAACCAAGAACCCACTCCGCCACTGTCACCCACATCACCACTTTTCAATTGCTCACAAAAATTGCACAATTCAAGATTCAATATTTTTGTGGGTTCTTGCTTATTGAGATTTAAAATTATTAGACATACTTTATTCAAGATTTGTTTTTGAATTCAAAACTCATCTGTCAATCAACATGAAAATTGTTCAAATTAGAATGCTCATCCATTTGCTTTGCACTAAATTCAACAACTAACCATTTCAATTTCAAAATCCACAGTAAATTAGACCAATAAAGCTTTCTGTTTTCATTCCTCATATGCAAAGTTGAAAAAAAAAACTACTGCAATTCAAGCTGGTAAGTTCTCCAAAGAATCTAAATATTGCACCAAAAAAATCAGATCTTGTAATTTCTTTGCAATTATATGCTTGAAATTGCAAAGGGCTATCGATGCATAAACATTAATTATACATAGAAAATGAAATTTGTTTATCACTTACTAGGGTTTCCTGTTCAAGATTCAATGTTTAATACTTGAAAGAAAATATTCTTTCAATTTCCCCTTGGGATTTTTTTTCTTGAAAGAATTATTGATTTTTTGCTTTGAATGCTTCTTGTTTAAGAATGAATCAAATATGGAATATTTGAAATAGATAAATTCATAATAAAGTACATTTGAAAAAGTGATGATGTTGTGATGTGGGTGTTGCAGGTAGTGGTGGTTGGTGTGGTGGTGGTGGAGAAGGGGGAAGGATGAAGGTGGAGGTGAAGGGATGAGTATAGAGTTTTTTTGGTAAATTTTAATTGGGTATTCATAGTTATTTTATTTAACAATCGAGTACCTAAGTATTTTTTTTTGTAAAATATGTTAAAATGTCTGAAATGCCCTTAAAAAGTAAGTCACGTGGGAGGCAGATGATTGGCTTAACGGGGTTTTAACATAAAATTTAACGGATGTCCTTTAATGGCAGAACGTAAAATTGATCAGTACGATAAAAGTACAAATAAAACGAAAGAGACATTAACTACAATCTCAAAATACGAAAATGACTAATTAGGCGATTTCGCCTTAATATTTCTTTTAAAACAATGGGTAGTTATTTGACTTTTTTTTTTTGAAAAGAAGTTATTTATTTTACTTGGTGAATTTAAAAACAAATTTGAATTTCAAACGTAAAAAAGGTTCAAAGAATTTCGTAATTCAAAATTTAGTAACGTAAAACTTTTCTTACTCTTTCAAAAAGAAAAAAGAAAACAAAAGAAGAACTAAAAGAAAGGACTAAAGGGAAAAAAAAAAAGAAAGGAGAGAAGAGTTAATTAGATTTATTTTTTGACGGAGAAAAAGGAAAATACTGAAAATGGGCAGAGTACCCCCTACCCACCCACTCCCCCCCACGCACAACACATACACCTTTATATATTCCACCACCGGAACATCGTTTCTTCCTCTCTTCTTCTTCAATCTCTCTCTGCAAGAACTGGAAGAAAAACCCCAGTTCAGTAAACAATGCCTCGAGCTTCAAAGAGAAAATCCGAGCCACTTAGCTCAAATAATGCCAAATCTGCGCGTGTTGATTCTTCTACCCCTGGTAAAAAAACAATCCCTAAAAAACCTCCGCTTCTTCTCTATGTTCTTTGATTAAATTTGAATTATTATTGTGAAAGTTTTTTAAAGGATTGAAATAATTTGGACCTTTTTGCATCTGGGTTTTTTATTTAGTTTCTTGGTGTGAGGAATCGAGGGAGGGTTCCTAATCAAAATCCCTTCTTGGAAAATTTGAAGATTATTA
Source organism: Vinca minor (assembly GCA_026122235.1). Lineage (NCBI taxonomy): Eukaryota > Viridiplantae > Streptophyta > Magnoliopsida > Gentianales > Apocynaceae > Vinca > Vinca minor. Next base: position 8,081,188 of record JAOCZM010000201.1, on the reverse strand, counting down.
TATATTGGTGGTTTTTTTGTTTGTTTCTGGGGGACATTCTTGATTGTTTGTTTTCTCTATGATTATATATTGGTAATTAATCTGCTCTTCAGTTCAATTGTTTTCTCTATGATTTTTACTGGGTGGGCTTGCTACGCATTTTGAATTTATGGAGTAGTTTTTATTTCTGGGGAGCACATGAATGTATATAATTGAGTTTACTTTGACCAAAGTTGGTTGGCGTAGCTGGTTTGGAAGCTTCTCTCTTAAGAGAGGTCTAGGGATCCATCCCCACTCACATATGTAGCCAACACTTTGGCTCGCACTTTACCCTTTATGCGCCGACCCGGTGCGAGCAGGATTAGTCTAGTATGGTCTCTCAAAAAGGTCCGAGTCAGGTAGGACACTTCGTGACAAGATCAAAATAATACTAATTGAGTTTAAGTTTAATTAGTAAATGGACTTTTAGAATTATGCATGCATGAGAGTTGTTGTGATTGATTCGTCCTACATTCTTCAACTGTCTTGATTTAATAATTTTTATGTAGCCATGGATCGGTTGAGGCATCTGGTAAAATTCAGACTAATTGAGATTTTTAGATATATCATTGTTAATTATGTCATGCGTGCGGTGCACTGCCAGTTTAAAGTACTTATAAACATTACAAAATCTTTTACCATTGCTTCGTTTTGTACAGCCTCGAAAAAACCACTCTCAAAGGTCGACGAGCGTATTATCAATCTCTTCCATAAATATGAAAACAAGTCACTGGGCATGATTGAGTAAGTGTATATTTAGTTGCGAAGTTATTTCTGTCTTTATTGAATTTCCAGGGGATATACTTGTTCCAAGTCTACTTTCTGAATATTTCATATTCTCGGTGCTCTTTGCTAGTTATCTACAAATGTTTTGTGTCTCACACATGAGAGTACTATATGCATCTTACAATATCATGAGATCATTGGTACATTGTTTGAGCAAGAAGGATTGCTGGGTCCCAAGTGAATTACTTTAGATGCTAGTATCCGTCGTTCTTTTACTTTATCTTTCCTTGAACTTTTTGTACTGCATTGGATTTCCAATGGTGGTGTTTACTAACCTTAATGTAATGATAGTAAACCATGATCTCCCTTAGATTTTAGTTGCTGGCAGGGTCTAGTTATTTAGGAATTTGATACCTTATTTGATCATTGTTTTATTTACATGCATATGCTTAACAAGGTTTGTCTAACGGATTCTTTTTGGTTTGTTCCTTTCCCTATCTTAATGATCTTAGTAGTCGTTAATCTTTATGCAACAAAAAAGGAAAAATGGAATGAAAAAAATGGTTATTTGTGCCACTTTTTCTGGATACTTGAGTGGACTTCTGTAATTTTGCTATAGCCACGATACTTTCTGCTTCTTTTGTACTTATATACCATTTGGCAAAGCTGGTTATTAAAAAGAATCTCTTCTATTTTCCCTGCCCTTAATTTGCACAGTCCTGACGGGATTGAGGCACTATGCTCAGATTTAGGAGTGGATCATACTGATGTAAGGATTTTAATGTTTGCTTGGTAAGTTTTGTTGCCTATGTGATTTCCAATTCTATTTTATTAATCATATGATATGGCGTGGTAACATACAACTGAAATTCACCTTGTCCAGGAAACTGAAAGCCGAAAGGCAAGGATATTTTACCCAAGTAAGCCAACAATGACATTTTGTTTTTCGGTTTGATGTTACTGAACGGATATTCAACCACACTGTTGCGTCTAATATTTACAAGAACATCTGTCATCTCTCTTCTGTATTAATATTAAGCAAATCCGCTTTCATTTCTGTTCTGGATTTTACAGTTTTTGTATCTTGAGTCACCATATTCTTCTGGCGCTTTCTATGGATTGGAATTCTATTATATTCTTATGCATGTAAATTGATACTTGGACATGTTGTAATGCTCCTATGCTCTTTTGCTGCCTGTTTTTAATGACCAGATCAAATATATATACTTTACATTCAAGTATATCTCCCATTAATGATTTATTTGGATTCTTGAAACTCAAGCCCGTTTGACAAGTTTCTTAAACAAAGAATCACTGTCATAATGTATAGTGAATGATTCCCCAAAACATCAATTTTAAGAATCATCACGAATGCATGTTCAAATTACTTTGTGCATATATTTCAGTATCAGAATAGACACAACCAAAGAATTTCACAAATTATGTGGGGTTTTGTTACTAGAGAGCCTTTTTCCTCCACCTACTTCCCCAGGTACTAAATATCCGGGGTTTCTGTTTGATTCATGATTTTTGGTTTTCCCAAGTATTTTTCACAATCCTAGTTACTGAAGGTGTGATCCAACGCTGAGCATTGCATGAATGTAATTGCTGAGGGTTTCTTTCAGATAAAAATCAAAATCTTTCTTTAGCTAGTTTGGCTATATAAAGTTTTTTACTAGAGGCGGTTTTGCGTTCAATATATATTCAACTGCCTGGAGTCCAATTTCTTTGTTGATCAACACTGTTATGTGCATCTTCTTTTTATTCCGTGGTGATGTTTTTAAGGAAAAGTTCAACAGAATGTCCTTTTGATGAATATTAGGTCCATCTAGTTTATTCAGTTATATAACAAGAACAAATTTAATCTTCAGGATGAATGGTTAAGGGGGTTGAAAGCTCTTCAGGTTGATACCATTAATAAATTGAAGAAATCTCTTCCAAATTTAGAGAAAGAGGTAAACTCCTATTTCTGTTTTTATTTCGTACTTAATTTGCTAGAGTTTTTATCTCATGACACAATTATGGGAAGCGACGTTCGCACTCCAGACATCGTTATTAGCACTCCACTTAATTTTCTTTGACAGTATTTGGCCTCTTAATTACATAGAACGCTAAAGTGGATTGCTAATAATAATTTTTCGATTGGCAAATATCGTTTCCCCACAATTTTATGCTAATAAAATTTACTTGTGAAAAGGTCTGGAAAACAGAAAATTTCGAGGATTTCTATTTTTTTGCATTTCGCTACTGTCTAACAGGTAAAAGTTCTGCAATACTTCAACTAAGTGGTATACCTTTCAACTTTTATTTCTAATAATCTCCTGTTCTCGTTGCTTCCTTGTCTGAAGCATGACTATTCTTTTTTACTTCTTTCAGAAGACAAGCAGAAATGTATAGACATAGAGAGCAGTTGTCTACTAATAGAGCTTGTGCTAGGGTCCAAATATCAACTCCTGGTTGAATCATTTATTGAATATCTTAAGGCGGGTCCTCTTCTCTTTTGCAATCACTTGTGAATTTGTTTAATCTCAACCTTTTCAAACATACAGTTCCGGCACAATAACAGAAAAATTAGTACCCCCCCTTTTCGTAATATGAGGCATTTTGACCATTTTTTCATGGATTAAGGAAGAGGAAAACAAGTGATTATTTTTTCGTTTTCTATTTAGGTCTGTTTTAGTTTTTGTAATAGCAATTTTGTCATTGATTACCTCACAAATAGGGGGCAAAAAACGTCATTGATGCTCTATCACGGAAGAAAATGCTTGCCGGTATGATCTTCTGATATTCATTTTTTCTTTCCAATTCATCAGAGCCAGAGTGATTATAAGGCAATAAACAAGGATCAGTGGATAAGCTTTCTTAGGTTCTGCCAAGAGGTGCTTTCTTTTTTCCCTCATAGCCATCTACTTTAACTGCATATATGAACTTGATGTTCTATACTCGGCTTCAACTATTTTCTTGCTGCATTTGCCCCTCCGTTTTAGTTATCACGGGCATTTGTCCCTCCGCTTTACTCTAAATTTATTGGTTTTCAGGTGAGTTTTCCGGGATTGGAAAATTATGATATAGATCAAGCTTGGCCGGTGATTCTGGATAATTTTGTGGACTGGATGAGAGAGAGAGAGACGAAGGTAAGCGCAACAGATTTTGATCCCTGCTATGGAGCAGATTTGTAAAGGTAGTTCAGCATTACCCTATAAATTTTTCCGATTATTACTCTTTGATAACAACAATTGTAGGGTATTCATCAAAAAAAACAATTGTTGGGAATACATTTAAAAACCAGTTATTGGAATACTTTACTACTCATCTCCTATTAATACGAGTACTTTTCGCTTCTCCATTGTAGATTTGCCAAAGGTTAAACAACACTAATATGTATCATTTTTGATACTGGGAATGCTTTCTTCTGATGCTACAGCTGCAATACGCGTAATACATTTTCTTTCTTTTTTGGCAAAATCTTCTTATTGTGGTTGCCTCCTGAATGGCGAGACAATTTTTTCTTAAAAATATGAGACATTGTATCTTGAGATATTATACTGTCTAGTTTTCTGCCAATAGTTTTGGCTATATCTATAATATTCTTGGCATACCATTTAATGCTGATTTGTTTAGGTGTCTCTTGAAATTAGTTCTTTTTTGGTTAAACAGTCATTTGCATTTGCTGCTTGCTATGTTACCCGGACCCTTCGTTTATGATCTGCCGTACCCTTGTCGACACGGCATGCGTATGCGTATGGGTATGAGATACTTACCGGATCTGGTCAACACCGAAAAAACAATTTTTTTTTATGTTCAAGTTCCTGACACCTAAATACATACCTGTACCTGGACTATAACATAGGCTTTCTGTGCTCCCTGTCTCCCTACTTTCTGTTATAGAGAAGAAACTGGAGATTATGACAGTAGTTGATTTTCTGTCTCTGAATTAGGGGTGATATTTTAAAATAGATTTTAAATGTTTTCATGTATATTTTTATTTTGTTTCTGATTCGATGAACTTATTTGATGCAGAAAAATGATTTCTCTTTTGATATCTGTCTTTGAAATATGACTTGTATACCACTTATTATATTTTAGAAAGTAATATTGATATTTTGACGGACAAACTACCTTTTTTTTACTTTTTTAATTTTTACATGTTTAAACGACTTATATTATGGAAGGGCGGTAGTACCATTTTTTGTTGTTAATGACTGGATTCAAGGAAAGATATGAATGAAGAAAACAACATGAATTTTGCAGTAATTTGTTGAAGTTTAAGATTCGAGATTAATAATTTATGTTTTATTAATTTGTTTTCTTTAGTGTTTAACTTGCAAAAATAATAGACATATATTTATAATTTTAGCAGTTACGTAATTATATAAAGATTTTTGTTTTTTATTTTTTTACTTTATACTCAAATATATTTTGTATCTCACAAAAATTGAATAACCAAACCAAATCGTTAGAAATTGAATGCATCAAACTAAACTGATTGAGATTTTAAATGTTTTGGTTTGGTTTCAAAATTTTTAAACCGAATATTTTAATTTGGTTTGAAAAATGTATAAAACCAAATCGAACCGAACCATGAACATCCATACGAAAACCGCTAACAAGTTAAAATGGAATATATGTAACTCTTTCAAATGGATTTGTATTAGTGCCCTTTTCTTTTCCATTTGTATTAGTTCAGGAGCTTGAAGAAAAGATAAGAAATATAGACTGAAATTTGAATTCTCTTTATATTGAGAATTTCTGTTTCGGGGAATGGAAATTTTTATCAAGTTCACCCCTAATTTTTTTTATTTTTTTTACAATTTTTATAGATAGATCGGTATATTGTTGCAGTTTTTTGCCTCCAAAAAATAATTCCTGACTTCGTCCTGAGGATATGCAAAAAAATTACAAAATAAAAGCACTTCATGAGTGCATATCGTCAAAAGATTAGCAATTAACCAAAACAACAGTAATGATTGTTTCAAGGTACACAACAAAAACTATTCCGGCAACAAGAATGCTGGCGGCTAATAGAAATGTAAATAATATCTCAAAATAAAATACTACCACCATTCCATAACATATGTTCGTTTAGGACATTTAGCGAAAATTAAAAAAAGTAAAAAAAATAACATATTTTATTTATTAAAATATCAATATTAATCTCTTAAATATAATTAGTAGTATACAAGTCGTATTTTGAGAATAATGTTGATATTTTGACTGACAAAATATTTTATTTTTTAATTTTCACTAATATCTTAAACGACTTTATATTATTCAAGGTGAGAATACACAAAATGCTTGTACTTTTCAAACAAATCTCTTTTCTAAATCCTCTAAAGATGTGAATATCATTATCTTAATTTAGCTGGAGTACTACATAGGGAAAACATCGATAAAATCAAGAACCATTTTTCGTGCCATTAAGGTCATGCAATCCAAGCATTGTCTTTGTATATAAAAACACACATAAAAATCATTTGATTGAAGATATAAATTCTAAAGAAAGAATTCAATAATGGAAAATCAGAAGATCATCTCATTTCTCTTATCCTTCTTGGTTTTAATTTCAGGTTCGACTCCCACCTCCGTCCCTCCACAGTCAGAACTAGGGGTGCCTTCAAAAGTAATTCCACCATCACCGGAGCTTTATGCACCGGCACCGGCTCCGACTGCCTCGCCTACACAAGGTATGTAACACAAGCAGAATTGCAAAAAAATTGAAAAAATCTGTGTTTTTTTTTATAAAATTCAAAATATTTATTAAACATTTTGGATTAGAGTATACAATTTAGTATACTAAATTCACCTAAAAAAGGAAGTGCACTAAATCACTAGAAAGTTTAAAATTACACTTCCATGTTAGTAGCACTATTAATGTACGCTTGCAACATCTCCACTACCTGTTTTATTTTTATTTTACAATAACATTTATGTACCTCCGAATAAAAAAAATCATGTATCTCATACATTATATATATATATATATATATATATATATATATATATTGAATGAACTTCAAACTTATTCGGTATACCATAGTGGAAAATATAGGAATGTCAATTCGATCCGTTCCCATTGACTAAGGGTGAAAATGAGCTGAGATAAGGCTATCTCACATTAAATTTTCTCAACTCATAGCTTAGCTCATACTTGATGTGAGCTAATTTTCTCAGCTCAAACTCAACTCATCAATATCTCACGAACAGCCCAGCTCAGCTCATTTATTTACAAATATTTTTGAAAAAATACGATGACTTATAATATGAATTTAGTATCCAACTTATACAAAATAAATCAAGAGATTTTATAAGCACAATGACATATAATAGAAGTTTATATCTTTCTACTAATTATACTATGTAAAGACTCCGGTAAAAAAAGTTTAACAAGATATAAAATTAAACCAATGTAACCCAACAAAAGTCTAGTTACCAAATATTATAATCCTTATTAAAAAATGTCAAAAGTCTCAAAAGTCTTCTTATATAACCAATTTGATTTTTGTGGCATGTTTTTTCACCAGGAACGATAAAAATATAGTATTGTCATAAAAAGAGTATATTGTAGATTAACAATTAATTATCATCAGTAATAAACGACAAGTAGTAATATACTTTGAGTTTCTCTTCACAACTCAATGCTTGAACTGTTTTCGGGCAAAGAAGTTCGATATGAATCAATAACTCTTCCACTTTGAGAAGATGAGAAGATTATAAGAGATTTCTAGGGTTGTCTTTGTTTATTTTCCTTAAGAAGACGTGCAGATACTTTTTTAAGGGGTATGTGAGCAAGGTTGTCAAGATCGTAATTTTGACTCGGAACGGAAGGAGTCTCAAAAATCGTAAACATGAGGATCGTAACACGGATCGGAATATCCGATAAAATTATTAAAAAAATATTTCATGATAAATTTAAGGGAAAATGACTTGAACCTTCCAAAACCGTAGTAGCTTTCTTCCTTTGTTTATGTTTAGATTTTCCCATTTAAAAAGAGTAGACAAATTAAATGGAAAGCATGGGTCCCATCCCACCCCTTTATAGAGAATTAAAAGGATGCCTCTTACCTCAATATATAATCTGGGGTGAAAATTCTCTGTCCCCATTTGTGTGTGTCCTCGTGTCCCCAACCAATCAGAATTTACTATATAAATATTTGTTTCAATTATATATACACATGGTGAATTGTGATTGGTTGGGGACACGGGGACACACACAAATGGGGATAGAGGATTTTTTTTGCCTATAATCTGTGAGTAAAATAAACAAAGGAGCTTGTGAAAAATGATATCCAAAGCTGGTAACCCACTTTAAATCACGATGACCCGCGAAATTTCACAAAGAAACACGTTGACCCGCGAAAATGTCCTTTTGACCCGCAATGGACAAAGACCCGCGAATTAAATTAATATTGCTAGACCCACCAATCTGAAATAGATCAAAGCTGCAAAAAAAACCTTCTCCTTCAACAAGAACCTCTCAAGAACATGAAGAACAGTAAAAAATCAACCATGGCCGATCATGAATTTTCTTTTATAGAAATGTTCTCCAAGCCTCCAATAGACAATAAAAGTAGAAAATTACTCCGATCTGTTCGAAATTCCGTCCTAGCAAGAAAAATATTTATGACGGGTTCATGGAAAACCCCATAAATATACCATCTTTGTCAACCAATCAAGAGACCATCAAGAACGAGATTTGAAGCATGAACAGAAGCCAAAAAATTCGCCGCCGCCGTCTGCCTTTCTCCGTCGCCGCGTGGAGCCGTCTCCCATTTTCTTCTTCTTCTTTTTCACTTCCACCCCTACTGTTGACCTGTCCTGCTTCAGCGTTTTTTGGGACAGATAAGACCCGCCATGTAAAGTGAATGGGGCAAATCGGGCCTGCCCAGAGAACGGAGCCGGGATTTCGTGTGAGACACGCCCCATCTATATTATAATATTATTATTTAATTTTTGCTAAATTGAACAATAATTTATTTAATTTTATTTAAGTGCAATGCTAATATTAATGATTTTTTTTTTAAAAAAGTAGGTCGGGTCAGATCCGCCTGCATATGACAGGGTGTGGGGCAGAATTTTTTGATCTGCGGTGGGGGAGGGGGGTGTCACGGGGCAGGGTGGAGCGATGAGTCACCTTCCCGGAGCGAACTCGAGTATTGAAATACCCACCACGGCTCTAGTGCGGAACGGGTATTGAATTCTCAGCCGTTGGATTAAATTTTTTTACGGCTGAGATTGATTTAAAAAAAACACCTTGTTCATATTTTGAGAATATCTGTTACACGAACACCTATTTTTTAGCAAAACAAAACCTGTTTTTCACGTAAAAAATTGTTCTGCATATACATAAAAAAACCTGTTCTGCATAGGAGCTGGATTGTGAAATACCCGTCTCTATCTGCCCTATTACCATCCCTAGAAAAATCTAACTTTACAACCCCAAATTCAAAAAATTTGCGCTTCCTCCCCTCTAGAATTATTTACAACTTTCTTTAATTACTTTATGAGTGACTCACATTCATAAATTTGTTGTGAATTATAAGCCAGGTCTGCTAAACTAAATCCATTTTATTTTATCTATTTTCGTCACTTTAACTTGAAGTTTGTGATTGCATCTAGGTATCAAAGGGGCATATTGGCCATCATGGTTAGCTGGAACTTTGGCGCCGTCAGATATACCAACTTCCTTCTTCACCCATCTCTTCTATGCTTTCGCCGTCCCCGATCCCACTTCTTACCAACTCGTCATAACTCCGGCCGACGAACAATGGATGAGAAATTTCACGACCACTCTTCATTCAAAATCATCTTCAATCAAACTAATTTTATCCATCGCCGGAGGAGATCCGACCCTAAACATTCTCCCGAACATGGCCAGCAACACTGATAATCGCGCCGGATTCATCAAATCCGGTATTTCTGTAGCTAGAGAATTCGGATTCGACGGTTTGGATCTCGATTGGGAATTCCCCAATTCCCAAATTGAAATGTCAAATCTCGCATTACTCTTGAGAGAATGGCGAATTGCGCTTATAAAAGAGTCAATCGACTCAGGAAAGCCACGAATTCTCCTCTCCGCCGCAGTTTATTTCGCTTCCGATTCGCCAGACCGGATTTATCCGGGCGATGCCATTAGAGAGTATCTGGATTTTTTAAACCCGATGTGTTACGACTACAAGGGATTCTGGAGCCCGAATGAAACCGGAGCTCCAGCACTTCTGTACGATAAATCTAGCAATTTAAGCACTAGCTATGGGATTTCGTCATGGAAATCGAATGGATTTCCGGCGAAGAAGATAGTAATGGGAATGCCACTGTACGGAAGGTCATGGACATTGAAGGATGAGAATGTACATGGAATTGGAGCTCCAGCTATGGGAATTGGGCCTGGATTTCAAGGGATTATGGCTTATAGTGATATAATGAAGTTTAATTATGGAAATGGAAGCAGTTTGGTTTATGATAATCAGACGGTATCAGCTTATTCTTATGCTGGAGATATCTGGATTGGGTATGATGATGAGAATACAGTGGTGAATAAGATTAAGTTTGCTAAGGATCAAGGTCTTGGTGGATATTTTTTCTGGGCACTTGGTTATGATGACAAGAACTGGACTCTTTCTAGAACAGGTAAATCTTTGTTTTCAATGTCAGTTATATCTGAATCTTTTACATTGTGGTAAACATATACTCCATTAGTCCAGAATTGAAATGCCTACTTCCATGTTGATTTTAGGCCAATTGGTGTATTTAGTCCTGAAACAATTTTCGTTTGGCAAAAAAGGTCCTAATGATTGTTTGCAGTTCTTGAGGATCAAAAAAGTGAAAATGATTGAGGATCTAAAAAGTTGCAAACAATCATTATGGAACTTTTATGCCAAGCGAAAATTATTTCAGGATTAAATACACCAATTGGCCTTGATTTTATAATGAAATATTTTGATGCTTTCTTGAATTAGGTTGTGGTTGCGAGAGAATTAATTAGGCGGGAACTTTTTTTTTTTTAGTTTTGAGAATCTCACGTCGACTAGTTTGTGAATATATTTGCAAAATATAAGCTTTGAGAAATCATTCTCCTATTGAGGTACCTTTCGAGGTATTGAGTTAGACACAAATTCATTGTTAACATGGTATCAGAGCGTATTTGCAATATATATATATATATATTTTGAGGTACCTTTTGAGAAATTGAGTTAGGCTAAATTCATTTTTAACCGTAAGTGTAGATTGAAGTGAGTACTTGTTATGAATGTTAAGTCTTGATTGAGATACTGATAGTCTGATATGCCTAAAAATGATAAATGATATATGAGCGATAGGGTAAATATCCTCAGGGAAGATCTATTTTGCAAAATAATTTAGCTATGAATGCCCGCGGACCAGGATCCCGACATTTGTTATAAGAGGTATAACCGAGTGAAAGTCTTAATAAAGAGCGGTTCACTAACTCGGCCGACTACCTGTCCCTAAGAGTCTTACACACTCGAATTAGTTTTGGACTTTGGCTGTTGGATTCGTAGGTATAAGTGAGAGGTTATCTCAATCATTTTATAGGCTCTGTAAATTTTAGGATAAGTACAAATTTAAGAAGAGACTTTCACGTAAATATAATAAAATAAATCAATTATTATATAAAAAATAATTATTGGATTCAGAAAGCTCAAATACAAAAGAATATACATATATATGTATATATAAGAATTTGGGATATAACCATGAGGTACGGACGTGCTAATAGCTTACTTTGTCTCTTAACCATGGGGTTAGAAGTATTACATGACCAGTCATTTACCTCTTCAAAAAGCTCCTGTGGTGAGGGTATTAGTCACCGTTGTCAGTGAGGAATACATTAATCTCGACCAAGTAAAAATTTAGGACCCAAAAAATTAAAGGCTCTGTGCAGTCGTCCGCCCACCCAGCACTTGGCCTTAGCCGCCTCTGTACCGTGCTAGGCTTAAATCATACTGGCACGAGGATGACCTTCATACATATATATATATATATATATATATATATATATATATATATATATATATACGAGCCCTGTCTCAAACATATCTCGAGGCCCATATAGGAAAAAAAATTGAGGGCCTCAGATTTTAGGCTAAGTATATATATATAAACAAAACAAAAAATTAGGGGACTAATTTTAGGTTAAGTATATATATATATATATATATATACAAAAAAAATTGGGGCTGGATTTTAGAGTTAAGTATATATATATAAACAAAAAAAAACTATTGGGGCCCTGGATTTTTGGGGAGCCTCTATGACTCATTTCAAATCTCGCATCCCCTATTAACCTAAGACTGGTGAATGGTAAAAAGATTTTTGAGCAACAAATTATAAAACATCAAAATCTTCAATTTTTTTTAACTAATAATTATATACAAATTAAGAAATTTTTTTAAAAATTTGGGGCCCCTGTAAATGTGAGGCCTTGCTTCGGATGTCACCTGGACACCCCTTGAGTCAGCCTGTATATATATATATATATATATATATATATATATATATATATATATATATATATATAAACATGTATTAGTTTTTGAGGCATGACTATTGAAATCGACCCTTTTCTAAATCATATAATTAAGATCAGCCTTTAAGTGACTATTTGATTTTTTTACCTTATTTATTTGACTTCACAAACTAACTTAGGTTCCATGTGCTGTAGCTTCGATGGCATGGGAGGGAGAAATCTGATTGAATCAAGGAGCTAGCAAAAGAGATGCAGTATTTAAGACAACATTTTCATCACTTTTTTTTTAAAGCTGGAAATACTTGGAAATATACCTCAACGTACATGTACTGCTAGGTAATAGGTAAAATCTCGTTCGTGATTGATAATACATAATATTTTCTTATTTTTTTTGTTTCATAAACTTCACAAACTAAACTAAAAAAAAATAAAAAGAGATTATTGGAGATACATAAAAGAAAAGGAAAATAATTGAAGGAGTCGCATATTTGTTGATTTCTTTCTTCAACGGTCGATGGTACAATTGGAAGAGACATGATCCCTTTGATTACTCAATGTATCCATGATCTCGAAGCTGCAAAATAAATCAGAACAATCATTTATATCTCGTATAAAAGAAATTATATTATTACTGTTCAAGAATTGAATATACCATTTTTTATACGAAATGATTAAAAAAATAAGTCGTTCAATTTCACACAGAAAGAAAGAGTATAGCAATTAATATCATATCAATTTCAAAAACATTCTCCACACATATGATGGAGTAGTCAAACAAAGCCATTGCTTAGCTAGTGGGTGAAGATATTTGATCATATCCCTATGCTTACAACCACAAACATACACTTATTAGGTGGCTCTTACTAGTCAATATCTCTAGTTGTTTCCTTAAGAGCATGATAATGGTTTGGGGTCCCATTTCTAGCTTTAACTAATTAATATGTCCAAACAAAAAGTAGGTTTCAATAGCTACCACTCCTATTTATTATGCCTTCCCCATCATAAAAGTCTGAAAAATGGCACCATTATAGAATCATTTATAACATTTTCTATAATTTTTTTTAGGGAAATTGGCGAAATAAGTACTCAAACAATATGCGTTTGGCGATAATGGTCCCCGTTTTATTTTTTTTTGTTTTTAGGAACATAAACAATTTACGTTTGATTAAAATGGTCTTTCCGTCTATCCTGGGCTATTGTAAAAATTAAATTTTTTTTTAAAAAAAAAAAACCCTTTTTAGGAACCGGGGCTAATTTGGGAATTTCACCCTAAAAAATAGAACCACCACTACCACTGCCACCGCCACCACCAAACCCCCATCTCCTTCTTCCAAGTAGAACCACCATCTCCACCCCACTCCTTCCACCAGCCACAAAACCACATTCTCCACCCTCCAAACCTTCATCTCCACCCCTCCTCCACCACTCCCCCGCTGCCACCACTACCACCATACATCATAAATCCAATTTTAAAAATTCTTATAAAAAAAACCCTTTTTCACCCCCACATTTACTGCCACCGCCGCCCAAACTCCCTTCCCCCATCCCCAACCACTACCCCGCAGCACCACCACCTCCGCCAACATTTCCATACCATTGATCTCCGAAAAGGCCAGAAAAGTCCTCTGCCTCTAGCAATCAAAGAATGGAACCCATGAATCCTGATGAATAGAACCCATGAATTCACACTTCTGCAAAAACCATAAATCCACACTTCGACAGAAAAATAAAAATAGAGGAGCAAGAAGGACCCTCCAAAATTAACCCCCTAATTCTCAATCCCCAGTCATGACATAAAACAAGATATTCAATTATACAAATCAAAAACATCTAATGATCTTCAAATCAAACCCAATACAAATTACATTCGACAAAGCAACCCAATACAAATTACATTCAACAAAGCAACCCAATACAAATTACATTCAACAAAGCAACACAAAACATTTTGATAACTTACAGAAAGTAAAAATAAATTCTTTCAGGAAAGGGAAAAAAGAGGGATTTTGATACAGAAACCCATTTCATTTTCTTGGATTTCTTGAAGTGTTGGTCAGAGATGGTGGTGATTAACGGAGTGTTCATAAAGTGAATTTTTCTTCACTAATCCGAAGTAAAGGTAGTGTATTTATGGTGGATTTCTTTCAAACATCATAAATACATTTCTATGGTAATCATTATTTTCAAACGGATCGGGAATTTTTTTGCCATTTCGGTCTATTGGGAACTTGGAGAACGTATATATCTAAGAAAATCCATGATCTGGAGATGGGAGAATTTTCGGATTTCTTGGATGTTCTTGGAAGTTCATGGCTAGTCTTCTTGAAGAAGATAACAAATTTTGCATTTGATCTTGTTTTTGCTTTGGAGCCGCATGGTGGTTGTTAGTGGGATGGACTGGGAAGGACCATTTTAGCCAAACGCAAATTGTTTATGCTCCAAAAAACAAAACAAAATAAAACGGGGACCATTATCGCCAAACGATATTGTTTGAGTACTTATTTCGCCAATTTCCCATAGATTTTTTTCCCAAAATACCCCTTTAATTTTTGCTATTTTTCATTTATTTTTTTTGGTTGACTAACAATTGACATTAACCCTGGGATGGACTGGAAGGGACCATTTTAAAGCAAACGCAAATTGTTTATGTTCCTAAAAACAAAAAAAAATAAAACGAGGACCATTATCGCCAAACGCATATTGTTTGAGTACTTATTTCGCCAATTTCCCTTTTTTTATAATTTATTTTTTTTTTTTTATATCTTAAACTATGAATAATAAACTTTACAATTTATATTATAGATATGTTATAGAAAATGTTACATGAAATGCATTACCATTATACAACTTCGTTGAAAATTCCTAGTCCCATTTGTTGAATCAGAACTATTTTTTGTTTTAATCGACCAAATGAGACGAAAGGTAAAACTATATAATCATTATTAATTAATGAAACCTCCATCAACATGTTAAGTTATGGAGCCTGAGGTATTGAGGAAATGACCCATGTTCTTGACGATTCAAATTCTTTTGGACTTTTCTTTTAATGAGTTGTAATTAGAGTTTTGTCTTTTTCCTTATATAAATAGCATATCTATATAACTTAAATATTGTATCTAATAACATAGTAAATATTCTAACTTGATATGACCCCAGACGTAGTCAATTTTTTGACTAATTGGGTAAAAAAATTCTTATATTTTTCTTTATTATTTTCGATCTCACTTTCACTCCTAATATTACTGTTTATTTACTAATGCAACATTTAAGAACATATAAAAATTGGCAAGAAAATTAATATAATAAGAAGATAATATTCTTAATTAGTATTTTTAATTACCTGTTCTTGAAATTTTCCAGTCTTGATCATAACTCAAAGCCCAGAAGAAATAACCACGAATTCCAAGTGCTTGAGAATATCCAACCTTCCCAGCAACTGATCTACTATCATCATACCCTATCCATGTCTTCCCATCTACTGCATATGTAGATACTGTTTGTTTATCATACACAACCTTTGGATTATTCTTCTTTATGTAATCCTCTATTTCAAAATACAGTAATATTCCGGTGCCGCCGGGACCGCTAGGCCCAACTCCGACTGCCGGAGCTCCGACGCCGCTGTTGCTGGCGTCTTTGAGTGTCCATGTCTTTCCGTACACTGGCATCCCCATCACTAATTTGCTTCTCAAAACACCTGCACCGACAAAAAGTTGACACAGTTAATTAGAAGTACTTATTTATTATATGACCAAATTAGGCTATCTATTGGGAGACTAATAATAAAATGATACATATTGTACTAAACTTTCAAAAGAATGAATTTTTTCTATATAAAATTATTTTGCATTTACCAAAGTTGCATAGTTAGTTAGAAGTACTTATTACGAAATTAGGCTATTTATTGGGGGGACTAATAATAAAATGAGTACATATTGTACTTAACTTTCAAAAGAATGGAAATTCAAAATAGATTTGGCATCTACAAAAAAATTTAAGTAGCAGTCGTAATTTGATTTAAATCTTCTATCTCAATTTACATCCAATTCTTTGTTCTGTTATTATTAAACTGTCACAAAATGTTATTTATTTTTTTTGTTTTGAAATATCTAAACTCTTAAACAAATGGTGGAAATATAAGAGGTAAAAACGCATTTTGTGTGTGGGACTATTATATGTGTGACAAATTTTATGAAATACGTGGGGCAATAAAAAATTTCCTTCTCTGGTGAGGGAGAATTTAAGGTTCTTAGAAAAAAAAGAATGAAGTTGAACAAAAAATGAGACAGATGATCTTAAATCGTAAGTTAGTCGACAATATCTTTTGAATTCAGTTCACATTCTTCTTATCAATATTTTATTTATTTAAAGGAGGATTAATAGTGGTTTCCCACTCTCCTCCAGCATAACTCGAACTCCCGACCTATCAATTGGAAGTGAAACGTCTTACTGCTTGAGTTGCGTTTCGTTGTACATTTAATCTTTTCAGTTATGTATAAAAAAAGTAAAAGAAAAAAGTTAATTACCTGCTTTAAGCCAAGAATGTAAACCATAGCTAGTGCTGATATTGCTGTTTGTAGCAAAAAGTGCAGCGTGGGCACCGGCGGCGGAGGTGTCCCAAGAACCAGCAAAGTCGTAGCACATGGCATTGATCCAATCCAAGTTTTTGTTTATTGAAGCCACTGGATATGATCTAATAGGCCTAGCCAGAAAAAAGCTATTAGAAAAATACACTGCCGCTGTCAGCAAGATTTGAGGTTTCCTTGTTGTTTTAGCTTCTTTTCGCACCTCAACCCTCCAATCATCAAATAAAGAGCCAAGATATTCCATTTCTGTTGCATCTCTTGGAAATTCCCAATCAAGATCGATTCCATCGAACCCGTATTTCCTAGCAACTTCAATGCTAGAGAGGATGAATATCTTTCGAGATTCCGGGTTCGAGGCCATTCGAGCATAGAAAGCCGGATCTGCCCCGCCTCCCGCGATGGAATATAGGGCCTTGAGGGGTGGTTTCTTGGAATGAAGTGTTGAGGTGAAGTTTAAAAGCAATGGAGCCGTTGAACTATCGACCTCGAATTTGTATGTTTGTGCATTAGGAGCAAGGAATGAATAGTATATGTGTGTGAAGAAAGTTGAATCTATAGATGATGGTGGGAATAGCGAATTCCGCCATGAAGGCCAATAGGCACCCTTCACAACCCAGGGCGAGGCCGAGGACGTGGACATTAGAAAACTCGAGCTCAAGCTCAAGAACAATAGAGAACTACAAAGAATTGAGACCTTCATGTTTAATTTGTGTTCTTTTTTCCTTTATGGTAGTTTCTTTCTATATATAGAAGAATGAAGATGGCTAATGAATGTTGGATTTATGCGGTTTTACTTGGTTTAGTAGTGCTAAGAATTGTTTATACAAGGTTGGTGGCAAAAAAAATCATCATTTCATATTATGTGTCATTCTATATCGTACGGATAGATGATTGCCACGTATACATTTTTCACATACAAGTGTTACTATTTTTTTTAGGCTATAAATCTTTTAATTAAAAAATTAATATATATATCAATTTTTTATTAGCGGAATAGAAAATGTGACACCAAATGAGAAAATGTGACACCGAACGAGGTAGAAGATTCCTACTAGGGTTGGAGATGGGCTATGTTTCAAAGGTTTGAAAAGTTTTGTGGTTGGATATTTATTGTTTAGACATGTTGTGAAGTTGTCATGGTCAAGTACTTAGCAAAAAATTGTCATGGTCAACTCTCTAATGTATTAAGGATAATTCTGATATAAAATATGTACATTAGATCATGTGGTTTAGAATTGCCTACATCACTAAAAAAAATGAAGAAAGAAATAATTCTATAATAACGTAGTTAATTCTGTACAACAAAGTTCATGTTGACATTCTCTATATCAGAAAATCCATGTATTAATGCGTCCCGGCTCCTATGCAGAACAACTTTTGTTCCGTACGGTGCGGGACACGCTCCCAACCGTCGAATGAGATTTTTTAACGGTCCAGATCTAGAGAGAGAATTTTTTTTTAATTTTTTTTAAGTCAACCGCAACCTTTCTCTCTCAGATCTGAACCGTTCAAAATCCCATCCTACGAATGAGATTGTTCCGCACGTGCGGAACTTTGGCTGTTCCGCACAAGAGCCGGACTGGTATTAATGGAGGAGAGAGCCGTGTGCTGTCCTACGAGACTTGGTCAAAGTAAAGAAGATATATTAGATAAAGGTGTTTGATGAAATTCCAAGTCAGAAATGGAGATTGGTTTTGTCCCCACAACACTTATAGTTGTTTCTATTGGTCCATGGAGTATGCGAGAATCAAAGATTAATATCCGCCCACTTTATAAAATAAGGTATTGGGATCTGCAATTATTCTTCCTCCGGATTTAGTTGCCAAACAATTATCTATATCCGTGTATTTTCCATTCATGTATCTAATCACTCACATTTCATCATGTGAATATTTTTTTAATTATATATACACATGATAAATTGTAAATAGTTGGATATAAAAAATATAAATATACGCAGATACAGACTATTATTTGCCGATTTAGATGGTGAAAATGTTGTTATTTGAAATTTCTTAAAATCTTCGCCTTCAAAATTGCATCGAAGACTTTCAGCATAAAAGGAAGTCAACAAATAATGGGTTCAACTGTTCAAGTCTTCAAGGAACAAATAAAAGCATTTCTTATAAAAGCAAGTCAACACATAATTGGTTCAACTGTTCAAGGAGCAAATAAAAGCAATTAGCCCTTTTGTTTATCTTTAAAAAAACAATGGTGAATTGAACTCAACATGTTTCTCCTTCAATAAAAGCATTTCCACCAACAGAAGATAGAAGCAAATGCTCTAAAAAAAAAGGGGTATAAATGTTTGGGGCTAACTTCAACCATTTTACAAATTATACCCCTGTTTATTGAGCATGTGAACTGCACACGCTGAAGTTGGTTGAATTCAGTCATGGATATGGTGGTTAGAATTATGTAGGCTGAATGTTAAACATTTGACCATTCTTTATGCTGTTAAAGCAACATAAGGACTACCGAAACTAGACGAAATAAGTTCAGGGATGTCTAGGCGAATTTCCCTAAAAAAAATATAGGACTAATTGTTAGAAAGAAGCTTGAGGAATTAAAAATAATAATATTTACGAAAAATATTCTAAGAATTAGCGTAAAAGATACTTTAAAAGATTTAGAATGGATATAGATAGAGTTCCTGTTCATCTTCAATTATGTAAAAACTGTAAATATTAATTATAAATGAGATATGAGTAAATAAAATTTTGAGTTTGTTTTAAGACGAAATTCTATCTAACGCAATTAGGGTGGACGACAATACTCCTCCCATGGGGAGTAAGTCTGGCATGAGGCAGGCTACGTGAGGGCCCTAGCCCACTCCCTCTCACATAAAATTAAACAGGGGACCCACTTACGAGGGTGAGGGCCCCTGCAAGTCATTCAGCAAAGCTCGTTCGGTGGGTCCCTCCATCTTTTATGTGAGAGGGAGTGGCACGGCCCTCGATCGGGACTGCTCCACCCCTGCATTTTTCCCTCCCATGGGGAAGGTTTTGGAGGGGTTGAACATTACCTATTGGTGTTAATATCACGCCTCATTCATATTATTTTTATATCGATATACATAGATGACCCTGAGAAATCATGTGAATGAAAGATGAAACTGGACCAATAAATCCGCATATCTCTCATTTTATCCAATACAGCAAGCAAGATGTTGCTGGATGTCTAACCGCATGTTGTGCATAAGTTATGGATTTTTCTGATATGAATCAACTTCATATGGATCACGTAGTTTAGAACTGGTCACATAACTATAAAATTATCTCTCTCTTCATTATGTAGTGATGTGATCAATTCTGAACCACATGGTCCAATAAACCTGGTCAATATCAGAACTATCCTAACTTTATAGGAAAATTCTGATATGGACCACGTCTATGTGGTCCAGAACTGACCACATCATCACAAAATCGTCTCTCTTCTCATTCTGTAGTGATGTTGCCAATTCTAAACTATAAGGTCCAATGGAACTGGTACATATCAGAATTATACAACTTTATATGCAATGTTCCATTATACAAAATCCAATACATGATTTTTTTTTACTTTCGTACTAATACTTTTTTAAAGAATAATTTAATTTTTAGAAAATTCAAGTAAAAGTCTTTCGCATAAATCATATTCGAAATTAAATTTCTCATTTTTTATTCATTTTCTCGCACATAACTTTAATTATTAGAAACTTAATTTATCATGTTATTGTTGTTATTGTTGTGTAGAAAATGGAATAATCCGTTCTAATTAAATTGTCTTACGCTGCTAATTAATAAAAAAAATATTTTGTCCTTTTAGCTTGTAGTTTAGGTAATTTAATTATTGCAATTGGGAATTATTTAATGTTAGATAGAGAAAAAGTGGTACATTTGTTCTTTTTTTCTTGTTTGTTTCTTATAGATTATCTTAAGCTATTGTTATATAAAAAATGTCCAAAGGTTTTGTAAATATGCTCGTTGGCTGTATTTTTTTAGCACATTTTTCCTTATTTTATTATTTCAATCATCCTTAATCTCACAAGTAGTCCAACGTCAAAGTTCGTACACAATTTTTCTTTTACTTCTTGGAACTAGTTTTGGAATTAGAATTCTAATTCTATGAAATTAGTTGAAATTAGTTGAAATTAGAATTCTAAGGGTTTCCAATTTTATGGTATTCAAAAAATTAGAATTCTAAGAAATTAGAATTCCAAATTATTGAATTTATTTGTTTGGTAAAATTATTAGAATTGATGTGAAATTCAAATATATTTGTTTGAAACACCAAAAAAATAACATAACTAAAAATAAAATGAAAAAATGCATCTAGTGCGAAAAGACTAATATTCTCTTCATACAAATAGCCAAAGTACATTTGAAGTAAAATGACAAAAATACCATTGTTAAAAGAATTATCGGTGTAAAATTACGGAAAATATTTTTCGGTTGCAAAATTAAAAGAATATTCATATTGATGAATTGATTTTGTGGAATTGAGGTGGTTAGAATTGGAATTGGATTTTTAATTCCAAAATTTTATTAAGAGCCAAACAAGAGAATTGCAATTTTCAATTCCAATGATTTTGTTGATAGCGAAACAAGAAAGTTAGAATTGGAAAACCAATTCCAATTCCAAAGCTTCAATTCTATGGAAACAAATACACCCTCAGATCTTTTTCCCCTATTTTCTGTGTCTTTTTTTTAATTATTAATATTTTGGGAAGAATTCGGGGGCAATTATAGATGGTTGTTGATTTAGTATATTATTAAATACTGAAGAACTAACTAATACCGTCATTTTCTTGTGAAGGAAGTAATATTTGTAATCTTCTGTTTTGTTCATGCTCTTAAAGCATTTTGTGTACTAGTTTCAACTAGATAGGATTAATATAAGGCTTGCGCATAATAGCAGAGAAAGTACAAGGATTAGTAATATAATATAAAAGAGTCTTCCTCATTGTAGGATTAAACCAAGTTTAGTATATTAATGTTGTATTAGTTTAATTGTTGTGGTATTTATTATGTGTAGTTAGTTGTTGGTTAGTAGTAGTAATTGTTAGTGGTTGATGGTTGGTAGTTAGTTGTTGTTGACTGAAGTTATTATAGTTGGTTGAGTAGTAGAATTTAATTATGGTTGGTGTGTTTTGTGCCTATAAAAGGCGGTAGTATTGCCTTTGTAAAATAATCCAGAAAGCAACAATTTCTTTCCATCTTTTGTCTGGTCTCTCTCAGTAGCCGATTGGCTAATGATATAGAAAGCTTTTTGCTTCATCAATGTTTGCCGTCTCCTTTGTTGTTCTTAGTTGCTGATTGATCCATGAAGCTTTTGTTCCATTTGGTCTACTGACCTGTTGCTTAAGCCAATCTGCTTAATTATAAATTCCTTTCTGTTTTGTTTCTCTCCTAATTATATTATTGTGAGATCATTTTAAAAGTCTTCACTCATCATTGATATCTTGTGGTAATTATAATCTTTTTCAAACATATCCTAAATTGAATCGGTACTAAAGAATCGTCAACCCGCATTGGATGAGGAATTAGGTATTGTAATGCTATGAATGACTCAGTATCGAATAATACTGATCAATGATCCAATATTCATCAATGCAGGGATGAAGACAGGGGGTGGCGTCTCCCGAGATTTTTAAAAATACTACTAAAAATAGTAAATTTTATATGTAAATTTTTAAAAATACTACTAGGTATAGTAAATTTTACTATTTTCGCCTCCCAAGAATTTTTTAAAAATACTACTAGGTATACTGTTGCAGTTTTTCGCCCAACACCAAATTACTGACTTCGTCCCTGCATCAATGCCTCACTAATTTAATAACTATATATGGTATATTAGTTATAGTTATAAAAAATAAAAAATAAAAAGATGCAAAAAGTGCTAGATTACAATTGATAGTTTTTTTTTTTTTTTTTGGTAAACAATTAACCAATGTGAGATTAAATTTTGCCTTAAAATTTACAAAACTCAACGTCCAATGAAGAAGAAATATGTCGTAAATTAAAATTCTATCTTAATTTCTAAAATGAGATATTGTCCAATTACAGAAACTCTTCATTCTTGTGCTTAGGATTCCTTTGGTAGGAACTGTATTTACAAATGTTAGTGGTAGAAGATATTTTTCATTTTTTTGTGGACCTTGAATCAAAGCCTTACCATAATGTATTCTCCTTTTCGCATTTACTGACAAATGGAAATAAGGAAGAAGCTAGATAATGTAGTTAGGGAGACGAGACCTAAATTTTCCATAATTTTTTTAGGGAGAGAAGTGATTTTGCTTATACTATTTTTAATTTTTTAAATTTTTTAAGAGTAAAATGTATTGTCACACACCGTAACCCGGGTGATTACCTGACAGTACCTCATCTACCAATGAGATAGGAAAACCGAACCCATATACTAAAAGAAAACCTAGTTCATATCATAAATAACTTGAAAGATTATACATCATTCTTCGTTCTTACATGACAAATGAAATAACTAATATCCAACGAGGAAATAACTAATGTTCAACAAGGAAAAAAACTATCCATGCTATTTCAAATGATCATACTAAGTCGTCATCATAGTCTTCCTCAAAGGTCTCATCAATGTTAACTTCAACGAACTCATCTGCAAAAGGGAAATAAAGAGTGAGCTAAACTAGCACATTAAGGTTCAAACACCATTGGGATGAATAATGAAATAAGTCTCGAAAACGTTTTTCTCAATCCCAAATCATTTGAAATGTAACCTGACTGAAAATGAGCATTAAACATCAATAAACACATGAAAATACTTTACAAATATTTATACAGAAAAAGCACTAAAATCGGATTGGAAACAGAACAAAGAACAAAACAGAGTATGTATGATGGCTCCAAATGATGAGATCGTCTGGCCCGTCGTCCGAGGTAGTCCGGACAAGGTAGAAGTAGGGCTTGGTACCGAAGGTCGTTCGAATCTGAGGCAGTAGACACTGTCAAAAGTTTGGACTATCCAGAACTTGTTCCGGTCGACCAGAGGTCGTCCGAATCCCAGCCCAGAGAACTTTCCTCTTCTGGTAGACCGAAGTGGTTCTGTCACATCCAGTAATCGGAATGGTGACATGTCAGTGTCTCATTGGATAATGAGACACCAAAGCCCACAACAGAGATTACTAATAAAAGGAATTCAATTATGTAAATCTATAATTATCCAAAATGCACTAGCGGAAGCAAAATACTGAAAGGAAAATATCTCTACTTAATACATTGCTTTGAAAAGGGAAATCTAATCATTCCATAAGAAATAAATAGAAATGGAAAAAATAGTGTTCAATGTCCAAGTAACTTAGGATCACTCTTCGTAATCCCCTTCCTAGGTGCCATCATCATAATATTGGTCATCACCTATATCATCTGCAAAATAAGAAAGAGCGAATGAACTAAGCTTCGGGGCTCAGTAAGGACCAAAATATTTCAGAACAGATACAAGAGAAAGACACAACAGATTTTCCGTTTCCCAAAATAACCTTTGAAAACAATGCGTAACACGACACTACACAAGTCCCACATTACTCAGAACAGAACGACAAAGAACAGTACATATCAGAATAGACAAAACATAACAAAACAAAATTCTGGACGAAATCATTCGTGGTATATTCCGCGGTATCTTTTGTGGTAAGACAATAGTTGTTGTCTCTCTGCGGACGAAACTTAGGACGAATGGTTCGTCCGCGACCTGCGATTTTCAGAAAAACAAGTGTATAACTTGTGCACAAATTCAACGATTCTACACCAAAACTCCCCCAACCCAAAAGTAAACATAAAGACTCAATTTTAAACAACAAGTAATGACCAAAACAAGTACAAGAAGTGAAATGTAGCAAGTAAGCTAGATAGCCACATTCTTCGCACATAAACGCTTTCATAATCGAGTGTACGAAGAGCACCACACATTGCCCATCCGGTACACCCGATCACAACATCGTCTAGACACTCAGAACATCACTACTGCTATGACACGACATCCCACTACATGAGATCAATCATCTAATCACTCCTACTCAGCAATAACGGCAGTGGTCCCAGTTATCAACCAAACTAGGGTGGTTCAGAAAACACGTGGGTTTGGTAGCACCCCAAACAACGAATCACAGATTTTAAGTATCCATCAATTACATTGTATCATCATCCCTCACTAGGAACTCCACAAAACCACTACCGTCCCAATGTTTGGCTTATCAGGTGAAGACCCGAAACAAATTAGAGCAGAAGATCTATCGGGATCATAGATTCAGAAGCATAACAGATATACAGGTATAATCAGATGGATTCTGATAACTAGTTGTTCTTAGACAAGAGCTCAATAGGGGCGATGACTCGGTCGACCATAACCACTTAGGACTACAACAACGACAATCAAATAGGACGACCCAAATAAGGACAACAACCAATTCAACAATTAACAAAAAGGCAAATACAGGTGGGATCCCCAACGATCCCCAATTCATAACACAATACACAATTCATATTATATATGTAACAATTAGATAAGAGCAATAGAAAATTCAGTTGATGTAAGCAGACATAATTTATCCAATTCAAGGCAAGAAATTCAATAAGCCAAACAGTAAACACAAAACAGGCGATTGATCGTAATTCTAGCAATTGATGCAAATATCACGCCAAATACTTATTAAACAATTCATAACAGTACCCAATCATATATACATAAATTCGGGCAGAAATTAACAGAGGGATGTGTCCTTACGCGTTACGAAGACAAAAGCAAGAGTAAACCCGAAATCAACCCGTGCATATTCACTCGCGGGGCGATAACTTTCTGCTTCAATTCCCGAATTGCGTTCCGTCTGCGCTCACTCGAAGGCTTTTCGATTATCTTCGATTTGATATGATGTGGGTCGAAAACTTACGCATGTAGCTCCACCAATCGTCTCCTCAAAGTTCTGGGCAGAATAGTCTCTCTTCTTTTCTCTCACGATCGTCTGCTTCAGATTTTAGGTAACTGATGATAACCCAACACAATGACTTCTCAACCTAGTGGTGACTAAGTTTTATTGTTATTACAAATTAGGTCTCTCACTATTCTTTTAATTACACTCATGTCCCCGCACACATAATTAAAACGTAACACATATATCACATGAAAAATGTCATCTAGCACATAACATTTATTAATGGCATGAATTATAAATCAAATAATTATGCAATTACACACATAATGCACATATGTAAAATTCCTGGGTATCACAAGTTCTCCGGGAAAAGTCCAGAGCTCTTAGTAGTTTGTTTCGGACGATGGAAATGGCTTGCGGTCGACCAAATAGTTCATCCGCGATTCAGAACAAGCCATTTCATGTACAAATTAACAAAGAAAAATGCCATTTCGATTTTTTTTCCGAGTCCCTTTCCAAATTCTCTCTTTGACCAACTTACACATACCAAAAGAATACCAAAACATAAACAAAACATGCCAAAACTATACTCAATCATATCTGCACTTATACATCGAAAATCGTGCTACGAGCATCATGAACTACTCATGCAATACAAACGAAAATACTTTTAAGATATTTCAAGTATTGTTCTAGCATATGACACAACATATAATTCACACATTTGAGCTCATTTGTCTGGCCACGACTCTATACCACTGTTAACAACCCTTAACTATTCATTTACCCGTTAAGGAGGGTCTAACTGACTTAAGATGTATTCAGATATATACCCTCCAAATGCTATGGTCTGAGTTTAAGGACACATCCGTTACGTCATCGCTTACCCTTGTGAGCTCCACAACAAATGTTAACAACACTATCTTTTTACCTCCTAGGGACCGAGTCAGACTGAACTGATTATGGTGCTCTAGGGCACTCAAAAATGATATATAATTTGGATGAATATCTTGGAATAGGATCATAACCAAACAATAGCTCTAATTGGGAATAACCACATAGACTCCAATTAAGACGATCAACCACATAACAATTATCACACGCAACTTTTCCAATAACAACATACAATCAATGCAATTAACATAAACACTTCATCCATTTTCAAATGCAATGAAATATGAACTAAAACCACTTCCAACGTAATTCAATCATTTCAGTAAAATAACAGTTCATGCACTTTTATGGACTGAAAATTAAGGGTGTAAGATCCTTACCTTAGCAACTTAATCAAAACTTCACAAGAACTTCGAAATCACCAAACTCAGAAAACTACTCTACTTCCGAAGTCAATTAATTTCTACTTAAAATCTCAATCCGCTTGTTCAGAATGTAGCCTTCTCTATCCTCTTTTTAAGGCAACTGGAATCGCTCCGATCCGACTCCGTTTGGTCACTCAATTATACGAAAAACCTCACAGCACTTAGGTTTCCAGATTTTCTATTTTATTCTCTCTTTCTCTTTCATTTTCCTTCCAACATATAACACATAAACAAATTACAAGGCCCATAACTAGCAATTAATTCATGATTAACATTTGATAAAGTTGTAAAATCACGTAATGACGTAGTTAAACACATAATCACGTAAGCAAAAGTTTCGGGCATTACAAGTGGTCCCCCACGGTTGCACAGGGACACGCTGGTACGACTTTGGGTTAGTATCTATTCAATACTAAAATTCTTGATATAGGTAGAGACTTATTTATGTGAATATTCATCTATGATAATATGCCTATATTTTCTCTTCAGCTTTGACATGTGTCAACATTTTAGCCAAACATATTGATAATAACCAACATTTGGACAAGCAATAACGACCTAATTCTTTGACAAACTAATTTTTTGGTTTGTAACAATGAGAGTGATTAAGAGTTAAATTGAATAAATAAGATTATTTTCGGTTACATTGAAGGCAATAATAGTAAACAACTTACTCACGTGAAATATCATTGGGTTACTGTCGTGGATGGGAAACAACAAGCTGTTTATCTTTGGGTACGTCATTTGTTCCTCTCAACTCTAAATGTTTAAAACTTTTTAGTGTTGTGTAAATTTCCTTGCTGGAAACATGATTTAAAAGTTGTTGAGCTTCAGAATCGAAATTTTTTATAGGGTGGAAAAAGTTGGAATGATGGTATATTGAAAAAAACTGTGTTGTGTGGAGTATAAAGCTTGCAAGTGTTTCAGTATGAGCTCTATAATTTGTTTTTTAGAGAAGAACTAATTACGCGTTGTATCTTGTAAAGCTAGAATAATATTATTTCTTCTTCTTAGCTACTTTGTGCGTTTATTGTCAAAGGTTAGGCATGTCTCCTATCTATCCCCGCCCATACCCCCAATTATCGGGGAATTAATGAGTTATGTTATTGTTGTTTTTATCTACCCTGTAGACAAATGAAAGAATTTACTATTTGAGTCCCCTTCTTTGCGCCGTTGGACTCGGGATTTTTTTTTCCAAAAGAGTTCTCGTCTTAAAAGTTCATCTTATTCTGTTTGTAATCCAAGTAAAAGTTTTGTTACAAAGGAACTTGATTTTGTTTAAAAAATCTTTTGAATTCCTCTCATTCTAGCTAGTATTCTTTTATTAAGAAAAATATTTTCAAAAGTTGATTTGTTCCAAGTATAAACTGTCTGTTTAAATCTTTCTATGGCAACACAACAATCTTGGGTCAATAGTACATGTTTCATGAAGAATTTGTTGATGAGTAGGATGCAAGTTATAAAACTTTTCCAAGTTCACGGTTAGTACTAGCAAATACTGTTGTTAAGTAAAGAGGGGTCTTACTTACCTAGGCTAGAAATTAATTTCTTTATAAGAACATGCTACCTTGTCCAGAAGAATATATTCCTCCAGATAAGCCTAGAGCATCAAATTTTGCTAAGCAACATAGCCGAATTGAGCCATGATAGAATCAGCATCTCACCAGAAAGCTTTATCTTGGCCAATATTACGATATGTCGTTTATGAGTATAAATTAGATCCTTTAGCCTTATGGAAGTCATGACTTTCACCTTCCATGCAGTTCCATAGAAGTGAGATTATTATATTAGTGTTTGTTAAAGCATGAGTATTCTCACTTGGAGCAAGTTGATTCATCTGCTGGTTGGACAACCGTAAGTCTGAAGTTGGTTCCTTGAAGAGATTGCTTGTGTCTCTGTTACCGCTATTGCCGATGTTGGGTGAATCACATCTACTATTTTCCTGGCATTCTATATTGGGTAGTTCATCCGAAGGAAGAAGGAAATTTTCACAGTTTTTGGGTGACTAGAGATCAGATAAATTTTGTTTAAGATGGTCACGAACTAAAAGTCTAGTGGGTTTTGATTTATGTTTCGCAATCTTAGTGTTAATTGAATAGCATAGATACTTCTTGAAACTGATTTTTTGTAATCTCGTCACTAGTTGTTCGGTGTAGCTTTTTAGATTGTTAGAGGGGGAAGGGCTGTTTTTGGTTAGGCTTTAGTGTTCGAAAATAGACTTAGTAGGAATTGATTGGGTTATTTCTTGATTTCGTGTGGTGGTTTGGGCAGATGACAGGTGATGCTCAGTGGCTGATTGTTCAGGAGTGCTTTCATGCTGATCTTGGGGCCTTCTGCCGGCTAATTCTATCCTGCTAGAAAGAGTGACTGGTTGATACTGAGTGGGTAGGTGTGTGTCTAGATTTTAAGAGTTTGATAAAAATGGCTCCTCTGTGACCTTAACATCCTCATATTCTCTTGAAGTTTTGGGTGAGTTTAGCTATTTTGGTGATAGAGGAAGAGATATACAATGGGTTTGAATAATTTCATGCGAGATATTTTGATTGTGTAGAGCGGAAAATGATTTAGTTTTAACCTAAAATAATAGATTAGATTCAGATTGATTGGGGGTGGAGAAGTCACTAGTGTTATTTATATTCGTATAATGTGGTAAAATAATTGGAGTAGAGATTTGTTCAGTGGCTTGAGAAGAATTGCCTCTCCCATAGTCTGAATGGCCAAAGAATGATATGGCTAGATTGTTTGTGATTGGCTTGAAACAGCGGTGCTTGATTTTTCGTGATTTGCAAGTTTTAATTTAGTATGAGCTACCAATACATAGTTAGGTTAACTAATTGATAGATACCTTAATTGGCTGGGCATAATTCCCAAAATAGATGGTCGTAACTAGTAGCTTATCTAATTGAACTTGAATGCACAATCTTGTGTACTGACCTCGGGATGCATCCAATGTGCATGCATTAATTCGGAGTAAAATTCTAAGGATATTACCTGCTTTGGTTAGAATTATATTTTATTTATATATTATTATTATTATTATAAATTCAGTTGGTAGTTCTGGCGAGTGTGTTGTGACACCCCAGCCCCCTCGAGCCGGGAATGCCGCGTGCCTCTCGGCACTGAGTTCTATCTTTTACAATATAAATTATATATGGATAAAAATTTCTAAACAATTCTAAGAAACATATTATATTCTATGGTTTCTAAGTTGACTCCGGTCTTCGACTGGATTCAAGTCTTCTAATCTTGGTTTTTGTCTAGTCTTGACTCAATTCCAACTCTACACTTTAGAATGTTCTTGTTCTAACCGTTCAATCCTGCAAAAACTAAAACAGAAAACAGAGAAAGAGTGAGGTATAAATAGCTCAGTGAGTCCCAGTGAAGTGAGTGGCAGTGGTTTGAAATTCATTTTATTTTGCAAACATTTTATTTTGAAGACACGGAGAAACTTTCTTTAATCAGAAATACTCATAGGAAATTCTTTTCTTTTCCAAAACAATACATAAATTATTTCTTTTGAGAAAATATTCTCTTTATCTGGAATATTCTTTATTTTCTTTCAATTTCAGAAATAACTTTCCGAGAATAGGAAGACCATTATGGATATCAGATTCAGAATATAAAGAGCGCATGACAGGCCAAGTCAATAACTTTTTAGCTAATACCAGTCTCACACCAGACATGATCATGATTTATCTACCTTATTCCCCATAACCAAACATGTAACCAAGAGCTGGGTTACAACCAGTCTGGCCCCATATACTAACAGCTCCTGAGGTAAACCTCCTAACCCCGAGACATGTCAGCAGTCATATTAAGACTCATGTTACAGTCAGTCCGTTGCTTTCCCTGCCTCTAACGTTTCCCACACAGGTTAGGATCCCATGAAATAAACAGAGTGTCCAAAGCCAACGGTTCGAGATGCCCTTGTACGGGTGACCAACCTCGTACAAGTGCAAGCCCCCAATGGTCAGACAAGGGGCTACCATTGTGCAGTGTAAGCTCCCTTTTCAATCGTATCAGAATATCAGATATTTTCATTTACTTTTTCAGAGATATTTTCCAGAATTCTATTTCAGAAATACTGTAACTTTTCCTTTATAAACAATTTCCATAAAGCATATTTATAAAACAAGTTCTTCGGTTTTGAGAGGGAACTCACCGTAGCCTCTTATTGTCTGTATTTTTCTTTTGGGTCTGTACCTAATTTGCAAATATCAAATCTGTAAGAAATACTTCTAGAAATATATTCTTAAAGCCTTAATATGACTATTCCTTTTCATAATAAGTTTCTAGGCTATTGGAGTCTTTTGTGTACATTCTTAAAGTTCAGGGACTAAACTGTAAATATTTATCATACGCTATTTATGATCTTTTGAAGAGATAAATATCTCATATATATTATTATTAGTCTTATAAATTTTTCGAGATAGTTTATAAGTCATAACGGGTTTTAAAAGTAAAATATAAAGTTATAAGGACTAAAACATAATTTCTAAAAGTTATTTCGTGACTTTGAATCTGAGTTATACCTAATATATTATGCTTTAATCATTCCCATAAATATTTTCTTTCATTTTTATGTTTAACTAATTATTGAGAACACAAAATAAACAAATGGAAATTGTATGTAGTATAAGTAAAATTTAAGGATTTATGTAATAATTTACTTTTTATATCCTTCTAGATATTTCCTAAACTTTCCTTTTAAAAATAAAACATCCTACCACACCAGATTACTCCCCCCTCCCCTTCACCCTTATCACTATATTTCCCAGATCCCAGTTTATTATTTTCCTTTTTCTTTTCTCTGCACCGTAACGCCTCGTCGCCGCTGCCGGTAAGTCATATTCACTCTCCCTCTTTCTAATCTCCCAAGTTCTCTCTTTTATTTAATTTTCCCCCAAATCTTATTACCCTAAATCCCTAATTTAATCTAATCTCCTCGACCACCGCTGCTCCCTTCATTACCGACGCCGACCTTGCCTATCAACGCCGCTGCTGGTGAGTTTCTTTCTCTACGCTGCCTGCTGGTCCGTCTCCGTCTCTGTCTCCCTTCATTTTTATTTTTTATTTTTCAGCAATTAATATTAGTATATTTTTTCTCAAATCGGCCACCCTCAACATCATCTCGTGCCACTACCGTTGCGGAGCTTCCTCGCCTTTCTTCGCCAACCGCCCGAGAACCACCTTCGCAGCTCAACCGCCGTACTCTCTCTGATCCCATCCCCAATTTCCCTTTTATTTTTATTCATTATTTCAGTTATAATTACTAGTATTACTATGATTAATACTTTTGTTATAATTGCAAAACCCCAATTCAATCAATTTATTTTGCTATTAAAAGTTTAGTCCAAATTTTAGCTTCTGTTAAGAGTTTCAAAAGTAGAATCAATATGTTTCTTGTTAAAGGTTACAGAGAGTAACCCATCTAAATCTTCATTAAGTTCTTGTTGTTTTGGGGATTAACAGATTGATGTTTCTGTTAAAAAGTTTAAAATCAAATCTTATCAATTCCTTTTTATGTTAAAACTTTTCAGTAAATCAGTTTCTGTTGCTTGTGAAAAGTTTCATAAATGAATCAATTAAACTCACCAAATTTCTTGGTCTGAAAAGGGTTAATAATAATTCATACCCCTGATCCCCTCTTATTTTCTCTAGCTTGGTGTTTAGCTTGATTGTTTGTATGAATTTAAAGAACTGGATATTTTTGTTTGATACTCATTGAAAATCAGCATCTATATAATTCCTTAATGGGATTTAAAGTATAAATTTTTCTTTTCTAGTCTAGGATCAAGGGAAAATATAGATTTATATTCCTCTGGTCACCCGTTTTAACCGGCAAAAGTCCGATTAGTACTTCTCTACCACTGGATTGGTAAATAGATGTTCCTGCGATTTCGTTTCCAAAATCCGAGGAGTACATCTAATTTTTTTCATGAGCCCGATTAACTTAAGTTTGTTTTTGCAGGATCAGGACAACGTATTCAAAACAAGAGGAGTACCTGTCTGTTACAGCCAATTCTACCATAAGAAATTCCAAGCAAAGAGAGAGAGAGAGAGTTTCCTTTTAAGGAAGGTTATGAATGAATTGCTTATGATAAGGGCTCTATTTATAGTAGAGTTTAAGCCCTTCTAGGCAATTTACATTTTGAAAAGGACTTCTTGTGTAATTTGTGATATTTGTAAGGATTATATTTAATTATATAGAAATTTTCTTGGTTAAACAAGTATGCTTAGAGATGAGAATCTCTTTTATTTTTTTAGAATTACTATTATACTCTTGTCTTTGAATAAAATTACCAATCTATTGTTTGGACTATTTTATCCTTAAAAATTAATTTAAAAGACATGTTTAACTTTATAAAGTGAAAAGACAATATAATACTAACTTTTAAATTGGTACATAAATTATTGATCCTCACATGTGCCCATAGTTACGTTATGAGAAACTGGCCTCTAAAGTTTTGAACATTGGTTCCACCATTGTCTCACAGGAAGAAAGTGTTGTCTAACAAACCAAGGTCCTTCATGTAAAACTTTGTTGTATAATCTCTAATTTTAGAAATTGGACAAGGAAAAAATCTTTACCCAAATCCATTAGGATTAATTTTTCAGTGGGAGTTCATAAAGATTTGAATTTATTGTATTGAAATCAATATCCGACGGTTTTAGTGTAATTTCTACTATAAGAGACGGAGTCATGGATGGTAAATTCTGGAAGCTAATGTATGCTCCTAACGATTTTTTGAACTTCCTTGTGCATGTCTATGTGTAAGAGAGTGGTGTGTTTGTAAGTGTAATGAATCACAAGTGTGCATATGCAGGTTACTATTAACTATCTTCTGGGGAACTTGGGAAAGTCATATGCTGACACTATTGGAGTTGTTGATCTTGGTGGTGATTCTGTGCAAATGACATATGCTATTTCTGAATTAGTTGCAGCAAAGGTAGCAAAAATTTCAGGTGGAGAAAATACATATGTCCAAGAAATGTATCTCGGGTGACTAAATACTATATATATGCTCATAGGTATTTCTCATGCTCTATAGTGTGTTAGTAACTATTTTTCTGAATGATCTTCATCCACAGTTTGTTGTTGTATCATTTCATGAAACATGCTCATTCTAATACAAATCATTTTACCTTTTATTCACATGATTTATGCATCTATCCATAGTTATTTGCACTATGGCACTATTTGCACTATAGCCTATTGGCAGATCGAGCTCAGATTTTGAAGGCTAGTAGTCGGTCTGGAAACCCGTGTATTTTGGCGGGATTTGATGGTAAATCTGATCCTTTTGCATTTCCTTTGTTAGCCTTTTGTTTTATGGTTGTTGTTCTTAAGTGCTTAACTAATATCTATTTCTTTCTAACCTCTGAGAGTTGGTTGATTTTACCTTTTGATTGTATCAGCCTATTCACCCTTATGAAATTTAGTCTTTTGCTGGCTCTGTACTACTGTGTGTTCGGTGCAATTTTTTCTTTGGTTTCTCTTTTGGTTTGGGTATTGTGACATATCTTACAAATAGCGAGATTTTTTTTTTTAAAATTCCAGTTGTATATTAAGTTAAGCTCACACACATTCAGCTCAAAATTAATGTGAGCACGAGCTAAGCTCACGAGTCTCATGAGCTAAATTTATATTAGCAAACAAAAAAATCATGTAGCAAGAATAGTATAATACAATGAGTATTGAAACTAAATTCTGACAAGAATACAAATATACATAATACAATGATACTTAATTCTTGAAGCAAACAAAACTAATAAAAAGATAACAAAGATAAATACATAGCAAGGTTAAAGGTTAAAAAATCTACATACAACGTAGACAAAAATCCTTATATAGACTAAAACAAAAGAAACGGAAGTCCCACAATTGTAAAAGCTTTATATAGAGAAAAACAAGAGAAGAAGAAGTTCCAGAATTGTTTGTTATGATAATAAAATGAATCTTATATAAAAAAAAGAGAGAACTCATTCACTTAAAATTCTAACAAATAATGAAATTGCAAATTGCAAAAGAGTGATTTAATTTCATTGTTGGTGCCAAATCGAATTTCGGAAATCCCATTAAATTCTTCTACAATCATTCAAATGTATAGGGAAGTAGTGAGCTGCGAAATTGATTCAAGAAACGACCTCGATGCTAAAAGCACTCTCAGATGTTACTGAACTTACAAGAATTGTTAATACATCTATTGTCATCATAGACAAAATAGGGAATTTAAGAGCATTTGCTTTCCAATAATCCAAGATAATAAAGTATTCATGAACACTACCACTCTTTGTTGGGTAAAGATTTTCCTCCAAATAAACATCTAGTTCACTCTTACAATGCATAACTTCTTCATCTTCACTAAATTTAAGGAATTCTTCAATGAATGCCAATGTATAGGTCTTATTCTTTTTAATTAGTATTATGTGTGTGTGTATATATATATATATATATATATATATATATATATATATATATATATATATATATATATATATATATATATATATATATATTTTAATTATATTATTCTTATTCGGGTTCAAGCTTTTTTCGAGCTGAACGACGTCAAGCTCACGCTCAGCTCACACTCACATTTTTTCAAACTATATGAGCTGGTCCGAACCCGTTGACACCCCTACCCCTAATCTTGTCCTAACTCCAAGTAACTCCCTCTAACTTCCAAAACTCCCCAAAAGTATTAATACTTAGATCCACTTTTCTAGTAATTACACTAAGGTCCTACCCTACAAAACACAAGATAATACATTCTAAAACATATATAAACACATTACATAAAAGAGCATATAGCTATTACCCAAATTCGTGAAGTTCTGTCGACCGCAAGTGAAGTTCGGTCGCCCGAACATGGGGTAAAACGGCACTAGGCCTAAAATGGCAAACCTCGGTCGACCGGAGTGAGGCTCGGACGATCTGAATAAAGTCAGTAGCCAAATTCATATCTCGGATGAAGACTTTGGTCGACCGATGTTGTGATGCAGTCGACCGGACAAGCTGTCCTAGATACTTCGGTCGATCGGAAATAAGGCGGAGAACAAATAAGACGTTAAGGGACGAAGTCCAGATTACTTCCATACTTCTTTAGTCATCTTTAAGAAATTTGTCTCCATATAGTTATAAAATAACATTAAATTTTAAATATATTTGTATATCTTTATAAAATATTAAGAATTATTTAACTATGTTACATTAAACTTAAAATGTTATGAAATACTTATCTAAAGTTGTAATGTACGTACATTTGTTTTTTTAAAATCCATAAATCGTGTATATATATATTTATTAAATTCATATTTTTTTTAAATATGAAGGGACACAATACGAATTGTCGTATAATGTATATTAGTTATTTTTTTTTTAAATTATAATTTTTATAAGGATGGTTATAAAAGTAAATTTATTAACTTTTCTGAAATGCCATGCAAAGTATTTTTTTTGCAAAAAAAACGTCATTGTTGCTTCTAATTAAGTATTTACTATTCAAGAAAAGAGATTTTGGTTTTTGACAAGAGATATATGTTTTAGAATAGTAAGGATTATTATAAAAGAAAATTTATTCATTTTTCTAAAATGCAAACAAAATTATTTTATCACAAAAAAAAAGTCATTGTTGCTTCTAAGTTTAGTATTTACTATTTACGTTAAAAAAAAAGGTTTCAAAATATTTGCATGATCTCTTTCCCCCTACCAATATGATAACTAATCATGCATTCAACTTATTATTTTATTATGTACAAACATTTTCTTTCACATTTCTTAAAGTTGAGATTCCAGTAAGCAAGATGGTATGTTCATCTTCATGTTAACTTTATAAAATACGCATTTTAATACCAAATTTTGCAAGGTTAATCAAATATGTGTAGTTTTATGGTTTGAGAATTGAGACATCCAAGCAAATTGTAACTAACAGACTGTATCATTCTTCTTAAATAGGGTTTTAAAGATATGGTGGAAAGGATTATACATCACCTGCTTTACCATCTTGTCCTAGCTTTGGTAGTTGCAAAGTTCAGGCTATGAAAGTGCTCAACATATCAACATGCAAGCCTTTCAAGGGCTGCTCATTTGACGGAAAATGTAATGGTGGAAGAGGAAAGTGTGAGAAGAATCTTTTTGCTACATCGGTTTTCTTTGATAGAACTGACAAAGTATGAATGTGATCTATCATCAGTTAATTCAGAAAGAATTAGCATTTTCTAGTAAGATTGTTGAATGTGGATACCTTGCTAATATGTTGTTATGTAAGAAAAAAAAGGTGGGCTCTGTAGATGCAGCCGTAGATGTAGCAAACGTGTCTACCGATGCTTTTTATCGTGCAGCTCGTGATGCTTGTGGAACCACGTTTAGAGATGCCAAATCTAGATATCCTCGTGTGGAGGCAGATGACCTGCCATATGTATGCATGGATATCGTGTATCAATTTGTCTTGCTTGTGGAGGGATTTAGTAAGTGTTAATGCTATGCTTTCTTTACCAGATGTTGCAATAGTTAACCAAAATTTAATTGATTTGTGATCGATTTGAACAGGTATTGGTCATTCTATGAGCATTACCTTGGTAAAAAGGGTCCAATATCAAAACTTTTCAGTTGAGCCGGTTTGGCCACTAGGCAGTGCCGTTGAAGCTGTTTTCGTTGTTTTGTAAATTCTTCTTGCAAGTACTGGAATAGTTAGCTCTAACACAACTTAAAGCACCAGACATCAATTTTCTTGTAACTCCATCTAATACTTTGATCCTCGAACAAATTTTGTAATACTTGTTTAGGAAGTGCTCTTGTAAAGGTCTAATGCGAGACACTAAAAGATGTCATTGTGGCTTTTTGGTTTATTGTGCAGAAGATTATACTCCATCTAATCTTTTCTATATTCGCTGTTAATGTGAAATACAAAACATTAACAACACTTCATCCATTTTGATAATGGATGGTTTTCGTAATGTTAACTTTTCTGAAATGCCATGCAAAGTATTTTTTTGCAAAAAAAAAAAAAAGAAGTCATTGTTGCTTCTAATTAAGTATTTACTATTCAAGAAAAGAGATTTTGGTTTTTGACAAGAGATATATGTTCTAAAATGCAAACAAAATTATTTTCTCACAAAAAAAAGTCATTGTTGCTTCTAAGTTTAGTATTTACTATGTACTTTAAAAAAAAAAGTTTCAAAATATTTGCATAATCTCTTTCCCCAAGTTTCTTCATATATTTATTAACTCTAAGCCTTTTAAATCTTCATATACTTTAGTGATCTTCATCAGTTTGGAAAACATGCAACTCTTGAATATCCTTTTGCTTTTATTCATTCTTTTACAAACCAGATTCTCATATACTCCACATAATAAAAATCTTCCCATGGTTTCCAGATTAATTCATCGATATTCGATTGAATCTCATTTATATAACCCAATTATTACCCCAGAAAATCAACAAGACGAACAATGGGAAAGTT
Organism: Vinca minor; assembly: GCA_026122235.1. NCBI lineage: Eukaryota > Viridiplantae > Streptophyta > Magnoliopsida > Gentianales > Apocynaceae > Vinca > Vinca minor. The sequence continues at coordinate 8,042,707 of JAOCZM010000201.1, read as the reverse complement.
TTATGGGCAAATTGCACAACTTTGAAGATGAAATGTTCCCGGCGACAGTTGTCACTCTTGATTAGGGATGGCAATGGGGCAGATCGGGGCGGGTATCTCAAATACCAGCCCCGCCCCGCACCCCAGGTCAAAAAATTCTGCCCCGGGCCCCGCCCCGCCCCATACATTTTTTTTAAAAAAAAATCATTAATTTTTTTTTTTAAAATTATAAAAATCATTAATTTTATCAAAAAAATTAAAATCATTAATTTTATCATAAAAATAATTTTTTTTAAAAAAATCATAAAAATCATTAATTTTATCCAAAAAATCATTAATTTTATCATAAAAATAATTAATTTTTTTTAAAAATAATTAATTTTATCCAAAAACATTTCTCAAACAAGTACAATTAGCATATTAAAATGAAAATTAAACATGATTATGTCTAATAATAACAATATTATAATAATGTAATATAGATGGGGTAAAACGGGGCGGGGCGGGGCACAAATACCATGACCGATCTGTCCAGTTAGCGGGGCAGGGCGGGTCGACGGGTCACGGGTCAAATTGCCATCCCTACTCTCGTTTCATATGTATTCGTGGTAGAGTTTTCGATTGGAAGAGAAGCGCAAGAATACGAACAATGTGTTGTTCTGAATACAAGTAGCAATGTTTTGTGGGTCCATTGTGATTCCACAATTTCAGTACCAAAATTAGAATCAAAATAATCCTCAAAATTCTGAAACATATCATGAGTTAACATCATGTTCCGGGAAGGTGTAACTATTACAACCAATATGGTAGCGGCTATAGTCAAGGAAGGTATGCATTGGAAATGTTTAGTTTCTCATTTGAAAAAGGAAATAAAATATTTAAAAAAGGAAATAAAACTTGAGTTTGGATGTTCTGAAAAGTCCAAAGGTCTTTCAAATTATAGTGGTATTTTAAGACTTGGTACCGGTGATTATTCATTCTTACCGAAGTTGATGCACAAATTTTTTCATATTGTCTAGAAAATCTTAGCGATCCAGAAGATACAAATCATTTGTTAATTATAGGAGAAGAGCTACAAATTTCTATTCCTATAGCAACAACCCTGTACAAGACGGATGGCACACATTACTTTGTGGATTTATAAGATATTAGTTTTGGTTCCCATTAGCTTGGCGTTGATAAATAAGGAGAAAACCAAATTATATAGGTAGATGCATGATCGATACCGGTTCTCAATATAGCATACTTGAAGATAGTGCATATAAAAAGCCACATACATGAAATTTATGATCCAAAATACATCTGTATAATTGTGTGATGACATAATAAATTGTGGACCATAAATTTATTTACCAAGGTCCTAAACAGAATTATTACTCGATATGTTTCTGCTTGTGAAGTTTATTTTTTGTTTATTAATGAAAGTTCTTTACTTTATTTAGCCAAAGAAAAAAAGGGACAATAGTATTCCACTATTTTTTTCTCCATGCGGAGTTGAATGTCTTATTTTCTATACAAATTGAAAAGGAGATAGGATATTTAAATTTTGAACTACGGGAGTAACATTATCGTAGTTGAGCCTATTATATATTAATTTGACAAATTCATATAAATAGTCTTGCAACATTTTACGGATCGTAGTCCTTTACATTTGTTTTTAATTATTGGGTACAAGAATAATTTGTGATTGATGGATTAAGTCTCGCCGTTCAATTTTTGGGCTGTCAACAGTTTGTCAAAATTTAAAATTTGACTTCTAATAGACCTTAAGGGTAATTTAGGAAGTTTGCAGCAAAAAATCAAATTTTCATTCTTTTTTATTTCCTTCCGGTGACTTCAGCCGCTACACTGTCGCAGTCGCCACCACCACCACCTTCTTCATTCTCCTCACCCTACCGCCATCTCTTATCATTCTTCATTCCAAAAAAATATGCAAGAAAACAATTAATTTACTCCAAGAAATTAAGACTTGCTCCCATTTGAAATCTCCACAAACTATCCTTAACATATACTCCCAAACAATGAATTATTCTTGCTGTGTTTGTGAAATTTTTGTATCCTAACCAATGAATTTTCTGCTGAGATTCCAATGGAAACACTTTTCAAGATGAATAACTTGAACAACTCCAAAATTGAATTTGAAATCTACATATCATTCTTTACCAAATTATCCTGCTGCTTTGACTTTGAATATTCATCTTTTCAATTTAATTTCAAATTCTGGTTCAGATTCTTTTTTAAATGGTGCATATCATTGATTTAATTTGGGAGTATAGAATAAAATAGTTTTTGGAGATTTCAATGGCAAGTGTTAAATTCATGGAGTAAATTAATTGTTTTTCTTGCATATATTTATTTTTTAATTTTATATGGTTGAAAATAGTAAAAAAAAATTAAACCCCCAAACTTTTTTTAAGTTCGGGGATAAAAAATAAAAATTCGAGTTAAGATCATTTTAAGTTTAGGTAAAAAGAGTTTGGAAAACCTAAAGAAGATTGGGCAGGGTTACATGATAGAGAGACATTTATTAGAGATTTCATGGAGTAACAACAAGAGAAATATTTATTAGTAGAGGTTTCATGATATTCTTTATTGATTCAACAATAACCTCACCACCAAATTTGTGTGAAGTCACTTTGAAAAATATGGCTTATAATTTTGCTTATTTGATTGAACGCAAAAGGATCAAATAATATTATTCAAATATTGAATTAAAAGAGGAATGGCTATATGGATGTGGAGGAATATGAATAAGAGAAGAGAAAAGAGAGTAACCAACAAAATAGTTTAGCTGATTATAATTGTGACTAATTTTTAGGGCTGATCTTGGCTTCAAGACAATTTGGCAACTACTAATATTGTCAAAATTATAGGATTTCATGCCAGAATGTCACAGTACCTAGCTATTCGGATCTTAATCGAATTAGTCGAGTCAAATACCTGGATACTTTTATTTTATTTTTTTTAAAAAGAAAATACCTGGATACCTATTGCCAAATATTTTGAATCTTAAAAAGTAGCATAATAGTTAATTTGTAATTAAGAGTATTTGAGCAGTGTGCGATTTTACATATTTTTTTACGCTGAATCTTATTAATAGTTAAGTGTTCTTTGTACATAGGAATCGGATGGCCAAGTGGGTAAGGCTGTCTTCACTTGGGGCTTAGGTCCCAAGTTCGATTCCTGTACATCCCCGTTCATGAGGCGTTCTCCTCCTCTGGTGAGGTTAAAAAAAAAGTGTTCTTTGTTGCTTTCTATGAGGGTTTATTTCATTTTATCACACTAAAATTAGTCATCTAATATAACGTAAACCGAAATATCTACATTCTATTTTTAAATTATGCTTCTATACAAATTTTAACTATAATATATCAAATTTTGTTATTTAACTATAATATATAGAACATTTGTTTCTCTTTTTCCTTTTAATGGTAGGGTTCAAAGAGGGGTGTAGATTTTTTTTCATAATATTAGGACCACATATTACATCTACATGTATTTTTTTATCAAATTATTTTTTTTTTCTTTGCAAAACTTTCTTTCATTCAATTTTACAGAAATAAACGTATAACCATGGACAGGTTGAGGGATAGGAAATTAAACATGCAATCCTAATATCTTTGAAGGTTTTACTATTAGAAAATGATTAATGACGAAGGAATATTTGATAAAATTGGCTAAAATCCTAAATTAAACCCTATTCATTTTTGTTGACATATGCGATTTAACGAGTTATTTACAATTTTGCTACAATTTTTTTTAATTAATTGGATAAATTTTTGCAACCTAAAATTACACTTTACTATAAGATAAATATAACATTTCGTTAAACAAATAAAATATCACCATGTGCATAGTACAGTCCTTAGACTAGTGTGTATATATAGTTCTAGTCATGTGCCGTTAATATTTCCTTTTTCTAATCGTGTTTCCTCTTAAGGAGAATCTTAATTGGAAAAGCCTATATAATTCATGAAGAATTTACTTGTATTGAATTCATAAATAACTATAGATAACAAAAAATGCAATAGATTATTTAAAATATATTTCATGATAACAAAAAATGCAATAGATTATTTAAAATATATTTCACGACAAAAACAAAAAGGAAAAGGAAATGCTAATCAGTGGGATAAGAAATTCTTTATTACATATTTTTTTCTCTGAGTAGATTAATCTTAAAAGAATAAGTACTAGAAGATTTTCTTATGGTGCAATGTGGAACATGGACAAAATATATCTCCGGTTGGCCTGGTTCTTCAATGTATCCACAATGCTGAAGCTGCAAAACATGAATTAAGAATAAATAGTTATTAATCATTTAACGCGTGCGCACGCACAAACACACACACACACACACACACACACACACATATATATATATATATATATATATATATATAATTAATTAATTTTGCCTGAAATCAACAACTTGGTATTCCTAATTATGTTAATGAAAAAAAATGCCTCCTAAACTTGTCAAGACTCAAGATCTCATTGTACTTCACCCTTCCATTAAAATAGAATTACTTCACTAAGGTTCTTTCTTTTATATTTTTTATGTATTTAAAAAAAATTGAAAAAATATCTCCTGTCGCAATTAATTGATGATAGTTTTATCAGAAAAAAACTAATTGATGATAGTAAGACAATATTTAAGATAAAAAATTTGGACTCATGTGGTTTTTTGTGCCGGCCAAATGATAAATCGATAGTATTAATACTCCTTTGGCATCCCTTAATATCCTAACTTGAACACCTAATTAAGTCCAAACAAGAAGTATGTGTTCATAAGTGACACTTACTACTTAATTAATTATTCCTTTCTCCTTGAAGAGACTATAGAATAAATAAATAAACGAGCTTTCTACGGTAAAAATCTGAGCCGGTTAAAACCATCATAATGATTTGCTGCTATTAAATTGGATGTTCCTACTGTTGTGATCAAAATAATTAGTTTGAATTATACTTGTCAGATCTTTTAATTTGATGAGCAGAATATTCCACCGCACAGTATGAATGATTTATCTCCCTCATCATTTTAACCAAAATGGTAAAAAATCACATTGTGCAACTAATTATTCATTATAATTTATTTCCCTTCTAATGTTCTAGAAATAACACGAAAGAGATAATAAGCATATATATGCGCTTAATAAGTATCGAATTTGAAACGTCTCACTCTAATAACGAATATTTTAATGAATAAACTACTACTTAACAAAAACTAGTAGTTCTCTATTCGACAAATGAGAAGCAATCTTAAAGTATAATACATTGATTATCAATAATATTAAAAAACTTTGAAATAAGCAATAAAAATATTGTAAATATAGCACTACCTGTTTTAGAGATTTCTGAGTTATGATCGAAACCCAAAGCCCAGAAGAAATAACCACGAATTCCAAGTGCCTGAGCATATCCAATCTTCAATGCAACTGATCTACTATCATCGTACCCTATCCATATTGTCCCATCTACTGCATATGTAGATACTATTTTTTTATCGTATACAACCTTTGGATTATGCTTTTTAATGTAATCCACTATTTCATAATAGAACAAGGTTCCGTTGCCGCCGGGACCGCTAGGTCCGACGTTTACTGCTGGAGCCCCGACGCCGTTGATACTAGGATCCTTTAGTGTCCATGTCTTTCCGTACAATGGTAACCCCATCACCAATTTGCTTCTCATGATACCTAACCGGAATTATGCAACATAATTATATGTAGTGGGTCACTTTGGCATGGATCCGACCTTGTGGACTGGCTCTACGGCCTTCTCTCATGAGTCGGAGTGGAGTCTACCTGTAAAATAGGTCCCACCACAACTCATGTGAGAGGGTTGTGGGGCCCGTCCTATATTAGAATTTTTTTATATGTAGATCGAATTTTGACCGAGTTATGTATTGGATTTTGACCGCAATTAAGTTTTGAGTTAAAAGAGAGTTGAGTAAGTTTATTGTGATTTTACCTTTTTACCTCTGTATTTTCAGTAAATGCTCGAAACATGTCTAACTTGGCCAGAAATCACCACGAAAAGTGATGAATATTTATTTTTAGCCAAATACAAATACTAGTGTGATATATTTTGCAAAACAAATAGTTAAGTGATAAAAAAAATAATTTAGTGATCAAAATAGTTATTAACAATGATAAATTTATTATTGTTCATCAGTGAAAGGACCCGAAAAATAAATTACAACTTCTCAACGTACAATTTGTAAATAAATTTCTCTATTATCTATGGAACGGATATGTTTCCACTTTTCACATTTAAAGGTTCTTTGGATCCTTACATGCAGGACGGCCTCTAACAATCTTTTAAAACGCTATTTTTCTATTAAAAACTTTGTTTTCTGATAAATCTCTTAAAATATCTCTACTCCTAATTATTTGTTTTAATTAAGTATAAATATTAAATTAATATGTCTTCTTATAGGAAAAGTCTAACTTTGACTCGACCTATTGGTTATGGTCCAAGTTCTTTTTATAAGAGTAAAAGTTCTTTCACAAACTAACCTTACTTATACAAGTAAGAAGCTGAAAAATATGTTAGACCTAAAATCAATGGGCGGTTATCCTTTGGGTGAAATTCTCTGTCCCCATCCCTGTCTCCAGTGAGTGTTGAGGACTTTTGTCTTTGACACTTACTGCCGATCCCAAGCCCGGATAAAGGAGGAGGGTTGCGGTAGGTCTCGTGACAACCAGCGTAAAACTCAGTCACATCCCATGACATGAACCAAAATAAGAATTGTTGTATATATACACAGGATGAATTGTGATTGACTGGAGACAGGGATGGGGATAGGAACGGGGACGGAGGATTTTTTGCCCTATCCTTTCTTATAATTTGCCTTCCAACATATAAATTTTAGTTTACATGTATATCCTACTTAAATCTATTCTCTTCTAATTTAAATGACAGATAGAGATTTACACCTAACCCTTTGGTAGTTCTTTTAATAACAATAATAATAATAATAATAATAATAACAATAACAATAACAATAATAAAAATAATAAATAATATACCTGCTTTAAGCCAAGAACGTAAGCCGTAGCTAGTGCTGACGTTACTGTTGGGAGAAAATAGGGCTGCATGGGCACCAGTGGCTGAGACGTCCCAAGAACCGGCGAAGTCGTAGCACATGGCGTTGATCCAATCCAAGTTTTTGTTTATTGAGGCCACTGGATATGATCTAATAGGTCTAGCCAAAAAGAAGCTATTAGAAAAGTACACTGCTGCTGTTAGCAAAATTAGAGGTCTCTTTGTAGCTTTAGCTTCTCTTTCTACCTCAGATCTCCAATCCTCAATTAAGTATCTGTAACGTGCCAAAACAATAATTCAAATATTGGTAGAACATTTCTTACTAAGATTACGAGGTATGAACGGAGTTATAAACTTTATGTAGCGAGTGAAGGTAAATTTTACATAACTCTTCTTGATAAGAGATAATTTTGTTAATAAAAATTTATAAGGTAAAAAATGCAGTTTTTAAATGCAGAATTATTTAAAGGTCGGGCTATTTTGAACCTAAATTAGTTATTTTGATCTGAGTCCCCGATCAAATTCGATGATTCCTAGGTGATTTCGCAGGTGCAAAGGATTTAACCCCTTTCCAGAATAGGGGCAGAATAGGGGCGGGGACAGCAACTGCAAAAATTTTGAAACTATTGCAGTTTTCTTTTAGAAATATCATAATGTCATTAGAAATTCGCAAAAAATCATCTGTCCCTCGTATATGTCCCTTTTTTCTATACCCAACCAATTACAATTTACTATGTGTATATATAATTGGAAGAAATGTCGACATAGCAAATTCTGATTAGTTGGATACAGGAATAGGGACGGACGATTTTAACCCTTAGAAATTTTAGGTTTCTCCCTATGAAAACCATCATTGTAAAATTTTAACTTTACCCATCAATATTAAATTTCTGGTTGTGTCTTTTGTGGAATATCCATCCACTTTCCCTATCCTTGAAAAAAAAAGAAAAGTTAAATACCTGAAGTATTCCATTTCTTGTTGGTCAATGGGAAACTCCCAATCAAGATCAATTCCATCAAACCCAAATTTTCTAGCCACTTCAATGCTAGAAAGTATAAATGTCTTGCGAGAGGAAGTTTTCGAGGCCATTCGAGCATAGAAAGCCGGATCCGCCGCGCCTCCCCCGATGGAATATAGGGCCTTGAGGGGTGGCTTCTTGGCATGAAGTGTTGAAGTGAAGTTCAAAAGCAATGGAGCTGTTGAATTATCAATCTGAAACTTGTATGTTTGTGCATTTGGAGCAAGAAATGAATAGTATATATGTGTGAACAATGTTGAATCTATAGCTGATGGCGGGAAACCGGAGTCGGCGGGCCAGTAGCCACCCTTCATGGCTGCCGTAGAAGAGTGTTTGGCCGTGGCCGGTGAAAGGATAGACCACAAGAAAAACAGACAAGTGCAAAGAAATGTGGTCTTCATGGTTGGTTTCTTTTCTTTTCTTTCTCAAAGGAACACTATGGTTTTATTAGTATATATATAGTATGTGGGATGGCCAATGAAAGGGTTGATTAATTATTTCTATGGTTTGACTTGGTCTACTAGTGGAAAGACGATGTGGCTCCTTATAAGTTGCGCACGTGCGAGACTTATCCTTTTTTGTCGAATTGAAATTTTGACAGTCAAGATTGATTTAAAACGGACACTTGTTTTGATTTTACGACACCTATCGTGATTTTTAAGTACACCTGTCATATTTTTTTCTAATAACACCTGTCCTGAGGCGTATGTGAGATTTTTTTACTGTTCCGCATACATAGGATCCGAACCGGTGGAAAGAGTTGTTATATGCTGTAGTGTAGGTTTTGGAATGTTGTATTTTGTCAAGAGAATCCATAAGATTTGAAAGAGTAAATTTTACATGCATTTAAAAAATTTGAAGGCATATCGCCACTTCTTAGATATGTCACTAATGTCATAAACTAATATCTTCATGACTATAGATTGAAAGCAACTTACAATTGTCGAGTTAAAGGTGCCGGCCGCGGAGAATATATATTACAGACTATTGTTTTCAAGAAAGTGGAAAAATTAGTGAACTCAAATTAGAATTACAACAAAGATTTATTTTCATTGTATTTTATTGAGATAATGCATTACAAGAGAGTTGGGTGTTCAATATATATAAGGCAGGTGCAAACCGAGTCGAATCAAGTTTTGACATAATAGAATCAATTAAGTTCGAGTTGAGTTTCGCCAAACTCATTTTTATGATATTTCGTCTCAAGATAGTTGTCTGCTTTGTAAATAAATAAAAGAACTAAATCATCGTTTACTTGTTTGTACCCATTGTCAAAGTTGTACCACTTGTTTGTTTAGGTTTCTTTGCCCCCAGTTTTCTGGGCCATTACATTTCTTTTATTTCTTTCTTGGAAGAATTCTTGACTAATTACTTTTAAAGTTTGTCAAGTTTGTTATATATATATATATATATATATATATATATATATATATATATATATATATATATATATAGACATGAAAGTAACTACTATCGTCATTTTCTTGATATGCAAGAAATCATTGTACTTTTCTGTTTCCTCACATTTTTCTTTTTAACTTTTTCTGTTTGTTCATGTTCTTGTGACAGTTAGTGTAATGGCTTCAACTAGTTTTTTTTTTTTTAGTCCATGTAGGGCGGATAGAAGCCCGACTGAGCGGGTGCCCCATAAGGGGGAGTAGAAGACCCACACAAGAGAATCCAAGAAAATGAAAATTAAATTATTCCCCTTATGTGAGGGCAGGGACGATTACGGGGGGACGAGATTTTTAAAAATACTACTATTTATCGAAATTTTATGTGTATTTTGGAAAATTTTATTAATTTCACCCCCCCCCCAAGAATTTTTTTTGCCTTTTTATCGCCCCAAGAATTTTGGAATTTTTTACCGGGTTTCGCCCTCAACATCAAATTCCTAACTTCGTCCCCTCGTGTAAGGGGAGTATCGAACCCACAACCTCGAGGTTGTGGGCGAGTCATCATTTGCAGCTATGGTGGGGCTATGGACCTTATGATAATGGCTTCAACTAGTTGCGGCTATTGCTTATAATAGAATATACTCGAGCAATAAGGGTGAAAATCGTTAATTCCGAGTGTATTTCTCCGATCACATATTCAATTAATCGAATTTGTTAGGTAAATACTTCTTCCAATTAATATATATATATATATATATATATATATATATATATATATATATATATATATATATATATACACGACAATTGTTATTAATTGGATATATGAATATATACGGTGACAGATGATTTTTTTGCGGAGAAAGAATAGATTAGTGATCTCGACATACACAATTTGGCCAAGAGCGATCATTTATCATATACGAGAGTTTTCCTTGTAGGTTGTGAAGGTATATTTTCTTTTTGAGATATTAGCTTTTTTTTTTGCTAATTCACTCTTTAAAAAAAAATTTACCCAAAAATTATTTTGTGTTCGTATTCTATATACTCATTATTTCCGAGAGGCAAATATGCCCCAAAGCAACTGATTCCGGCCATGCTAAATGGTAAAATAGTTGTATTAAAATAAATTTTGAGATTTATCACATCTTACTACCTTACTTAGAAAATTATTACAAATTCTACACAAAAGCTAAGAAATAATTTTTAGAAGAAAAATAAGGGTAATACGGTCCTTAAAATTCTGCCCCCACCCCCTCATTTCTTCTTCGGTCTCATCCCCTCGCTTTCCCAGCAAAACCTAGCTCCCACCCGCGAAATTGGACCATTAAAAGTCTTATGTTGGACCTGAATTGAAGGATATTAATCTGAAATGGGGTTTCTCCTATTTTGGTCCATAAACCACTACTGCAAATGGGTTCACCCCATCTCCTTTCTTGTTCCATATTCCTATTTATTTGGTCCAAGTTAAGTTTGGTATTTGTTAGAATTTAAAAAATTATGACTATTTCCATTGATCCAGTTTCTTGCTTCAAGTTTTAATGGAAAAAATAATTACTTTGGGCATCGACTTCAAAACAGATCCTCCTCACTCTGAATGCAAAGAAGCACTGAAATTAGATGTGATTTTGTCCATGGAATCTCGTTTCTGTATAGAGATTTTCCGTTTTCGGGTTTTGTTGACCCACCCAATGGGTTTTGGTTACAATGCTGAATTGGTAGTTTTTCAGCACATTCAGCACTAATTTATGGTCGTTGGATTTGCTCCTTTCATATCTACTGTCTATTCATGTGAATAACCTTACGTGATTATTTCTTTTGTTAATGTAGCTGACCCCAATTTGTTGGGATTAAGGCTTGATTGTTGTTGTATATCTAATGGTCATCAAACAATCTGCTGTCTTCTTTACCGCGCCATACTGCATATTGTTTTAAACCCTGTTCCCGCCCAGAATTGATTTTGTGATCAATTACCGTGAGTTGAGCAATCCCAATTGCGATATGGGTTCGAGAATCTCTTATATGCATTCAAAATCGACAACCTGGCTATCATTCCCCACAATCACGATTATCTTGAGTTTCAAATCACCAAAAAAAAACCTAAACTCTCTTATTTTGAAGCCTCTTCTTTCTTTTCTTATTTTTTTCGATTCCTTCAATGGATATCATATATTCTCTGATGGATATGATGTACCAGATCAGACGGTTGATGGTATGTTTTTTTATGTTGAGACAACTGTTATTCTTGCTATGTTTATGTAAATAGGTGTATAATATTAAGTATATCGTTTAGTTTTGCAGAATTGTACATTTTCTTGATTATGTTTATCTGTTTGGCCGTTTACTGCTATTATTTATGTTTACCATAGTTATTAAGTTCATATCTAATAGCTATGTATCAGAGTTCTCGGAGTTTATATGTGATATTTCATATTTTATACAGATTTTGAAGGATTTTCTAGTGAGACATCAGAAATAACATTTAGGGTGATGCTGAATTTTATAAACATCCAGAGTTTGCTACTCTAGAAAAGCTACATTCTTTTTATTCAGATTATAGTCATGGTTTGGATTTTGCCATTAAAAAATAATTATATGAAGTCGTTTCGTAAAGACAAGACGGTTATGAGCTCTGTTAGTTATGTTTGCAATAAAGATGGATATAGAAAATGTAGAAATCTTGATCCAAAGAACCAGAAATCCGAACTTACAGATTCATTTGTAAGTGAAATTCGTCAATGTTGTCACGTCGAGAATATGGTTGGTTGTAAGGTTGAATTACTTGTTAAGTTTAGCCAAATTAGACGTGTTTACGAAGTTACAAAGTGGTTCAAAGAGCATAATCATCCTTTGCATGCCCCGGAGTATAGTCAGTTGTTGAAATCAAATAGTAACATTTGTAATATTCAAGGAATGATAGCTGATATTAATAAAAATATTAGAATTATTTTACGGTTATCTTATAATGTTATGTCAATGCATGCTGAGGATAAGGATAATTTAGAATTTGTCGAAGTTGATTTGAAGAATCACTTGGCTAAGAGAAGATGTAAGGCAATGGCTTTTGGGAATGGTGCAGCATTTTCGTAGTGAAGTATATCAAAACCCTTCTTTTTATTAAGATATCGAGTTTGATGACGAGGATAAAATTGTTAATATCTTCTGGGCTGATGGAAGAACGAAGATGGATTACAGTTTGTTTGGTGATTCCATCACTTTTTACACAACATTCAGGACCAACAAAAATTATCGTCCAGTAGTTAAATATATTAACTCTGAATATATTTTTTAAACATCTTTTATTGTATGTGTAATAGCTATTATTTATTTACATTATAGTGATATCAATTTAATTAAATAGCTATAATGCATGTATATAATAAGTGTTGCACACTAATTTTGATACTGTTTAATTATGTTTGTCATTCTTGTATGTTGCGTTCAACCATCACCGGCAATTTGTATTTTTGGAGCTGCACTTCCTTATAATGAAACTATCACTTCTTTTGAGTGGCTCTTCAGAACATTTGTGAAATGTATGTCCGTTAAGGAACCTATAACTATATTCACTGACCAAGATGTTGCAATTGCTGCTTCCACAAAGAATGTACTACCAAACACATTTCATGCATTGTGTACATGACATATACGTGAAAATGTTAAAAAAAACTTACTACCTTGTGCACAAATGAGTTTAAGACGGAATTTTGTTACTTAATGTACAACGTGAATTATGAGGATGAGTTCAACTATGTATGAGATGAGATGATTAAAGAATCTTTTCCGAGGGAGGAGAGCCGAAGTTGGGTCTTGTGGATTCATCACTTAAGGGAAAAATGGTCATCTGCCTGGGTTAGACAACATTTCACCACTGGTATGGTGTCAACTCAGCTTAGTGAGTCTTGTAATGGTATATTAAGAGATTACGTAAAACCATACCACAATCTTGATGAGTTCTTCAACCACTTTAATAGAATGCTCGACGATAGAAGTCAAGTTGACTTTGAAAGAGAATACAATGCAAGGGACAAAGTGCCAAATAACAACTCCATCGCAGTCATCTTGCCATCAGTGCAGCTGCAAAGTATACTCCGACTATATTTGCAAAGCGGCAAGATGAGGTAACATCTCGCTTAAACGATTTCCCTTATAACTATTTATCATTAATCTAATAGTTGTAAGCCAAGAGTCTTATAGTTATTATGTCGGAACAACCATGAAAAAAACTTTTTGCAGTATCACTCGATCCCATGTCATACATATTAGATGAATGTCCATCCAAGGACCTGTGTGGGAAGAAGGCATTTATAATTTTCAAGTATGTATTTTTCGATGGTTTACAACAGAAGCTCGATGAAAGAACTGTAATGGTTGATGTCCCGGGTGTAATTAATGAATGCTCGTGTCATTTGTTTGAAACATTTGGGTGGCTATGTCGACAAGCTCAAAGGGTCATGAGAGTTCTTGTTTCTTTTGGTAGTCATACCCAATTTAGGGAACTTCCATTGCATTATGTAATGCATAGGTGGACTAAACATGTCAAGAGTGGGAAGGATTCTAAAATTTTGAGGGCTGATGAAATACCGTTTGATTATGGCGGTAGGTACCGAAAATTTTGTGGCAGAATGGTGATGTTAGAAACAAGTGTTAGTTCAAATGATGTTGTGTACAAATTCGTTAATAGTCAAATTGATGTTATTTGCAAGCAAGTTGAAGAACTCACTGTGAACAGAACACATGTCCATGAGTTTACAAATTCTAACAGCGGTACATTGGTTGACCAAACTGTGATACGTTTGAAAGAAAGACCCAACCTGAATAGATCAAAGAAGAGGCTTAAAAGTCAGATGACGTTGCACAAGCTGAGGGCGAAAACCAATATTAAACGTAGACGCTCTAGAATGGATAGATTATTATCTGATGAAAATAACATTTCACTTACATTGTGATGGATTCGAGATTTGAACAAGTATATTTTTCTTTTTCCAGTTGTAATAGTTTTGCATAGCCTTGAATAGATATTGTGTTTACAGATTACAGTTATTATATACATGAAATAGAAATATTGAGAACAAACAATATTTGTTTTATAAAAATGCAGTTTATACTTATGAATAAATTATATAAGTTTTAATAGCTGTAATATTACATGCTTGCAACTATTATTATAATGCTTCCATAGAAATATATGTTTTTTTTCCAGTTGTTAAATTGTTATTTGAATTTTAAGATTGTTCAATAGCTATTCTTAATAGATCTTATAATAATTATTATGTACATTACCAACAACTATCATGCACATAGAATTAGCTATTCTTCAATTTTTGTATTTTAATATAATAACTGTTAGTCATATAGCTATTAGTTATTAAATTAATCCACATATTTCATATATATATATATATATATATATATATATATATATATATATATATATATATATATATATATATATATATATATATATATATTGTTCACATTAAATCCAAATAACAATAGAACAATATATAAATAAAATCATTCAAATTACAGGATTGTAACCATTCATAAAATCATTCAAAAGCAGTATTATAATAATCTATTTCTACTTCCTACGAAAATTTTATGCTTGTTGTTTTCGGTATTCTAGGATGATATTATCTGGCTGATTCATCAGGTTCGAAGCAATGTGTTTCCTTTTTGTGGCACAACAATTCAGTGTTATGTGACCTTCCCAATGTCCATCATATTAATTAAGAATACGCCACAACTGTCAGGACAGTTGTTTTGTTGTGATGGAACTTCACCCCACTTGAAGACAAAACATCCCTCATCCATGTATCTAGAAACCCAAAAACATCTGCTATTAGTTTGTAAATGTCCTTGATAACATTCATTTCAACATCTACACTGCTTAAACACCACCGTCTTGACCATTTCATGTCAATTGTGATCAGCCAATAATGATCATTGCTACAAATTGGAATGTAAAACTGTATATTTGATACATTAGATGAAATTTTGTGTACAATTTTAAAACAGTAAGTAGTTACAGTTATTAAATACTATAGTTACAGTTATGATTTGTCACTGTCTTAATTATTGAACAATTACAGTAAGACATAAGTTTAATAGCTATGACATATTGATGTTATAGCAGTAACCATACTATTTAATAGCTGTAACAAGAGTTAAATATCAAAACTGGAAAGGAAACTTGCGTATTCAACTTCAAGCGGTATCCAACGCTCTCCTACTTTCTTCCTTGGCAGATAGGGTAGATTTTTGAATAATGTATCATCAATGAATTTAATTATATCCTCTATTTCCATGCTTGCACCTATTGCAACACTTGCAAGTATTGTTGTGAAGAAGAAACGCTTGAATTTATTCTCTTGATCTTCTTTTTTGTTTAACAAGTGCATATAAGCATTTATGACTACGCTGTCCATTTTCTCGCATATTTTGATTGACCTCGTTTCTCTTCTTGTTAGGTTGACGAGGCCATCACGTAGGAATACAATTGTATCTTCTCCATCACCCCAAGCGTACTGAAACAGTTCAGCATCAACATCGTATAACTCAGGTTAGTCTATCTTTTGTGCTACAACATAAGGAGAACCAAAAATACACTTGTTTGGTTTTGTCTGTCTTTTCTTCTTAATCGAGAATAAATAGCCACCTTTGTCCCTAACTTATTTTCGCTCGGCCAGTTTTATCCTTTTTAGAAAAAACTACTTTTTTTTGTCCTCAATTAATTTACGGGTAGCCATTCTTGTCCTTCTGTCAAAAACTTGGCATAATTCTGTTAACTTAGATGACGTGGCTAACCTTTCAAAATAAACTCTCTCTCTCCCAGGGGTAAAATGGGAAACAAAAATATGAAATTTAAACATTCTACTTCTCCAATATTGAAGAAAGATGAACATCATAATCTTCTGGAAATGCTGGGTAGATGAACACCATAATCTCCAATATTGAAGGCAGATGAACTCCATATGAGCCAATTAGAAATGTTGGGCAGATGAACACCATATTGAAGAAAGATTAACGCCATAACCTTTGGAGCTGTTTTGGGCTTTGGAGTGAACCTCCGTTTCAATTACTATAATTGATAAAACAAAAACTTGAAGAATTCTCAACAAATTACAATTGATAAAACAAGAATTCTCTACAAATTACTACATTGCAACCGGAGATCCTCCACTACAAGGCGTTTGAGCCGTTCACAGTCGGAGATGGTCACCGTCGCCGGCCGCCTGCAACCACCACCACTTCAATTAATATTATTATCCTTATTTATCTCCTTAAACTCCATCACCATAGTCTTCAACATCAATTGCCAAGCAAATTCATTCATTATGAAATTACATTTTACCCTAAAATAAAAATTCTAGAAAACTCATTTACCTCAAATTAAATGAAATCAATTCTAGAATCCATTTTTTGTTTCTTGCAAAATAAAATAGCTACAAGAAAACCCGACGTAGGAAGCAGCATCTCTGAAGAAAAAAGTTATCGAAGATGGTCACAGCCACTAGTCGCCGCCGCCTCTGCAATATTATCGAATGGAATCTTTCTCCATTGATCTGGAGTTGAATTTCTATTGCGAAATATGAAATCTTCATAATGAATAACAGAGAAGATCCATGTCTTTCCGGATCAGAATTGGAAACCCAAAGGAAATATCACTTCATCAACTATTAAAATTTCCAAAAAAGACAGATTTTTTTCTTCAATCCATTGTTTTTATGCGTTTGTATATGGGAAAATCAGTTCCATCTCCAGGTAAGCTCCAAGAATTCGCCCAGATCATCACTTCTAATAGACTACTTCCTCATCATCACCGACCGAATAATAATAGTAATAATCAAATCAAACCCATTCCCAAAACCCGACCCGTTTTTTCATCACCTGGGTCGTCGTCCTCCAGTAAGCTCAGTGTGGTTTGTGTTCAATCAACAACAACAGCAGAAGTAGCAGCAGTTGAAAGTAAGTAATAAAAAAAATGGGAGAGAATTCACAGTTGGCGGCGTCGTGGCGGTTCCGCTGGCGGATGTGGTGAAACTCATCTCAATTTTAAGCATCTGATGATAAAATCTTTGAATGAAATTGGAGATTTTTTATTTGGATTCTTTGAAATTGGTTTGCAGGCAGTGGCTTTTGGTCAGAGCCGTCACCGGCTTTCTCTTAATGCTCAGGCGGTCCCGGTGAGATTTTCTGGGAATTTAAGGACTGAAATGGAAAGATTGGCCCCAACCCCATTCATATATATCGGTGACGAGATTATAAAAAGGTATCGACGAAGGTGGGGACTTTGTCGGCGGTCTCGATCTCTTTCGGATGGCGGAAGAAAGACCAGATTTTGGGTTTCCAATTATACCCCTTGGAAGACAGAGGTATTTTTTGACTGTTAACGGCTGATCATGGCTCTTAACGGATTTATGGTTAGTTTTTGACAGAAGGACAAAATTGGCAGTCCGTAAAAAAATTGAGGACAAAAAATAGTAGTTTTTTCTAAAAAGGATAAAATTGGCCGAGCGAAAATAAGTTAGGGACAAAGGTGGCTATTTATTCTCTTAATCGACGATGATTTTTTGTTTCATTTCGCTTTTGCTAATTTCCATTTTCCACTACCCTTTTATTTTTTTTTTTGTAGCTTGCACAACTTCATGATCAGTCTAATATAATATAGAACGAAGGTGTTTTTCAAACAATTTTTTTGGGGAAAATGCAGGTTATAAAATAGAGGTTGCAGAAGTTGGAAATAGATATTATCCACACATATTACATATATTAATAATCACTTATGATGGATATTTTTAACAATCCATTCAATATGAGATATCAGAACATTAAAATAGTTATTATACACACATATTACAGCTATTAGTAATCACTTATGATATCTATTTTTAACAATTCATACATTTTCAGTTATTGTAAATGGCTAATAACTATTATGCACTAATATAACAACTATTAGCATTCACATAAAATATCTATTAACATAAAATCATACATGAACAACATCATTCATTGTAGAAAATGGACTTGGGCCTAACTCATTCCCTCAAAAGGTACCTTAAGAGGGGGAGGATTGCCCAATCCTTATAAAGAACAAATTTGCTCACTAGCTAGTCGATGTGGGATTTCAACACACCCCCTCACGGCCAGGGCTGGACATCTGGACCGTGAACAATAATGGGGCCCAACATCGAACTAGGTGGCTCTGATACCATGTGAAAATTAGCTCATGGGCCTCCATATCCTCTCAAAACCAATTGGCAAGGAGAGGTCTTAACCCATGAGCTTATAAGTTATTCGGATCTTCCATAGGCACTCGATGTGGGACTTTATATTTCAACACTCCTCCCTCACATCGAGGTGGGAGTCAAATTCAAGGCCCGGCGCCCTAC
This sequence comes from Vinca minor, assembly GCA_026122235.1. NCBI lineage: Eukaryota > Viridiplantae > Streptophyta > Magnoliopsida > Gentianales > Apocynaceae > Vinca > Vinca minor. The sequence goes on along the minus strand of JAOCZM010000201.1, from coordinate 8,023,864 downwards.
TTGGGTCAAACGGGGACAAAAAGCCCACACATCCCGCCTAAGGGCCTGCTCTGATACCATGTAGAAAATGGACTTGGGCCTAACTCATTCCCTCAAAAGGTACCTTAAGAGGGGGAGGATTGCCCAATCCTTATAAAAAACAAATTTGCTCACTAGCTAGTCGATGTGGGATTTCAACATTCATATTTATGCAAAATTTAAACACTTACACTGACTCTTGTGTATTTTTGGGTGTAATCTTCCTCCACAATGCGACCCCATTCGTGTGGGTCATCTCCGTAACACGCCTGACTGCAGAGCTCTCTGCCTGTCAACTCTTCTTCTGCAACTTCTGCAGAACATCATCATTTACTGCTTCATCTTCTGATCACATTGTTTTCTTTTTTCTTGAGTATGTTACAGGGGCTCTTGTACCCTTCTAATTAAATCAACCAAGTTTTCTTCGGCTAATTCTGTGAAATCTTCATCGGGGTGATTAAGCCCTTGTTCTGAATCAAATTTCCATATGATCAAACTAATATTGTTTGTTGATTTCGTGGTTCTTAAATGTCTTCTTCCGGAACTGATGGGGCTTTTTTTTTCTTTGCTGCTTCAGATGGGCGCCAATTTCAGTGGTTGGCATTGATTTGTGTTTTTCTTAATCTGCCTTTAACATTGCGTTTATATCTCTCAACCGTCTCTCATAAAGAGATTTCAGCTCCAACATTTTTGGTACATAACGTTTTTTCTTCCCTATACAAATTTTAAAACGATATGGTTTGTTTAATTTGGGCATTCCATCACTATCTGAACTGTCTTCTTCTGCTTCTGTATCTTCTTAAAGTACTCTTTATTCTGGAGCTACCCTCTCTTCTGGAGCATCCATTTCTTTTGGAGCATCCATTTAGCCCTGATATACATTTTTTTCATGAGCATATACTCCATATTCAATATTTAAGAACCCAATCTTCCGAATTCTTTCCATTTTAACCGAGACATTTTCATTGTCCCAGTACTTGGATGTTGTTGTCAGGCCGGCCACTCGTGTGTTGGCCCGACACATAATCAAGATAATGAACATGCGTTAAAGAAGTGTTATATCAAGTATGACAAATATTTTATTACCAGATAATAGCTATTATATACATCTGTTATATTTATTATCAACATTGGTTATAGCTATTTACACAAGTTTAAAACACTTTACTGTTGTTGACATTTATCACAATAACTATTTATGCTAAATATTATACCTGTTTTGACCTTTAATTCTTTGTTTCCTAATAGAAATTATACTATTAACAGTTCCCATCATTATTCATTTTCATAAATTGAAAACTTTACACATTACAACTATTCTCAATCTAATACATAACTATTATCTCATCGTACAGTTTTCACATAGTCACACATAATCCAGCACAAATATATACTAAAATAGTAAACTATATACATTACAAGTATTACACACATGCTACATATCTATGAAAGCCAAAACTGAAAATTGAAACATAAGCTTACCATTAGGAAATGCATATTTCCTACTGGCTTTACATTCCTCTGGTTCGAAGCTATTTGGCCTTTATTGCTAATCAGGCTCTCGTGTATTACGCTCGCAAAGTACTCTACCCAATTTAGCTTTCTTTCATCCGTAATGGCTCTATCAATTTTGCATATCGAAAGTTCATGTTAACCCTTGTTGTTGCCAGAATAGCATTTGACATTACAAACAAGATGTAAAGGACACACCATTTGTCCTCATCTTGTATTTCATCTCGTTCAAGCAACTCTCTCATCACAGGTTCCTTCATATGCGCTTTGTTTGAAACCTCTACATTGTATGATTGCATGCAGTAATATTTTTTTAATTATTGTTATGCATGAGGAATACCTAATTTTTATATTGTTATGCATGAGGAATACCAAAATTTTAATCCCATTGGCGCATTTTTTTAAGGGCCAAAACTTGTGTTTTTCAAAATACCTATGAATTTGGTTATATTGTCTTATTACATCCAGATTTAATAGTGAAATTGGATGGAATGGGCAACATTAAAAGTCAAGGGTCACGGACTTTACATTTTTTAGTGGATAATTCTGATATGGACCAGGGCCATAGGTAGGGCCCTGGACCACTTGGCCAGGAATTGGCCACGTCTCCCTTCCATTTTAAAAAAAAAATTCCAAAACTCCTTCCCGGCAGCTACTGTAGCAATGGCGAACGATGCCACCGCCCGAGAACCTTACTTTACTCCTTTCATCTTCTCTCTTCTGGTGCTTCAGCAGAGCTCCCAGATTATCCGGCCGGCGGCCCCCACCGCCCAAGAACCTTACTTTACTCCTTTTCAAGCAGAACCCAACTGTTAGATTCAGGTAAACAATCGATTTTTTACCATTCTTGGTTCAATTGCTTATTGCTTGTTCATTCAAGAAATATTGAGATTTATGTATTTGGAATTTAAATTGGTTCCTGTGTCTTCAAATGGTAAAAGATTGTAGCTTTACTAGTTCTTTAATCACACTTGTGGAGGATGAATGGAGAAGATCGCTCCGGACACCAATTTCCCATTGCTACTGATGATCTTCCAGTGCGATGAGCGCCGGAAGGAGTTTTGGAATTTATTTTTTTTAAAATGGAAGGGAGACGTGGCCAATTCCTGGCCAAGTGGTCCAGGGCCCTACCTATAGCCCTAGTCCATATCAGAATTTTCCTTTTTTAGTTCATGGTCAAAAATCAAAACCGAGAAACGTTGAGTGAGCGTGAACACCTTTTACCCAAAGAATTTAGTCCAAAAGAGCTCCGTTTTTTTTTTTTATTTATCCAAACGACAAATAAGTATTTATCTCTTTTTACTTTTTGGAACAATTAATATGTCCAATTAAAGGTTCCGTTTATGAGATAACGGAAGAAGTAAATCGAGCGTGTAAAATATCTAATATACCCTTATATTTCGTATGAAATAACATCTTTTATAGAAAAATATTAAAAAGATTTTTTTTTCTTTCCTTTTTCATTTTGCAGTGAATAAAAAATACTATTCCTTATTCAAAAAGGGAAAAAATGACATTCTTGGTCCCTAAAGTATTTCACATCACACGGTATCCCACCACCACTTATCGCAATAATTTTAAGCCAAAACATGACATGTGTCACTCATGTGCCAAGCCAAGGTAACATAGCAAGCATTTATCAATAGAATACCCATAATACATAGAACACCTAGATAGTCCCTTCGTCCCAAATTGAATTTTACTTTCTATTTTATTTTGTCTCAAAATATATATTTTAGAATGAATGTATATTCTTCCCATAAACTCTCATAACTATCATCATATATTCGAGATATGCAAGTTCCATTAACTTATGTGTCATCTTATATCTAAGGAAATTGTTGTAACTTACTCATGGTTTAAGTAGTCTCCTTACTTTCTTATGAAAATTAAATACGGACATTGAATTCGGAATGGAGAGAGTATAAGATTAAAATAATTGAGAAAAATACAATGATGCCTAAGTTGCAACAATAGATATAGTCGGAGAACTGCTTTTGCAAATTTCTCTCCTTTTTTAAGTAAAAAAAAATAGAAGATTTCTTCATTAATACACAAATTCATTAAAGACACAAAACAGTCGATTGAGGACGATGCTTGAATTTCAGGTTCGGCTCAAATAATTTCTTTAAATCCTTCTCTTATTATTTTAAGAAGATGTTATAAACTTTGTTTTTAGTGCAGTTTATTCTGTGAATATATATATATATATATATATATATATATATATATATATATATATATATATATATATATATATATATATATATATATATGCCTACAAGTCTATCTCGATTGATCTTCTACATTGCATTTGATATGGAAATTTGTTGTTATAGTTTACTCCATTGGATACTGAATTTTGATTTTGAATTGCGAAAATGACACTTTACACCGTTAATCTCCAGCGAAATTCTATTTTGTAACCTCAATTTTAGGATTGTTTGTATCAAAATGATTATATTTTGACAGAATGAGTTTCACGTGGTATTATGTTTTGGGGAAATTTTTTTTTGCATCCGTCTTATGCAGATGTGGCGACCGTTTTGACAGGTGAAAGACATTCTGCCAAAACATAGCCACGCCCGATAAAAAAATTCCAATTTTAGTTTATGAGATTTTGTAGTTGAATTTTGGGTGAATTTCAATCCGGTCCTCAAAAAATGGGGGTGGTGTGTCAAGTTCGTCCTCAGAATTGAGAAGTGTCAAAAGAATCCCTTGAAAAGGGGCTCCCGTCCAAAAAAGGCGCAAAATCAACAATTTATCAAATAACTAACAGGTTAAGGCTTACCAGCAGAGTTTGCGGGCCAAAATGTAAAATTAAACTTTGGTTTAAGGTGAATCTGGAAGATTTTTTTCAATAATTCCTCTAACTGGCTGCAAAAGTTTGAAAAGGTTTTCAGGTATCCTCTGTAAATGCAGTAGTTTGGTTTTGTGTAAACTGATTTTTTTCTTAGTTCAGAACTTTTTTGGGAGCAGAAGCATGCTTACTACATTGGATGCATAGGTACTGGAACTTTATTCTAGACTTTAATTTTATATTTTAGCTCCAGTATAGTAAACCTTAACCCATTAGTTCTTTGACATATTGTTGATTCTGGACATTTTTTAAACAAGAGCTCCTTTTCAATGGATTCTTTTGACACTTCCTCAATTCTGAGGACGAACTTGACACACCACCCCCATTTTTGAGGTCCGAATTGGAATTCACCCTTGAATTTTTGAGAATTTCTCAGTAATAGTGGTTGGAGGATGTTTGTAATTTCAAATTATGTGAGTTTAAGTTAAAGCTGGTTTTATTCGGAGGATTTGTTATAGGTATGTGACTTAATACAGAAAGCTGTGAAAAAAGCGAGTAAATAAAAAGTAGGTTTAGTTACGTCTCTTACATGAATAGACTCAAGGGTGGAGGAAATCTGTGCCCTAAAAGAAGATAAATCTTTACTTGTGTAATTTCTGACTTTCATGGTAATCTAATAATTTACTTAAATCTCTTTACCTATTTAGATGCAATCAACCACATATGACATATCCCCAAGCTTATCAAACTGAGCACCAAGTAAATTTACTCTGGATTTCATTACCTGCTATAATTTTTAATAGTTTTTAGAACGCCACCAAGTACATTCCATTAAACAGACTAGAAGTTTTGCGTTCTTTGTTTATTTGCTTCACTGAATGGCGTTTGATATTATAGACATCTTGGATTCACCAGAATGATGATAATCATATTTATTCTTGCTACAGTAAAAACAAAATGCTTCATGAAGAACTCTTATAATCGTGTAGTACTAAATAACTCGAGGATAATGAGAAACTAGAAATAATGTTAAGGTTATTAGCTGAAAGATGTTGTAATATTAAAGAACTAAAGAATTTTACACAGCATATTGTCATGAACAAGTTGCTTCGGCTTTAATGAACAAGTAAAATATAGGAACTGACTGAATATTATGCTCTGCAGTTCTTAAGCTCATGGTTTAGAAGAAGAAAAATTAGCTTAATCCGAACTAATCATTATCGCGGTAATAGTTGGGAAATTGTTTGAAGATTGGCTGAGAAAACTTCTTGAACTGATCTGAGTTCCTTCTCTGAATCTTCATTTTTAGTTGTTGAAAAGGCAGGAATTTCAGGAGCTGGCAACGTCGCGTATTCATTCTTCAGCATGGAATAGATTTCCAACATGGATGGCCTTTCTTGCCATTTTTCTTGGACACATAGCAGAGCCACTTGCAGACATCTCATAAGTTTGCATGATGAGGAAGCATCGTCAAGTGATGGATCCAGGAACTCTGAAGCCTTACCCTCTTTCCACAATTGGTACGCCTGAAAATATTCTTTGTTTTTATTCCTTTCAAATATAAAGTTGAATCATATTTATAATGAGACAGTTTGTTGTTGCTACTTACATATCCGAGAAGGTTTAGATTATTATGAACGCCATATAGACGCGAATTCCTCTTGTTGCTTACAATTTGCAAGAGCAAAACTCCAAAGCTATAAACATCATACTTCCTAGAGTACATGCCTCGTTTGACATACTCAGGGGGAACATATCCACTGAATCACCAAAAGAAAAAGGGGAAATTTTAAAAGAAATGTGAGAATTTGATAAGGAAACTGTAAAAGAGTTGAAGTTTATGATCGACTTACTAAGTTCCAATGATCCGGCTGGTGTTGGCTTCATGCTCATCCTTTTTGAAAATTCTAGCTATACCGAAATCTGATATTTTAGGCTTCATCTCACCATCTAGTAAAATGTTGCTAGCTTTTAGGTCTCTATGGACTACTGTATATGCAGAATACTCTTGGAGATAGAGAAGACCTTGTGTTAACCCTTCTATAATACAAACGCGCTTTTCCCAATCCAAAGACTGCCGCTGAATTGGATCTGCATCGAACAAAATCTTCAAATTCTTGTTTTAGAGTTAAATATTTAAGTCCAAAGCTATTCTTAGCATTGACTTGATCAAGGATAAACAGTGTAGGATAAAGCAGACCGTGAAGGTAAGAATCCAAGCTCTTGTTCGGCATGTACTCGTAAATTAGCATCTTTTCATCCCTTTCACTGCAAAACCCCAGCAACCTTATTAGGTTGACATGTTGCAACTTTGCAGATAATGCAAGCTCATTTTTAAACTCTTCTGATCCTTGTTTAGAACTTCCTGCCAATCTTTTTACAGCTATTTCCTGCCCATCCATGAATTTTCCCTGCCAAAATTGAGATCAGTGCACTAGTCGTAGTGAATAGAATATTGATCTGTTTAAGCATTTTGTATTATGCTTTATAAAAGAAGATGAAAGAAATGAAATTATTTTAAAGTGCTTAACAATTATAGAAACATCAGTTAAAATGTAGTGCTGGTACTCCTAGAAAACTAGAGGGATTTGAAGTGATTCAGTACAAAGCAATCATTCTCACAAATTTTAACATTAAGTGCTCTGGACAGCATTTGGAAGGAGCTATGTTTTCCTAGTGACAGTTCCTTAGCATATAGGAATCTGATGCTCCAGCCATTAGGGGTGTTCATTATTCGGTTATAACCGAAAACTAAATCGAACTGAACTTAAATTCGGTGTTTGGTTAATATGGGTAATAAGACCGAACCAAACTGAAATATATTTAATTTATTTATTTATATCTAACTAACATACTGACTTTTTTTATTGGTACGAAAAAAAACTTTCTTTGATTTGAAAATTTATCATGCTTGGCATGGTGTTCAACTGAGGATTTACCTTCTTATTACTCTTTCTTTATAGACTAAGATTTCGAACTTTGCTAATTGGTTGATATCGCCAGTCCTCGTATTCGAGCACTGTATTGGTTTGACAATTTAAATTAAATTGGTTTTAAAAAAAAAAATTGGGATCCAAAGTGAAGAATTTGTATAATAATGGTTATCACTGAACCAAATTTAACCAAACCGAAATAGTTTTAGTTTGGCTAAATTTGTTTTGGAAGTTAAAACGGTTGGGTTTAGCTTTAAAAAAATATTAAAAAGCCGAGCAAAAATCGAATTAGTAAACTGATTTTCACCCAACCAAACCAAATGAATACCCCCCACCCCCCAACACACACACATCAGCCATAAGAGAAAAATAGTCATCTTACAATGTTCATAGCAGGTGCAAATCCCTTGTTCCTAATCACCCCTAAAATACTAAAATTTTGATTAAGTGATTAGGAAAAGAAAATCAATATTAAAAGGAAATGTATCTGCGGAAATAAGATGGCTGGTAAGGAGGAATAACTGACAAAAAGTATCTGCAGAAAGCAAAATCTATTGAATAAAGAAGAAAGGTTACCTAATATTACCTTATAAACGGGACCAAAACCTCCTTCACCGACCTTATTTTCCTCTGAGAAATTTTCTGTGGCTGCTTCCAGAGAAGCAAAGCTAAAAACTTGCAGATTAGCAGATTCCCAGTTCTTGGTTGAAGCCTTGATCTTTGGAACTGAAAAAACTAAAAAATATTTTTTACTTTTGTTGCATTCAAGGAAGCTCAAGTTAAAATAAAATTCTTCCCTAGTAAGAGATAGAGCTACCTTTCAATCTGATGATTTTCCTTCCCCAGCAATATATTGTTGTGAAAAGAAGAATGACTAAAGCAATTGCAGGAATTAGTGTCACCAGTAAAAGCTTCTTTTTATGTTGATCCCCTTCTTCTTCTTCTCGAGCTGTGAATTTAATATATTTATTAATTCAAGTACTCCCATCCGTACCCTATATTAATCATTGTGCTATTAATTCTGAAACTACATTTGTTCCTTTGTAGCGAAAATTAAAGAAGCAAAAATAAGATGTTTTTTAATAAAAATATCAATATTATTCTCCTAAATAGAATTAGTGTATACAAGTCATATTTAAGAAAGAGTAATTTTGAGTAATTTTGATATTTTAAATGCTAACAAAGTATCTTATTTTTTGTTTCCTTAATTTTCGCTACATATCCTGAAAATCTTATATTAAGGAATAGAGGGAGTACTATTCTATCATGAAATTTGTGTGCATAATAAAGAAAATTGTCTCAAATTTCTGATAATTATGTCGAAGGTAAGGTAAGTAACACTTCAAGTAGTATTAATTTTGTCCCTTTGCTTTCATATGAACCGAATCCCATCTTCCATTGTTCATTTAACTTAAAATCTCTGCTTTCTCGAGGCTTATTAGAACTAAAAGATTAAAAAAATGAACTTTTTAGTGTTAATATATCAAAGATTGAGCTGATTGACATTCCTAACCTGCTCTTGATAGCATCCAGTTCATGTCATCATTGGGAACTTGCCATACGTAGTAACCAAGAAGTCCTTTTCCCTTAGCATAAGAAACCTTAGCCCTTACAGCTTCTACATCATCAAAACCGATCCAAAACGATCCAATGGCGCAATAATTCACGACATAAGTAGAATTGAACACTGATTTAACTCCGTAACTCTTGATGTACTGCTTGATATATCTGTAACTCATCGATCCATCTGCAGTTATCGCAAGACCTTTTGCAGGGGAACCTATCGAATTATCTTTCGCATCCAGGAGCGTCCAGGCATATCCGTGGTAAGCTAAACCGAGAACAAGTTTATTAGCAGATAATCCTTTTCTTATCCATTCCTTTACACCATAATCAGTATTTAATTTGCTTAGTGGATCATATAAAGCTGCATGTGCTCCTGTATACTTATCTTTTGAAGGTAAATGATAGTCATATGATTTCAGATTTACCCAATCTAAGTTTCTTTTGACTGCTTCCACAGGGTAAATCATTGAATCGATCATAGGTGAATAATAACCTGCCATAGTCAAGATCAGACATGGTTTTTTCGATCTCTTACACTCGGAATTCACAGCTTCTCGCCATTCATCAAGAAAAGTTCCCATATTAATCATGTTGGCAGACGTATTTGGATTCACTCCCTTGAGATCAAGGCCTTGAAATCCATACATGCGCGCTAATTTGATTGATGATTCAATAAACGTTCTCCTTCGAGATGACTGACTTGCCATTGAGAAGAAAGTGGACGCGTTTTCTACTCCACCATTGATTGAAAGAAGTGTTGCAACAGATGGATTCCTCCGTTTAACAATTTCGGAGAAGGTGGAAATGTATGATTCGTCATTTGAAGAGATGGAAAGCTCATAATTCGACGAATTTATATGTGAAAAGGCACAAATAAGGTGAGTGAAAAGTGCTGAATTGATATCTGGAACTGGATATTCACTACCGGAATACCAATAACCAGATTGTATCCATGTTTGTGCAGCTGAAGAAAGTTTGAGGAGGGAGAATAAGATAAGATAGAATTTGGTTCTGATCAACATTGAAAATATCTTACTTCTTTTGCAGATTTTCTCCACCATGTTATGTAATTTCTTCCTATGGTCAATTTCTTCATACTTGGTTGCGGTCTTCTGCTACTGACTGTTTACTTTAATCTTTCCATCTTTAAATTGTACGTGTAATTTCTATAATTGTTAAAGAGGTTACGTCCTAAATTCCATGATTGTCCTAGAAAGATCGACAAATTCAACTTGAAGAAGAAATGTAGAAAGTTCAACCATCTTTTTCCAATTGTTTTTCTTTGTGCAATTTTCATTTTCTTGATTGAAGGTTTGCAATCCGGCTACAGTGCAGAACATATGTGAGGAATATTTGGGGGCCGTCAGATCAACAATCTGACGGTTGAAATTATTTGGCTTAAAACATTTTTCATAATAAGTATTTAGGTCCAAATTATTTTAGCTCTCAAATTCTTCATCCGACAGCTCACGAAATATTTTGCATGATGTTCTGCACGGTAGTGGGGTTGGATGGTTTGACATGACCAAAAGAACCAAATATTAGGTGAATGTCGTTGTCTCATGTTATGTTGATTGGGAAATTGATTGCTACTTCTCCGTCACATTTTCTTTTTAAATTGTCTTGAATTAACCATACATTTTCTAAATAAAATATTCATTAATAATGATTTTATTTTATTTTTTTGATAATTTTTCTAATCCTACATTTATATTGAATGGTGGAAAGAGAACAATAGAGAGAAAAATAAATTAAATTAAATTAGAAGTAAGATTAAATATAGTAATTTTGACATTTTAATATATTATACTATAGAATTTGATTAAATTTTAATTTCCGTACAAAACATAAAATAGACACACAGATAATTTGGGAGGGGAGGGAGTATCAATTATCTAAAGGACCTTCGATATCCTTGTCCACATACTACCGGAGGCAGTGCAATTACCATATCCCTTGAATGCTAGGAAGAAAGCGTTTAATAAAACTGTGAGCAAAGTGCAATTTAACTCTTATGGATCCGGCCATTGAATCATGTGATACAGAACTGGTCACATCACCACATAATGAAGAGAGACAACTTTTTAATGATGTGGTCCAATGTCCACATGAATATGGTCCGTAACAGAATTTTCCATAATCTTTTTTGCATGACAACCATTTGAAAATAGCCGACAGATATTTCGTGGCCTCCAATAGGAATGTCGGTACGGGTAACCACAGGTCCTTCAAATATTTATATACACAAAAAAGGTTAATTTATAATATATTATCTATTTTATTTTTTTTTATCAAAGGGACATATTATCTATTTTATTTTAAACATATTATTCCTCAATTATTGATTACTTTTTTTCAAAGTATCTTTTAGTTCTAATATAAAATATGAAATGGTACGTGCATCGCGCGAGGTATCGATCTAGTTACTGTGAGAATCTAGGAATGTAGTTCTAGTTGTCATAAATTTAAGGGTATTTTACACTGACCTCCCTTATAATTTTTTCCATATAACATTTATCTCCCCCTCGTTTGCAAATTTACAATGACCTCCTTTAATGAATTTTCCTCCCTTTTTACCCTTAAAAGAAGAAAACATTTACATGTGTAAAGCATTACAATGTACTCCTAGAAAACTAGAGGGATTTGAAGTGATTCAGTGTAAAGCATTCATTCTCATAAATTTTAGCGTAAGTGCTCTGGACAACATTTGGAAGGAGCTATGTTTTCCTAGTGACAGTTCCTTAGCATATAGGAATCTGATGCTCCAGCCAATTTGATTATTCGGTTATAATCGAAAATCAAATTGAACCGAACTTAAATTCGATGTTTGGTTATTATGGGTAATAAGACCGAATATATTTTTTAGTTTAGGTTTAAGTTTCAGAATCTTAAATCGGATAAACCAAAATATATTTAATTTATTTATTTATTTCTAATTAATATACCGACTTTTTGTATTGGTACAAAAAAACTTTTCTTAGATCTGAAAATTTATCATGCTTGGCATAGTGTTCAACTGAGGATTTGCCTTCTTACTACTCTTTCTTTATAAACTAAGATTTCTAACTTTACTAATTGATTTATGTCACACCCCGTATCCTGGCAGCATCTCAATTGCCAATGAGACACCGAACCCAAAGATAACTTAGAAATATAAATAAACTTCCATAATTATAAATTGTGTATCATCTTACAATAATTATTCATACTTAAGACCATCATCAATACATACTATGTTTCATACAATCTATTACATAATAATGTGATTTCTATTCATCATTCTCATTCAAGGTTGCCCTTCCAATATCATCCTCAAAGTCATTTGCGAATATAGTTGGGATGAAACATCGTTAGAGATTCCCAAAATATTTGGACATACTTGGACTTGTTTAAAAACATAAAACATTGTTAATGAACTTGGAATAAAACCAAGTTAACTTTAAGAACATATACAACTTTTAAAATGGACTTGAAAACATCACAAAAACCGGACAGGATGAATCCCTGGACGATGCACCGTCCGACCGGTCGTCCGTAATCCATCCTGAACTCTCAGCATCTCTGCAGACAATCCATGCGGAAGATGCATCATCCACACATTCGTCGGCAAGACATCAAGAAGCCTCAGTAGTTGTGCGGACAAAGCTTAGGCAAGATTCAGAAAAGGCACCTTTTAGTGCAATTTTACAAACGAAAATCTACTTTCTGAAATCACACTTCCCAAATCCCAGAAATTCATATTTTGACCATTTAACATAGACAATTTCATAGACACAAACATGCAAAACCATATCCTTTAACATCCAATACTTGTATATCAGAATTGTGTTATGAACATCATGATCAACCCATAACATTCATACAAACTACACCTTATTAGACACGATGAATACCGATTTTGTCATGCATCACATTATTCACACAATCGAACTCAATTGACTGATTCCAACTCTATAGCTACTGCTAACAGTCCCCAACTATCTAACATGTTAGGGACTGGTCATCCATATCATGGGTCCGGGTATATACCCCCGTTCGATAAGGCCATGCTTTTATCGATACATTCCGTTATATCATCACTTACCCTTATAAACTCCACAACATCTTATAGCAGCCCCAACTATATAAATTGCCGAGGAAAGGGCCATGGACCTATCATGTCATATCATATTATATCACGTCATCGCGTGCACCCGGACATTAGCGGAACATGAAAAATAATCGGAATGCATCCCACTATAGATTCTTTCCTAGCCAAGAGTTCTAGATTGGGAATGTAATCTAACATAATACATAGAACATCACACCATATACATATAATCACTTACAAATGCAAACATATGAAGGCAACCAAACGATTCATGCAAATCATACTTCACAATACTTCATCCAATTTGATGCAAGAAAAACGGTGTAGAAATCCATTTCATCACAATACACAATACACAATTCAATAAAAATATCATTTCCATGCTTTTGGACAGGAAAATACAAGAGTGTAAGAATCTTACCTTGATTGTTTAATACAAACTTCACAAAATTATACTCTTTTCCCCCGAATTCTCAACACTCCACTCTGTCGATGATTACTCGAAAAATTAGTTGTTGGAATTCAATCTACACCGTTCAGATTTTAGTGTTAGAAGTCGTATATCCTTGGTTAAAGTATGGTAATCATAGTAAAATTGCTATGTTGCCGGACGTTTTTAGTTCGTTGCGCAGGATTTTCCAGCATATGTTTTCTTTTATCTTTCTCTTTCCTTCTCTTCTTTCTTTTTAGTCTATGTTTCCTAAAAGTTGCAGCACTTTTATTTCTTACACCCTTTTAAAATTTTAACTTCCATTTTCCTAACAAAATTATCAACTAACAAACTTCCTAACATAGAACTGAGGCCATTACTTCATGTTTATGTCGTTACGCTTAAGACTTAATAAATAAAAAATTAATAACACATAAAATAAATAAAAAATTTATATTAAGAAGCTTAGATTGTACAAATATTTTGACTTATAACCTTACACCCCACTAATGATTCACCAGTAACAACTAACATAGCCACATGTTTTACTTTTTTATTCATTTCTAAAAATAAATCAGTCGTGGAATTGAAGCTTGATAAAGCTAGCTGGTTTCTCTTTCAATAAGATGGTCCTAGGACTATCATTCCATGGCTAAGCATGGAGACTCATGGACCAAGAAAACCATGACGTACGTGCATGAATGCTCCAGTCGGGGTCACTCAATCCTAGTACCGTACTTATAAGATTGGTCACACGATCACCTCACATGAATTGAGGGGAGTTCACATCTGCTTGTAGACCTTGCTAAATTCACGTAAGAGAATTGTAGGTCATATCCAGTCAAAGGGCCGGTTGGCATATTTGATGGCTAAGTTGGTTATAAGCAATTCAACGAATTCAATCTCGCGAATTACAGTACTACGATGGTATTTGAAGCTACGCGTGTTACAAATTACTGTTATGCTTGGATGTTGGATTAATTACAATGATTATTATACCATTTTGACCAAGCTAGAAAATTTCTTTTAGTATTATGCATATAAATGATGTTTGAGACTCATTTGCTACGCTAATGAATCTACTTAGAATTTTGATTATCCAATACTCAAATAAAATTAACCAAAAGAAGTTAAAACTGTTCCAAATTTCATTTGAATATTTGTGAAAGGCCTCAATTCTTATCACTTAGGTAATGCCTCGTTGGTTGGAGAAATTCGTCCAAAAAAATTTAGAAATATTTTTTACTTTTCACTTCATTCCCTCCCTTTTAGAACAAGAAAATTAATTGTTAGATGTAATTTTATCTAAAACCATCGTATTTTGTTAATTTGTTTAAACCGCCATAAAAAATAGTTCATTGATAAAAATATTATAAAGAAAGATTTTTACTAGAAATCGAAAATAGTTTATTGTGAAAAATTTCACAAAAAAAGTGACTTTTTTTAAAAATGTCGCGGGTGATCGTCTTTTAAATCTGCCACTATGGAAACCCCCTCCGATCTCTCAACATTTTCAAAAAACTTCACATTTTCTATAGTAAAATTTTAGTTTATTTCCTGGCTCCATACTTAAAGAGTGTCCCATTGTCACTAGATTCTGGATCCATCCCTAGTTATGGTGTATTGTATGTGGGAGTTGATGATAATTTGATGCTTTCTTTAAGGGTAATGTTTAATTTAAAATTATCTTCCGTGATCATACATTTCAAGTTCTACAAATGTGGTAAAGAAGAAAATTAAATTTCATTTTTTATATATAAGGTTTTATAACAGTAACTTTATTGGGGCTTGGGCTGTAATAGTTTGATCATTTTCTTTTCTTCTATCAATCTTAATAAGTGCTCTGAGTACTTAGCAGTGATTTTAATTTATTCTTCTGCAGTATTAAAGGCATGAGAAGATGAGCTCAAAGGCTGCAGTAGATAAGACCATATAATCCTTTACTTGTTCTGAAGCTGCTTTTTAAGCTACTGAGAGAAAATGGTTTTGTAAATAAGATATAAGTTGGATATTTAAGCAACTGAGAACACGTGAACAATAACTTATTTTATGTTAAAAAGTACTACTTTTGTTTCTAATTATCTGTCGCCTAGGATACTTTATTATTATTTTTAATTATTTATACTTTATGAAACTAAGATAGTATTAAATGTATTTTTTTTAAAACTTACCCTTATCTTTAATTAATTCAGTCAACAACTAATTTGAATTGACCTAACAAAAATGTATTAATTGAAGGTTAAAAGTGTCTATCTATCTTTAAATTAATGTATCCTAATTATTTTTTTAATTCGAATGTATTGTTTTAAAGCCACAGATAAATGGAAACGGAGGAGTAATAGAGAGCAAACCCTGATGTGGGAAGACAAATAAATGAGTAGTTTTTTCTCATTGTTTTTTGGGAGCGCGGATCACGTGCACGTGGTGCGTTGCTGCATCCGCACACCCAACAACACGCACCCATATTTTTGCATTTTTCTTTTAGTTTTTTTTATTCCTTTTCGTTTTATTTATATTAGTTATAAATTGAAGTACTAATTTTTTACTGTTAAAATCAATCCATTTAATGTGTTTTGTGGTAAATCTTAAAGAAACGACCTCTGAAATAGAGAGAAATATGAAATCCAAATAAAAAAACAATCGAGCTATACTTTTTTTTTCTTCTTTTTTTTCTTTAAAGGATGATCAATAGTGATTCCCCATTTTCCCTCTGATATGACTCGAATTCCTGACCAACCGGTTGAAAGTGAAGCGTCTGTCAAACTATACTTGGTAATACTCATGTTGAGCAGACACTTTACAGATTGCTGAAGTCTTTGCAAGATGGAGCTGAAGCTTGCAGATTGCTGAAGTCTTGGCAAGATGGAACTAAAGTTTTAAAGATGGTCACAGCTCAAGTCAGCAGTCTGCGAGGAAGAAGAAAATACAATTGATCAAGTTGGCAAGTTGTCAACTTGCATAACTAACTCGACAAAAAGGAAAGGCTATAGTGACGACCAAATGTACATAAAGTAGCTTGTAGATATTTTTTACTCTTTTGTCACTGCTTGTTAGCTTAGCATAGTTAGTTACTTTAATTGTCTATAAATAGGAGTCAATTCCTTGTATTTAATACATTCAGAAATATAGAAAATATCTTAAATCTCTCTCATGGCAGTTACCTTTTCTTCTCTTCTCGTTCTTGAATCTCGAGATACTACTTTAAACATGGTATCGAGCTAGATTTCTAGCTCAATTGTTTGTTCCCTGAAGTTTTAGATTCATTTTAGTTGAAAATTTCTGGTTCATATTTTAGTTACATTGATTCTCGCTTGAACAAATTTTCCCTTGAAACCTAATTTTTCCAGATTTGTTCTTGATTGTTTCATTTGGTTCTCTTTAATTTCTTCCTCGGTTTGATTTCTTGAGGTAATCAATGGCAGATGTTCCTATTTCTATCAACAGATCCTTATTCTCTTCATCCAAGCAAGAGTGCTGCTCTTGTCTTGGTTCACCCACTTCTAGATGATGTTAATTACCAAAATTGGAGCAAGGCTATGACGAGTTGCTCGATTTCCGAACATAAGATTCAGCTTTGTAGATGGAACTATTACTCAATTGCTTCCTTCCGATCCACAGTATGAGAATTGGGTGCAATGCAACAACATGGTATTTTCTTGGCTACTTAACTCCATGACTCCAACCATCAGGCAAAGTGTGCTATGGTATTCCACAGACATATGAGATTTGGAATGATCTAGCTGAGAGGTTTGGACAGGGGAGATGCATATAGACTTAGTGATATTTTAGAAGAGATTCGGAATCCGAAACAAGGTACTAAATCTGTGAATTCATATTTTACCAAACTTAAAATACTTTGGGATGAAATGTTGTCTCTTAGACCGAGTGCCTAAATGTATGTGCAATCCTACTTGTGATTGTGGAGGATATGTCAAGTATGCAAAATTATGTAGATGATGAATATGTGATCAGTGTTTCTTAAAGGTTTGAATGATGAGTATGAACAAGTTAGGTCTCGATTTTGCTTATGATTCCTATGCCTAAGATAAAGCAAGCTTTTAGTCTTGCCATAAAACATGAGAGACAAAAGAATAGAGGTTCTGAGAATGGCATTACTAGAAACATGGAGAGTCCTATTTTGGTTGCAAAAGGAGGAAATTATCAGCAATCCAATGCTGCTGAATTTTCTACAAATGCAAGATCAGAACCTAATGCTACATACAGCAGCATCAACGCTATTGGTCAAGGAACTTTCAGAAGGTATAATAATCAAACAAATGCAAAAAGACATCAATGTGTTTTCTGTGGCAAGATTGGGCACACAGTGGATAGATGCTATCAAAAGCATGGCTATCCAGTTAATAGAGGAAGAGGAAAAACTCCTGTTGTTGATAATTACTCTAATAATGTTGCTTGCTATTGCTCAGATCGCTATAACAACACAAGATCCACAACAACTTTCAGTAAACCTCAAGGAGGTTCGGGTAGCACCATTTCTAATAATCTTTGTCAAAGCAACTTATCAATTTACTCGTAGATGCAAGGGCGTGAAAAACTTCGAGAATGATACTGCAGCTTTTAACTCGCAAGTTTTGTGAACTCTGCAAATGATGATTCGGGTATTCTGCAATCTTTTTTATCACAAATGGATTGTGGATTCTGGGGCCTCGGATCATATATGCATGACTTTGTCTCATTTTACTTCTTATCATCCTATTTCTTCTAATTACATTACCTTACCTAATGGTGATGCTATTCCGACTACACACAAAGGTACAGTGACTTTTTAAAACTGGACTCACACTTGACAATGTGCTTTGTGTTCCTTCTTTCAAGTTCAACTTGATATCTCTTAGCAAGTTGACCTCTACTCCTAAAATTTTCATTGGCTTCCATTCTAATGATTGCATTATACAGACCTTGCACTTTCCGGGATGATTGGGAAAGTCGAAAAATGCAAGGGCCTTTATGTGCTTGATGCTACCGGCAACAAGTCCTCTTCTTCATCCAACTTCATGCCTTCCTATTTTCCTACTAGTTTTCATAAACCTTCTCTTGTTTCAAAGCATGTACATACAATAAAGTCATGTATTGATCACAGCTTGGCTTTGGCACTTTAGGTTAGGCCATATGTCTTTTCAAAGAATGAAGGAACTTCGGACCTATCATTCTTGTATTAGTCTCGCCTAAAAAGTCATGTTTGTAATGTTTGCCCTTTGGCTAAAATGAAGAAACTAACTTTTCCCCTCAGTAAATCTGTTTCTTCTGAATGTTTTAGTCTTGTTCATGCTGATATTTGGGGCCCTTATAAACACAGAACCATACATCATCAACAATATTTCCTTACTATAGTTGATGACCATAGTAGATATACATGGGTATATCTAATGAAGCATAAGTCTGAGGCCAGGGTTATTCTGCAAAGGTTTATCATCCTGGTGGACATTCAGTTTGATGCCAAGGTTAAAGTTCTCAGAACTGATAATGGTTTAGAATTTCAGATGCCTGATTTCTTTGCTGAAAAAGGAATTCATCATCAAACTACCTGTGTAGAAACTCCACAATGTAATGGTGTGGTTGAAAGAAAACATCAACACCTTTTAAACATAGCTAGGGGACTTAAGTTTCAGTGCTAACATCCCCTATCGGTTATTGGGGATATTGCATTTTGCATGCTACTTATCTCATTAACATATCCCCCACTCCTATTCTTCAAGGAAAGACTCCTTATGAGATTTTACACAAGAAACTTCCTTCTTATAATGAGCTGAAGGTTTTTGGTTGTCTAGCCTATGGTTCTACCTTAGAGCAAGGGAGGGGGAAATTTGATCCGAGGGCAAGAGAATGTGTTTTTCTTGGAAAATCTGATCATAGTAAAGGTTTTATATTGTTAGATACTGAGTCTAAAACCTTGTTTGTCTCCAGAAATGTTCTTTTCCATGAGACACACTTTCCTTTTCATTCAAATTCTTCTCATAATTCAGCAGATGTGGAAATTCCTAATTCTGTTCCATGTGTTGTTACTCCAACTGCTTTTTGATGCCTCGGATGTTCCATTACCAAAGGCAGTACTACTTACAATCATCCATCTTCATCTAACATTTCACTTGATGTGACTGTGCTACATGCTATGGGGAAGTCTTCTAGAGTTTCTCATCCTCCTTCTCATCTCGAAAGACTTTATATGTAATTCTATTCATACCACCACATCACATGCACAAAGTCTTATCCTATGATCATTTATCACCCTGGTTACGTACATTTTATTCCGAATGTTATCGCTCACAATGAACCCAAGTCTTATCAAGAGGTCATGTCTTGATCCTATGTGGAGAAGGTCCATGGAGACAGAAATTGCAGACTTAGAGGCCAATCACACTTGGGATATTGTGGATCTTCCACCTGGAAAGGTTGCCATTGGAAACAAATATGTTTATAAACTCAAGTATAAAGCTGATGGCACTATTGAGAGGCCTAAATCCAGATTAGTTGTTAAAGGGTATACACAGCAGCCAGGTGTTGATTTCTTAGACACTTTTTCTCCTGTTGCCAAGGTTACTACCATAAGAACTCTCCTAGCATTGGCAGCTGTTAAAAACTGGCATTTACATCAACTAGATGTCAATAATGCTTTCCTTCATGGTGACCTTGATGAGGAGGTTTACATGGCTTTACCTCCAGGTTTTTCTGCCCCTCTTGGCAAAGTGTGCAGACTTAGGAAGTCTCTATATGGCCTTAAACAAGCTAGTAGGCAATGGAACACCAAACTCACTTCAGAATTGCTTAGTTTGGGTTTCAAAAGGTCTATAAGTGATTACAGCCTTTTTATAAGGCATGACTCAACTGGTTTTCTGGTTCTCTTAATCTATGTTGATGATATAGTTTTAACTGGCAACTCTCTTTCAGCTATTCAAGATGTCAAGGCTTATCTAAACAAGGTTTTTGGTATAAAAGACTTGGGTGAGCTCAAGTTTTTCCTTGGTTTAGAGATAGCCAGGTCTAAGGGAGGGATTAATCTTAATCAAAGGAAATATACTCTAGACCTGTTATCTGATACTGGTTTTTCTGATTGCAAACCATCTTCTGTTCCTATGGATTATGTCTGCAAACTACATAAAAATGACTCTCCTTTATTGACTTCTAATACCTCTTACGTAAGTCCCGATTGGCAAATTATTATACCTCACTATCACCAGACCTGACATATCTTTTGCTGTTCAACAGCTTAGTCAGTTTTTAGACTGTCCAACTGAGAGCCATTTGCAGGCTGCTCACAAAGTCCTGAGGTATTTAAAATCTGATCCTGGACAAGGCATCTATTTTTCTAGCAGTGCAAGGCTGTCTCTCACAGCATACTGTGATTCAGATTGGGCAGGTTGCTCAGATACTAGGAGATCCATATCAGGATATTGTATTTTTCTTGGGACTTCTTTAATATCCTGGAAAGCAAAAAAGCAAACTACTGTTGCTAGAAGTTCCTCGAAGCAGAATATAGGTCTATGGCAAATTGTGTTTGTGAGGTTCAATGGTTACTTTATCTACTCAAAGACTTGGAGGTACCTTATTCTAAAGCTGTGCCATTATTTTGTGATAATCAGGCAGCCATATATCTTGTTGAGAATCCAGTCTATCATGAAAGGACCAAACACATTGAAATAGATTGTCACTATATTAGGGATAGATATCAAGCAGGGATAGTAAAACCTTTGCCTATTGCTACAGAAAATCAACTAGCAGATATATTTACAAAGCCTTTGCAGCCTTCACAGTTTCATACCTTGATGCATAGTTTGGGTGTCAAGTCCATATATAAACCTGCTCCATCTTGAGGGAGGGTGTTGAGCAGACACTTTACAGATTGCTGAAGTCTTTGCAAGATGGAGCTGAAGCTTGCAGATTGCTGAAGTCTTGGCAAGATGGAACTAAAGTTTTAAAGATGGTCACAGCTCAAGTCAGCAGTCTGCGAGGAAGAAGAAAATACAATTGATCAAGTTGGCAAGTTGTCAACTTGCATAACTAACTGACAAAAAGGAAAGGCTATAGTGACAGCCAAATGTACATAAAGTAGCTTGTAGATATTTTTACTCTTTTGTCACTGCTTGTTAGCTTAGCATAGTTAGTTACTTTAATTGTCTATAAATAGGAGTCAATTCCTTGTATTTAATACATTCAGAAATATAGAAAATATCTTAAATCTCTCTCATGGCAGTTACCTTTTCTTCTCTTCTCGTTCTTGAATCTCGAGATACTACTTTAAACAACTCATGTAAAATTTAACTCGAGACATAAAAGTTTCATATATACTATAGAAAATTTCACATAAGGATTAGAATGTTTGGGTTCTATGTTTAATGCAATGTTAATCCTGCTCACACGCTTGAGTCCAAATCTCTCCGTTCACATACCATGAACAGTCAACATGTATAAAGTATAAAACCATTATAAAAACACTGAATATTATATTCTCACTATTTCATTATATAAAATTATTTAGATATTTTGGTATAAATTAAAATTTCATCCTTATTATAATAACCATAATGTTTCGATCAAGTTGTTCGACTGGGAAGGGGATGAAATAGTCACAGATGTTGAAATCACGGCTTTAAGGGCATCATTTTGACAAGAGGTTGCTTTAAGAGCATCAATTTAACAAGCCGTTGTTGTTTGGCACAAGTTTTGTCATCCAAACATTACAAAATTAATTGGTGCATCAATGGGTACATCTCATCTTATGATTCCCTCCGAAAATTCTTCTGAAGGCTTATACTAATCTTTCATCAAAGTGGAATTCCTTTAGGGAGAGACACTGAAGAACTTCTTAATCAAAAATAGGAAAAGGAATTGCTTATAGGGTTGTGATTCAACTTGCATTGTATCTTTCTAGATCCAGTAGGTTTCTATTTATAGAGTGCAAAAAGACGTTGGAAATGGTTAACAATATGAGAAAAATCTGGTCATGATCATCATATAATATCATTGACTCATTCAAGAATGTAGAAGAAAGGAGTTTGTTTTGACCATTTCTAATGCTAACAAGTGTGCTCATAAAAAGCTGTCATTTTCCAACAGACACTAGAATACTTGGATACATGACCCCAAAGGTTCTTTATGTCAAGATTTAGAAAGTGTCATGTCTACAGTTTTGGAATTTGTCTATATGAGAACTTTACTGATGTGATTTATTTTATCCTGATTTTAGCTTTGTTGAAATCTCTTCTGCAATTGTCAGACAAAATCTCAGGTCCGGGATAAATTGTCCAAGTTCTTTGGCAAGCATCATGAAGAAATATTGAGATGCAAATCCCGACAAACGGCCTAAGATGGATGAGATAGTGAGGTTTTGGAAGTTGTTTATACAAGCAAAAGGAGTATGAAGGTTTGCAATCCGGTCAAGTCGGAGGCTGCTTCTGCTTTGCTGCAACTCAGAGGCCATAAATTTTCTTAATTTACACTATATTTTTGTTTTTTCTTGCATGTTCTCTGTGGCTTCGGGAATTTTTCTTCTATGGTGTTTCAAGCTCATACCATTGTGTGTAATTTGAGAAATTGGAGCCATTTTGATTTTTCTTTCGTTGATTTATGTGTAATTAAGTGAGTTCCAATGACATTTGACTTTAGATGCGTTATATTTGGTTATGCCATAAATAAATACCCATTTACGGGAATAAATTCATTAGATAGTGAGTATTGAATTTAGATTTGAGAGAGTCTGAGAGTTTTACTCATATTTATTCTTCCACAAGACTTCTCTTAGATTTATGCCTCTTTATTAGATGATCTCTAAATTTGAAGCGATAATCCATTATAAATCTCTCTAGTAGAGTTCCCATTTCATTATCACTCTAGGATTATCATAGACGGCGATTGGTACGTGCACCAGAAACAAAACAGCGGAATCCAACAATCAGAGACGGCGATTTGTCAAGGTTCTTGTTCTATCAAAAAGAATAAATGCTTTTTGATAGCTAGAGCTTTTAAGAATATTCAATGTAGATTTGTCAAGGTTCTTGTTGGAAGAATATTCAGCTTTAGGGCCTTTATAGATTTCAAAAACGTCCAAAAAACGACTTTAAAACGGTCGATAACTGGCTAGTTTTTGCAGAGCTTTCGGATGACCGAAACAAGTCTCGGATGACCGACTTGGAGCAACTTCGGTTGACCGACCAAAAACTTCGGTCGATCGAACCATAATCTCGGTCGACCGACCCAAGCTTAGGTCGACCGAACTTTGACAGAACAACTCTCGATGAAATCCTTCGGTTGATCCGAGAAAATCTCGGTTGACCGACTTTTCAGAGTATGAGAGATGATGTTTTGACCTTTGTTTTGAAATCTCTTGAAGTCTAAAAGGTTTTCCCAAATTGTAATAAAAAGAATACTTGGAAAACTTTTCTAAAGGACTTAACTTTGAAATCAAGGGCTTTTTGAATATAAGATCAATTTTGAAACTTTATCCTTTGAAAACGAGTTTATAAAACGTGCAAGACTTTAGTGTTGTATGCTTAAGTTCATAAGAGCATTTTGGTTAGAGCTTGTAAGATAACGACAAATAAAACTAGAAGCTTTCCTAACCAAACCTAAGTCTTCAATCTTCAATCTTGTTGATATGTGCCTTGAAGATCTTGATTGTAGCTTGATTGAAGTACTTAGTGCTTC
Organism: Vinca minor; assembly: GCA_026122235.1. Lineage (NCBI taxonomy): Eukaryota > Viridiplantae > Streptophyta > Magnoliopsida > Gentianales > Apocynaceae > Vinca > Vinca minor. The sequence goes on along the minus strand of JAOCZM010000201.1, from coordinate 7,999,856 downwards.
CACAAAGAGTTTCATTATTCTATCACAAAGATGTAAGACATTAAACATAACATCAAATGTTTGTCTATTATCAAAAATCGAGTTTGTTCGCCCTTAGGGCTTACAATCTCCCCCTTTTTGATTATGACAAACTTTGATGTAAATAGATAGAATATGAGCAATAATAAGAACAAGGAAGCATGGCAAAAAAGATTTAAAAAAACAATTAAGAGTGACAACTAGTGTTTTAGAAGATAAACAGTGAGAAACCCAAACACTAGTGCTTTAACTTCTTTTGCCAACTCATTAGGGGACTCTTAGAAGAGCCCCTAAATACCTACCATCCTCCCGTCCTCCTTCCTTCCAACAACAACAAGACAGTTTTGAGAAAATTACTATATTAAGACATTTAAATGCTCCCCCTCAAAACATGCCATATTAAAGATAAAAACAAAGAAAAATATATAAAGAAAACTTCCTTAGGCTCCAGCAGTTGATAGCAGAAAAAATCAACATTGAATTTTGAAACTGCATGGATCTCGGTCGACCGAGCTTCTGGTACCTCAACTTCGGTCGACCGAAGTAGGAGAAAATTCCTGCAGCATTTTGCTGCATTCTGAGCTGTCTCCTGAGAATTTATATCAGTACTACATACACACCAAGACAGTCAGTATTCCAATTATAAAAACCATAATCCATAAAGTTTTCTCCCCCTTTGGCATAATCAAAAAGCCATAAATAACCAATTAAAGAAGTGATTAGCCAAAACATAAACAATATTCAGTACCACAATAAGTCATGCAAAAACAGTTCAAAATGTCAACATAAACATAAGCAAGTGCAATATCAAGTGTCAACTCAATTTTTATCTTGATCCTCTTCACTTGAGATGTTAAGAGCCTTAGCCATTTTGTCCACTTTGGAGGACACTTTTCGAACATCGTCTTTTATGCACCCTATCTCCTTTGACATGTTCTCCATTTGTTTTGCCATATTCTTCATGAAGGCAAATATCTGTTTGATTTTAGACTTCTTTGGAGGAGTGCCTTTTGATGATCCTTGTGATGTAGAATGGGATTGACCTTGTTGACTCTTTTCGGATGAGGAATGTTCACTTGAGCTAAGTGGATTGGGTGCTTCAAAGTCTTCTTGCTCATCATTTCTTGGTTGAGAAGATGCTCCAACCCTAGTTCCTTCAAGAGCCCTTTGCTTTTCAATCTTGATAAGTGTTTTGAGCATATATGGGGACACATTTCTTGCAAGGATTGAAGCTCCAAGTTCTTCATTGGTTGTATTCCGAATGAACTTCCATTGATTATCAATATATATCATCTTCAATCGGTGAAAACAAGCTTCATCTATTTTGATAACCCTTTGCTTCAAAGGATTATGTAAATCAAGTCCAAACTTAAGAAAGAGCCTACTAAGAACATTTCCATAGGGAATAAAGTTTCTTGAGCTTTTGATTGCAGCCAGGAAATGTTGAAGAGCAAGATGAGCAAAATTTAATGCTTTCCTTTCAATAAGATGTTGCATTATAACCATTTGCAGGAAAGTAATTGAAGACTTGTGCCCTTTCACTGGAGTAACAAGGTTGGATACAAAGAAGTGCAAAATCCGACCAAACTCATCCAACTTGTCTATCTCCCTTTCCTTAGCATCAGAGAAACTACCATGAATACTAAATTCGGATTTAAAGTTCTTTAAGTTAAATAGCTCAATATCATCCGAATTAACGGTATTCTTGTAAAACCTCTTAGCATAATCCACATATTTTACCCCAATGGCTTCACAAAACATCCTCTCCGAGAAAACAAATTCCATTTTATTAACACAAGATCTATATTGAATTAAATCCTCATCCTCGTCACTAACTTCTCTCCTCAGATTAGCACCAAATTCATATACAATGGAGGGGTAAATAGGCTCATCAACATCAAAAAGATTGACCCAACCCATATCATCGAACAAACCCATAACAACATCTAAACATTTTCCTTGAATGAACATGCTTTCATCCCTAATATATGTAGTCATAAAACCTCTTTTTGATGAATTAAGAGACTCAAACAATTTCTTAGCTGAAGCATTGTGAAAGGAATTCGTTACCTTTGTAGTGTAGAAGTTTGAGGATCCTCCAACCTCAAAATTTGAAGGAGGTGACACCCTTGAAGGTGAAGACGAGTAATCGTCCTCCGAATGACTAGAATCATCCTCTTGAATCTTTCTTTCCCTTTTCCCACAACCTTGTGAGCAATTTGCTTGACCCTCTTCTTTGATGGAGCTTGAGATGGTTCTTTGAGTGAAATCCCTTTTTCAAGGGGTCTTTTGGGAAGATTTCTTGGTGGATTTTTCCGAGGAGGAGTAGTATCATCATCATTCCCTCCTTTGTTAGGGTATTTGGTTCGTACCATCTCGAATTTAGTTTGATTTTGTAGTGGGAATACTTTGGTAATCCGAGATAAGAAGAATTGAGGCAAAATCGATGATAATTTACCCTCTTGAGGAATAAGAAGAGATTGGATGTTGATATAAGGGTTCAATTTGGCTTGGGTAGAGATAATTTAGGTTTTAGAGAAAAAGAATTAGAGAGAAAACTGATTTTGAAGATGAAAGGGTTTATGAAATAAGAAAGAGATTCTCGGTTTATATCCCCGACTCGACCCTAGCGACTGCCTAGTTTCGGTCGACCGAGATGATTCCATAGCATCTTCTGGGTCGAGGGTTCTCTAAATTCGGTCGACCAAGGTCACACTCGGTCGACCGACTACGTGCTTTCGGTCGTCCGAGATATTCATCATTTTCCCGCACACTTAATACACAAATCGACTCCCGGAATTTTGTGATTCCGAGGCAACGCCTTAAATATTCAAACCTTTCTATGCTAAGGGGCTTTGTGAATATGTCCGCAAGTTGTTCATCGGTGCAAATAAAGTTTATGCAAACATCACCTTTTACAACATGATCACGAATGAAATGATGTTTGATTTCTATATGCTTAGTTCGGGAATGCTTGAATGGGATTCTTTGTCAAATTTATTGCACTAGTATTATCACACAAGATAGGGACATGATGAAATGCAAGCCCAAAGTCCACAAGTGTATGCATCATCCATAAGATTTGAGCACAACAACTACCGGCGGCTATATATTCCGCTTCGGTGGTGGAAAGAGATACACTTGCTTGTTTCTTGCTATACCAAGAGACTAATGCATGACCAAGAAATTGACAATGCCCACTAGTGCTTTTTGCGCTCAATACGACATCCCGCATAATCGGCATCCGAATATCCTATCAAATCAAAAGATGCACTTCTAGGATACCATAACCCATAATCATATGAACCAATAAGATATCTAAATATGCGCTTAACGGCAACTAGATGAGATTCTTTAGGACAAGCTTGAAATCTAGCACATAAGCATACGGCAAACATGATATCCGGCCTACTAGCGGTTAGATAAAGAAGAGAACCAATCATACCTCTATACCTTTGTTTCATCTACCGTTTTACCTTTTTTCATCCTTGTCAAGCTTGATGGTAGCACTCATAGGTGTGTTGCTTTCCTTAGCACCATCCATACCAAACCTTTTGAGTAGTTCTTTAGTGTACTTGGCTTGGTTGATGAAAATTCCTTCATCGGTTTGCTTGATTTGTAATCCAAGAAAATAATTGAGTTCTCCCATCATGCTCATTTCGAATTCATCTTGCATAAGCTTAGAAAATTCTTCACAAAGCACTTCATTAGTAGAACCAAAAATAATGTCATCTACATATATTTGCACAAGTAAAATATCATGAGATGCATTTGTTTTAATGAAAAGTGTAGTGTCTACAAGTCCTCTTGAAAAACCAATAGAAATGAGAAATTTGCTCAAACGCTCATACCAAGCACGAGGAGCTTGTTTTAAACCATACATAGCTTTTGTAAGTTTATAAACATGGTTTGGAAATTTTTCATGCAAGAACCCGGGAGGTTGTTCAACATATACTTCCTCCTCAATAAAACCATTTAGAAATGCACTTTTAACATCCATTTGAAAAAGTTTGATACCTTTAAAACATGCAAAAGCAAGAAGCATTCTAATGGATTCAAGTCTAGCCACGGGAGCAAAAGTTTCCTCAAAATCAATACCCTCTTCTTGATTGAATCCTTGGGCAACAAGTCTAGCTTTGTTTCTAATGATCTCACCAAGTTCATCAAGTTTATTACGAAAGATCCACTTGGTTCCAATAATAAGGTGATCAATAGGTCTAGGAACTAAAGTCCAAACTTGATTTCTTTCAAATTGATTTAGTTCCTCTTGCATAGCTAAAATCCAAAAATAATCACATAATGCTTCATGAATGTTCTTAGGTTCTATAGATGAAAGTAAAGCAAGATTGTCAATGAAGTACCGCCTTGTTTTGACACCTTCGGATGGATCACCAATGATTTGCTCTTGTGGGTGATCTTGCTTGTAAATCCAATCCTTTGGTAGCTCATTTGTTGAAGGATCATTGCTTTGAGTAATATGGGGATTATCTTGAGTGATTTCAATGTCCTCCTTATCCTTAGGATTATCATCAAACATAGGAGCTTGTTGGATTTGATTTACACCTTCCAAAGGCATACCTATATCATCATCATCTTTTGTAGATATGTAAATGTTAGATTCATCAAATGATACATGCATGGACTCTTCAATACACATGGTTCTCTTATTGTATACCCTATAAGCCTTTTTGTTAGATGAATAGCCAAGAAATATTCCTTCATCGGATTTCTTGTCAAATTTTCCAAGGCTATCTTTGATGTTGAGCACAAAGCATTTGCAACCAAAAACTTTGAAATATGATATTGTGGGAATTTTTTCCAAAAATAATCTCAAAAGGAGTTTTTCCAACAAAAGGTCTCATAAAAACTCTATTTACAATATGACAAGCGGTGTTCACGGCTTCGCCCCAAAAATATTTTGGTAAAGAATTTTCACAAAGCATAGACCTAGCCATTTCTTGTAGAGTTCTATTTTTCCTTTCAACAACTCCATTTTGTTGAGGCGTTTGAGGAGCCGAGAAATTATGAGAAATGCCATATTCATTACAAAACTCTTCAAAGAATTTATTGTTGAATTCTCCTCCATTATCACTTCTCAAGGAAACAAGTTTTAGCTCAAGAGTATTTTGTACCTTTTTGAAAAGATTTGAAAACTCATGAAAAGTGTCATCTTTGTGTGCAAGAAAAAAGTACCCAAGTAAATCTTGAAAAATCATCCACAATTACAAATACATACCTCTTACCACCTAAACTAGTGGTCCTCATTGGTCCAAAAAGATCAAGATGAACAAGTTCAAGAGGTTTAGAGGTGGAAACCATTTGTTTAGGCTTAAAAGACGTTTTTGTTTGTTTACCAAATTGACATGCATCACAAAGACGGTTTTTCACATATTTCATTTTTGGAAGCCCACGCACTAGCTCTTTTGAGGAAAGCTTATTTAAGAGATCCATGCTTACATGACCAAGCCGACGGTGCCACAAGAAGGCATCATCTTCATTTATGGATAGACATTTAAAATCACATGCAATAAGATCATCCAAGGTAAGCATATAAACATTTCCGGTTCTATTTGCCACTAGTACATTTTCATGAGATGAGCTATCAATTATAGAACAAGTCTTTTTGCTAAATGTAACATCAAACCCATTATCACAAAGTTGGCTAATGCTAAGCAAATTATATTTAAGACTATCAACAAGAAGAACATTCTTAACAAGAGTTGAAGAATCTTTACCAACATTCCCAATGCCAAGAATTCTACCTTTCTTTTTGTCTCCAAAAGTGACATAACCTTCATGGATGGGCTCCATGTCTTTGACTAATGCGGCATCTCCGGTCATATGGCGACAACATCCACTATCAAGGAACCATTGAGCCGGAGTGTTTACTTTGCTAGAAAGTACCTAAGACAAAAAAGAAGGAGTGACTTTTGGTACCCATATTTGTTTGGGTCCTTGAGGGTTAGATACGATACGCTTGATTCTCCATATAGTCTTAACTCCCATTTCAATCTTTCTTTTCACAAAACATCTATTGCTAGTGTGACCAAATTTACCACAATAAGTGCAACGAATAGATGGCTTATAATATTTGTAACTATGCTCATGGTATCTCTTTTGTTTATGTGATGAACTAGCAAGCACAAAAGTGATTTGTAGGTGGTCTAGAAGAGCTAGCAATATCAATATGACATGAATGTGAATATCCTACTCCATGTTTATGGGAAGTACTAGCATGCACAAAATGATTTCTAGATGGTCTAGAAGAGCTAGTAATATCAATATGACTAGGATGTGAATATCCTAATCCATGTTTATCATTGGAAGTCCGTTGCATACAAAGAAGATGATCAAGATCTTTTGTTCCTTTTGAGAACTTATCAACAAGAGAAGTAAGTTCAACAACTTTGCTTTTCAAGCTATCAAACTCAACAAGCTTGGATTCTAGAGAAGATAATTTATCATATGCTTCATGATACTTTAATGATGAGGAGTTGCAAGTAGCAATAAGTTTCTCATTTTCAACTTTAAAACAATCAACATCATCACATAGTTTTTTGTTTTCATCAAACAATCTAGACTTATCTTCAAGCAAGGAATCAATTTTTAACTTCATTTCATAGTTTTGCTTTGCACATTTTCTTAATTGATCATACATGTCACATAAGAGCTCATTAGGATCATCCTCATTATCATCACAAGAATTTGAAATTGAAGGAGAAAGATGTACCTCATTACCGAAGGCCATGAAGCAAATATTTGCATTTTCTTCTTCTTCTTCATTTTCACTTCCATCTTGATCCCATGTGCCTATCAAGCCTTTGGCATTCTTGGATTTGAAGAATTTCTTCTTTTTATCTTCCTTTGACTCTCTTTCTTTGATGGATGGGCACTCTCCTATGAGATGTTGGTTGCTTCCACATTCATAACATTTCATGCCATTTGGATTTTGTTTTCTTTTATTTTGGAGGAATCTCCTTCCTTTTCCGGAAAACATTTTCTTCATGCGCTTTACAACTAAAGCCATTGTCTCATCATCTAAATTTATATCTTCTTCATCACTTGATTGATTGGATTCATCTAGATCAAGAATAGTCTTTAGAGCAAGACTTTTCTTTGCTTTTTCAACATGATCATCCTTTTTATGAGTAAGCTCATAAGTGAGAAGAGAACCAATGAGCTCTTCCGTTGGATATGTTTTCAAGTCTTTGGCTTCTTCAATGACAAGAGCTTTGCCTTCCCAACTTTTTTGGAAGAGAGTTGAGAATTTTTCTATTCATTTCACCCATTGAATATTCCTTTCCATATGACCTCAACCCATTTACCACATTTGTGAACCGAGTATTCATCTCATTGATAGTTTCACTTGGCTTCATAGTGAAAAGCTCATATTCCCTCACAAGCATATTGAGCTTAGATTCTTTCACTTGATTTGTTCCTTCATGAGTGACTTCCAAGGTTTTCCACATTTTGTGGGCGGATTTGCTTCCACGAACTCTATTGTACTCATCCGGATTGAGAGCACAACTAATGATGTTCATTGCTCTATAATTGAGAGTCATTTTCTTTGACTCATCTTCATTTAATTCATTGTCCAATTTTGGCATTTGAACACCATCCACCAACTTCATAGGAACATAAGGACCTTCTTCAAAGATATGCCATAAAGAATAGTCTATAGAACACACATAAATCTTGAAGCGGTCTTTCCAAGCATTGAAATTATTTCCATCAAAAAGAGGTGGTCGATTTGTGGAAGATCCCTCTAGATAAGCTAAAGCGGAATTCATGGCCATTATCTTTTCTTCTAGTGGTTAAACTAAAGATGAAGACGAGGCTCTGATACCAATTGAAAAACACAAGAGGGGGGGTGAATTGGGTTTTTATACAAATTTGCTTCTTTTTCTTGAGAAAGAACTAAGGAACTAATATATGAAGCTTTGTAGAAATGAAGCAATGAGAGCAAGACAAGTGATTTAGAGTGGTTCGATTCACAAAGAATCTACGTCCACTACCTTGAGTATCTCCCAAGGATTTCCAACAATTTCACTAAGAAAAAGGCTTGTTACACTTGTGGCTAACTCACTAAGAGTTTTACACACAACCACAATTTACTCACTCACAAAGAGTACTTTCCTACACTAAGTAGGTTTAGACACAAGAATACCCAATCACTAAGAAAGGGAAGGATGAAGATATAATGATACAAGTTCTTCACTCAAAAGTGGAGTAAGTATACCTTTGAAGATCTTTACTTTAATGCTCTTGAACTTTTGTATTCAACACTTTTTGTCTTGCTTGTATAAAGATTGATTTTTGGACTTTTCAAATCATCAAAAAAGAATAAATGCTTTTTGATAGCTAGAGCTTTTAAGAATATTCAATGTAGATTTGTCAAGGTTCTTGTTGGAAGAATATTCAGCTTTAGGGCCTTTATAGATTTCAAAAAGCGTCCAAAAAAAGCGACTTTAAAAGCGGTCGGATAACGGCTAGTTTTTTGCAGAGCTCGGATGACCGAAACAAGTCTCGGATGACCGAGCTTGGAGCAACTTCGGTTGACCGACCAAAAACTTCGGTCGACCGAACCATAATCTCGGTCGACCGACCCAAGCTTAGGTCGACCGAACTTTGATGAACAACTCTCATGAAATCCTTCGGTTGATCCGAGAAAATCTCGGTTGACCGAGCTTTTCGAGTATGAGAGATGATGTTTTGACCTTTGTTTTGAAATCTCTTGAAGTCTAAAAGGTTTTCCCAAATTGTAATAAAAAGAATACTTGGAAAACTTTTCTAAAGGACTTAACTTTGAAATCAAGGGCTTTTCGAATATAAGATCAATTTTGAAACTTTATCCTTTGAAAACGAGTTTATAAAACGTGCAAGACTTTAGTGTTGTATGCTTAAGTTCATAAGAGCATTTTGGTTAGAGCTTGTAAGATAACGACAAATAAAACTAGAAGCTTTCCTAACCAAACCTAAGTCTTCAATCTTCAATCTTGTTGATATGGGCCTTGAAGATCTTGATTGTAGCTTGATTGAAGTACTTAGTGCTTCCACAAAGAGTTTCATTATTCTATCACAAAGATGTAAGACATTAAACATAACATCAAATGTTTGTCTATTATCAAAAATCGAGTTTGTTCGCCCTTAGGGCTTACAACGTGCACAACACATGCACGGTGAGTGAGGGGTAAAATATTCTTTGTACGAAAATACCACTTGATATAGTCCGACCCAAATATAAACCAACACATATTTTTTATGTGTCTTCCTCCTCCAAAAACCACCGCCAACCGCCCACATCCACCAATCTTCCTTCTTCTTCCTCCTCCACAACTACTAGTGACGACCCCTACCCCGAGATTTTTAAAAATCCTATCAGATATACTAAAATCTCATATGTAATTCTGAATATTTAATCAAATTCGCCTCCCCCCCCCCCCCAAACATTTTTTTTTTACAATTTTTTGGAGCACAAAGTTCATATGGACTTGATCCATATCATAATTTTTCATGCGAAATAGGGTGGTGTAGATTGAAGAAGAAGGATACATGTGGTGACGGGGTGTTTTCTTACAATACCATTTTACCCTTTACCCACCGTGCATATGTTGTGCACGGGCCAATTTCCTTATTACCGATTTCTGCTAATTTTAACCAATATTGATACTCGCAAATAATTAGTAAGCAAAATTAAATCGGAAAATATTGTTTTGGAAGAACATTGGAACTTCTTAGATTGTTGGTGTGCAAAAAAAGGCTATCTAATTCTTTTTAGTTTCCAAAATACACTAGGAACCCCGAGCTCTGGGGCAACTGGTTGGAATTGTCATATGTCTTACCGTTGACGATGGTTTGATTCCCACCGTGGACATTGACTCTCGTGGGATTTTTTCCGCGGTGGTAGGGCTCCGTGTATAAGAGCAGTATGGGTCAGACCCTCCCCGCTTAGCGGTCACGCTACGGGCAACAGCAGGTCAAACCCGAATTAGTCACCACGTTGTAAGTGAACACCTGGTGCCTCTCGGGGTGAACCAAAAAAAATACACTAGGAAACTTGAGATAAACCCAATATAGAGACTTAAACATATAATTATTGAGTAATCGATTGTGTTATAAAGTTTTAAGGAAAAGACTAAAAGCCTAATCGATAGGTCAATAATTGTAGGAACTGTGTGGAAATCGGTTGTACCCGCGTATGTACCCGCACATGTATTCATCATTCACAATTTTCCAGGTGTACATGTTTTTCAATTATATATTAAGTGGCGAATTATGAGTGATTAAATATAGAAATGAACACATACACGGGTACAGACGATAGGAACCCTATTCAAATTAGAAGAATTGAGGAGTAAGTTTTGCCATGTAACAATTATACGTCCTCTTCTCTCTCTCTCTCTCTCTCTCTCTCTCTCTTTTCATCCTGCTCCTTCTCTTTTTCCTTCTGCCTCTGGCCAGATTTGGCCATTGACTCCGGCCAATGGTCGAATCTTGGTCAGTTAACTGCTTTTATTTGATTTTTATATCTCTATTTTGTACCACAAATCATATGAGACTTCTTTCAAAGTGTTTTTTTCAAGATTCAAGACATGGGGGTTAGAGCTGTCTCAAATCTTCACAGATCTAGACTTTTTGGTTCTGTTCCTAGGAGAAATCTTCAAACCCGGACTTGATCTGGGCCCTTTATCAACTTTCTACATCTTCCCGAGGCAATTTATAGGACGGTTGATACGCCCATGGTCTTATATATTGTCGATCCATAAGGAAGATGGTGAAATTGATTTTCTCTTGCCTCTGTGGTTCAAGGATTGCGATGGAGATGTTGCGAAGATGAAGATTATGTATGTGTGTATCTTACTAGTTTTTATATTAGTATCTCCTAACCACAAAGTTTTTTTTTGAATGTGGCTTTTGTCTGTTATCATGATCTTTTAAATCATTGTATAACTTTTATTTTCTTATAATTTCTAATTTTCCTTTAACTATAATGGCCTCAGCTATTTTGTGATTAATGAAAAATTTCTTTATTTAGCACAATTATAAGTGGGGACTTTCTATAGAGTTTTCCGAAGAGGTTAGGTGGATTGGTTAGATCAACATAAAATATTTCTACTATTAATTATATTAGAAATCCTCTATATATAGGTAGTAATTTTTTTCACTTTTTTCTAAATAGTAATAACATAAATTTATGCTATTTATAGCATAACAATTTTACAGGTCTTCTCTATTTGTCAAATTAGTAATTCCGGCCAATTTTTTGGCCAATATGAACACGTGCAATGCACGTGACATCGACATTAAGGGAAAAATTGTATTTTATCTTAAAAGTCCATCTATATATAATACCAACTTTTTTTCTTTTCTATAAATAGCACAAACTTTTTTAAAACTATTTATGGTATTACAATTTTACGAGGCTGATGTTTGTATCCAACAAAATGTCAGATTTTCTCCTTCTCTCCCTAATACTTTAGGAATAATCAACATAATTCACAAAAATCAGAATTTTTCGAGAAATTTAACAGAAAATCGCACTAAGTGACAACTAAATTAACATGATAAATTTCATCTTAGTCAGAATCAAAGTAGAGGAAATATACCATAGCCATTCCAAACATCAGGGGGATATGAGCGAGGATAAAATTAGACAAAAGATAAAATTATAATGGACAATTAAAATAAAAAAAATAAACTGAAATTAAGAATTAAAAATAAAAATACAACTCTACAACAATAACATAACTCATTAAGTATCTAATAATTTGGGATATGAGCGAGGATGAATAAGAGACATACCTAACTTTGGGTCATAAATGCACAAAGTGTCTGCTCCCAGAATGTCATTGAAACAAATGGATTGAAGACAACTTTAAGTAATATTAATAATACTTATAAGTATAATACAATTTTTTTTTAATAATTAAAAAAAATTGATCTATTCGGTATTTCGGTTTTTAAAAATTAAAAACCGGATACCAAACCGAATTATTTTGACTTTTTTGAAACCGAACCGAATAAACATAACCATATACTAAAATTCAAATTGGTTCAATTCGATATTTTAGTTTAACCGAATAGTGAACACCCCTAACAGCAGCCCCGTAAAATTGTAATGTCATAAATAGTTTAGAAAAAGGTTTATACTATTTTGAGAAACGATAAAATAATTTGTGCTATATATAGTTGGAAAATTCTGATATATAGTTGGGTTTTTAAGATAAAAAACGAGTTTGCCCTTAATGCCGATTTCACGTGCATTGCACGTGTTCATTTTGGCCAAAAAAATGGCCAAAATCACTAATTTGACAAACAGAACAGACTCGTAAAATTATTATGTTATAAATAATCTAAATTTATATTATTGCTATTTAGAGAAAAGTGAAAAACATTAATGCCTATATATAGCGATTTTCTCTTAATTATAATCGCATAGTAGTGTCACCAAGATTTTCATGATGAGGTAGGAGAAATTCGACGTACAAATGCTTTGATACCGAGATTAATAATTAGGTAAAATATTTTGGACTTTGTCGCAAATATTACGTGTAAAAATAAGTCGATATCAAAAACTATATAAAGTTTTTTCACGGATTCTATTTTAGGATAAATTTTGAAAAGTTTTATTAATGTCTCATTAACATCAGGAAATTGTACTAGTGAAACAAAAATAGTTTATGCGTGTAAAAAAGATGTGAAATGTTTTTTAATAAAAATAATTGTTATGAATATAGGGAAGGGAGAAGAGATTTGAGAGAGAAAATATAATATTATAGGTATATGATGATATGAACTAAAAACCTCTATTTATAGAGGTTAAACCCTTTGTTTCATGGGTCTCACACTCTATTTATGGGCCTGGTCATTCATTATTTACAACTCCCCCTTGAATGATTAATCTGTACAATAATTGACTACAAAAACTTATTTGAAAAAAACCCAGTGGGAAAATTGCCTATTGCACTAAGGTATGGTACTTCAGGACCAAGAAAAAAGCCCCAGTGGGAAAATCACCTATTGCACTAAGGTATTGCACTAAGGTATGGTACTTCAGAAAAAAAAAGAAAAAAAAAACCAGTGGGAAAATATTCAATGGATGCGCATCATTCATATAAAATCGCTTTAAAAGTTTTATGTATATGTGGATTGATGAACAAATAATCCATCAGGGAAATGTTCAATTTACAAACCAAGACAAAATTTTGTCTTTCCTAAATCTTTCATCTCAAACTCATTTTTCAAGTATTGCGCAGTTTTGGTGAGCTCTTCAGGAGTCCCAATTAAATTTAAATCATCAAAATAAACTGCGATAATTGCAAATTCTATACCTGTTTTCTTTATGAAAACACAAGGGCAGACATCATCATTTTTATATCCCTTCTTCAACAAATATTCGCTATGACGGTTATACCACATCCGTCCAGATTGTTTTAATCCGTATAATGATCTTTGCAATTTGATTGAAAACATATTCTTGGGACAATTCTCATATGCTTCTGACACTTTTAATCCTTCAGGGACTTTCGTGTATATATTACTATCAAGTAAAGCATATAGATATGCAGTAACTACATTCATAAGTCGCATATCAAGCATTTGTGACAGAGCCAAACTTATTAAGAATCTAAATGTTATAGTGTCCATTACTGGAGAATAAGTTTCCTCATAATCAATTCCTGGTCTTTGAGAAAAATCTTGTGCTACGAGTCTTGCTTTGTATCTCGTAATTTCATTTTTCTCTTTTCTCTTTCTTACAACCATTTGTATCCTACAGGGATAACATCTTCGGGAGTTCGAACTACAAGTCCAAACACTTTCTATGTTCTAAGGAATTTAACTCCATTGGTATGACTTCTTTCCATTTAGGCCAATCATCTCTATTTTAACAGTCTTCAACAGACTGTGGTTTAGGATCCTCATTTTCCATTACCCCAAGGGTCATATTAAATGCAAAGACATTGTCTATGACAATATTTTCTCGCTCCCACAATTTATGAAAATGAATAATTTATTGAGATTTCATTATTTTCGGACATTTGTTCTGCTGGAACTTCAATATTCTCATTTGTTTGATTAACCATTCCTTTAACTTGTTCTTCTGGAACTATTTGTTGGTTTTTCTCTTGTACCTTTCTCTCTCGAGGTACAAAATCTTTTTGGAACCAACTAGTCGACCACGTTTTTGGCGTATATTAGATTCGTTGGCTATATCAAGTTGTCATACAGGAACATCAATTTTTGCAAGGGCATTTCTTTTATTGACACTAATCCGCAGGATGATTGAATTTGGTGCATCGTGTTCCTTCCGCAGGATAATGTGTTATGAATATAGAGAAGGGAGAAGAGATTCGAGAGAAAATATAATATTATAGGTGTATGATGATATGAACCAAAGGCCTTTATTTATAGAGGTTAAACCCTTTGGTTCATGTGTTTCACACTCTATGAGTTTTATGAGTCTGGTCATTCATTATTTACAACGATAATAAAGTCAAAATAGTTTATTGGTTATTATAATGATATTTTCGAATAAGAACAAGAATGTAACGTACTGAAATATGGTCCCGAATATTAGTTCTTGAATCTTCATAACTGATTTTGCAACTTTTGAGCTGCACCGTTCAACTTGAATCACACTCGAGAGTTGGGATGCTTCCAAATGCAGATGGAATTTCCTCAAGTATGGGACATGTATCCACTACAAGTTGCTCAACGTAAATATATACAATGGGAACTTTAAAAACTTTAAATATCTCAAGATACAATCTTTACAAACACTATTAACATTCAATATTTACAAATTATAGCTGCAAAGTTAGCAAAATTTAGCGTAAAATGAGAACAAAATCAAACATTCCATCTCAAATACCTAACCTCTTCGTGCCACATTCTGAGCAAAACTTGGAGGCCTCCCTCAGATATGGAGCTCCACATTCATCACAAAATTTTGCAGGGCTTGTTGTAGACTGAAACAAACAAAAACAAAATAATATCCATATTCAGTATTCGGGGAAATCAACCTCGGTATCTTGATGCAATAAAAAAAGGCAACAAACTGAAATTGGACAGACTAATCAGGTTTAATAATAGCCTGAGGGAACATGTATAGACAGAGAACGATATCTGAAGTGCAGTATACACCTTAAGAATAGCATGATTTATTTAAGGAACTTAAAGAACAATCCACTAAGCTCTTCTGGCCACAGTGGAAAATGGCCATGGACGCCCGCATCCCCCCCTCCCCCGCCCCGTAAAAATCCACTAAGCACTTTTTCGTATCAATTAAAATGGAATGTCGTTTCATGGGAAATAATATATTCCTTACTAAAAGAATAAATAAGTATCAAATCATTGTGAACCTTGAAGGAAATAATTCTTAAAAGGGTGTGCATTTATTATGTAGTCTGCCAGTAATTTAAGATTTCTTTCATAAGGTACAGAATCAGTGGGGTAAACAAGTAGAAACAAGCTGTGAACGTGTTCATACATTTAAGTTTCATCTGTTCTCTAATCATATATTCATGTCATTTAACTTCTTCAGTTATGAAAGTGTCTGATAACATGTTCTTCAAATAACAGAAATACTAATAGTCGGGAAAGTAGAATAAAATAATAAGTCTGATCGAGGATAAAGTTGTCACAGAAAAAGACCATGTTTAATTTCTCAAGATAGCTAGGGAATATACTTCATCGAAAATTATGTGCATTCCTAAGTGAATACCAAAAAAAAAAAAAAAAAAAAGCAAGGAATGGCCGAATGGTGTACATACATTCATACGACCACTCAAATAACTTAACAAACAGCACCCAAGTCCATCAACATAAAATGTATGCAAAAGGCATACGACGAGTAAAAATAGATTAAAGCCTTACCAATACCTGCAGGCGCCCTCCAACATGACCTAGTGTCGGTAAGCAACCCATATGCTGTGGAATTGTCGAAGACTGCGGGGCATGGGAAAGTTCAGTCAAGTGTGATGGAGGACCACATTGTTGGTTGTGAGAAAAATGGGCCGCAGGCTGACTTGGGTCAATATGATGTTGATGGCTTTGCTGCAGAGGATGAAACTGAGCCTGGTGTGACAGGGACTGAATGTGTTGTTTTGAGGGAGTCTGCTGAGTGTTCTATGGCATAACATCGTCAAAAACCAATAACAGAAAACTAACTTGCAAGCATTTTTCTAAAACATTTAAACATAGGGTACACAAACATTTTCAAGTACTTATAGAAGTAAAGACCCATGCTAATCACACGTCTGTGTACGAAACATAAATACAACATAAGTAAATATCTAACGGATGAGCAGCCAAAGTGAGACAGAGTAGTAGGAGACATTTGACTTTAGAGCCAAGGATAGCATGAATTGATCTTTCACACATGGTGACATGGGAATGTCATGCCACGAGGAAGCTCCGATATGTTTGAGGACCGATGAAGCTACTGCTGGGGGACAATAGTCCTTGGAAGAAGAAGAGAACTCTTTATTCATCCTCTTCTCGGTGGTACTTGGTTTTGTCTAGAAGACCTAGAAAGTCTTTAAGTTTTGTTGGAGCTGAAGGACTGACCAGACAGAAGGCTGACTCCTCTAATCAATGTATCCATTTAACTAGTGAAGATCCTTCATAAAAAGCAAGCCTTTGGATTATACTATTGGGGGTTCAAACATGAGGGAGATGATGAATTCAAGTGGCAAACATACATTAGACGGCGCAAGGTTCTTTTTGCCGGAAACTAGGGGTGGAAATGAGTTGAGCCGGCTCGTGAGTAGCTCACGATTCGATTCGATATTCGGCTCAACGAGCTCAGCTCATAAGCTAAATGAGCGATACATGAGCCCAGATTTTTGGCTCATCTAAAATATGAGTCGAGCTTGAGCTAAGTAGAGTTCGACTCATTTGTCTCATGGTTTGGCTCAATATATATATATATATATATATATATATATATATATATATATATATATATATATATATATATATATATATATATATATATATATATATATATATATATAAACATGGAGTGGGATTTGTAAAAAAAGAAATAACCCATAAAAGTTTCTATACAACAAAACTCTAGTTGCGCATAACATTTTATAACATTAAGTATCTTTGTAAAAAATTGAAGTAGCACATAAAAAAGCCGCACATGACATCTTCGAAAGTCAAGGCAAAACAAATAACCAAAACCCCACAAATGTTTGGAGTATTGATATATTATAATTAGTAGAGACATATTAAACTTCTATTATATGTTATTGTGTTAAGAAAATCTCTTGATTTATTTTTGTATTGGTTTGATATTAAACTCATAGTATAAGTCATCGTTTTTTAAAAAAAATTGTAGATAAATGAGTTGAAATTTGCTCGTGAGCTACTTGAAATTTTGCTCGTGAGCTCTTGATGAGTTGAGCTTGAGTGAGAAAAATTAGCTCACATCAAATATGAGGTGAGCTATGAGGTGGGCAAAATTAGTGTGGTGAGCACGAGCTAGCTTCGGCTCAGCTCAGCTCAGCTCATTTCCACCCCTACCGGAAACCACAGAACCTTAAAAGAAAAAACCTTGAAGCCATACGAAGTCAAAAATTAAATAGTTAGGGACCATAATGGCCATAAGAAAAACTTCAAGGACCAATGCGATAGTTATCTTATCTATTTCATTATAAAATAATCCCTAGCATTTATGTTTAGAAAATAATAATAAATAGGTATATACTGATCATAAAAATTGATTATTAATGAATATTCCCTATCCCTAGTATCCAGCAAGGACTAAGAAAGCAAAGAGAGAAATCAAAAAGCTTCAAGTGACCCTTATTTTATACTTCCTCCATTTCATAATAGAGTCTTTTAGCCCTATTATCTCTTCCGAAAGTGTTTGGCCTTTTACAAAGTTTAAGGATTATTTTTCTGAAGTTACCCTTACTCATAAATATGATTCTCTCATTCTCAATCATGTTAAAGTCGAATTAGAAAAAGATATAATAGAAAATTATCACTTATATTTTCTCTTCAACTATGCAAAAATGGCCTGAAGGCCTTATATTAAGAAACAGAGGGAGTACTTGTATATGCTAAATCATGTAAAAGTCTTTACGTAGTAGGAAAGCAATTGTAAAGTACCAGCAAACAAGAACCAATACAAAGTTCCACAAAGTTAGGCTCTACTTGGATTGAAATTCTTTATGAAAAAAATTCTTTTTGTAGGCTTAGTGTAGATTGTTAGGAGGGCAAATATTGGTCTAGGGCTGACTTTTTGAGACAAAATTAAAAATTTCCCAGAAAAGAAAAAAAAAATCACCAATCCAAGTGCACCCTAAAAGTACAAAAATTTCAAAAACGAACTAATAGGACAAACCCCAAAATTAATAACATCCAACATAAGTAGGAAACTATCTCGTAGAAGATAGCATCAGCATAAAAGTTAAAGTTAGTTCAGATTGTAAATAACTTGGTTACTTAAGGTTTTCCAGGTTCCAATGTAGTTGTTGTAAAACTTTTTCCTTTTAACGGAAAAAAAAAGAGAAGAAAAAGTTCCCTACAAGGTAAACGCTATAGGCTTAGATCTCTATGTTGTTCCCTGAATTTGTATGGGATAGGCAATGTGTACCCTTAACTGGCCATCGCCCTTCTCTCTAAAAGAAGGTACAGGGTAGGGCTTCCCTTTCTCACCTTATAAGATTTATAAGAAACAAAGTAGTCCTTTAATTGGGTGATTAAATGAGATTCTGAGCATAGTCCTACTCGAAAGGATGAGAAAATCTGCCTAATTTTACGTTCTTCTTTACCATCTACCATCAAGTTGAGTCATTTTTAGCATCTAAAGATTAGCGAACAACAAGATATATCTCGGGTCAAGGCAGCGGGCAGAGGAAGATGTTCTCAAGTTTCTTGACTACATGCAAACCTAATATCAGCATAATTACAATCACGGGTTGAGTTGATTACTAAAGACAGATTGATTAAACCATAATTTTATAAAAACATCTTTCCTCTTCATTGAAATTGAACACTAATAACTGAAAGGGAAAAGACAAGGTAACTACACGAGCAAAGCATCGGAATGTGATTTAACCTACCAAAATCTAACTTAAAAAGAAGAGAGTAAAAAGGACCAGAATACCTATATAGCTAACATAAAGACCACAAATTAAACTTAAATTCTGAACAACTTTTCTATGTTTACGTACCCTCCAATGAACATATACTTGCATGATTCCCTAGGCATAATCAAGCTGGTTCTAGTTAGCATCCAACTAGATAGTCTCTCAAACAATCTATAAATTTAAAAAATAAATTTAAACTTGAGCTAATTCCCTAAATCATGTCTACAAGGAATCTTACATCATTGACAGAACAATAACCCTGAGTTGCAACCATTGGTGAGCCATCGGAGCTGGAGAATGTCTGGAAAATGAATTGGAAGAGACTAAATAACTTGAAATTGAACCAAGCTAAACAGTCGTACGGTAGCGAGAAATGAATAAAAACTTACAGGCAGACCAGGAATCATGGAAATTGAATTGGACGAAACACGCCGGTACTTATGTCTTGGGGCATAAAACTTATAGTCTCTGGCACAGACAGCAGCTTCAGTCCGGCCTGTCAATCTTTTAAACCTGTAGACGATATAAAAGCCATGAAATGAAGGATTGATAAGCTATTAGAAATGTATAAATCATCAGAAACACAACATAACAATAAAAAAAAATCTGAATAATTCATGATAAGTAGATCCTAATTCGGCTGGAAAAAATACCAAGTACCATCATAATCAGAAAATTAAATTTATAAAACATTACTAATACAATCCACAATCTTACCGCTCAGCATCATCAATCCGCATATTCGATGGCTTCTAACCAATAGCCAGTCCATTCACAACTACAAAACGCATTTCCTATTGTATCACTAACTCGGGAAATCTTGACCTTGTTTCAAATGATATTGCCCACTTTCGTCTTCTAAATTAATTTCCGACTTATTTAGTTCAATTTTGTAGAATTTCTATACTTAATTAAGACAATATTAATTAACCATTTTGACCTTTTAGTTGTAGGATTAAAGAATGATTTTTTGTGAAGTATTTATAAATATTCAAGGGCATTATTGGAATGTGAAAACTAAATCATCAAATCACCAAATCTTTGGTATCCGGTATCATTGGGGGTGTGTGTGCGTATGTGGTGGTGGGGGGGTGAAAATGTTCTTTAAAAGAATTTTAGAAAAGCAGGATTGATAAGCTATTAGAAAATGTATAAATCATCAGAAACACAACATAACATTCAAAACAATCTGAATATTTCATAATACGCAGATCCTAATTCGGCTGGAAAAAAAATACCAAGTAACATCATAATCATAAATTCTAACTTATAATAACATTACTAATACAATCCACAATCTTACCACTCAGCATCATCAATCCGCATATTCAATGGCTTCTCAACAATAGCCAGTCCATTCACAACTACAAAACGAACTCGCTTTTCCTCTTGTATCACTAACTCAGGAAATCTTGACCGTGTTTCAAATGATGTTGCCAACTCTCGTCTTCTAAATATGCAAGGACCTGTTTATCAAAATTAAAGGAATAAACCCAGTAACCATTTTCAAAATGGATACCTCCATCAAACTTGGCACAAAGTTCAAAGAGAAGCTTAAACTATTTGAGGTTATAGAACCTTAAATCTGATGAGTATGGGACCATGTACAACAATTGTCTTACATCCCTTTTTTTCTAATTGACAACTATGGAGATTTAGATTGAAAAACATGCTCATTTGAGACACTGGACACAATTTGGAACACTCCAAAACTGCAATGAAGACATTCAATTTAGATGCAGGATCAGTATTGTTTCATATTTTTACTTAGATTACCCAGAAAAGTGACGACTGGCGACTGAAGTCAGATCAACGTACGAATAATACTATTTTTTTTTTTAAAAACAAGGACACAAGTACAAGTACAATTGAGAGGCAATCATAAAAAAGAAACAGAAGCCTAAGATTGGCCAACATGGAATTCAATTACAGATATCGCCATGACATCTTAGAAACTCATAAGTTATAACAGTTCTGGTCAACCAATAAACCTCGAAACTAGAGGAATTTTACATAGTATTCAAAAAATGAGGAAAAAGAGTGGGCAAGATACCTTTTAAAACTATTAGAATTTTATATTTTCTAATTTTAAAACGGAAACGCATTGCTGACTGGAGCAAATTTTACCAATCAAGTATCTAGATGTCACTGGGGCAAGCACTTGTTGAACCCAATAACTAATTAAAAAAATTCTTAAGGAACATAATCCAGCCGTAGGAATTAAAAGTTCATACCTTTCCGGGGAAATTTCTTGGCAAGCTTTCTATACAAACCACCAGCTGCTTCAAGGGCTATGCCAATAGATTTTTCACGCATGCCACTTAAAGAAGAGAGTCTTGAGTTTACTTCATTAACCAATGTTTCGTACATGTTTGCCACATACATCAATGGCAGAACAAACCTAGCATCACCTTCGTACCGGACGTCCCTTGATCTCCTCTTGCTCAATTTATCTTGTGAACATTGAGTGGAATAATCAGTCTCAGAATCTGACACCTCAACTATATGTGGATTAATAAAATGATCCACAATGACATCTAAAAATCTTGCCCTGGCAGTTTCAATAGGCGAGATATCTGTTTGAAGTGATTTAGAAAAATCACAATAAGATTGCTGGTATTTGGTAAATGTAACTTGAATTGTGCTCGTCATTCAAATTTATTACTTACCGTCAATCGTCAAAATGATGTAGGTGCCTGTGGAAGAGTCGCTATTTTCAAGGCCAGTTTGATCTTCTTCCACGCCTACACCATGAAGAGGCAACGAGTTCCTAAACGACTCACGCATGCAATCCTGAAGATTATTCGACAGAGTATTGTTTTATAGGAAAAATAAGCACAATTTCTTGTGGCATATTGGAATTGAGAACATAAAACATAACCAAGGCAAAGTTTGAAAGCGATATGATAATGACATTTATAAATGAATCACTACAATTCCTTAAACTAATAATGCAAGTGAAGCTCTTCCATTGCGAATCAATATCATTGAATAATGAATTAATTTTCAATTATATATATCTCACAACTGCTTCATCAGATTAGCTCAATAAAAGACTATGAAACAATTATCACATCCATTCAGTACTAGAAAACTGAAATTTAGAAGTAATTAAAGAACTCACTGTAACAACAGTAGCAGAATCTTCGTCGTTATCTAAACTGTCATCAGTGACGTCATCAACGCCGCGGCAGACATTATCACTTCCGCCTCTGCCTCCACCGCCAGCAATATCATCCGTGTTAAGATCATGCAATGAATTTCCTACATAGGAATTCGCCGATCTCAAATTATAATGTTCCACCACCGGAACCCTAGCCCCCATTAATTCAAGATAAAACCCTTCGAAAACCTCAAAAAATCACTGAATCTGACTCTCGGCCTTCCGAATTTCTCCTCCTTTATCACCAATTCATCATCATAATCTGTATAACAAAAGCATATATTATCAGAATCCATTTCTGTGAGAATTCTTGGTGTGAATCTGAGCAGAGTGTTTGGGAATTGTAACGGCTATACAGACCGTGTTCTTGAGTGGCTGTGAGTAAATTCCAAGCCTGTGGTGGAGGGGGCAGAAGCTGTAGCTGAGCTTCTGAAGATGAGAAGGCAGACTCCGAGCCGAACTCAGGTGAGGACGATGAAGTCCCAAGCCGCCAGGTTAGGTATTGAATTATGGAGGTTTGGTTTTTTTGTGCTAAATGCCAATCGTTAAACCTTTTTTTTCTTCTTCTTTTGAAATATGCTAGTAGTGGATTTTTTTTTTTCTTCTTTTAATTCAACTTTTCTTATATTACTTGAGCAAATCGCCTTTTTTTTAGATTTCAACAAATAATTCTTTTTACTTATTAGACATAAAATTTTATTTATTTCCGCCATGCATTTCAACAATTTACGATTAGCTCGATATGGATTTTTTATAAAATTCCGATCAAAAAATGTCTTGAATAAAAAAGGTCGACATTTTGCTCAAGACAAATTTGTCCTAATACATTAAGAACCAACTCTACCCGGAAGTTGAACCCGATCATCCATATTCCAATCCGAATATGGATCGAGTATAGCCCGTTTCTAAAGACAAAAAACAATTCCCCCAAATTCATATCTCAACAGTCTCTCTCTCACTGATTTCTGCAGGTATTTTGTTTAGAGCACAGATTATCCAAATTCCATGAATGTCCAAAAGCGGAGCTTTATCTCTCAAAGTTCGGTTTCCTTATTGCTCTTAGATAAGGGTTCTTTACCTGCATGATGAATTTCTGAAGAGAAAATCGCTATATACGTACACCAACTATTTCTACTTTTCTCTAAATAACACAAACTTAAAATTAATCCCTAAATAGCACCAACTTTTACGGGGGCTTCTTTGTTTGTCAGATTAACAATTCAGTTGACAAATTCGGCTAAAATAATCATGTGCCTTGCATATGACTCCGAGGGCAGGGGCAAAATAGTCGAAAAAAAATTGTTGGATGTCTCCCAACATTAAAAGGCAAGAACTTGGGTTAATCTTCATCTTTTTCATCCTATTTTGCATAAATTCTTCATGTTCTTCATATTAATTTATCTTTCTTCAACCTCTATTCAATAACTTCATCTTCTTTATCTTATGTAGTATTTGTTCCGAATTTCCTTTCAAATTAGGATTGAAGTCTTCTTCAAACCCAAGAACTAAGCTTTTAATCGCGATAGATCCTGCACTCATACAGGTTGGATCATCTAAAATGACTAAGTTTTTAATCGCGATAGATCTTTTTCATGCACTCATCTATGCTATTTAATTTTCTTTCCAGCCACATCACTCTTCGCCACCTGCAACTATCGGTTTGACATCTTACAGTGCCAGTCAGGCGTTAGTTCTGATGCTTAATCAGGACTAGCAATGGAAAACGAGTTAACTCGGCAAGTTCGGGGCGGGGTTGACAAGTAAACGGGTCAAGGTGGGTTGGGTCAAAAACTGAATATGACGGACCCACCTCGCCCCACTTGGAAAATCCGTCAAAAGTGGGCCGAATCACTGGTTAACCAGGTGGGTTGGGCGGGTCGGTTGGGTTGGGTTTGGCGGGTTGGGATTTTTTTTGTAAATTATGAGTATAAGTTAGACATAAATATAGATAAAGCCATCTTGTAGTGGTGGGGGTTTGGCATGGACCCCTATCGATTTTATTAATAACAAAATTACATTACATAAGAGGGGGACTTATGGCCTAAACCTCCCACATGAAATTACATTACACTATCTAATATTAATAAGTACTAAACTTAAATGAAAAATGCATAATAAAATAAACATTACAATTTAAAATGAAAATTGCATTAAAAAATAAACATTACAATTTAAAATACTTACCTCTAATCTTCATCTTCATCTTCATCGTCGCCCTCGTTAACTATTGCATAGTAATCTTCAACCTAACTAAATCAAATAAATCAAGCAAACAATTATAATATAAGATTAACAATATAAAAACGAAATTTAAGATTTAGAGAGTGATACACTAACTAAAACGTAGAATGCCGAAATTTGGTAGAGTATTCGAAGATGTTCCGCACTTTCACTGACTCCGACTTTAACCGCTTGCACAAATTCGCCTCTTGAATCAATTTAGAAAATAGATTAATATATGATAGAGTGAGATTGGTGTGAGTTTGAGGGGATTTGATGGGGTATTTATAGGATATATTTGAGGTTTATTTAAAATTAAATTAAAATAAATATATATAAAAAGTTAGCCGTTGTTTTGTACTGTAAAATGTAAATGGCCAAAAAAATTGCCGTTAATAGCCATTCTCTAAGTCTCTATTCTCTAACGGATATGTAATGTCCATTCAGGAAAAAAAGAAAAAAGTAAATGGATATGTATTATGTGTCCAGCCTGGGGAGGGAGGATTTGATTGGGTAAACTAATGGGTAGGTACTAGGTACTAATAGCCAGTAGGCTTGTAGCATACATAATAGCGCCAGTAGGGTGGGGGTGGGGTAATATGGGCTAAGTGGGTTGGGGTGACGGGGCGGGCCAGGTTGTGGCTTTTTGACGGGGCGTGGCCGGTTGGGTCAAATTTTCTTGTATGTACAACCTACCCCGTCTCGTTTATAAAACCCATTTAACTCGTGGGTCATAACGGGTTTAGGCAAGTCCAAATGTGGGCCGAGTTAAAGGGACGGGACGGGACGGGTCGCGGGTGAGCCGAACCTACTTGCCATTGCTAATCAGGACTCCAAAATTCAACCTTGCAAGGGAATCGGGCTCCAAACAGATTTCCCAAGGTTTCTGTTCCATTTTTTTCACTGGCTTCTGCTCCACTACCTTCAGCTTCCGTGCCAAACTATCAACCTGGATTTGCTCGGCTCCCAGGAGAAACATCTTTCCTTCAGCAGTAACCATTTCCCCCACCACCACAAGGTTTGTTGTTAATTAATCCTATCCAGCGGCCAAAGTAACATCCCAGTATGCATGCACCCTTAGCTGGAAGTTCATTAAATGTTACTGAGGCCCCACATCCACTGTTGCGACCTATTCGTATAGGTTCCCTGACTTTCGTCCCCACCGTGCCTCCACCATCATCTATGCAATCCAGTAATATACGACTTCCTACATAATTTTGAAGGGAATCTCAAGTCATCTAATTCAATCCTAATTTGAAGGGAACAAATACTACATAAGATGACGAAGATGAAGAAATTATTGAATACAGGTTGAAAAAAGACAAATTAATACGAAGAACATGAAAAAAATTATGGAAAATAGGATGAAGAAGATGAAGATTAACCTGAGTTCTTACCTTATAATGTTGGGAGACATCCAACAATTTTTTTGACTATTTTGCCCCTGCCCTCGGAGTCATGTGCAAGGCACATGACTATTTTAGTCGGATTTGTCACCTGAATTATTAATTTGACAAACAGAGAAGCCCCGTAAAAAGTTGGTGCTATTTAGGGCTTAATTTTAAGTTTGTGTTATTTAGAGAAAAACAGAAATAGTTGGTGTACATATATAGAGATTTTCTCATTTTTGAATGTAATATAAGGGGGGAATAATTTTTTAGGGATTTATTCTCAGAAAAGTGCAGGTAGTACTGTCAAAACGGGTATGTCACCCGCCCCGTCATGGGCATGTCTTAAATGGGGATGGGCGGGCATGCCTGCTTTTTTCACGGGACATCAAAATGGATGCCCATACCCGCCCACCGAATGCCCGTGGGCAAATGGGCATGCCCGCGACCCTTATTATTAATTTTGTTTTTTAAAAAAAAATAGATTAAATCCGAAAATTTTAACAAAATGTAATTCTTTCTAATTCACTTGTAGTTTATAGTCTGTAGAGTTAAATAAATATCCAAAATAGTTCAAGAACAATCAAATAAAAGTCCACAATATCCAAAATAATTATAAAAAAAAACAATCAAAGTCCAATTAATTTAAAAAATAATTCAAGATCAACTATCCAAAATTAACAAACATATTGTTGAAGTCAAAGCAACAAAAAATAGATACTTTTTTTTAATATCCTCTATCTATTGATCTAGATCTTGAACACTAGAAGTATTATTTGAATCCACCTTAGATAATGTTGATTCCTCCTCATCATCTCCACGTATAAAACACACAACTTGAGAAGTTAGAACTTAGAACATTATAAATGGTAAATTATAAATCATAAGTTAGAACATAATTTAGTTACCTTCAGAGATGAAACCGTTAATATTTGGGTAATAGAAGTATAGAATGGCTTCAAAGGGTTCTGCCCAATATATATAGCACGGCTCAACTTTTAGGGTTTTTTTTTCCCTTTTAGTTCTCAAGTCTCAACTGTGAAAATTAATCCATATCCAAATTTAAAAAAGAAAAAAGAAAAAAAGAAAACAAAGCGGGCATTCCCGGTTGCAACCCGCCCATTAAGCTCATGGGGCGGGCATACCCGACGAGCATATGCCCATTTTGACAGCTTCTCTATTTTTCGTTTTAATAAAAGAAACTCCGAATTTTAGTACACTTTGTTCCTTGCTTTTTAGGCCCAGTATTGTTGGGGTTTTTGTTTTGATTTTCAATTTAGAATGAAGGATATGCAAGAATCTGTTACCTTGTTGCTTCCCTTTTTCTTTCTCATTTTATCCTGATTCATATTTATTAATGTTTGGAACTGCGTAATCCAAATCAAATCTGCAGGCACTGCCCCAAAAATTTGCCAACAATGTGAAGATCATTCTCTAGAAGAAAATGATCTCCTGATCTTTAAATACAATGGTGACTCCCGATTCGATGTTTTAATGTTTGACAAAGAAAGTTCACGTAAGAAAGAATCTTCATATTTTGTTAGATGATCTTATGAATTTGGGGGATTTTTTTTTTTTAATTTGCCTTTAGAAACGGGCTATATATTCGGGGTTGGAATATGGATGGTCGGGTTCAACTTCCGGGAAGGATTGGTTCCTAATGTGTTATGACAAATTTTCCCTTGAACAAAACGTCGACGTTTTTTTATTCAAGACACTTTTTGGTCGGAATTTTGTAAAAAGTCCATGTCGGGCTGATCGTAAATTGTTGAAGTCCATGCCGGAGACAAATAATACTTTATGTCTAATAAGCAAAAAGCATAAATTGTTGAGGTATAAAAAAGGCGATTTGCTCATTCTACTTTTACTTTAATCTACGGTTTAAGTTTTATGAGGGAGTCGGGTGTGAGGAAATTGTTTAGAATTTGATAGTTTGCAATTTTACCCCTGAATTATAGAAGACGAATTAAGTTAATGATCATATCGGATCGAGCCTGAATTGAATATGTCGCATTATGAAACTTATAGCATGCGGAATTTCTTTTGTAGCAGAAAAGACACTGAAAAATTATTTATGGCAAAAATAGAATTAATTTCCATTTGGGTCATCAACCTTTTTACGCACAGCCACATTCATCATTTTTTATTTTTTTTTAACTTTTGACATCCTTAATTTATTTACGTCCTGCCATTTTCATCATTCTGTTACAAAAAAACTTAAAAATCGTCAAATATTGGGATTTAGCTTTAACGACAGACTATTTGTGTCTATCTCCAAAGGGCAAATTGGGAATAAAAAATATACCCCTATTTTCCCTTCCTTTATTTAGTACTTCACAACAAATCTAACCCAAAAACCTAAAATTCCTCCAATTTCCTCCCAAATTGAGAGCATTGTATTCTTCCTATATCAGATTCATTTTTCTTCTTCTCAAAAGTTCCATTATCAGCTTTAATTGAAGCAGAAGGCTAATCGAAAATGAGAGTTGGGAATGGTAGAAGCTAAAAAAATAGCTCGAATGGGTTAGGATCTGAATTCAAAAAATTGAGTTTGAATTTGGTGTCATAAATGGTGATTTCACTCCTAGATGTAAACCCGATTAGGAGCTTAAATATATGTTCATTATACCCTAAATTTGAATAGTGATGTTTTATAAGTTTATAATTCAATGAAATTATAAACATGCAGGTTGTAGAAAAGGAGATTAACAAGTGTTCCATTTGCGGTAGAGTGAATAATCAAAAGTTGGCTAAAGAAAATGGCGTAATCGAAGGACTTCGAAGAAAGTTGGATAAAAAGAATGTCGAAGTACGCGAGCAAGATGCTTGTATCAAATTGTTGGTGATTATTGTAGTTTTCTTGTTGGCATGTTAGCTGCTAAGATAGTACATTTGTAGGTAGATTAGGTTGATATTTTGTGATTTTTGAGTACTTTGTGATAAATGGAGTAGACATGGTGTTTTTTGCTATTTAGTAATAATATTTTCAATTTAATTCCAGCGCCATTTTGTTTTCATAGTTCCTTAATTTTTGCAGTACTTTAAATTGTGCCAATATGAAGTACCCTAAATAGTATATGTAAAAGTACTCAAAAATGTTATAATTTGTTGCCAATTTAAAATGTGCAAAATATAATGTCGTTCAAACATTGTTTTAAACATCATCATAACAAAATGAAGGGAATTATAGCCCTAACAAAAAAGAGATTCTTAGTCTTAACTTAAACATCACACAAAATAGTGTATTAGTTGTTACAAATGATTTAAAACATATAAAATTCCAAATTAGTTATCTATTTTTAGTCCTAGGTTTGATTCAGTCATTCCATCCAGCTCCATTTCTCTTCAATCCCATCAACGGGGTTTGCCATTGGGTTTGGACAGGTTGCCTTGTTATGCCCAACTTGGCAACACGAACCACATCTTGTTGGTTTTATGATCTTGGAAGTTCCCTTTAAAATTGCCAACAAATCACATTTATCACTAGATAAAGTTAAATAAAATAATCAAGGTAAATAAACTAATCAAGATAAGTATTGATTTTACCTCATGTGGTTGGGATGTAGATGCTGGGATTTGGATGTTTTGAGGAGTTTCATTAGATGGTCGACTAAAGACATACCAATGTCTTGTGTTTAAGGCATATTTGGGGATTGATAATGTTCAACATCAGGAGTTGCACTGCTTGATTCTTCTTGCACTGAAGTCTTAGGAAAAATTGGACAAACCCTTGCATTGTGGCCCAACCCCTTGCACTTTCCACACTTATTGAAAGTTTGATGGTAATGATCATCTCCTGCTTCAAGGTCTTCAGCCCTACTTGGGCATTTTCTAGTGTTGTGTTCTGGTTGTCCACAACTATTACATTTACTCACCCATAGTGCACTATGTTATACCTTCTGTTTTTTAGGCAATTGTGCTCCACTTGAACCAATTTGATCACTTTCTTTCTCACCAACCTTTAATGATTCCTTCATTTTCTTTTGAGGCCTTCCAAAAAGTCTAAATTTGTAAGGTGCAAAAACAGGGATTTTGTCACTTCTTGACCAATTATTTGGCCCATTAGCTGGATTAATGATGGGCTAATATGCTCTCCTATAAGCATCAATGAAGTAAACAGGATCAACAAAGTCTTCTGAGACTGTGGGGGCATTGAGGACTTTACTTTTTTGGGAAACACCATCACATCTCCTTTTGGCTTTATGCTTATGGGCATTTTTTTAATCTAGTGCTCTTTTTTGGAGATGGTCCATAAATAACTTCTTTTTCATTCACAGGACTTTCAGAATATGTTGGTAGATACTTTATAAAATGCATCTCAAGTCCATCTTCATCATGATTCAAAAACAATTTTAACATCCTCTTTTCCAGTGCATGAAAACACATTGACTCTATATCATCATCTGTCTCAAGAAACTTCCAAACTGTAGCCCTTTCTACCCATGGCCATTTCCACCAAAAGCCAACATATTCAGTATACCCATAGCCTATAGACCAATTTGTCTAGGACCACTATTGACATTTCTTCACTAGTGCAATAGCCAAACACATCTGTACACCCCCCTCATAGAACTTGTTATTTTGTGTCTCGGCAAATTTGCCTCGGTGTCTGACAATTAGGGTGAAAAATGGAGAATTATTTGTCTCAGAAACTGCAATTTCACATTAAGTTTGACATAGTCAATACACATTACTTGGACAGTTTATCATAATAGACAAATAATAGCTACATTATGACCATTATATTTAATAACCAGATATTGCCAAAAGGGGGTGGGGCACAAACATTAAATATTCAAACAAAGAAGCAGTATCTACATATAATATTCACAAAAAGACACATAAAGAGGGGACCAGCCAATTTATACCAACAAATTCAAATCTACCCTAACCTAAACATAAATCTATAGCATAACAAACATTAACTAACCAAATATTGGAACTTTACATAGTATATTTCAGTAAAATCAAACTATTTCGAAAATTTAAAAAAAAATATTTGTAATTCGGTTTATTCAACTTACGGTATTTCGGTGGCTTATCATTTGGCTGTCTTTGGATTATCATCTTCGAAAATATCTTACTGGTATCTTCGATTGTGTTCAAACAAGGGTTAATTTCTGGTTTGGGAAAGCAAATTGAAGTAAACCCTAGCTTGGAACCCGCTAAAATCGATTTGGTTTTTTTTTATAATGTTCTAATTGGGGTTAACTTACGAGTTATGTGAAAGGGAAAATGGGGTATATGTTAAATTCCTAAATTAACCTTTGGAGACAATTACAAATATGCCACTGTTAAAGCCACGTCACAACATTTGACGATTTTAAGTTTTTTGTAACAGAAGGATGAAAATGGCAAAACATAAATAAATTGAGGATGTCAAAAGTTAAAAAAATAAAAAATAATGAATGTGGCTGCGCATAAAAAGGTCGATGACCCAAACTACAATTAATTCGGCAAAAATAGCACACAAAATAATTTTTGTGTTAAAAATAGTTATTTGCTCAAAACTTAACTCAATTTGAATGGAGAGCTCAGATATTAGGAAAGAGGGTTGTCAAAATTTTTTTAATCATTATCAAAGAAGATGAAAGAACGGTTGAACCTAACACTTATCATTCAGAGTTATTAAAAGTGAAACTAATTGAAAAAAGTTTTCACTTACTTTTACAACTTGTATCAATTAAGTCGGAAAAATAGCCGATTTGGTCCTTTTCGATATTCCACATTTTCGAATAAAGACGGTTCATTTTATTTTAACTTTTAAAATCCAATATGTTTTTTCGACCTGCCGATAAAGGACTTCTGTCACGTTTTCTATCAATTCTCCGTTAACACAGGCATGTGCCTCACATGTGATGTACTTTTTAAGGGTTTTTCGGACATTTCAACATATTTCCAACAAAAAAAAATTGAGTATTCAATTGTTAAATCAAATAACTACATATACCCAATTTAAATTAACCAAAAAATAAATTCTAAACACATCTTCTTCCCTCTATCTTCATCCACCATTCACCTCTAACAATCACCACCACCTGCAACACCCGCCACCACCGCCACCACCTAGTTGTTTCCTTTTGGGGTACTTAAGACATCATCAGGTATTTTTCCAACAAACTGACTACGGGCAAGAACAAAAGATATAAGGCAAGTTAAAAATGTACACTTTGCCCCAATTATGCAAGTTATCCTCCTATCTAATTGCATATTTCACAACTTCCACAAGAAACCAAAGAATCATTCCAAACAGTATGCAAATAAAAAGAAAACTAAAATAGAAAGTCGCAATTTTTATGGACATAATCACAGAATAAGATGAAGACAATATCCATAACAACATAAATTCATCTTCTTTCCCTCCACCATCACCTCTTCATCTTCTTCCCCTCCCATCGCCCGTTCCGTCAATTTACAATAATCATGAATTTCAAGCTCAACAATTATCAAAACCCATTTCGAGTTCTATGGAATTTTTCAAGAATCAAACAATTAAATTATCAATTATCAAAACCAATTTCAAGCTCAACAATTATCAAAACCCATTTCGATTTCTATGAAATTTTCCAAGTAAACTCATTTGAACCCTAAATCTGTAGAACAAGTAAATTTTAAAAAAGACAATTTTAAAATCTAAATTTAGCAAATGGCCATGGTGACTGGTCCTTAGCAAATCAAATTTTGTTACAGAGAACATCTTGAATGATTTTTTAAAAGCGAACAAAAAATTAAAGATTCTGATAATACATTTTTACTTTTAGATTCTGTAAAATTAGACCCATATATTTGGCTTCCTTTAAACCCAAATCAGTAAACACTATAATTTCTTATCAGTTTAATTTTCTCCAATGGAGATGGCAGAGAGTAAGGAAATCGATGGCAGAGGAAGCGGAGGGAGAGTCCGAGAAGCGACGAGAATGAGAAGTTGCCTCCATTGGAGAAGAAACCCTAGATGATGATGATGAAGAAGTAGTGGAGCTGGTTCGAAATGGTTTAAAATTGAAAAAGTAAGGCGGTTCTGGTCCGAAAATTTTCTTTTGGGTCCGAAAATTTGCAGGTGGTGGTGAAGAGGGTAGATGATGAAGATGGGTTTATAATTTTTTTTGTTATTTTAAATTGAGTATTCTTAGTTGTTTTGTTTAACAATTGAGTACCAAAGCTTTTATTGTGGGAAATAGATTGAAATTTCTGAAATGCCCTTAAAAAGTACCTCACATGTGAGGCACATGCCTGTGTTAACGGAGAATTGACAGAAAACGTGACAGAAGTCCTTTATCGGCAGGTCGAAAAAACATATTGGATTTTAAAAGTTAAAATAAAACGAACTGTCTTTATTCAAAAATGTGGAATATCGAAAAGGACCAAATAGGCTATTTTGCCCAATTAAGTCCAATTTTTAATGAACTCATATATGTTTGATAACCACTTTTTACGTCAAGAAGGCCGCAACTCAGTGGAGCTCACCTTTATCCACGACCGAGAGGTCGCGATGTCGACACCGGAGTATGTCCCAAAAAACAAACCCCCTAACAGCCGAAAAAAACTAACTAACCACTTTTTACTATCAAAGATTCATCTTCTTTTGATTAAGAAAAAAAGATTTTTAAAAAGGATTAAAACTAATAAAAAGAAAAAGAACTTGAGAATAGTTGTTGACACAGTAAAAGGCAAGGAAGATGAGTGCTTGTTTGAGTACAAAATATCTTTGCTATGGAATGTTATTAAGAAAATAGATAAATATATTTTTTTATGAATAATATTTCAATTACCAATAATTAAAGAAGGATTGATATCAAAACTTGGCATTACTCACATGGAACTTGTATTGTGATATGATCCTATACTATTACAAATAAATCCACTGGGCAAAGGAAAAAATTGGGAGGAATATAACTTACAAAGTTATTACACTTCGCCCACTTAGCTAGATCGTGAGCCGAAGAAAATAGATAAATAGCTTGCTCATATATGTTAATCATATGTTGTATTAAAGTTTGTAAGGAGAGTGTGTTTGTAAATAAAACCGCGTGACTAGTTTTTCGAATTACGATAAGTTTTTTAAAGAAAAAGTACACGATACAATTTAGTTGGGCAAGTAAAGCATGTTAATTAAAATGTAGAAAGCTTAAATTGTTGGGCAAGTAAAGCATGTTAATTAAAATGTAGAAAGCTTATTTAGCCAATGGTTAGGAGTGTTCACTATTCGGTTAAACTGAAATACCGAATCGAATCAAACCGAAATTTAATATATGGTTCGGTTTATTTGGTATTTTAGTTTATTCGGTTCGATTTTGAAAAAGGTCAAAATAATTCGATTTGGTATTTTAGTTTATTCGGTTCGATTTTGAAAAAAGTCAAAATAATTCGATTTGGTATTTGGTTTTCAATTTTTAGAAATCGAATTACCGAAATACCGAATAGACAGATTTTTATATTATTATTCAAAACAAAATTGTATTATACTTATAAGTATTATTAATATTACTTAGAGTAGTCTTCAATCCATATGTTTCAATAATATTCTGGGAGCAGTCACTTTGTGCATTTATTGCCAAATGTTACCGCTCATACTCATACCTCGAATTATTGGGGACTTAATGAGTTATGTTATTGTAGAGTTGTATTTTTATTTTTATTTTAATTGTACATTATAATTTTATCTTTTGTCTAATTTTTATTAAGTTGAGCTACACAAGAAAAAATGAAATTTCGGTACAAACTGAACCATACCAAAATGTTAGCCCGAAGGGCAAAATATCCTATGTTGTTTTGATGATAACAAGCCATTGATAGTTCTAATGTTTGTGTGAGCATGTTCTTCTTAATAGGATCCTTAGCACTCACATCAACATTGATGAAAATGGTAAGTTAGCTTCTTGTGTAAACTAAGGTATGTAGAATACACACAAGAAAGCTACAAAATGGAAGGAAGGAGGAAAGGAGGTTGGTTGGGAAATAGGGCTCTTCTAAGAGTCCCTAGATTATATGGCAAAAAGAAGTTATCATGACTAAGTGCTTTTGTCTTCATTGGTTTTATCTTTTAAAGCACTAGTCATTGCTCTTAATTGATCTTTAACTTTTTGCCATGCTTCCTTGTACTTAAAATTGTCCATATCCTATCTAATTACATCAAAGTTTGTCATAATCAAAAAGGGGGAGATTGTTAGCCCTAAGGGCGAACGAACTCGGTTTTTGATAATGGACAAACACTTGATGTTGTGTCTAATGTTTTATATCTTTGTGATAGAATATCGGAACTTATAATGGAAGCTCTAAGTACTTCAATCAAGCCATTGGTATCAAGATTCAAAGTTATGCAAGGCTCATTTATCAAGATTGAAGACTTAGGTTTGGTTAGTTTAGCTTTGCCGTCATAAGTCGTTATCTTATAAAGCTCTAACCAAAGCTCTCATGAACATAAGCTCTACACTCTAGTCTTGCACATCATAAACACGTTTTCAAAAGGCTAAGTTTCAAAACGTTCTTTACATGAGTTCGTATTTCAAAAGCCTTTGATTTCAAAGTATAAGTCCTTTAAAATGGTTTTCCAAATGTTCTTAGTTGTTACCTTTTGGGAAAACCTTTTAGACTTAAATAGATTTCAATACAAGGGTCAAATCAACATCTCTCAATGTTCAGAAGGTCGGATCATCCGAGCTTACCTCGGATCAACCGAAGAGAAACTGAGTGTTAAACTGAGTAAGGTCGGATCATAGGTTCGGTCGACCTAAGTAAGGTCGGATCAACCTAACAGCACTATTACTAGCCGTTATTTGACCGTTGCAGAGTCGTTTTTCAGCCTATTTTGAAATGTATATATACTTCAAAGCTAGAGAATGACTCTAAGACTTGCACATACAATTTACATTGATTTCTTATCTAGTCTAAACACTCTCAAAGCAAAAAGCACTTCATCTCTATGATCTAAATCATTCAAGAGTGTTCTTTCAAAAGCAAGACAAAGAGTGGACTTCATATGTTCTAAGAGCTTAATCTTCTTGTACTTCAAAGGTATATCTTTCTCACTTATAAGAGTGATTAACCTTTCTCTTTATCCATCTTAATTCCCTTTCTTAGTGATAGGGTAATTCTTGTAAAAGTCATACTTAGTGTGGGCAAGCTCTTAGTGAGTTTTTGTATTGTGGTTGTGTTTGTAAAACTCTTAGTGAGTTAGCCACAAGTGTAAAAAGTCTTCTTAGTGAAGTTGTTGAAATCCTTGGGTGCGGCTCAAGGTAGTGGATGTAGATTCTAAGTGAATTGAACCACTCTAAATCCTTTGTCTTGTTGTTGGGTTTAGTTTTGCATTTGCTCATCTTGCACAAACTTATACTAGCATTGCTTTGATTCGAAAAAGTTCCCAAGTTCGACTAAAACCCAATTCGTCCCCAATTCATGATACTTTGAGAAAGGAATAGTGAATTAATAGCTTCAATTTTAGGGTCAACCCAGAAACAAGTGGAGAAAGATGATTCATAGGGGTCCGAATGATGAAATCCCCAAATACCGTAAGTTTATTTTAATTGTGCTGTAAAGTTTGATATTTGTGATTTTTATTGATATTTCTGTAAAGTTTTTGAGGTTTTTGATGGAATAATTGTGTTGGTCCCCCTTTTACCCTATGTTTTTGTCACTTTATGAAATATAAAAGTTTATTGTTGCTGGTTCCCCCTGTTTTTTGCAGAATAATAGTATCAATTAGTTGTTTTTAATTGCAGTCACTAACCCCAAGGATAAGACAAAAAATTTCACCATTATAGTGAGACACGGTGGTCACTTTGTTGAAACTGTTAACAATAAGTTTTATGAGGGAAGATGCACGGATATCTTTGACTACTGCACAGAGGATGAGATGTCTATTGTAGAGTTAGACAAGATGGTATATATGTTGGGATACAATGAATATGCTGGGTTTTGGTGAAAGTGGCCATGGGTTAGTGGGGTAACTGTTTGGAAAGTTATGAGTTGTGATGAAGATGCCTTAGATTTGTGTGATGTTGCTATAGAAAAAAGGAAGATTAAGATGTTTTTGCAACATGATGAGGAAGGAAGTGAGGTGTATTTCATAAAGTATCTACCAAAGGAAGATAATGATGGTGAAAAAAGATGAAGTTGGTGGGATGTTTGATGATAAGGTTGGTCATGAATGTGGGGAAAATGTGGCTCGAGGGTTCAAATTTGGATCTCCCAGTTGCTACTAAAGGACCAAGACTTAAGAATACTGCAGTCAAACCTAAAAATAAGAGCAAAAAGAATTCTGGTCAGAAAAAAAAAGTGATATGGGACCCAAGGAATCCATGACCGAATTATCTATACAAGGTTCGTAACTAGACGGTGAGGGCATAGTTGGTATGAGATTTGACTCCGGAAAATATGATTCCGGAAAAATTGTGCCTGTGGCGAAAATTCTGTTGTCGGGATTACAAAACTATCTATATGTCTCTGCAGAGGTTCTAACAAAGCACCTACATGAATCTCTTGTAGTTTGAAATCCGTTTGGATTCCCCACAAATTCTCTAGATTTTCTTCGTCGTTAAGATGTACAACATCGTACATCACCATGTTGTACGTCGGCATGAAGAATGGACAAATCATTATTAACCGTCCTTTGCGCCGACATATTATGTGGCAAAGTTACCGGAATGAAAGTTTTTGTATAACTTCCACACTTCTTTCGCTTGGCTCTGCAAAACGGGGAAAACCACCATTTTCGTACACTACATTGTGGTCGAAATGTAAATACAATCTCATCGGACATTCAAGTGCCATTTTTTTTACACAAAATATATGAACTTGAGGAATAACTTATTATAGTGTGCTGTAATTACATGCAACTTACCGCAACGTATTCCTCCCACTGGCTTCAGCACCATCCAAATCAACAATTTTGGATCTATCGTCGTACTTGAAACATGGTTTGCGATTAAGTGTTTCAAAATCCCAAAACCGCCTGCGCAGTTTTCTACACCTCCATCGATCATTTCTATTGTGAATTGTCCACCGGTGACGGAGTTCATTCCGTAGACAATTTCGTTGTACGAATCGGACCAACGTTTTTCACCATTGTAACCCAGTGTACTAAAATCATCACAAATTTCTATTAACACTTGCTCGTATTCTGCAGGCTTAGTCTCGGGTAAAATCAACATCCCTGAATTTGTTACGCATTTCTTTTTGAATAAATTCTGGAAAGTTTGCCATTTTGGAAGATGATTTTTTAAGAGGAGAAATAAATTTTAAAAAAAAGGAATTGCGAAGAGCATAAGGAAATTTTAGGTTTGAGAGTTAAGAATGTTGTAGATTGTGGAGAGGTTGAGAAGTTATTTATAAGTGTAATTGCAAATTCAAAAATAAAAATTTTGAATTTTTGAATGGACAAGTCTCTAAAAATCGGTCAGAAATGTGAACGAAAATACCAAAACCGTTCAGATATTTACGTTCAATAATGCATGGTCAAAAAAGCAAAAGTGAGAAAAGACTAGACACTGCAAAAATGCTGTAATTTGAGGACGAAAGTGGCAATTCCGTCCTCAGGTCACAGATTAATTAGGGTTTGTAGGGTTTTTAATCTGCCAGTTGAGAACGGAAGTGGGGTGCAAGATGGAAGTCACGTCATCGACTTCCGTCTTGGAACCACTTCCGTTCTGGCCAGAAATGTTTCTCCCAACTTTTTATCTGTCATTTTATGATCATTCTGCTAAACCTATATTAGTCTAATGCAATTCTCCTAAAAAAGAACACATAGTTTCAACTTTATTAAATGAAACCAAAACAATAATTTAATTATGTCAGACGAACTAAATACGCATGTGCTTAAGAACGTACACGTACCAGACACATAAATATTCAGCCGGAAATTTTTTCATAAGAAAACCAAAACAAATTTAACACTAACGGAGTTTATATTAGTATACCTTTGGCTTTAATAAGGCCAAGAACATAAGGCTCGAATTGGAGGGCAACCAGGGCTCTCCAGTGTAGTTGTACGCGGCATTTTACCGTCTCTTCTTTGTTTTCCTCTGTTCAATAAACTTGAAATCCAAAACGGGTCAGAAATTCACTCAATCAATCAATCAATTTATCATGTTTAGGGGTATTCAATTAGAATTTTAAAAAAATAATTTATGAATAAATAAATTCAATGGATTTTAAAAGACAATTTAAGAATGTAATGACTTTTAAGGTTTTTTATACTCATGATTTTTATATTCGGATTTTAAAGATTTATATTATAAGAATTTATAAGATTTGAAAGAAGCAGAATGACTTTTTATTTGAACGATGCTAACCAATCAACTTAGTTGGATGATGAGAAATGACTAGTTCAATGATGCACGAATTCTTTAGGAATAACCTTTACAACCCAAGCTTTCCAAATGATGATGAAATTTATCCTTCCCAAAAAGTTTTATGATAGGTATAAGGTTACTAGGTTGCGGACTCTTGGTTCAAATAATGGAATGAAGCCATAAATATAAAGACAATAAAAGTCAATTGTTTAAAGTTGTGGACACTTGCATCTAGGGGTGAGCAAATTCGATTTTTACCGAATTACCGATCGAATTCGAATTCAATAATCCAGTGTGAATTCGGTAATTCGGTTACATCTGATTCGATTTGGTCGAAAATGGAACGAAATCGTTTCGACTATAATTGAATTCGGCCTAACCGAATTCAAATACATTTTTTAATAAATTTTTTTATTTTATTATATAGTGAATATATAAAGTAAATAGACCCAATTCGGTCAATTCGAATTCGGTAATTCTGAATTCAAATCTAAATTGAGTCCTTTTTTAGGTTCTAAAAAATTGAAAAATCCGAATTCAAATGACCAAAATGGCGAATTCGAATTCGGTGCTCACCTTTACTTGCATCAACAATAACATAAACGGGATCAAATTGAATAGAACAATAAATAAAAGCAAATATTCAAGGTTACAAGAGTCAATGAAAAAGATAACAAAAAAACAAATCATGAAAATCCACTAAAAAATCTTATGTGTGTTAGGGTGAGATTTTTTAAAGGGTATTTATACTTTTCACTAAAAAAAAATCCCACAAATTCCTAATTTAAAAAAAAAATCCATCAAAATTTGCAAATTTTTTAATACCAAAAGACTTTTTGTTACTTGTTTAAAGTCTCTGATTGAATACCACTGAATTTGGACACCATCTTTAAAATATCCTAATTGTCTGAAATACCCTTAAAAAAATATCTCAAATGTGGAGCACGTGTCTGTGTTGACAGAAAAATGGATAGGACTCTAATGGCGGGTCGTAAAAACGTTTAGGACAATAAAGGGTAAAATTAAACGAAAGGGACTCAAAACTCAAAGTGAAAATACATTTAGGACAAAATCGACGTTTTTGTCTTAATTTTACTCCTAATTTAATTTTACCTCTTTTTCTCTCTATGATTCTCTCTACCATTCAATATAAATGTCGGATTAAAAAATCATAAAAAAAAACTATCATTAATGAGCCTTTTGTTTAGAAAATATACAGTTAATTTGAGACAAATTAAAAAGGAAATGTGAACATGTAATTTGCGAGGAAGGGAGTAGGAATTAATTTCCCAATCAACATAACATAAGACATCGACATTCACCCAATATTTGATTCTTTTGGTCATGTCAAACCTTCCAATCCAGCTACCATGCAGAACATCAAATGTTTCATACTTTGTAGATCATTTGGTGACTGTCGAATCAAGAATCAAACGGCTGAGATCATTTAGGTCTAAATATTTATTATGAAAAATGTTTAAAGTCAAATAATCTCATCCGTCAGATTGTTAATTCGACGATCACCAAATGCTCCGCATGAATGTTCTGCACTGCAGCCGGATTGCAAACCTTCAATCAAGAAAATGAAAATTGCACAAAGAAACCCAATTGCAAAAGACCGTTGAACTTTCTTTTTGTCATAAAACAAAATTTTCTTGAGAGTCTTTCTACATTTTTTTCTTCAAGTTGAATTTGTCAATCATTCTAGGACAATCATAGAATTTAGGACGTAACGACTTTATACACAGTCGTCTAATCACTTAGTTTCTATGACAATTATAGAAATTACACGTACAATTTAAAGATGGAAAGACTGCAACCAAGTATGAAGAAATTAGTAATAGGAAAAAATTATTCCCACCATTCCTAAATATAAGAAAAGTAAGGAAGCAAAATTTAAAATGTTTTTGTAATTAAAATATCAATTTTATTTTCTTAAATATAACTTGTATACCACTAATTATATATAAGAGAATAATATTGATATTTTAATTACAATTTTTTTTTAATATTTGCAATGTTGCAGAAGTCGCTAATCGGTCGCCAGACTGGTGACTATAGCGAGTAGTCGGCATAGTCGGCGACTAGTCGACTTACCTAGATTACAAGTTATTTTTTAAAATTCTCTTATCCTATATATTATACTAGTCAAACAAAATTCAATAAAAAATTAACAATCAAATACTAGTCAAATCAAAGTACACAAAGTCTATTCATAATAATTAAATTCATTACCATAATAAGTACTCCCTCCATTTCTAAATATAAGACTCTTTAGACAATTTGAGAAAATTAAGGAAGTTGTCATTTCCACTTAAACTTCCAATATTACCCCCACCCTCCCTCTCTCTCACACTTCTATGTCATAAAGAAAGAAAAATGTTGAGGGTATAATTGAAATAAATTGTTGACAACTAATAAAAGAACCTTAAACGAAAATTAATTTGGATACCTAGATATCTCCTAAACGACAATTAATAGGGAATGGAGGGAGTAATAACAAGTTCAAATACTAAAATAATCGATTTGACCGATTTGTTTTACCGACTTTGACCGATTAAGTTGGTCAACCGATTTTTTACTCCGACTAGTCACTTATGTGCCGACTAAGCCGATTTTTACAACACTTAATATTTGCTTATTTAATTAGAAATCTTATATTTAGGAATGGAGGTAGTACTTGACATGGTGGAGAAATTCTGCAAAAGAAGTAACATATTACCAATGTTGATCAGAACCAATTTCTTCCTTATCTTATTCTCTCTCCTCAAACTTTCAGCTTCACAAACATGGATACAATCTGGTTATTGTTATTCCGGTAGTTATTATCCAGTTCCAGATATCAATTCAGCACTTTTCACTCACCTTATTTGTGCTTTTTCGTATATAAATTCGTCGAATTATGCAATCTCTTCAAATGATGAACCATACGTTTCCACCTTCTCCGAAGTTGTTAAACGGAGAAATCCATCTGTTGCAACACTTCTTTCAATCTATGGTGGAGTAGAAAACGCGTCCAGTTTCTTTGCAATGGCCAGTCAGTCATCTCGAAGGAGAACGTTTACTGAATCATCAATCAAATTAGCGCGCATGTATGGATTTCAAGGCCTTGATCTCTGTGGAGTGAATCCAAATACGCCTGCCAATATGATTAATATGGGAACTTTTCTTGATGAATGGCGAGAAGCTGTGAATTCCGAGTGTAAGAGCTCGAAAAAACCATGTCTGATCTTGACTATGGCAGGTTATTATTCACCTATGATCGATTCAATGATTTACCCTGTGGAAGCAGTCAAAAGAAACTTAGATTGGGTAAATCTGAAATCATATGACTATCATTTACCTTCAAAAGATAAGTATACAGGAGCACATGCAGCTTTATATGATCCACTAAGCAAATTAAATACTGATTATGGTGTAAAGGAATGGATAAGAAAAGGATTATCTGCTAATAAACTTGTTCTCGGTTTAGCTTACCACGGATATGCCTGGACGCTCCTGGATGCGAAAGATAATTCGATAGGTTCCCCTGCAAAAGGTCTTGCGATAACTGTAGATGGATCGATGAGTTACATAAATATCAAGAAGTACATAAATAGTTATGGAGTTAAATCAGTGTTCAATTCTACTTATGTCGTGAATTATTGCACCATTGGATCGGTTTGGATCGGTTTTGATGATGTAGAAGCTGTCAGGGCTAAGGTTTCTTATGCTAAGGGAAAAGGTCTTCTTGGTTACAACATATTTCAAGTTCCTAATGATGACATGAACTG
Source organism: Vinca minor (assembly GCA_026122235.1). Lineage (NCBI taxonomy): Eukaryota > Viridiplantae > Streptophyta > Magnoliopsida > Gentianales > Apocynaceae > Vinca > Vinca minor. The sequence goes on along the minus strand of JAOCZM010000201.1, from coordinate 7,956,899 downwards.
GATGCTATCAATAGCAGGTTAGGAATGTCAATCAGCTCAATCTTTGATGTATTAACAGTAATCTTTTAGTTCTAATAAGCTCAATCTTTTAGTAAAAAAAAGGTAGTTTTTGAATACAATGATTAATATAGGGTACGGATGGGAGTACTTCAATTAATAAAATAGATTAAATTCACAGCTCAAGAAGAAGAAGAAGAAGAAGAAAAAGGGGATCAACATAAAAAGAAGCTTTTATTGGTGATACTAATTCCTGCAATTGCTTTAGTCATTCTTCTTTTCACAACAATATATTGCTGGGGAAGGAAAATCATCAAATTGAAAGGTAGCTCTATCTCTTACTAGGGAATAATTTTATTTTAACTTGAGCTTCCTTGAATGCAACAAAAGTAAAAAAGTATTTTTTAGTTTTTTCAGTTCCAAAGATCAAGGCTTCAACCAAGAACTGGGAATCTGCTAATCTGCAAGTTTTTAGCTTTGCTTCTCTGGAAGCAGCGACAGAAAATTTCTCAGAGGTAAAGAAGGTCGGCGAAGGTGGTTTTGGTCCCGTTTATAAGGTAATATTAGGTAACATTTCTTCTTCATTCAATGGAATAACATAAACATGAAAAATTATATTCAAGAATTAGTGGAATAAGGAATTGAAACAAACTAAAGTCATAAAGTTCTCTTTTTTACTAAAACAAGGATCAGAAACTAACACAGGCAAATATAATACTACATATAAGTCGTTTAGGACATGTAGCGAAAATTAAGAAAGGAAAAAACAACATATTTACTTTTAAATTGTCAAACCAAAAACCAATAGAATATAAACCAATTAGCAAAGTTCGAAATCGTAGTGTATAAAGAAAGAGTAGTAAGAAGGCAAATCCTCAGTTGAACACTATGCCAAGCATGATAATTTTTCAGATCAAAGAAAAGTTTTTTCGTACCAATAAAAAAAAGTCAGTATATTAATTAGAAATAAATAAATTATTAAATACATTTCGGTTTGGTTCGGTTTAAAATTTTGAAACTTAAACCTAAACCAAAAAAATATATTCGGTCTTATATTACCCATATTAACCAATCACAGAATTTAAGTTTGGTTCGATTTGATTTTCGGTTATAACCGAATAATGAACACCCCTAATGGCCGGAGCATCAGATTCCTATATGCTAAGGAACTGTCACTAGGAAAGCATAGCTCCTTCCAAATGTTGTCCAGAACATTTTTGTTAAATTTATGAGAATGAATGCTTTGCACTGAATCACTTCAAATCTCTCTAGTTTTCTAGGAGTACCAGCACTACATTTTAACTGATGTTTCTATAATTGTTAAGCACTTTAAAATAATTTCATGTCTTTCATCTTCTTTTATAAAGCATAATACAAAATGCTTAAAAATATCGATATTCTATTCACTACGACTAGTGCACGGATCTCAATTTTGGCAGGGCAAATTCATGGATGGGCAGGAAATAGCTGTAAAAAGATTGGCAGAAAGTTCTAAACAAGGATCAGAAGAGTTTAAAAATGAGCTTGCATTATGTGCAAAGTTGCAACATGTCAACCTAATAAGGTTGCTGGGGTTTTGCAGTGAAAGGGATGAAAAGATGCTAATTTACGAGTACATGCCGAACAAGAGCTTGGATTCTTACCTTCACGGTCTGCTTTATCCTACATTGTTTATCCTTGATCAAGTCAATGCTAAGAATAGCTTTGAACTTAAATATTTAACTCTAAAACAAGTATTTGAAGATTTTGTTCGATGCAGATCCAATTAAGCGGCAGTCTTTGGATTGGGAAAAGCGCGTTTGTATTATAGAAGGGGTAACACAAGGTCTTCTCTATCTCCAAGAGTATTCTGCATATACAGTAATCCACAGAGACCTAAAAGCTAGCAACATTTTACTAGATGATGAGATGAAGCCTAAAATATCAGATTTCGGTATAGCTAGAATTTTCAAAAAGGATGAGCATGAAGCCAACACCAGCCGGATCATTGGAACTTAGTAAGTCGATCATAAACTTCAACTCTTTTACAGTTTCCTTATCAAATTCTCACATTTCTTTTAAAATTTCCCCTTTTTTTCTTTTGGTGATTCAGTGGATATGTTCCCCCTGAGTATGTCAAACGAGGCATGTACTCTAGGAAGTATGATGTTTATAGCTTTGGAGTTTTGCTCTTGCAAATTGTAAGCAACAAGAGGAATTCGCGTCTATATGGCGTTCATAATAATCTAAACCTTCTCGGATATGTAAGTAGCAACAACAAACTGTCTCATTATAAATATGATTCAACTTTATATTTGAAAGGAATAAAAACAAAGAATATTTTCAGGCGTACCAATTGTGGAAAGAGGGTAAGGCTTCAGAGTTCATGGATCCATCACTTGACGATGCTTCCTCATCATGCAAACTTATGAGATGTCTGCAAGTGGCTCTGCTATGTGTCCAAGAAAAATGGCAAGAAAGGCCATCCATGCTGGAAATCAATTCCATGCTGAAGAATGAATACGCGACGTTGCCAGCTCCTAACATTCCTGCCTTTTCAACAACTAAAAATGAAGATTCAGAGAAGGAACTTGGATCAGTTCAAAAAATATTCTCAGCTAATCTTCAAACAATTTCCCAACTATTACCGCGATAATGCTAATTTTTCTTCTTCTAAACCATGACCTGACACAAAGGTACACAATCCATTCCAACTAATTAGTTGTTGGAGAAATTGCTTTTCTCAAAGAATTAATGTGTAATTAATGTGTCGTGAGGACATATTTGAGCTAATATATTTATGTATTACACCGCTCGGTTTTGAATGTTATTGAGTTTATCACGAAGTGGGTTGCGCAAGCTTCGCGATGATATATAACATGTGAGAAAACCAATTATTGGTGTGAATGATAAATTGGTATAAAGTGGGGTTAATGCAATGTGGTAAATGGGTTTTAAGTTTCACATCCCACATGGGAAACCCATGAAAGAGAAAAACACTTTATATGTTAAAGTGGTTTATTTGGGTTTAAATTGTATTACCACTATTATGCCTAAAGTGATAATCTCGTGTGCGCCCGCGCAGGGGGGGTGCAAACTGAAGGTTTGTTGATGCCAAAATAGCTTGAACTTGTGTGCAGGCACGAATGCCGGACTAAAAACTCGCGGGCCTGATCAACCACGTTTTTTGCCTCTGGTTTGAATTTTGGTCTTCGAAATTTATTCTGAATAGCAGTTGACTGTAACAGTCAGGAGTTATGGCAGTATTATGGTGGTAGACAGAAACGGCTAAGGATTACGACAGGAGACTGAAACTGCTAGGGGATTAAGGCTATATTAATCCTCAGCTGTTACAGCTTGGGATTATCTGAGCTTATAAAAAGGCAGCTCTGCCTGCAAATGAAATGAGAAAAAAAAACCAATACAATTTCCCCTCTCCCTCTGCATAAATTTTTCCCTGCATTCAGCATAACATTCTGAGAGTTCTTCTGTTAAAACATCGATTCGAAGGTTCTGCATCTCTTGCTTCAGAGAAATAGAAGGATTGGACGTTGTACCTTGGGAGTTCAGTGTTCGTGGGTGCCTGAAGCTTACAAAAGGCAGGACATATTGAACTTAAAGGGAAGCGGAAAGACTGCTGTCTCGTCCAGGAATAAATACAAACCGGTTAAGGTTACACTATTGTTTTTACTGTTCTTATTTTATTTTTTTCTGTCCAGAAATTCTCTGTTCAGAATTAAGATTTTACTGTCGAGAATTATTTTTTCAGTGCAAAAATTATTTTTCCAGTCCAGAAAAATATATTTCCAGTGCAGATTTTACCGTCCAGATTTAATTTTATCAGTGCAGATTTTTTCTGTCCAGAAAGTTTTAAACCAGTGCAGTTTAATTCTATAATATTTCAGTATTACAGATTCAGAAATTTCTAACATTAGTTTGGTAAAGAGCTTAAGAACTGCAGAGCCTAATATTCACTTGGTCCCTATATTTTACTTGGTCATCTCTAGATTCTTCTAATTTTTGAGAAGATTGATTCTCTTCTTGTACCCTATTTTCCGAATTGATACAACTGAAAGATTGAATCACTTCGCATACCTTAATTTTAGAGTTGATAATGGGATTTAGAGATTTTGAACGGAACAGTTGAGACAGAGAATAGTTCCTATATGGTTAATGTTCATTGCAGAATTGGCAACATCACTGCATGATGAAGAAAAGAATAATTTTGTAATTTGATGGTTAATTCTTAAAGTCTTTTTTTTTATATATATATATCAGCCTTAAGTCGCATACTCATCCTCTCCAAATATGGAATATCTATGTTTTGACGTCACATAAAGAAATGACAAAGACAAGATAACATTCTTAGAATCAACCATGAAGGTCAGACAGAGACGAATTCCTATAATTCGTGAAAAGACGGATTCTGGTAATCCGATTTCATAACCCAATTTTTTTTTAAAAAAAAATCAAAATTTTGTAAAAGTCTCATTTTAGATGTCTTTTTTTGGATTTGTTCGCGTATTTTTTTTATTGTTATGTCTTGATAGGTTTTTAAAGGTTATGTTTTTTAAGTATTCTTAAGGTTTCTTAGGCTTAGTTCTGGCTAGTTTAAAGAAGATAAAAAAAACACATTTAAAAAATATAAAACACATACACAGGAAAACTTTTCGAGACGAAATTATACAATTTATTAGTGTGCTTGAAATAATACATCAAATTGATTGGACCAATACAGATAAAGAAGTCATTGGGGGCTACTTTCAAGGGGGACATTGAATTATGTTGATAGGAGTTGTGGCCAAACTCGTGGCAGTGCCCACATTTTGTTTTGGCCTTTTTAAAAATTGTTCTTCGTGTTCATTTTCATTTTGAATCTAGTTTGATTTCTGCTTGGTTTTGGACCTTTCATATGTGATGGGTAGTGAAACAACTCAAATTGTACAAGTCTCCAATGACTCTCATCCAGTATCGAAAGAAGGATAGGCTCGTATATCTTCTGTAGTTCTCCAGTGACTACACCAACGAAATATACCTCATTGTATCCTCACGTATGGATTTTCCAACATCAATGACGGGTGAGTAAAGTATAGAGTAATTTGACCATTGATCACATGAACAAATGTACTCGGCCAGCACCACTTTGGTGAAGTCATATTGTATATGATGTGTACTTTAGCTTGCGGGGTAACAATGAATTATCGGGCTTTAAGTTCATAGGCTCTCAACTGATCCCAAACAATTTTTTCGGAATGGAACCAGATTGTTCATTGAATATTCCCTACGAATATGAAAATAATGCATAAGTTTATAAAATAATATTTCAACCAGTGCTTTGAGTGACAAGGTTCTTGGTTTTTTCAGAATGTTGTTAAGTGATTCTGACAAGTTGGTATTCATACACTCGTAGCGTTTCCCCATCATAAGCAATATCCAAAGCTCCGTGTTGTATTGGCACAACTAATTATATGTATTAATGTCCTTGTGTTTGTTGATGTCCAATAACAAATCATCAACCGTAGAAAATCTTTAAGCTCCTTATTCTTGAATGGACTGAAAATTTGAGCGAAAATATCGAAGACAGTACCTGTGAACCGCTAAAAAATGGTTGCCATCCGTCCACATTTTGCGCCGCATTGAGAATGCCCTTTGACTTTGTGATTGGCTTCTTGCACCATTGCTCTATTTATTGACAGAATGGATGCATAACCCTTCTTCTTTCCTATTGACAAAGCTCTTATCCATGCAAAATAAGATGACCAGATTGAGTAAAGGATTAAGGCCTTCTTGCGTTTTTCCAAGACTTTTGTTCTCCTCCCATTACACTGTCGCTTTGGAATATATCATGGGTACTGATGGTTGATGACTAATTTTATTTATGTTTCTCAAGTTTTAGTTCGCTATGTTAATATCTTTCTGTCTCTGAAATTTTATTGTCGAAAAGAAAATAGGTTTCAACCTTTTGATAATTGCAGTTACTGGCGGAGACATAGTGGGGCCTGGTGGGGCAAGTGTCCCACCAGTTTCAACCTGTTTGAAAATAGGTGATGCACGTATTTTTTTGGAATTGATGTTAAAGTTTGAATTTGTATTTAATCTACATCTCATGAAGAAGGTCTTAGGAATTTCAAATGAATTGTCTAAAGCATTACAAAGGAAAGATCAAGATATTGTCAATGCTATGAAATTAGTGAAGTACTGTAAATTGCATCTCCAAACATTGAGGAATGATGGCTGGGACTCTTTTATTGAGATTGTTTAGTCGTTTTGTGGATGTCAAGTATCAATGTTCCTGGCATGGAAGAAATATTTAGGCCTATAGATCGTTCAAGGTTTGAGAAAGTGACAAATTTACATCACTATCGTGCTGAAATGTTTTATGTTATCATTGATATGCAACTTCAAGAATTGAATAATCGTTTTTCGGAGGTGAATAATGACCTACTAATTTGTCTTGCGTGCTTGTGTCCAAATATATCATTTGATGATTTTGACAAGAACAAATTGATTCGACTATGTGGATACTATCCATTGGATTTTGATGCAGGACATATCTTAGCAATGGATGATCAACTTGATACATATATTATTGACATGCGTATGAGTGAAGAGTTTCAAGGATTTTACAGGGTCTTAGTGAACTTTCACAGAGGTTATTTGCAGAAAACAAGCATCAAGTTTATCGATTACTTTACAAGCTTTTGACATTGGTTTTAATTCTACCAGTGGCTACTGCTTCAGTTGAGAGAGTATTTTCTGCAATGACTTTTGTCGAGAATCGTCTACGCAATCGAATTGGAGATCAGTGGTTGAATGATAGTTTAATTGCATTTGTTGAGAAAGATGTGTTTGATACTATCGAAAATGATGTAATTATAGAATATTATCAAAGTATGAAAACGCGTAGGGAACAATTGTAATGAAATATTTTATATGCTCTTATGAATTTATTTTGTCAATGTTAATTGTGCCCCCCAACGATAAATTCCTAGCGCCGCCACTAACTGCAGTATTCTGATTACTTTGTTACTGTTTGATACTTTGTGAGTTGATTAGGGGTACTATCTATTCTGACCCTCCTAGCGGGGTAATAGATGAGACTATGTTCTGACCTTCCTATGGGGGAAACTAGGAACTTGTACTAACCCAATTCCTAGAGAGTATAAGTATGTGACTGATATATCAACTTATGTTTCTGTCTCTGATTCAGTAAACCTATTATCACCGGTCAAAATTCTGGTAAGTTTCTGAAAATACTTTTTGTCAAAAGAATTTTGTTTAAAATATATTTCTGTAAAATTCTTTCTGTTTTGCGATATATATATATATTTAACCAGATTTAACCAGATTTTCCCGGGAGGCGTTTCTATACTTACCGAGTTGTAACTCACTCCTTACGTGTTATTTTTTACAGAGGATCATTATGGAATTATGTTAGCCATTACGAGAAGGACTAAGAGTGGAACCGTTTTTTTAAAGTTATAAATTCTCATGTATTTATTTTTCGGAATAAAAGTTTAGACATTGCACATTTTTAGAATTAGTTTATGATTCTTTTTGTAATACATGTTTGAGGAATATTAATCGTTTTAGTTGTGGAGATATGCATCTATTTTGGAATAGATTAGATGAATATATGGACTTAGTATTCTTGGAGTTTACCTCGAGAGTACGGTCATGTCGGGTTTTCGAATACAGACATATACACCCGGGTTCGAGCCGTGACAAATCTGGCCATGTAAGAAAAATTAAAAATAGATGGAAATGCTGATTATTTTTTGAGATAATAATGTTACTTTTTTGGAAATTGGTATGTTTAGTCTTCCACAATTTACGTTTCGCCTGTAAATGCCCCCGTTACTTTTTAACCCATTTGGTCTTTTTTTTATTCGGGGAGGGGATGGGGTTTCGAACTTGGGACCTCACAGTCCCAGGCAGAGTGCTCCTCCCATTTGATCATTTAATAATGTACATGCATGAATGAAGAGCGTCGTGGCTCCAGTGCGGACCCTCAAAATTCCGTACGGTGCGGGCCACGATCTCAGCCGTTGGATTTTATACTTTTTGATCCAACGACTGTATCAAAATAGGGGTATTTTAGGGATAAACTTTGCGTGTTACTTTTTGTTCCCGAGGAGAGAGAAAAGTTGCGGCTGAACAAAAACACATGTTCTTGAACATGTGTTCTCTAAAGAAGAACATTTGTTTTTGTTCAGCATGACTTTCTCTCTCCTCCTCAGTAACCCAATTGATGTAACGGTTGCGTGTTACTTTTTGTTCCCGAGGAGGAGAGAGAAAAGTTGCGGCTGAACAAAAACACCGAGGAGGAGAGAGAAAAGTTGCGAGTGAACAAAACTCTCTAACCAAAAACATGTGTTCTCTAAAGAAGAACATGTGTTTTTGTTCAGCCGCAACTTTTCTCTCTCCTCCTCGGTAACCCAATCATTTATTTGTAAAATTACATATGTACCCTTTTATTATATAAAAAAAAAATTATTATTTTTTATTGTCAGCCGCAACTTTTCTCTCTCCAAATTTGAACCGTTCAAAATTGCATCCGACGGCTAGGATGGTTCCGCAGGTGCGAAACTTTGGGGGTTCCGCACTGGAGCCGGACTGGAAGAAGAGGTCACACCACCACTCTCACGACAGAAACCAGCTGAATTTGACATGTGTGAGAGACATTCTTAATTAAACACAGCAACATTACTAATATAACATTGAATTTTTTATTTACCTAAAAAATATTATTCTTACTTTCTTTATGTCCTTTCTAAAAATATAATAAAACAAAACCCATTTTTTCATCATCTTCCTCCTTGAAACATTCCTCCAACCCTGCAATTCTCTAGTCCCATCCCCTCCCTCCTAACTGGATTCTTCACCACCATGCTACCTTCCCCAATCTTTTAAATTGTAGATCTAAATTATTTTGCTCACCGAATTTGCAAGCTTCATGAATTCCAAGAAAAAGTCTATGTCCAAAAACATGAATTAGAAGTCGTCGATCCATAGTCCCGTTTGTTAAATTTTTGTTCCTCCTCATCAATTATCATACTCAAATTGAGATCCAACATATTCTATTCAAGAGCTGCTCAATCCAAATTCAATCACATGAATAACTTAAATTTTGGACAATAACAATTTTTGCTTTTCGTTTTTTGGATACAAACTTGTTTTTTGTACATTTATAGACTACAACTTTTTACGGGCTGCTGTGGTTGGATTTTTGCCACTGTTCAGGAAAATATTTTACACGTGCCAAGCACGTGGTTGTCTGAGTTGTATTTTTATTCTTAATTTTTAGCTTATTATTTTTATTTAATTGTTCATTATAATTTTATCTTTTGTCTAATTCTCATTAAGTTGAGCTACACAAGAAAAAAAATGAAATTTCGGTACAAACCGAACCGAACCGAACCATACTTAAATAATTTCGGTATTCAATTTTCATAAAATTTTGGTTCTGTTCGGTTTTCATAAAACGTTACGAAACTGAACCAAAATCTGAACTTTTGTTCCAAAAACCGAACCAAATACCGAATGCACACCCCTCGTGGCAGTGGAGTTGATCTTTGTAATGGTATTTTGCTGAGTTCACTGAACTTTTATTTATATATATATATATCATTTTGCTTGCTATTGACTGTTTGGGGCTTGAGGCCAATTAGCTGCTTATTTGTTAGTCTTTCTTATTACTGTGAGTGTCTGAGAGTTTGGGACATGACACAATTAAAATTAAATGCAAGGTTTTATTAGGTTTTGGAGCAGTAGAAGTTGGAGGCTATGGTTGGTTTTGCTACTGCTATAAACAAACAGTGGCGGACGGCGACCTGGTTTTGTAGAGGCGCTAGTCTTGGTAGCAGTAAGGGCAACGACTTGGATGAAGTTCAAAATAGGCAAAAGCGTCGATTTCGTCCCAATTGTATTTTCACTTTGATAACAAGAACCAGGTTGATGCCTATAGTTTTTTTTAAAATAATAAAAATTTAAATATGAAATTGATTACAGATTGTGGGTGCAATGCTCTGACAACTTTGATTGTTTTGACTGTTTAATCCTTAATGGGTGGGTTTGTTTGTTCTTTGACTTTGATAATGACATGTTCCAAAGTGCAAGATTTATAAAAAGTTTGAATGAAATTCTCACCCCAAAAAAATATTGTTAAATCCAAATCCGGATCTTTTGGAAAAACTGACGCGTTCATTGAAGAATACTGATTTTCTGTTTTGGGTTCTAATGACACCATTTATGGTTGCAAAGCTTCTTTGGGGCTTTCTTCTCCAACGGGAAATCTTCTTTTTCCAAATTCAAGATCAAAAGAATTCATGGGCAAAAGTTTTGGGATGAGAGGGTGGAGATGGAGGGGAAGGGATGAGTTTTGGGATTTTCTTTTGTTAATTTAAATTGGGTATATATAATTATTTTGTTTAACATTTGATTATCCAGTAGGGAATCGAGAGTTGCAGTGGTAGAGTTTCCCCTGCGCACTGGACGGAGGTCCGTGGTCGATTCCCATATTTCCTCATGAGGGCGATAAATTCTCCTCTTGTGAGGCTAAGTTCCCTCCCCGACGCAGGGCGTATTCTAATCTCACTATCATGGTATTCTCCGCTCTTCCCCTTCGGGGGCAATCGCCTTCGGACGTAAAAAAAAAAAAAAACATTTGATTATCCAAAATGTTCTCGTAAAAAATTTGTTGAAATGTCTGAAATACCTTTAAAAAATATATATCAAATGTGGAGCACGTGTCTGTGTTGACAGAAAAATGGACAGAAGGACTCTAATGGCAGGTCGTAAAAATGTTTAGGACAATAAAGGATAAAATTAAACGAAAGGGACTCAAAACTCAGTGAAAATCAGCGTTTTTGTCTTAATTTTACTCCTAATTTAATTTTACCTCTTTTTCTCTCTATGATTCTCTCTACCATTCAATATAAATGTCGGATTAAAAAATCATAAAAAAATATTATCATTAATGAGCCTTTTATTTAGAAATTGTACAGTTAATTTGAGACAAATTAAAAAGGAAATGTGAATATGTAATTTGCGAGGAAGTGAGTAGGAATCAATTTCCCAATCAACATAACATAAGACATCGACATTCACCCAATATTTGGTTCTTTTGGTCATGTCAAACCTTCCAATCCAGCTACCATGCAGAACATCAAATATTTCATACTGTATAGATCATTTGGTGACTGTCGAATTAAGAATCAAACGGCTGAGATCATTTAGGTCTAAATATTTATTATGAAAAATGTTTAAAGTCAAATGATCTCATCCGTTAGATTGTTAATTCGACAATCACCAAATGCTTCGCATGGATGTTCTGCACTGTAGCTGGATTGCAAACCTTCAATCAAGAAAATGAAAATTGCACAAAGAAAACCAATTGCAAAAGACCGTTGAACTTTCTTTTGGTCATAAAACAAAATTTGCTTGACAGTCTTTCTACATTTTTTTCTTCAAGTTGAATTTGTCAATCTTTCTAGGACAATCATTGAATTCGTCTTTTTTTTTTTTTTTTTTTTTTTAATTTTTTTTTATGGATATTTATACACAATCGTCTAATCACTTACAGTTTCTATGACAATGATAGAAATTACACGTACAATTTAAAGACGAAAGACTGCAACCAAGTATGAAGAAATTGGTAATAGGAAAAAATTATTCCCTCCATTCCAAAATATAAGAAAAGTAAGGAAGCAAAATTTAAAATATTTTTTGTAATTAAAATACCAATTTTACTTTCTTAAATATGATTTATATACCACTAATTATATATAAGAGAGTAATATTGATATTTTAATTACAATTTTTTTTAATATTTGCAATGTTAGCGACTACAGCGAGTAGTCGGCATAGTCGGCGACTAGTAAGCTTACATAGATTACAAGCTATTTTTTAAAATTCTCTTATCCTATATATTATACTAGTTAAACAAAATTTCATAAAAAATTAACAATCAAATACTAGTCAAATCAAAATACATAAAGTCCATCAATAATAATTAAATTCATTATCATAATAAGTAATAACAAGTTCAAATACTAAAATAATCGATTTGACCAATTTATTTTACCGACTTTGACCGATTAAGTTGATCAACCGATTTTTTACCCCAATTAGTCATTTAGATGTCAACTAGCGATTTTTTACCGATTAGGACAATTTTTACAACATTGAATATTTGTTTCTTTAATTTTCGCAATATGTAATATAAATCTTATATTTAGGAATGGAGGAGTAGTTGACGTGGAGAAAATCTGCAAAAGAAGTAAGATATTTTCAATGTTGATCAGAACCAAATTCTATCTTTATCTTATTCTCTCTCCTCGAACTTTCTTCAGCTTCAAAAACATGGTGGAGAAAATCTGCAAAAGAAGTAACATATTTTCAATGTTGATCAGAACCAAATTCTATGTTATCTTATTCTCTCTCCTCAAACTTTCTTCAGCTGCACAAACATGGATACAATCTGGTTATTGGTATTCCGGTAGTGAATATCCAGTTCCAGATATCAATTCAGCACTTTTCACTCACCTTATTTGTGCTTTTTCGTATATAAATTCGTCGAATTATGAGCTTTCCATCTCTTCAAATGACGAACCATACTTTTACACCTTCTCCGAAATTGTTAAACGGAGGAATCCATCTGTTGCAACACTTCTTTCAATCAATGGTGGAGTAGAAAACGCGTCCACTTTCTTCTCAATGGCAAGTCAGTCATCTCGAAGGAGAACGTTTATTGAATCATCAATCAAATTAGCACGCGTAAATGGATTTCAAGGCCTTGATCTCAAGGGAGTGAATCCAAATACGCCTGCCAACATGATTAATATGGGAACTTTTCTTGACGAATGGCGAGAAGCTGTGAATTCCGAGTGTAAGAGCTCGAAAAAACCATGTCTGATCTTGACTATGGCAGGTTATTATTCGCCTATGATCGATTCAATGATTTACCCTGTGGAAGCAGTCAAAAGAAACTTAGATTGGGTAAATCTGAAATCATATGACTATCATTTACCTTCAAAAGATAAGAAGTATACAGGAGCACATGCAGCATTATATGATCCACTAAGCAAATTAAATACTGATTATGGTGTAAAGGAATGGATAAGCAAAGGATTATCTGCTAATAAACTTGTTCTCGGTTTAGCTTACCACGGATGTGCCTGGACGCTCCTGGATGCGAAAGATAATTCGATAGGTTCCCCTGCAAAAGGTCTTGCGATAACTGAAGATGGATCGATGAGTTACAGATATATCAAGCAGTACATCAAGAGTTACGGAGTTAAATCAGTGTTCAATTCTACTTATGTCGTGAATTATTGCACCGTTGGATCGTTTTGGATTGTTTTTGATGATGTAGAAGCTGTCAGGGCTAAGGTTTCTTATGCCAAGGGAAAAGGTCTTCTTGGATACAACATATGGCAAGTTCCTAATGATGACATGAACTGGATGCTATCAATAGCAGGTTAGGAATGTCAATCAGCTCAATCTTTGATATATTAACAGTAAAAAGTTAATTTCTTTTATCTTTTAGTTCTAATAAGCCTCGAGAAAGCAGAGATTTTAAGTTAAATGAACAATGGAAGATGGGATTCAGTTCATATGAAAGCAAAGGGAGAAAATTAATACTACTTGAAGTGTTACTTACCTTACCTTCGACATAATTATCTGACATTTGAGACAATTTTCTTTTTATGCACACAAATTTCATGATTTTCGACACCCTCTATTCCTTAATATGAGACTTTCAAGACATGTAGCGAAAATTAAGTTAAAAATAATGTACTTTGTTAGTACTCCCTCCATTCCTAAATATAAGACTCTTTAGACAATTTTAGAAAATTAAGGAACTTGTCATTTTCACCGAATTTCAATATTACCCATCTCTCTCACTTCTATAGCATAAGAAAATAAAGGAAAAATAGAGATGGAAGAGGCGGCAAATAAAAGAAATGTCGAGGTAATAATTAGAATAAATTATTGACAACTAATAAAAGAGCCTTACATGACAATTAATTTGGATACCTATAAATCTCAAAAACGACAATTAAATGGGAATAGAAGGAGTTTTTAAAATACCAATATTATTTTCTTAAATATGACTTGTATACACTAATTCTATTTAGGAGAATAATATTGATATTTTGATTAAAAAACATCTTACTTTTACTTTCTTAATTTTCGCTGTGTAACAAAGTAATTAGGAATTGTGAATACTCAAGTTGTATTTCATATAGAACAAGTGTTACATATATATATATATACACTCCTAGGAAATGCTGAATAGGAAAGTAAATAAAGAAAAGAATCAATAAATATCAATCAATTCCTAGAATCAATCTAATACCTATAATTGTGCATATACACCTATACAACATGTGTTAAATGTGTTAAATGTGCTAATAGGTTTTAACACTCCCCCTCAAGGTGGAGCATAGATGTTGATCATGCCCAACTTGCTACAAAGATAATTGACTCGAACTCCATTTAACGCCTTTGTAAGAAGGTCACCCGATTGTTCTCCGGTCTTCACATAACCAGGTAGAAATGAAACCATCTTCTATTTTGTCACGTACTAAAAATGACAATCTAACTCAATATGTTTGGTCCGCTCATGAAAAAGCTGGATTAGAAGCAATGTGAAGAAGCGACTTGATTATCACAATACAACTTTGCGGGAATGGAAACTGTAAGGCCAATTTCAACCAAGAGTGATATATCCACATAATTTCACACGCCGATTGTGACATAGCCCTATATTCTGCTTCTGCACTAGAACGAGAAACAACATGTTGTTTCTTACTCTTCCATGAAACCAAATTCCCTCCCACAAAGACACTGATAACTTTGTCGTGGATCTTCTAGTCATCTTACACCCGCCCTGATCGAATCAGAAAAACACTCGATACGAGAGTGGTTGTGATTTTTATATAATACACCTCGTCCAGGTGCTCCTTTCAAGTAACATAAAATATGTTCTAAAGCAGCCCAATGATGGGATCATTGGAGAAGACAAGAATTGACTTACAATACTAACCGAATAAGCAATATCTGGACGAGTCACTGTAAGATAGTTTAATTTTCCAACCAGTCTTCGATATCTTTCAGGGTCTTCAAATAATTCTCCATCTTTTGTGAGTTGAGAATTGGGAAGCATTGGAGCTCTGCATGGTTTTGCTCCCAATTTTCCCGTCTCTGTCAACAAATCAAGCACATATTTTCTTTGAGACAGAAATATGCCTTGTTTACTCCTCATCACTTCAACACCCAAAAAATACTTCAACATTCCTAAGTCCTTCGTCTGAAATTGAGTCTGAAGAAAAGGCTTAAGAGATGATATGCCCACACTGTCACTCCCTGTTATGATAATATCATCTACATAAACAACTAACAGGATGATACCAGAATTAGACCTTTTGTAGAACACCGTGTGATCAGATATGATCTTCAACATACCAAACACCTTAATCGCCTCATTAAAATTTTCAAACCAAGCCCGCGGACTTTGTTTTAGACCATACAAAGATTTCCGAAGATAGCAAACCTTCATTTTCATTTTTCCATGCTCCCCCTGAGCAACAAACCCAGGTGGTTGCTCCATATATACCTCTTATTGAAGATCACCGTGAAGAAAAGCATTCTTGATGTCTAATTGATGCAAGGGCCAATCATAGGTAGCTGCCAAAGAAATAAATAGTCGAACAGAGGTTAGTTTTGCAACAGGAGAAAAAGTATCTGAGTAATCAACTCCATATATCTGAGCATATCCCTTAGCAACAAGGCGAGCTTTCAGTCGTGAAATGGATCCATCGGGATTAGTTTTCACTGTAAATACCCATTTGCATCCAATAGCTTTCTTCCCTGCAGGTAAGTCCGTTAACTCCCAAGTACCATTCTCATTCAAGGCATCCATTTCCACTATCATTGCACGACGCCAACCAGGATGACACAAAGCTTCATAGACAGATTTAGGGATAGTGATAGAATCAATGGAAGCGATAAAGGAACACGCAGAATGTGACAAATGATCATAAGATACAAAAGTGAAAATAGGGCAAGTGCATTGACACATTTACGTTGTGCAATTGGAAGATCATCAGTTGATACAGGATCAGATAACGAAGTAGTTGATGCCGGATGTGTGTCAGGAGGAGGTGGACGTCTAGAGTAGACTCGGAGAGGAGGTGGGGAAGTAATTGTGGTCGACTCAATAACGTGAGTTGGTTCAGGTATTGATGTGGGAAGATAAGAAATGTCATATTCAGATTCACAACCAGGTGCTGGTTCAGATACTAACGGAATAGGAGTAATGGTGTAAACTAATAAATCATCATCATCCTCCCCCTTACCAGTTGAAACATAGGAAGAAAAGAAAGATGTGTCTTTTAGAAATGCAACATCTTTGGATACAATGTATTTGTCAAGACTTGGACAATAACACCTATACCCTTTTTTATGGCGAGAGTATCCTAAGAAGACACATTTCAAGGACTTGGGATCCAATTTAGTGACGAGAGGGGACGAACATCTCGTACAAAACAAGTACTCCCAAATATTTTTCGAATCGATGGGATATAAGGACTTGGTCGGAAAAAGAGTATGAAAAGGAGTTTCACCCTGAAGAAGCAGTGAAGGTATGCGATTAATCGAGAAAACATGTTGTTGACATCTGCATCGACCCCAAAAAGATTTAGGGACATTCATCCCGAAACAAAAGAGCTCTTGCGAGTCTCAGAAGATGCCTATTTTTGCGTTACTGCTACCCCATTTTGAGATGGTGTATAACCACATGAAGTTTGGTGAATAATGCCATTTTGTGTCATAAATGTTTGAAAAGTTGTTGACAAATATTCTTTTGCATTATCACTCCTTAATGTACGAATAGAGACATTGAACTGAGTTTTAATTTCAGCATAAAAGGCACAAAATATAGAGAATAATTCAGAACGATTTTTCATTAAAAATAACCAAGTCATACGAGAATAATCATCAACAAATGTAACAAAATATTTAAAACCAGTTTTGGACGAAATGGGACTAGGACCCCAAACATCAGAATGAACTAACTCAAAAGAGGAATCAGTTCGTTTATTGACTCTAGGACTAGAACTAAGACGATGATGCTTAGCAAACTGACATGACTCACAGTCTAAAACGGAGACTTTAGAATACTCGGGACAGAGTTTCTTGAGCAAAGGGAGAGATGCGTGGCCCAGTCGGCAATGTGCTTTGAAAGCAGAGGAAGCACTGGAACAAGCAAGGGATTGACGTGTTGATTTGTCAAGTATGTAGAGCCCCCCCGACACATATCCTTTACCAATAATCTTCTTCGTCATAAGATCCTGAAATAAGCAATGATCAGGAAAAAAAGAGACAAAGCAATTAAGACTTCGAGTGATTTGGCTAACAGACAACAAATTGAAAGAGAAATCCGGCAAGTGTAAGACATTAGAAAGCGAAAGCTCAGGAGTTAAGTTAACTGTGCCAGACCCAATTACACAAGATGGAGAACCATCAGCTCGAGTTACATTTGATGGGGTGTGAGATTGATATGTGGTGAAAGAGTTAGGATTACCCGACATATGATCTGTTGCACCGGTATCAATGACGAATTTGGACGATGAGGAAATGAGACACGTATTTGGTTTACCTGAATTGGCCATAGCAACAAAAGGAGTAGATGAAGCCTTCAACGAGTCTTGGTACATAGAAAATTTGGCGAACTCATCTGCAGAGATAAGAACCGATTGCCCAGAGGTATCTTGTGAGGAAGCGATATGAGCAGACGGAGACCTCTGAGATGTCCCCGGATCCCTGTTTAGAAGCTTTCTACAATCACGCTTCATGTGCCCTGGTTTGCGACAGTAATGACATATAAGATCCCCTGAAGGAAATGATCGAGCAGACATATCGTTTCCTTGTTTAGTGTTACCGAACTGTGATTTACCAGCCTCATTATTGTATCTGCCAACCAAAGCACTGGTGAGTGGAGTCGGTGGAGTACTTTCGGTACGAAGCACCTTGCTAAACACATCTTGTAATGAAGGAATTTCTGAGCCAGAGAGGATTTGTGATTTGGCAGTTTCAAATTCGGAAGGAAGACCTGCGAGGAAACTCATAACTGCCATTTTCTCTCGTTGTTCTTGTTGAACCTTCACATCAACACTAAAAGGCAATAGACCATTCAACTCCTCATATGTTCTCTTGAAGTCCATAAAATAAGTCATGATAGACTTATCCTGTTTCTCAGCTCGATAAAAACTCTTACAAACCTCATAGATTAGAGTTACATTACCTTTTCCTGAATAAAGAAACTCCAAATAATCTATTAGTTCTTTAACAAACTCACAATGATTGATAAAACCAAGTACCTCATGTCGATAGAATTCCGTATTTGTAGAAATAGTCGAGCATCATCCCTCATCCATGCCTGCGAATCTTTTGTAGGTGGATCTTCAGTTAAGTGAGTATCCTTCCCAATACTCCTCAGATACAAACGGACAGTTTTGCTCCAATTAGAAAAATTCGATTCCCCCACCAATTTATGATCAGTAATTTTCGATAGTATTGGAATCACATCTATGGTAGGTTTTTCCTCACCCATAATGTCACCCTCAAAATTATCTTAATAGAAGAAAAAGATAACAGTAACAAACTGCCACAAGCAGCAATCAAAATTTGAGAGAGAAAAAAAAAACAATTTCAGATTGCCCCAAACGAGTATCTCACTCAAACCCTAATTCACTATTGCTCTGATACCATGTAACAAAGTAATTAGGAATTGTGAATACTCAAGTTGTATTTCATATAGAACAAGTGTTACATATATATATATATATATATACACTCCTAGGAAATGCTGAATATGAAAGTAAATAAAGAAAAGAATCAATAAATATCAATCAATTCCTAGAATCAATCTAATCCCTATAATTGTGCATATACACCTATACAACATGTGTTAAATGTGCTAATAGGTTTTAACACGCTGAATATCATGAAAGTGTTATATTAAAGCACACAAGTTTCCGAATTAATAACACAATGGAGGTACGGATGGGAGTACTTGAATTAATAAATAGATTAAATTCACAGCTCGAGAAGAAGAAGGGGATCAACATAAAAAGAAGCTTTTACTGGTGACACTAATTCCTGCAATTGCTTTAGTCATTCTTCTTTTCACAACAATATATTGCTGGGGAAGGAAAATCATCAGATTGAAAGGTAGCTCTATCTCTTACTAGGGAAGAATTTTCTTTTACTTGATCTTCCTTGAATGCAACAAAAGTAAAAAAAAAAATTTAGTTTTTTCAGTTCCAATGATCAAGGCTTCAACCAAGAACTGGGAATCTGCTAATCTGCAAGTTTTTAGCTTTGCTTCTCTGGAAGCAGCCACAGAAAATTTCTCAGAGGTAAAGAAGGTCGGCGAAGGTGGTTTTGGTCCCGTTTATAAGGTAATATTAGGTAACATTTCTTCTTTATTCAATGGAATAACATAAACATGAAAAATTATATTCAAGAATTAGTGGAATAAGGAATTGAAACAAACTAAAGTCATAAAGTTCTCTTCTTGATGCAACTAAAACCAACACAGGCAAATATAATACTACCTCTGTTCCATAATATAAGTCGTTTAGGACATGTAGCGAAAATTAAGAAAACAAAAAAACAAGATACTTTTAATCAAAATACCAATATTACTCTCTTAAATAGGACTTGTATACCACTAATTCTGAGTAATATTGATATTTTGATTAAAAAAAACACCTTATTTTATGCTTCCTTAATTTTCGCCACATTTTCTAAATGACTTATATTAAGGAATTGAGGGAGTAGATTGCTTCCTCACTAAACACTTCATACATCATTAGATTATGTATTTTCTTTAGAGGTGTGTTAAATCAGTCTAAAGGGCAGAACAATTGCTTGAAAGAAAACTGTTTTATGTCTGCACACCGATAAGGGAAAACACTTGAATTAACTTTTCCAGCAACAAAATGAATTTCATATTAAAATAAATCTTATTTGAACAATTGCTAATCAGAAGTAACCAAATTTCATTTTTGCTCGGCTTTTTAATATTTTTTAAAAACTAAACCCAACTGTTTTAACCTCCAAATCAAATTAGCCAAACCAAAACTATTTCGGTTTGGTTAAATTCGGCTCGGTGATAACCATGTTCTACAAATTCTGCACTTTGGATCCCACTTCTATTTTTTTTTTAGAACCAATTTACTTTTAAATTGTCAAACCAAAAGCCAATACAATGCTCGAATAAGAGAACTGACAATATAAACCAATTAGCAAACTTAGAAATCTTAGTTTATAAAGAGAGTAGTAAGAAGGTAAATCCTCAGTTGAACACTATGCCAAGCATGATAAATTTTCAGATCAAAGAAAAAAAAAATCATACCAATAAAAAAAGTCAGTATATTAATTAGAAATAAATAAAATATATTTCTGGTTGGTTCGTTTTAAGATTTTGAAACTTAAACCTAAACCAAAAAAATATATTCGGTCTTTTACCCATATTAACCAAACACAAAATTTAAGTTTGGTTCGATTTGGTTTTCTGTTATAACCGAATAATGAACACCCTTAATGGCCGGAGCATCAGATTCCTATATGCTAAGGAACTGTCACTAGGAAAGCATAGCTCCTTCCAAATGTTGTCCAGAGCATTTTTGTAAAATTTATGAGAATGAATGCTTTGCACTGAAACACTTCAAATCCCTCTAGTTTTCTAGGAGTACCAGCACTACATTTTAACTGATGTTTCTATAATTGTTAAGCACTTTAAAATAATTTCATTTCTTTCATCTTCTTTTATAAAGCATAATACAAAATGCTTAAACATATCGATATTGTATTCACTACGATGCACTGATCTCAATTTTGGCAGGGAAAATTCATGGATGGGCAGGAAATAGCTGTAAAAAGATTGGCAGGAAGTTCTAAACAAGGATCAGAAGAGTTTAAAAATGAGCTTGCATTATGTGCAAAGTTGCAACATGTCAACCTAATAAGGTTGCTGGGGTTTTGCAGTGAAAGGGATGAAAAGATGCTAATTTACGAGTACATGCCGAACAAGAGCTTGGATTCTTACCTTCACGGTCTGCTTTATCCTGCACTGTTTATCCTTGATCAAGTCAATGCTAAGAATAGCTTTGGACTTAAATATTTAACTCTAAAACAAGCATTTGAAGATTTTTTTCGATGCAGATCCAATTAAGCGGCAGTCTTTGGATTGGGAAAAGCGCGTTTGTATTATAGAAGGGGTAACACAAGGTCTTCTCTATCTCCAAGAGTATTCTGCATATACAGTAATCCATAGAGACCTAAAAGCTAGCAACATTTTACTAGATGATGAGATGAAGCCTAAAATATCAGATTTCGGTATAGCTAGAATTTTCAAAAAGGATGAGCATGAAGCCAACACCAGCCGGATCATTGGAACTTAGTAAGTCGATCATAAACTTCAACTCTTTTACAGTTTCCTTATCAAATTCTCACATTTCTTTTAAAATTTCCCCTTTTTTTCTTTTGGTGATTCAGTGGATATGTTCCCCCTGAGTATGTCAAACGAGGCATGTACTCTAGGAAGTATGATGTTTATAGCTTTGGAGTTTTGCTCTTGCAAATTGTAAGCAACAAGAGGAATTCGCGTCTATATGGCGTTCATAATAATCTAAACCTTCTCGGATATGTAAGTAGCAACAAAAGCTGTCTCATTATAAATATGATTCAACTTTATATTTGAAAGGAATATAAACGGAGAAAATTTTCAGGCGTACCAATTGTGGAAAGAGGGTAAGGCTTCAGAGTTCCTGGATCCATCATTTGTCGATGCTTCCTCATCATGCAAACTTATGAGATGTCTGCAAGTGGCTCTGCTATGTGTCCAAGAAAAATGGCAAGAAAGGCCATCCATGCTGGAAATCTATTCCATGCTGAAGAATGAATACGCGACGTTGCCAGCTCCTAAAATTCCTGCCTTTTCAACAACTAAAAATGAAGATTCAGAGAAGGAACTTGGATCAGTTCAAAAAATATTCTCAGCTAATCTTCAAACAATTTCCCAACTATTACCGCGATAATGATTAGTTCTAAACCATTACCTGACACAAAGGTACACAATCCATTCCAACTAATTAGTTTGGTAAAGAGCTTAAGAATTGCAGAGCCTATTATTCACTTGGTCCCTATATTTTACTTGTTCATCTATAGATTCTTCTAATTTTTTGAGAAGATTGATTCTCTTCTTGTACCCTATTTTCCGAATTGATACAACTGGAAGATTGAATCACTTCGCATACCTTAATTTTAGAGTTGAATATGGGATTTAGAGATTTTGAACGGAACAGTTGAGACAAAGAATAGTTCCTATATGGTTAATCTTCATTGTAGAATTGGCAACATCACTGCAAGATGAGGAAAAGAATAATTTTGTAATTTGGTGGTTAATTCTTAAAGTCTATGTAGACCCTATCTTATTCAACAAAAAATAAATATAGACCTTATCCATATCATTGAGAAGATGGGGTATACATAATACAATGGTCAAATGCACACGGTCTAGCTCAGCTCGGCTTGTGCGTTAAATGGAATGGCAAGATCTAGTATTTTATGCCTATCTAATTGCATACTACAGTAAAACATCTATATACTATTACTCTATATAAGAATAACCTCTTATAGTAATAAAAAAAATTTAGTCCCGAATATAAATAAGAATAAACTCTACATTAGTAATATTTCATTTTTTTTAGGATCATTCTTAACAAATTTACCTCCATATAGTAATAAAATAACATTAAATTTTAAATATATTTATATATCTATATAAATAACAACTTAAACTTATGGGTATCCTTTAACCATTTTGCAAGATATTTTTTGTTTCCAATTTGGGTGGTTTCTTTCATTTTGATCAACTCGACACGAATACTTTCATTGTTTTGAGTTCGTTTGTTTTTAGGTGCCATGACTTGCTTGAAGTAGAAAATGTATGATTTAAAATGATAATGAAATTTATGATTATGCTAGCATTTATATATGTATAATAAAAAGAAAACAAATGAAAAACATTTCAAAAAATAAATTTTCAAGTGTCGTATTATGTATATTAGTTTTTTTTTTTTTAAATTATAATTTTTATATGTAAGTCTCTATTTAAGAATAACCTCCTATCGAAGGCACGGTAGCCCAGTGGGTAACATCCACTGCCTGAGACCGAGAGGTCCAGGTTCGATACCCACCTCACACAAGGGGAATGATTTAATTGTCATTTCTTTGGGTTCCCTTGTGTGAGGTCTTATACTCCCCTCACGGGGCACCCGCTCAACGGGACTTCTACTACTCCTCACGGGCACCCGCTCAACGGGCTTCTACTACTCCTCCTCTCGGGTGAGGCTCGACCTCCTCTGGAGAGGTCTAATAATTGTAATAAACTAGACCATACTTATAAATGGTCTAGTTTAGAATAACCTCCTATAGTAATATTTTTCTCCCGATCCCTGAGAGTATTACTCGTAATATTAAAAAATAGTATTAATATTTTTTTTAAATCATAATATATATATATATATATATATATATATATATATATATATATATATATATCAACCTTAAGTCGCATACTCACTTATCCTCTCCAAATATGGAATATTTATGTTTTGACGTCACATAAAGAAATGACAAAGACAAGATAACATTCTTAGAATCAACCATGAAGGCGATTCAAATCCGCCACATCAGACAGAGATGAATTCCTATAATTCGTGAAAAGACGGATTCTGGTAATCTTATTTCATAACCCAAATTTTTTTTTAAAAAAATCAAAATTTTGTAAAAGTCTCATTTTAGATATGTCTTTTTTTGGATTTGTTCGCGTATTTTTTTTATTGTTATGTCTTGATAGGTTTTTAAAGGTTTTGTTTTTTAAGTATTCTTAAGGTTTCTTAGGCTTAGTTCTGGCTAGTTTAAAGAAGATAAAAAAAAAAACACTTTTAAAAAATATAAAACACAAAAACAGGAAAACTTTTCGAGACGAAATTATACAATTTATTAGTGTGCTAATAATACATCAAATTGATTGGACCAATACAGATAAAGAAGTCATTGGGGGCTACTTTCAAGGGGGACATTGAATTATGTTGATAGGAGTTGTGGCCAAACTCGTTGCAGTGCCCACATTTTGTTTTGGCCTTTTTAAAAATTGTTCTTCGTGTTCATTTTCATTTTGAATCTTCTAGTTTGATTTCTGCTTGGTTTTGAACCTTTCATGTGTGATGGGTAGTGAATCAACTCAAATTGTACAAGTCTCCAATGACTCTCATCCAGGACCGAAAGAAGGATAGGCTCGTATATCTTCTGTAGTTTCCCAGTGACTACACCAACGAAATATACCTCGTTGTATCCTCACGTATGGATTTTCCAACATCAATGACGTGTGAGCAAAGTGTAGAGTAATTTGACCATTGATCACATGAACAAATGTATACGTACTCGGCCAGCACCACTTTGTATTTCTTACCCCTTGGCCAACATCACATTTTGGTGAAGTCATATTGTATATGCCGTGTACTTTAGCATGCGGGGTAACAATGAATTCTTGGGCTTTAAGTTCATAGGCTCTCTACTGATCCCAGACAGTTTTTTCGGAATGGGACCAGATTGTTCATTGAATATTCCCTACGAATATGAAAATAATGCATAAGTTTACAAAATAATATTTCAACTAGTGCTTTGAGCGACAAGGTTCTTGGTTTTTTCAGAATGTTGTTAAGTGATTCTGACAAGTTGGTATTCATACACCCGTAGTGTTTCCCGTCATAAGCAATATCCAAAGCTCTGTGTTGTATTGGCACAACTAATTATATGCATTAATGTCCTTGTATTTGATGATGTCCAATAACAAATCATCAATCGTAGGACTGAAAATTTGAGCGAAAATGTCGAAGACAGTACCTGTGAACCGCTAAAAAATGGTTGCCATCCGTCCAAATTTTGCGCCGCATTGAGAATGCCCTTTGACTTTGTGATTGGCTTCTTGCACCATTGCTCTATTTATTGACAGAATGGATGCATAACCCTTCTTCTTTCCTATTGACAAAGCTCTTATCCATGCAAAATAAGATGACCAGATTGAGTAAGGGATTAAGGCCTTCTTGCCTTTTTCCAAGACTTTTGTTCTCCTCCCATTACACTGTCGCTTTGGAATATGTCATGGGTACTGATGGTTGATGACTAATTTTATTTATGTTTCTCAAGTTTTAGTCCACTATGTTAATATCTCTCTGCTCTGAAATTTTATTGTCGAAAAGAAAATAGGTTTCAACCTGTTTGATAACTGCAGTATTCTGATTACTTTGTTACTGTTTGATACTTTGTGAGTTGATTTGGGGTACTGTTTATTCTGACCCTCCTAACGGGTAATAGATGGGACTATGTTCTGACCTTCCTAAGGGGAAACTAGGACCTTGTACTAACCCAATTCCTAGAGAGTATAAGTATGTGACTGATATATCAACTTATGTTTCTGTCTCTGATTCAGTAAACCTATTATCACAGGTCAAAATATCACTTTGTATATTTTGTTCTTTCTACAACTGTTAAGATATGATAAATCTGTCTGAATTCCAGTAAGTTTCTGAAAATACTTTTTGTCAAAAGAATTTTGTTTAAAATATATTTCTGTAAAATTCTTTCTGTTTTGCGATATATATATATATATATAAGCAGATTTTCCCGGGAGGCGTTTCTATATTTACCGAGTTGTAACTCACTCCTTGCGTGTTGTTTTTTTTACAGAGGATCATTATGGAATTACGTTAGCCATTACGAAAAGGACTAAGAGTGGAACCGTTTTTTTAAAGTTATAAATTCTCATGTATTTAATTTTCGGAATAAAAGTTTAGACATTGCACCTTTTTAGAATTAGTTTATGATTCTTTTTGTAATAAAATGTTTGACGAATATTAATCGTTTTAGTTTTGGAGATATGCATCTATTTTGGAATAGATTAGATGAATATATGGACTTAGTATTCTTGGAGTTTACCTCGAGAGTACGGTCATGTCGGGTTTTCGAATACGTCTATAGACCCAGGTCCGAGCCGGGACAAATCTGGTCATGTAAGAAAAATTAAAAATAGATGGAAATGCTGATTATATTTTGAGATAATAGTGTTATTTTTTTGGAAATTGGTATGTTTAGTCTTCCACAATTTACGTTTCGCCTGTAAATTCACCCGTTACTTTTTAACCCATTTGGTCATTTAATAATGTACATGCATGAAGAAGAGTTCACACCACCACTCTCACGACAGAAACCGGCTGAATTTGACATGTGTGAGAAACATTCTTAATTAAATACAGCAAAATTACTAATATAACATTGAATTTTTTATTTACCTAATATATATATTAACAGAACCTAAAAAATATTATTCTTATTTTCTTTATCTCCTTTTTTAAAATATAATAAAACAAAACCCATTTTTTCATCATCTTCCTCCTTGAAACATCCCTCCAACCCTGCAATTCTCTCGCCCCATCTCCTCCCTCCTAACCGGATTCTTCACCACCATGCCACCTTTCCCAATCTTTTAAATTGTAAATCTAAATTATTTTGCTCACCGAATTTGCAAGCTTCGTGAATTCCAAGCAAAAGTCTATGTCCAAAAACATGAATTAGAAGTCGTCGATCCATAGTCCCGTTTGTTTTTTGTTCCTCCTCACCAATTATCATACTCAAATTGAGATCGAACATATTCTATTCAAGAGCTGCTCAATCCAAATTCAATCCAACTTGAACTTTTTTCACTTTGTATGAGATTTGTTCCATATAGATATAATTAAAAGTAAACTGGTATTTGGATATGATCCTGTACGAGACAGATTACCGTTCCCCTTAAGTTCAATATGCTCGATTTGCACTCCTGCGTGATCGTGCGCTCTCACATGAGGCATAATATTGACAAGACATTTTAAACATATGTGAACCACTTTATCTTATAAAGTGATTTTCACTTTCATAGGTTTCCCATGTGGGATGTGGGTTTAAAACTCATTTACCACATTTCAACCACCACACTTTATACAAATTTATCATTCACACCAAAAATTGGTTTTCTCACATGTTATATATCACCGCGAAGCTTGCATAACCCACTTCATGATAATCTCAATAACATTCAAAACCGAGCGGTATAACATATAAATATATTAGTTAAAAAATATCCTTACTACACTTTAATTACAATTCAAAACTCAATTATCCAACTATAACTACTTCAAAACATTACTTCATTCATGAATTAGAAAGAAAAAAAAACCCCATGACAGGAAATAAAAGAAAATATCCATAGAAAAATTGGGTGGAACTTGGTTGTTCCTGTGGTTTGAACTTGGGTTTAAGATAAAGGGGAGTCATTAAAGAATTGAAGACTTGAATGATATGCAATATTGGGTTCATGTTTTGGAGAGGGGAGTAGAGTGAGTTTTAGAGGAAAATTATAACGTAGAGTCGCTTTGTGGGACTAGTTTTACAATCCTCTCGCATGATTGAGGCAGGACATAGTTTGAAGGTAGATCTTGCTCCAACGCATGTGAAAGGGTCGTGAGACCAATTTTAGAAGGGACGGCTCCATATTAGAATAACCTAGTTTTAGAAAGGTGTATCACGGTCTCACGGAGGTGAAGAAGAAAAAGAGAAGAGGTGGGTTGGTAGTGGTGTTGGTCGGTTAGAGAGGAAGCGGGAGACGAAGATGGAAAAATAAAGAAAAAAGAAAAAAGAAATTATTATTTTAGAAAACAAAATATTTCAATGTTATTTCAGTAATTTTAATATGATTAATTGAGCATGTGTCTCATCACCTTGGCTCGAGTCTTTGAACAAGAAAATTCGAGTATATACGAGGGACGTCTTTGTCACCATTGGATTTTATACTTTTGTATTTTTTGATCCAGCAGTTGTATCAAAAAATAGGGGTATTTTAGAGATAAACTTTGAGCTCTTTTTTCTCTTTTTTACTTTTAGCTGGGTGTTCAATAATCGAGAACATGCGTTCACTAATAAAAAAACATGCGTTCTTTGTGAGAGAACGTCGTTCACTAATAAAAAAATGTGCGTTCTCTAATAAAAAAAATGTGTTCATCGACGAGAGAACGTGCGTTCTATAATATAGAACGTGCGTTCTCTAACAAAAAAAATGTGTTTTCTAATAAAGAGCGTGCGTTTTAACAAAAAATGTGTTTCACGATATACAAAGAACGTGTGTTCTCTAACGGAGAACATGCGTTGCTTGTAGAAATATACTCTTATTTTACTTTTTCACATAGCAACTTTTCTCTCTCTCGGTAACCCACCTTTTTGACTTTTCACCAGTATACTTTTCTCTCACCTCTAATAAAATTACATATATATCCTTTTACCTTTCTCTCACTCTCTCTTTAAATCTCAACCATTGATCCTCTTAAAAAATGAAATCAACGGCCCTTGTTGTGTCCCGCACGTGCGGAATTTAAGGCGTTCCGCACTGGAGCCTTATTGGTGTCTCATACATGTCAAAATTCACTGGATTCCGTCATGAAATGTCGTGGTGACATGACCTCTTTTTGTTGCCCTAAATTGTTAAAGAACTAAATGAGCTGAAAATGTAATGGACTTAGCAAGCGAAACGTAAATAAATTGTTACTACCTTCATACATAAATATATGACTTTTAGACAAATGGTAAAAATTAAGGAAAAAAATTAATTTTTTTTTTAAAAATAAAATATAAAAATATTACTTTTTTAAATAGAATTAGTGACATACAAATTTTATTTAAGGTAATAACATTAGCATTCTCAGGGACGAAGCCAGGAATTTGATGTTGGGGGGCGAAACTGGTAAAAAAAATTCAAAATTCTTGGGGGCGATAAAAAAGGCAAAAAAAAATTCTTGGGGCGAAATTGATAAAAAATTTCAAAATTTTCCAAAATACACATAAAATTTCGATAAATAGTAGTATTTTTAAAAAATCTCGAGCAGCCAGGTCCGTCCCCCCCTCCCTGTAATCATCCCTGAGCATTCTGGTTAACGAAATAACTTGAATTTTGTTTCTTTAATTTTCGCTCTTTATCTCGAAAGTCTTATATTAAAAAAATGGTAGATAGGTCATGTTTTGTTGTTGTTGTTGTTGATGTTGTTGGTATGTTGCCTTTCATGACCTTCCGGGAAAAACAGAAAAGGAAAATGGGAGACGACTAAATTGCCAGTTTCCAACCGTTAAAACCGTTGGAAGTTTCAATTGAAGAGTTCCCCATCTATGATAAGAGGCAGCACGTGGCTACACGCGCCGTCTATACGCATTGGTGTCGCCACTCCCAGCCTCCCTCAACCACCGTCCAAGCTCAACAGCTTCCACTCCGTCATGGCCGCGCCTCCTTCTGTCAGAATTGCTGTAGTTGGAGACGTCGTGAGTTCTCTCTCTCCTCTTATTCAATGACGGATCGAGCAGTATAATTCACTGGGTTCATTTGATATACATAATCATTCACTGAGGTCATTTATACATTTATTATCTAAATGAAGTAAAAATATATCATATATAATTAAAGATTTTTTTTTTCACTGGGTTCATTTGAACCTAGTGACAGCATATGTATCCGTCCCTGCTCTTACTCATTGATTGATAAACCCTAGCATTTCTATCATTTTCTCCTTGCAATTCGTTGGAAATGTTATGTTAGCGTTGAATTCCAGTTTTGCTTCAATTAATTCTTAGTAAGCTGAATCTTTTGATTATGTTTTGGTTTGGAAGCATGATGATTGGAATCTGGAAGAAGAAAGAAAGGCTCTGAAACTACTGAAGGTAATTCTTCCTTCTTAAATTTATGATTTATCTGTGGAATTAATTGTTTTTTATTTGTAGGTATTCCCTTTTTTGCGATTTTGCATAGACAGAACTAGAACAAAGAGTTTGGGGCAAGGATCTATATATATATATATATATATATATATATATATATATATATATATATATATATATATATATATAGGGAGTTGAGGGCGGGGGGTTTAGGAATTATTCTAAACCATTTGTGTGAAAAAACTTCAAAAAAGATTTATATTTTTGAATCGGAGGGAGTAGTAGTTAGTAAGTAGTAACATTTGGAGTTTTCATTTTTGCTATAGTAGTTCCATCATTTGTATTATCAATATACATTTAATGCACTTTTTACATTCCTAGCCCTCATTACCTACTATTATTTCAACTTCCAATAAAATTCGTTAATGTATTACATGGGAAAAAAGGGAAATATAGATCTTTGTATTTTGAATTGTATATATTTGAGTGAATCCTTGATTCGTGTGAAAACTCCAAAAAATTTCAAAATTTAGTAAGTGACTAAAAGCCAAAAAAAAACAGTACTCGACGTTCTTTTTATTGGGAAGGGGGTGATTTTGGTGCTACTGAGCTGCTCAACGTTCATATTGTAAGTTTGGATACTAATCACACGTAACTTTTTAATGGATATAGGTGAAATGTTCTTCCTTTTTGTGTTATCAAATCATTTGTCAAAATAACACCATGTGAGAATCTTTGTATAGTATTATTTCTACAAAGTATTTTCGGATATAGACCATTTTTGTTCAACCAATTGGCAGAAATGAGCAGATGTATTTGGTTAATGTTGTTAAGAATTCATGTTTTGCAGTTATTTATATCGAAGTAATATTAGTGAATAATGAAAATGTTTAATGAATTATGGAAATGAAAAATGAAAAGATGGAAAGATTTGCGAGAAAGGGCAAACGAAAATGGGAAGGTTATACGTCTAATGCATTGCGAGAAGAAGGTTGCATAGCCTGTAGTTATAAATCCATTTGACATCCAGAACTATTAAAATAGCCAGGGCTAGGACCGTAAAGGAGCAACCTAGTCCACTCACAGCTATGTCTTGTGTGCTCTCCACTTTCTATTGGTTTCGCTTTCAACTACTCCTTTTATCTATGATTTTGTAGAACATTACCATAGGTATGGTTTAGAATATCATTTAGTTTCATATTATCATCTTAGAATTCTGTTTCAGTTTCAGCAGGATATCAGCATATAATTTTCTAGTACATTCCGAAGAATCTTCTTGCATCTAACATTTTTTCCTCTCATATTGCAGCCCGATTTGGTACTTTTCACAGGCAGGTTCTCTTCTTTGAATCTCATGGTTATTTGTCCACATCGTGCATTTGTGTAATCACTAGTCCGTTATCAGTTGTTTCCCTTTCTTTCCCCTCATCATCATGATATTGCCCTTTTGCCTAAAAAAACATGAAATATTGCAAGTTCTTGGTCTCATATTTTCTATATTCTATGAACTTACAACAGGTGATTTCGGGAATGAAAATGTTGATGTTGTAAGAAGTATCGCTGATCTTGACATTGCAAAAGCAGTTATTCTAGGGAATCATGATGCCTGGCGTACTGAAAAGTTTTCTGGAAGGTAAAGTAACTTTGTTATTGCAAGTTGTTTGGTTCAATAATTTGTCAATGCATGGTAGCAAATTGATTAGTCCCTAATCTGTTCCAAAATTTAATGGCGGTTAATGATATTCTTAAAAGTTTTAGCGGGACATCTTTTGGGGAAAAAGTAAAATAGAGAGTGGACATTCAATTTGGGACAGAGGGAGTACTATTTTTAATCTAAACTTCCACCACTAACCTCCTTACTTTAAGACTAATGTATAGTCCCATTGCTATCCCCCTCCAGTAACACATGATGTCGCCAGTAATTTCCTAATTAATGAGGGTGGGTGGACAACTTGATTAAAGTCAAATGCTCTCTTAAATTTTTGAATCAAGCCGAAATAGGACAATGAATTCTAGACTAAGGGAGTGTTTTAGTGGAGATTCATCAGAAATAACTATGTGAGGATACAGAAACTAGGTTATTTTGTTAACAACTTGGTGGCTATTTCTTTCTAAATGGATTTTAAACTAACCTTATCCACATCATTAAAGTAGAGAGTATGTTTCTTTGTCTAGTAATTCTTTATTTGCTTCGATGCTTTATTTTCTACTGAATTTCCTGTAGTCATAGTATAATTTAAAGAGTATTTTAGAAACAGCATTTTACATAAATTACCATCTTTATTTGGGTTTAACTCATATCAGCTGTAAGGTGTTAATCACGCAAAAACTGAACCATCGAATTCTGTGCTAATTTTGCCAGTTATCACATTTTATATAATCTTAAACTGTACCCTTTCATCGAAGAGGCCAATAGCCCAGTGGGGCTTTGGCCGGCCCGTGACCGAGAGGTCCCGGGTTCGATACCCTCCGCCTGCGTGCGGTAAGCTTTATTCTACTTTATCTAGGGTGTTCGCTCTCCCCAATGTGGGGCAATCGCCCATCGTGGCATCAAAAACTGTACCCTTTCAAAATTAATGTGGTATTCCTTTGTATTAGCCTCTTAGTTAGTGGGCCTTAACATTTTCCGCTCCACTTACTCTGATTGTCCCACTGCAATTGCAGGGAAAAGGATAATGTTCAACTTCAGCTAGAATGGTAAAGCTTATCTGACTCTTTATGCTAGTTTTTCATCGGGTTTGAAAGTCACAATCTATCTGATGTTTACTCTATTATAAATTGGTTCTTGTTTGCATAAAGGCATTCCTTCATTAGCATGTGTCTTTAAGGATGTCTTAAACCCTTCCTTGTTTCTACATATGAAGCAAAACTAGGGATGAACGAAATGGTAGCCAAATTTGAGAAACATGTTAGTATATTCTCTGTTATGCTGGAAAAGGCCTTTCATGCCCATAAGGACTATGGACCTCCCCACCCCCAAAAAAAAAACAAATTAAAAAAATAACTGTGGAACTCAGACGAAATTTGATTAACATGATGCTTCTTTTCTGATCTTAATACTTTTGATGCTCAAATTGGTTTATAAGTCTATGTTTTTCATTCAATTTAATTTTCTTGCGGCAATAGGAAATAGTTAGAAATTAGTATTGTATATATTGTAATAGAATCGAAGTTAACTAGTTGTAGTCTACCACCCAGCACAGTTTTCCAGAAATAGGCTTATGAACTGGTAAATCACGAGTGTCTGGCACACCATGGATTGGTACACCTGGTCCTTCCTAGCCCTCATAGTTGCACTTGATTTCTGTATGTGGGATTCCTACATGTCAATCTGGTAATCCTTGTTTGAACTTTGAAGGATATCAACATGTGTGGCATTGTTTACGTGTAGGCCTCCTTGTGTACATTAAGTATGGCAGGTTTTTCTGTCTGTGTGTAGTACCAGATCCTAAAGTTCTTCATGTAGTTTGGTTAGTTCACATGCAGCTTTGTCTGATTCTCAAGATTCAGTTTTGCTCTGTAATTACCAGCACTGGCCGGCCCCTCCCAAGAATTTTCAATTTTTTTATATACTAGGTATATATATCCAACGGTTCAAAAAATATATATTTTTTTATACTACGGCCCCCCCAAGAATTTTCAATTTTTTCTACGGCCCCCCCTAAACTTCAATCCTGGCTCCGCCACTGATTACCAGACATTTGTTTTGAATGGAAAGGATACAATAAATAGGACACCCTGAACAAGAGAGTGTAGGATAGACCTATTTTCTCGTAGTATAGCTCTTTTGATTATGTTATGACAAGCATTTGGAAATATTAAATGCATTAATTGGGGAAATAAAGGAAGAATATATGATATAAGGAGGATTTGATACCTCGACCAGTTAAATAAAAGAAAGGCGCGGGTCGGGTTGCTAGCTCATGGGTATAACCCGGGCTAATAGATATTTCTATAAATAGAGGCAGTTAGAGCTATTTTGGGTATTCTAGAAAATTGTGTTTGACGGTTACCTTCTTCCCTACCCAATCTGTCTCTTCTTAACCTCATTTCTGCTGTGTATTGAGCTACAATTCAGCTCAGTTCTTCTTGTGTTGATCAATAAAACCTTCTTTTCATTATTCAATTGTTATCTTCTGTTTGTTCTAGAGTTGAGTTACTTTGAATTTGACTCTGGAAATCTCTAGATATAACAAATTGGTATCAGAGCCATAAATCCTTGGACAAAATGGTTACAACTCGTAATCAGATCAGCGAAGGCCACGCCGCGGCGTCGCAACCATTGTTACCCTCGCCGGAGCTCAGCGAGTATCGAATTCCAGTGGAGCAACAATCTCGAAGGTTAGTTGATGCTGAAACCACTATAATTCGTATGGATACACAGTTTGATGAATTTCGAGTTGCTTTAGCATCATTTAGTTCTGAAATTACATCTATGAAGAGAGACAATGATGAGAAATTCAGTATAATGATGGAACAAATGTCAAAATTAAACCAAAATTATAGCGGCAAGACTTCAACTAGTACTGGACCTAGATTGCCTGATAATTCACCTAATGCGAGGCATTTGAGAACTGATTTCACAGATGAAAGAGGAGGACAAGTGAATCAATCTCTTGGAACAGATAAGAGTCCTAGATTTGACCTAGGTAATTTTGGAAAAGGAGAAATCAAATTACCTAAATTGGACTTTCCAAAATTTGAAGGAAGTGCTCCTAGGGAATGGGTGATACAAGCAGAATACTATTTCAAAGTACATAAAATACCTGATCCACTTAAACTGGAGGTTGCTATGACCTATTTTAGGGGAGAGGCATGTTTGTGGGGACATAGCCACATTTTAGAATATGGAACTCTTGATTGGCAGTGTTTTGTGAGAGCACTTTATTCAAGGTTTGATGCAAGGTCACTCTCTGGAGTGGTTGGGGATTTTTCTAAATTGAAGCAAACTGGAGATGTGCATGCTTATATGAGGAAATTTGAGGCTCTAAAGGCTGTTTTTATCACCACTGGTACGAAGGCTACACCTGAATACTTCATTGACTTATTTTTAAGTGGACTCAAGGATGAAATAAGGGGGGTTGTGAGTATGCATAGGCCTTTAACACTGATGGAAGCTTTCAGGCTAGCAGTGGAGCAAGAAATGAACATGTCCTATATTGCTAAATCTTCTGGCAAGGGCCAATTCAGCACTTATTCTCCTAAATCTTTCTCCAGCTCTAGTTCCAGTAGTAACAGTATTGCAAAATCCAGTTATGTAACTAATCCTTGGAATAAATCTGTTTCAAAGGAACCAGTAAAGTTTAAAAGGATTAGTCCAGAAGAGTTGCAAAGGAGAAGAGAACTGAACCTTTGTTTCAAATGTGGGGACAAATATTTCCCTCAACATAAGTGTGCATTGGCTGAAATTAATATGCTATACTTGTGTGATTCTAAGGCAGAGGAAGGAAAAGGAGGTGAGCTGCAGTTTCTGCAGTCTCATGAAGAGGAGGAGGACTTGATGGTTGGTGAGGAGGTTGCAGACTTTGCACATATTTCTGTTAAAGCTTTGAATGGCATGACTGGAGGCAGCATTTTCAGGATCCAAGGGATTATTGCTAGAAACAGGAATATTTCTATCTTGATAGACCCAGGCAGCACTCACAGCTTTATTGATCCAAAGCTGGTGAAACAATTGGGAATGACTATAGACCATGCAAGACCATTGTTGATTATACTAGGCAATGGGGAGAAAAGGTGGTATGGTGACTTTTGCAGGAAGGTCAAATGGAAGATAGGAGGATTGGAGTTTTGCCAAGACTTGTATGTCTTGCCTTTGGGAGGTAGTGATATGATTGTTGGAGGAGATTGGCTGGAGAGTCACAGCCCTATTACTCTTGATTATGATAATCAAGCAGTGAAGTTTGTAAAAGATGGGCAAGAAGTGATTGTAAAAAGTGGTCCTGTGGTTGTGGAATTGCATCATGTGTCTGCCAAGGTGTTTTCCAAATGTCTAGAAGAAGCTTCTGAGGTTTGGTATGGACAGCTATGCCTCCTGCAGGAGGGGGAAAGTGACTTGCAGGCATTCAGTATACCTTCTGAGATGGAAAAATTACTGGATGGATACAAGGATGTCTTTGACATGCCTAAAGGTTTACCTCCCAGTAGAGCACATGAGCACCAAATCATCTTGAAGGAAGGATCTCAACCAGTCAAACTTAGATCCTACAGGGTGCCTCATTTCCAAAAAGCTGAGATTGAGAAGCAGGTTCATGACATGCTTAAAGAAGGTATAATCCAACCTAGTTGCAGTCCTTTTTCATCTCCAATTATCCTTGTCAAAAAGAAGGATGGTTCTTGGAGATTTTGTGTGGATTACAGACAATTAAATGCAATCACCATTAAGGATAAGTTCCCAATACCTCTTGTGGATGATCTACTAGATGAATTACATGGAGCAGTTTATTTTTCAAAGATTGATCTCAAGTCTGGTTACTTTCAAATCAGAATGAAAGAAGAGGACATCCACAAAACAGCATTCACCACTCATTTTGGCCATTATGAGTTCAAAGTGATGCCATTTGGAGTGACTAATGGCCCTGCCACATTTCAGTCACTTATGAATAGGGTTTTTGGTCCCTATTTGAGGAAATTTGTTTTGGTTTTCTTTGATGATATCCTCATATATAGCACTGACTTGGACTCTCATTTAACTCACTTGGAGATTGTACTCAAGGTGCTAAGGGAAAACCAATTGTATGGCAAACTTAGCAAGTGTACTTTTGCTCAACAAGAGGTTGAGTACTTAGGACACATGATCTCAGGCCATGGAGTTCAAGCTGATCCAAGGAAGATTAAAGACATGGTAGCATGGCCTAGTCCTTCCACAATCAAACAACTTAGAGGTTTTTTGGGACTTTCAGGTTACTATAGGAGATTTATTAAGAATTATGGTATCTTGAGTAAGCCTTTAACCTCTCTTTTGAAGAAGAATGGATTCAAGTGGTCTGTGGAAGCTGAGCAAGCTTTTCAAAAGCTTAAGGAAGTTCTGAGTATGCCACCAGTACTAGCATTGCCAGATTTTTCTAAAAGATTTATTGTTGAGGCAGATGCCTGTGACACAGGCATGGGAGCAGTTTTGATGCAAGAAGGGAGGCCTTTGGCTTATTTCAGCAAAGCTCTTGGCCCAAAAAGTGCTAGATTATCTACATATGAGAAGGAGTTGATGGCATTATCAACTGCTATACTGAAATGGAAACATTATCTGGAAGGTAACCACTTTACTATTAAGACTGACCATCAGAGTCTTAAATTTCTTTTTGAACAAAAGCTTAACACTGTGGCACAACAAAAATGGATATCAAAACTGTTGGGACTTGATTTTGATATTCAATATAAGAAGGGGAGTGAAAATAGAGTGGCAGATGCTTTGTCTAGGAGATTTGAATGCAATGCCATCACTGCATTAGTTCCTGACTGGATAGAAGATATAAGGCACAGTTATGAGGGTGATAAAGAGTTGCAAGACACTATTGCTCAGTTGGTTATGGGTAAGACAGTCCCTGATTATTCTCTGGATAATGGAGTATTGAGATTCCAAGGAAGAATTGTTGTGGGCTGTAATGAAGAGTATAGAAATAGCATTGTTGACTCCATTCATTCTTCCTCACTTGGGGGACATTCAGGGGTCCAAGCTACTTATCAAAGGCTCAAGAGAACTTTTTACTGGCCTTATATGAAAGAAGTGGTGCAAGCTAAGGTTAAATTGTGTGAAGTATGTCAGAGATGCAAGCATGAGACCATAGCCTATCCTGGATTGCTACAGCCACTTGAAATTCCAGGCAAACCTTTCTCTCACCTGACTATGGATTTCATTGAGGGCTTGCCTAAGTCAGAAGGAAAAGATTGCATTATGGTGATTGTGGACAGGTTTACAAAGTTTGCACACTTTGTTGGTCTAACTCATCCTTTTACTGCAAAAAAGGTTGCTACTGAGTTTATGGAAAAAGTTTTTAAACTCCATGGTTTGCCAGAATGTATTGTAAGTGACAGAGATAAGGTTTTTACTAGCCTTTTCTGGAAGGAACTTTTCACTACATTGGGAGTTAAGCTGAAGTTAAGCACTGCATATCACCCTCAGTCTGATGGACAAACTGAGAGGGTCAATCAGTGTTTGGAGATGTATTTGAGGTGTTTCACTGCTGGAAAATCTCAGACTTGGTTCAAGTTTTTGCATTTAGCTGAGTGGTGGTATAATTCTAACACTCACACTGCCATCAAATTGTCTCCTTTTGAGGCATTGTATGGCTATAGGCCTCAAGGTTTTGGTGAGAATTTGGCTTTGGATGATGTAAGGAATGGGGAAGTGGCTAGTATGTTAGAGGAAAGGAGGAAATTGAACATTTTCCTCAAGGAACAGTTGCATGTTGCTGCAAACAGGATGAAGCAGCAACAAGATCAATTGAGGACTGAAAGGATTTTTGAAGTGGGTGACTTAGTTTTTATCAAGCTCAAGCCATATAGGCAGCAATCTTTGGTTGCTAGAAGGAACCAAAAATTAGCTCCTAAATTTTTTGGTCCATACAAAATCCTAAAGAAGTATGGGACTGTTGCATATGAATTGGATCTTCCAGCTCATTCAAAATTGCACCCTGTGTTCCATGTCAGTCAACTAAAGTTGAGAGTTGGAGTTGATCATTCTGTGCAAGCTGATCTGCCTGATCTGATTGCTGATGGCCAACTGGTTGTGGAACCTTTAGCTGTTTTAGATCGCAGATTGTTCAAGAAGAATAATAAGCCTGTTGTGAAGTGGCTTATATCATGGAGTAACTTGCCAGAGGAGGAAGCTACATGGGAGATAGCCGAGGATTTCCTGAAAAAGTGGCCAGATTTTGTGTGGAATGCTCCCAACACAACAGCTTGAGGACAAGCTGTTTTTGAAGGAGGAGACAATGTTATGACAAGCATTTGGAAATATTAAATGCATTAATTGGGGAAATAAAGGAAGAATATATGATATAAGGAGGATTTGATACCTCGACCAGTTAAATAAAAGAAAGGCGCGGGTCGGGTTGCTAGTTCATGGGTATAACCCGGGCTAATAGATATTTCTATAAATAGAGGCAGTTAGAGCTATTTTGGGTATTCTAGAAAATTGTGTTTGACGGTTACCTTCTTCCCTATCCAATCTGTCTCTTCTTAACCTCATTTCTGCTGTGTATTGAGCTACAATTCAGCTCAGTTCTTCTTGTGTTGATCAATAAAACCTTCTTTTCATTATTCAATTGTTATCTTCTGTTTGTTCTAGAGTTGAGTTACTTTGAATTTGACTCTGGAAATCTCTAGATATAACAGATTACTAATTCAGTTTTTCCAACTAAAAAAAAGGAACCATGAAGGTTGAATATGAAAATTAATTATTTTGGAAAATGTTTCTTTGTTTTATTATTGTTTCCTGGAGTTTGATTTTTATACTATAAATATAATTTGATTGTTAGTCTAGGTGATGAGCATGTTGGCTACCGGAGAACTGATTTTCCAATGTTAAAGTTGAGCATTGTTGGTGGTCGACCATTTTCTTGTGGTGGTTCTGGTATGTTTCGGAAAAAGCTTCTGATAGCAAGGTAAATTTGTATAATTTTCAGATACGAATTCTTTCTAGTTATTTGCTTTAGTACAACAACTTGAATGAAAGTTGGTTCTTCTGCCAGCTTCAACCGTATCCCACGTCTAGGTTCCTATGTGTTGGTCGTCCCCCTGGCACTTCCTCTTCTTCCTCGGACCCTTTAAATTGCAATAAGTGGTCTTCATATGCATTTTATGAATAAAATATAAGGGGCCTCAATGAATACACATATGTATAATGCTACACTGAGTTTCGACGATGTAACTGATATAGTGAAAATAGGTGGATTGAAATTGGAGGAAGAAATGTCAATAAAGGAAAATTTTCATCGGTTTGGACATAAGGTTTGTACTCATTGAACTGCAATAATTATCTCAGATATGGTATCCATGACATGGATGGAAGTGCGAAGAGGATCTATGATGCTGCTTCAAGAACTCCCGCGGACCACTTAACTATCTTCCTTGCTCATAATGGACCTACAGGTGTACCATCGTGCTGCAATCGTTACTTCGCTGGTTCAATATTCTCTGTGGAACTCTTGTTTCTAGATTAACTCAAGTTGTAATACCTTGCAGGTTTAGGATCTAAGGCGGATGATATATGTGGAAAAGATTGGGTGTATGGAGCTGGTGACCATGGTGATCCAGGTAACTTTCTGTTTTTCTCCTTATAAACACTGTAGTTGCATACAGTCACTCAGATGGTTCTTAAATCTTATAAAATTACACATTGCATGATTGGATTTCCCCAAATTTGTATGGTTATGCCATTTTGGAGCTGTCGGTTTGTTTGATATGATGGTTGGGACACGTGTTCAAAATTAGTGGTTCCCTAGGATCAAACGACCCGACGACTGAAATTAGTTCAGTATGGTGTTGAAAAAAGACTGTCAGCACCAGAACCGAACTGTGTTCGTGCAGTATGAAAATTGTTTGTTATGATTCTCAAAAAAAAATGTGCAATTTTTAAGTAACTTCAACGTGTAATGATACAGATTTAGCTCATGCAATATCCCAATTGAAGGCGACGACCAAATTATCCATCCCATTGGTTGTGTTTGGTCACATGCATAAACAGCTGCAACTTACAAATGGGGTTCGGAAAATGATTATTGTTGGTGATGATGATACTATATATTTGAACGGGGCTATAGTTCCTAGGGTTCAAAGACTTGGAAATCAACAAGGAACATACAACCACAGGTCCGCACCTACGGAAGGCACACTGAGGGCCTTCACTATAGTAGAAATCGTGGACGGGAGGTTGGAAAAAGTTGCAGAAACTTGGGTCTCAGTAATTGGAGAAAACATCAGCTTATCTAAGGAACACATAATGTTTAACAGGGAATCTCCTGGCCATTAGAACAGTGTGTCTTGCATTTCCTTTTGTGGTGAAAATCTTGTGTTTGCTGTGAAGCTTAGCTTCTGTTTCCTTTAATTATCTGCTCCCTTCTTGTATTTATATGTACTCATCCTCTATGTTCCAATGCTTGTATCTAACTTCTCGACATTTCTAAATAAAATCTCGATATTTTTATTTTTCTTTTGGGTCAGAAATGAGGAAGAATTTGGTACAGGTAAAGAAAATGTGACAGTGTGTAAGTTCCATTTTGAATCGTAAATGCAAAATGATTATTGAATAAGTCTGTCATTCTTGTGCTTTTGTGTATGTCTGTAAATTCTATGACCCTTTAATGTATTTGAAGGGAAGCAGGAGGCCTATGAAACCACTTTCTTATTAGCATTGCAATCTGGATATCTTAAGAGGGCTAACGTGAAATATTAAGGATTTCTCAGTTTTGTTTGATCGTTTATTCATATTTGCTTTTGATGAACTGTTTGGTCTAAAGATTTTCAGGGCTATTCATAGCTATAAGCTCCTTTGGCATTTATTGGTCTATGCTCATTGATTTGAAGATTCACTCTTTGAGGTAGGTTGATTGACTTATTGATACACCCTAAAAAAAAGGTTCACGGCTCCTATGCGGGACGGCCAAATGTCCCGCACATGCGAGACATCATCCCAGACATCGGATGAGATTTTTTAACAGTCCAGATTTGAGAGAGAAAAGTTTTTATTTTTTTTATTTTTTAAGTCAGCCGCAACTTTTCTCTCTCCTGATCTGATCCGTTTAAAATCTCATCCGACAGCTCCAATTGTTCCGCAGGTGCGGAAAAAGGACTGTTCCTCATAGGAATCGGATTGAAAAATAAAACACAATATTCTATTAATGATATACAATCTTCATCTCAGATTGAATGTCTGTTTTTCTATTTAATTGAATAAGAAATTGACATACAATTTAAATAGAAAAGTGAATATTTCATTTGGGGAGTACGGAAGAGTTAAAACTCTCTTCAATCGACGTTCTCCTTGGTAGCAATTAGCAGAGACAGAACCTTATACATTTGCATATAAAAGTAAAGGGGAACTTCATAGAGAAGTGAGAATTCATTACCTAGATTTGCTCGAAAGTAAGTAAAACCAAAAGTTGATAGGCTGCAAATTAATAATGTGTTTGGTGTTGACTGATTTCTTTTAATCATATCATGGTTTGGAAACCTCCTTTTAAAGCCCTATTTTTCACCTTTATCTTTATGACCTGGCTTTTTGTTTTAGGGCACCAACTTCCAAGTAGTTTATATGGCCTTTATTGACCCAGTCTTTTCCTTTAAAGTGAAGGATCATTTTATTAATTTGTTTGTGACAAGAACAAATTATCCTTCTTTTCTGTCTTAAAAGTTTGGAAAAGAAACAATGTCCAAACCACTTTGATTAGGTCCACGACTTATACCTTGAATCTGACTCAAATTCTCTTTAGATTGATTCTGAAAATGAAATCTCAAACATTAATCATGCAGTTTTTTGGCTTGAGTTTAAGATTAGTATGAAGCTAAGATTAGAAATCTCAGACTTGGACTCAATCCAATTAGACCAACCATAGAAAAGGATTTTGTTTAGCTACAAGGTATCTCGGGCATCGCATTGGACTGACCATGATTTGGCATAAAGGGTCAACCATGACAGTCATTTTTTTTGGACCAACATTTATGTCCAGAACGGAATTGCGTCCCACAGGACGGAAGTGGCAATTCCGTTCTCATACGAACCCTAATAATTTCTGAAACCCTAAAAGTCCTAAAAGAGCGGTACAAACCCTAGACTCCCGTGACTTGAGAACGGATTTGGCAATTCCGTTATAAAATTGCAGCACTTTTGCAATGTCCAGTCTTTTCTCAACCCACCTTCTGAATAATTGAAGACTGAA
Organism: Vinca minor; assembly: GCA_026122235.1. Taxonomy (NCBI): domain Eukaryota; kingdom Viridiplantae; phylum Streptophyta; class Magnoliopsida; order Gentianales; family Apocynaceae; genus Vinca; species Vinca minor. The sequence goes on along the minus strand of JAOCZM010000201.1, from coordinate 7,914,177 downwards.
AATGAGAACGGATTTGGCAAAACCGTTCTCATTTCTGACCAATTTTCAGAGACTTGTCAATTCCGTAATAATTTGAAAAAAATTAAAATTTTGAATTTTGTTAAACACCATTTATATCTATAAATAATCTCACCACACTCTACAAAAATTTTCAATTTTATTCTCTTATTTGAAGGCATTCAAAACTCTCAAACAAATAATTTTCCCTACCCTCTCCAAAATTCTACATAAAATGGCAAGGTTTCCAAATTTTATTAAAAAAGAAATGGTTAACAAATTCAGGGATGTTGATTTGACTAAAGAATGGCCTTTAGAATACGAAGAGGCGTTATTAGAAATTTGTTTTGAATTTAATTTACAGGGTAAAAATGATGAAAAAAATTGGTCCGATTTGTACAAAGAAATTGTCAACGCCATGAACTCCGTCACCGGAGGATATTTCACAACAGAAATGATCGATGCACACTTAGTAAAACTGCGCTGGAGGTTTTGGGATTTTGAGGCACTTTTGCACCAACCATGGTTCAAATACGACATTAGGACAAACACGATAGATTTTAATGGAGCTGAAGCGAAGTGGGTGGAATATGTGAAGGTAACTTACATGAAATTATGTCAAATGATTATAATATCAGTTTTTCTTAACTTACATTTATGGTTATTTTAACTCTGAATTAGGCTAATTTAAGGGTGGTTATGCGGTACACCATGAAAGGTAAACCCTAATTTTTCCTTCTAGGCATTATTTTGGGGGGGGGGGAAGGAGTAAGAGTTTCCCAGTACGGGCAAGCAAGGTACGCTGCTGAAAGAGAGGTTGCAAGTTCTGTGGACGAAGCCAATGAGTGTTCAAAAACACCGTAAGAGATAACTGTTGAGGATCCCTCGACTACCCGATGTCGGAGGGATCGTGCACCAACATTTCTGTGTGGGAACGGATTGCACCTAATTTTCGTAAGAATAAGGGTGTGAATGATCGGGAGTAGTAGTTGTTTTTTTCCCAATATTTTATGTAATTTTATTTCTAACAATTAGATTTAATTGAGAATTTTTTTATTTTGTGTGACATTCTTACTTTTCTGATATTAAAAAATACATAAATACATAATATTAACAAAATACTTGTGAACACACTAGAGTGAAAAATAAGGTGAACATCCCGTGGAAAACCTTCTGGCATAGGAGAATGGATTTATGAAATCCGTTCTCCTATGCCAGAAGTTTTCCATGGGAGGAGCCTTTGGTCACATCAATGAATCATTAATTTCCATATTTTTTGTCATAAAAATCTTATCCCTTCACCACCAAAAACTCTATAAATTTTCTATCTTTCACATAAAAAAATTTCAACTCTTTTCTTACAAAAAACCCTATATTCCCTCATATATTTTTTATCTAGAAAAATGGCACTTGAATGTCCGATGAAATTGTATTTAGATTCCTACCACAATTTAGTGTATGAAGCCGGTGGTTTTCCGCGTTTCGCAAGAAGTCTGAAATTAATAGAAATTTTTTCATTTTGACAACTTTGCCACCGAATATGTCGGCGCAAAGGAGTCGATCTTTTTAGTCACTGTTCGTCTAATAATGATTCGTACAGTTTTTATGCCGATCTACGACATTAAGGTGTATGATATCGTACATCTCAATGACGAAGAAGATATTGACAATTATTGGGGAATCCAAATCGATTTCAAACTACAAGGGATTTATGTTGGTGCATTGTTAGAACCTGTGCAGAGACAGATAGATAATTTGGTAATGCCGACAACTGATTTATCTGAACAATCACAATTTGTTCCGGAAGTTTATTTTTCGGAGTCAAATCTCATACCAAGCATGCCTCCACCGTCCAGTTACGAACCGACTGTACTGAATGATTCTCATGTAAGTAATGTTACACATTTGGCATTTTTCGATCCACCTACAATAGACAATGATAATTCGGTAATGGATTCCTTGGGTCCAACATCGGACATTAACAGTGTTCCGGAAACGGAAGACGGTGGGGGAGATGCTAGTGATGAAGACCACGAGGATGGCACAGTCAGAGACTGGAGAAGAAAATGTTATCCCTGAAATCCCCCAAGAAAATCCTCAAGAAAATCCTGAACCAAGTAATGACGAGACAGTCCAAATGCCTGAACAAACACCAACTACCTCCGTTATTCCGCATTAGAATTTGTGATCATATGGTAATTATACTAATTTTGCTTATTGGAATGATATGGGTACCATGCAACCTGCTGCTGACCTGACTTACAGGAAAAAACTCATTAAAAAAATGGAATCCCGATTTCTCATTCCTATGTTTGGGGATGCAGTTTAAGGATAAGCGGGGAGACAATGTTGGCAGTTAACATATGGCATGACCAGGTTGCCTTGAGGGAGTGGAAAAGAGACAGGAGTAACAAACAATGGTTCAACGGAGTGTGTAGAAACTCACCAGAATCAAGCCGATGCAGTTGGTATATTCGCGTTAACCATAACAGAGTGAATGGAATGTGGAAGGTTACCAAACTCGAAGAAAGCCACTAGTGCTTAATGGATCAAAACAAAAAACGCAACATGTCATCCTGCTACATTGGGCTAAAAACTCTACACCTTGTTTAGGATGATCCCGAAATATCTGTTAAACTGATTATAGCTGCATGTGAAGATAAAATGTCTTCGACTTGTACATATAGAAAAGCTTGGTATGCCCGCCGACATGCTATTGAAACACTGTTTGGTACTTGGAAATCAACTTTCCAAGTACTACCATAGTATTTGCGGGCACTAAGAGATTTTAACCCGGGTGCACAAGTCAAATTTCTTTACCATCCACAACTCACTGATAATGGCCCTAAAGTGTTCAAGTCACGGGAGTTTAGGGTTTGTACCGCTCTTTTAGGGCTTTTAGAGTTTTAGGAATTTATTAGGGTTGGTATGAGAACGGAATTGCCACTTTCGTTCTGGGGGAGAACGGAATTCCCAGGACGGAGCTGACAATTCCGTTCTGGATATAAATATTGGTAAAAAAAAATGACTTCCATTGTTGGCTCTTTATGCCAAACCATGGTCAGTACAATGCAATGCCCAGGTATCTCTTGCTGTAATTAATCTAACAATTTTGTATTTGTTTTTTTTTAAAGAATCGATTGAACATTCTTCCCTTCAAAGTGATTTGAGATTATTCTAGTCAACAATTTTGTAATTTTATCAATGCCATTTTCTCCTATTTGCTTCCCTCTAGAAAAACTTTCAGTTATCACTTGAATTCTAAATCAAAGAATTAAATTGCATTAAATCATCATGTTTCTCGATGATGTATTTTTTGTTTACACCTATTATGTCAAAGAATTAAAAGTTTCAAGAACTACTAGTTGGTGTTTTTATGTATAAAAGCAAAATCACATGCATAGCAACATCTTCTGTTTTTTAGTTTTTACTTTTCTCCGTCTTTTGATTTGGTTATGATTAGTGTAGTATAATTTTTTATGCGGTACAAGTTGTTTACTCATATGATATTAATTTAATTTTGTTAAGGGAAAATTTTATTACGATAATTTTTTATCAGTGTTCTCAAATGCAAACATTGCTTTTTACATTGGTTGACGCACTCAAGAGGAAAAAAAGGAGGAAAAAGTGACCATTAAAAAGGATTTCATGGTGCTTTACACATTTACGCAACAAGTGTATACATTGTGAAGTAGGAAGTGAAATTGGATTCATTTTTAAGATTAAGTCTAAAATAACATTTGAAGAGTAAAATTATACTCATTAAGTAAATTGGGAGAAAGTCTACTTTAACTCATTGGAGTCTTAACTTTAGTTTTGAAAATTGGACTAATTGAAAATGGAGATGTGGTTAAGAGAAGGGGAAGAGTGGGAAAAAGGTACTACCTCCGTTCTTAATTAATTGATATATTTCACCTGTTTGAATGTTCCAAGTTAATTTTGATGCATTTCAAAATTTGATAAACATTTGACTTGTTGCTTCCAATTTTACTCTTAGTCAATTTTACTTAATAATTTAGTGTTTCAAACAATTTCACACTTACCCATGCACATCAAACCATACTTTAATTAGGGGTATTTTAGACTTTTTTCTTTGTAATTATTGACTTCTAATCATTTCCTTGGTGTGAAAAAGTGAAATATATTAATTAATTAGGAACGGAGGGAGCATTTAATTTCTTTTGAAATTGTAAGTGTTAATCTTATTTTGAAAAAAAAAAAAAAAAAGGAAGAGAGAGACTCGAGTGTTAACCTTATTTAAAGATGGAAGGAGTATAAATTATTCTTGACCCCATGTTATTTATCCTAAATTCAGGATATTTTAAATATTTATCCTAAATTATAACCAATTATTAGAGTCACATAGGTAGAGAATTCACTCTTAAGAGAATATCTCTCCTCTCTCTCGAGATTTCTCCGAGGTTTCCTCAATAGAGAATCCTTGATCATCTCTACCAAGATATTCACACTGGGATATTCACATATCCTCCAAATATCTTCAAGATATCTTCAAAATCATCAGTAAAAGGAAAACAATAAAGAAGATACACGTTTTGGTACTAGAATTATGGCAACTTTGAGGTTTTTCTTGGGATTTTGTGCTGGGATTCCTGAAATCCCTAGACTTCTCTAGACGCCGGTCGTATTATAAACGGCTCTTTCTAGTATCTTCTGCTCATACCACCTTTGAGAAATCCCTATTCCACCTTGATGTTTTAGCTTTTCCGCAACCAAACTCACCCATGGAGCACATTTCCGATATCGTTTCTCGATTGAAAAACATCACCCTTCGCGGGATTGAGAAGTGCACCCCGGTTTTTGACAAAGAGGATGCCCAAGGAGGTTTGACTGGAGCCAAGGCGTCGTTGGTCAGTCGCTTCATTCGTACTAGCAATCATCTGTCGAGGTAATTTATCATCATGCTTGTCCGCTCATGCTTGTCTGCTCATGGAAATGCAAGGTAACATACCAAAAACTTGCAAAAAATACGTATCGTTTTTTCCTCCCAAGTGAAAAGAAAGTTGACAATGTGCTCAATAACGTGCCTTGGTGCTTTGACAATGTGTTGTTGGTAACAAAAAAAATTCCTATTGACAAGGTTGTTACTGAGGCAAATTTCATCAGGTGCCCTTTCTGGGTACAATTATTTTTTAAAACAGGAGTCATATTAACGCCCGAGATGGGTGTTAGAAATGCTAAAACACTGGAGAATTGCGTAACTATGGAACTAATGGAGACAATGGAGGGGATTTGGCACTACCACTTCAGAATTGATATTGATGTAACTGAGCCGCTCCGATGAGTGTTCCTAGGTGAAGCGCCTGACATTGAAGGCTGGTTCAGGTATGAAAGATTGTCCAGTTTTTGTAACCACTGTGGTATGTTAGATCACTGCTGACAGAGGAAGAAGTTTGGGAATGAACTGGGTCTGGAAGGCTTTGGAAAATCTTTTGACACTCATGGGCCAACAAGCCTAGTAAAGACTTATTCGGGTAGCGGGCCAATTGACTGCTCTGTCCCGTCAAAGCTGCAATGGATGGATAATTTAAATGGGCCAAACATAAGGCGGTACTGAACCTTTGGTAGATGGGCTTGAAACTTGGGCTGGGAAAGGCGCTGGTTTTTGGACTGAGCCTATTCGAGGCTTATCCACTCAATATTGGACTAATTAGTGGCGGGCCAACAAATGTTGGAACAGGCTGTGATTTTTATCAATTTGGGCTAAATGATTTCGAAGTTAAAAATGAAGAGTCCGATTTTCCCCCAAATTGGAAGCATAAACCTACACATATGAATGATGATTTTGATGACTTATATATGGTTGATGATTTATTTACTTTAGATGAATTTTTTCATTCGGGAGCTCCCGCCGATAATCAGTGTGAGGTGGCGGTCGTCAAGCGACCCCACCAAGGCCCATGAGTTACCTCACTTGGAATTGTCGAGGAATTAATAATTCTAAGACAATTCAGGAACTAGTGCGCTTATGTCAAGTGCACAATCCAGCTATAGTCTTTTTTATATGAAACAAAATCTTTGGTTCGTTCAATGGATTTTGTTCGTAGTAAGTTAAGTTTTTCATTTCATTTTCCTGTAAGCCGAAAATGCCTTAGTGGTGGTTTATGCGTGTGAAAATCCTCTTTCCCATTCCTATCCCTAATTCTGTCCCCAACCAATAAGAATTTACTATATAAATATTTTTTTCAATTATATATACACATGATGAATTGTGAATGGTTGGGGACACAAACGGGGACAGAGGATTTTTTGCGTTTATTTTGGAACTCTTCAATAAAGATGAATATTTTATCTTACTTTTCTCGTCATATAGACTCTTGTATAACATCTAATGAACAAAATCTAAAATGGCGCTTCACGGATTTTTATGGAAATCCAGAAGCAACTATGCATGTTCATTCATGGGAATTACTTAGAAGACTTCATTCATTAAACTCTATTCCATGGCTCTACACTGACGATTTTAATGAAATCTTAATTCAAGAGGAAAAAACTGGCTTTTTTCCATGAAGCCAAAGGCAAATTAATAACTTTAAAAAAACACTAGCTATTTGTGGCTTGAGTGACTTGGGATATGTTGGTATTCCTTACACTTGGTGTAATTTTCGTGACAATACTAGCGAGGTCTTTGTTCGACTTGACAGGGGTCTTGCTACTTCTTCATGGCAAAATCTATTTCCAAAATGACCATCCATCATTTAGCCACGAAAGATAGTTACCATCTCTCCTATTTTACTTGGCTTGCCTCCACGAAAAAAGCGAAAAAAGAAAACCAACAATAAACCAAGGCCTCTTCGTTTTGAACCCCTTTGGTTCAAGGAGCCAGAATTCTTGGAATATGCCAATCAAATATGAGCATCCCCTTATGGGGTCACTGGTGAGGGGCTTAGTTTAGCTCTCTCAAATTTTCGTGATAATCTGCTGGAATGGAGCAACAGAGTTGTGGGAGACTTAGAGAAAAAAACTCACATTTAAATAAGAAAAACTAGAAGCAATGCAAAAGATCTGAGGCCTCCCACAATACTCTCTTGCTAAGGAGCTTGAAATTGGAAAAGAGCTGGAAAAAATTCATGAGCTTAGAGAAAGCTATTGGAAGGCTCGAAGCAGAGCAACATGGTTAGTTGAAGGAGATCGTAACACAACTTATTTTCACAATAAGGCATCCCAGAGAAAGGAAAATAATTAATTTGATGAAATAGTGAGTCTTGATGGCACCCTCAAAACTGAGGATGAAGATATTGATGAAGTAGCTGTTGATTTCTTCGAAAAAACTGTTTCTGGAAAACTCCGGTGGAGCAAGTCTCTCGCCTCATCTGCTTACCAATAAGCTAAGTCCCAGCGAATCTGATGCCCTTGAGTGACCTCTCTATCAGGCAGAAATTCTAAGAGCGCTTAAGCAAATGCATCCACACAAAACACCAGACCTTGATGGAATGCATGTCCTCTTTCTATAGAAACTATGGCATATATTAGGAGGGTTCAGTTACTAGTTTCGTCCCGGGGATTAGAAATAACGGCAATAGTGTAGCAGCTATAAATTCAACACACGTTGCTATCATCCCCAAGATTAAAAAGCCTATTTCCATGACGCATTTCTGACCTACAAGTCTGTGTAATGTCCTCTATAAGCTCATCTTGAAAGTCTTAACCAATAAGCTCAAGCTCGTCATGAATTACCAAATTGATGAAGCTCATAATGTTTTTTTGAAAAAGAGGCTCATAACGGATAATGCTATTATCGCTTTTGAAGTGTTCCAGAGCCTCCAAACTATCCGACCAAATGGTTCCCACCAGTTAGCCCTCATACTGAATATGAGCAAAGCTTTCGATAGAGTGGAATGAAACTATCTTGAAATGGTAATGACCTGCATGAATTTTTCTCCAAGATTCCTCTCTCTTATAATGAATTGTATCAGAACTGTGCGTTACTCAATTTTTCTAAACGGAGTACCGACAAGATCTTTCGCACCAACTAGGGGCATCAGGCAGGGAGACCCCTTATCCCCTTTCATTTTCCTCATTTGCACGGCAAGACTCTTTACACTTGTCTGCTCCGCAAAAGAACGAGGGCTCTTCACGAGCTACCAATTTGGCATGGGTGCTTCTGTCACACACTTGTTATTTGCAGATGATTCTCTCTTTTTATTTGCAGACGATTCTCTCTTTTTCGCGAAGGCGGAAGAATCTTGCCTAATGCAACTAAAAGAGATACTAGGAACATATGAAGTATGCTCTGGCCAATTGATCAACTATGACAAGTCTAACATGTTCTATAGTAAGAGCACTCCCGATGACATTAAGGAACTTGCTTTCTCTATTCTCTAAAATTCCTGAGGGGGTGGGAAAGACAAATACCTTGGTTTGCCTTACATGACAGGATGATTGAAAAATGAAGTTTTTTAGTTTGTTGTGGACAAAGTCTGGAAAAAGTTGAGAAGATGGAAAGAAAAAATATTATCTTTTGCATCCCGAGTAGTACTTATTAAATCCGTAATTCAGGAAATTCCGACATATGTAATGTCTTGTTTCATCTTGCCTACATCTATAATAGATTCCATCACAAGTATGATGAGAACTTTCCCCTGGGGATGGAGCTGAAAACCACAAGAATATCTGTTGGAGGGCTTGGGCTGCACTTTGCAAACCAAAAGACCGGGGAGGGCTCGGATTTCGAGACCTGAAAGCTTTGGTGGCTAAACAAGGGTGTCACATTATTCATCAACTCTTTTCAATATGCTCAAGAGTGCTACAGGCAAATTACTTCCCCTATGATAGATTCCTAACAGTTCCTCTTAGAGGGAGAACCTCAATAGTGTGGCAATGAATTCTAAAAGGAATGGACCTTCTTAAGGATGGATTAAAATGGAGAATTGGTAATGGTTCAATGGTCAAAGTTTTGGGGGAAGAAATGGTTAACCACCCCAAGTACCTGTAAACTAATCGCCCCATATGATATGTGTTAGAGGAATAACCGGGTCACACATAAATGCGCAGCGGAATAAAACTTGACCCGCCTCTACCAGGATCTTCCACGAGTAAGAACCTACGACTATGGGATAGTGTTTTACCTTATATTGATGCTAGAATGGCTGAAACGCTTTCAGCGGTATGTTGTCACGAACGGAACACCACAATGCAGGCTCCGTCTCTCCCAGTATCCACTCGATCTTCCGGGGATGGTCTTCTACTGCTTGGTGCTAGCCAACGCCTTGTAGAAGCTTTGAAGACACTCTTCAATGGAGTATGTATTTCAGACCTTATCAGAAGAATAAGATACAGGATTTCTAACTTCTTTCCTATTAGCAAAAAGCTAGAAAACAAGTCTAGAAATCTATCTTTTCTTTTCTCTCTAAAACTCACTTTTCTCTCTACTCTCTAAGCTTCAAAAGCTGGAGAAAAACTGATTAATATGAATGGGAAAAATCAGTATTTTTCCCTTAGTCTATCAAGAGAGAGTGGGGAGAGATAAAGGGGAAAGTGGGAGATCATGGAGGAAACCACTCCTCCACTTTCTCCACTCCTTTAACCTCTAGATAAGAGACATATGAGCTGAAAATATGTGTCCAATTTTCCAGCCATAAGGTCGGTCCAAAACGGGTCGGTCGGCCCAATCATATTGGTCGGCCCAACCCGATTAAGGGCCCAATCCAATCCCGGCCCGAAGCCCGGCCCGGCCCAATCGAATTGGGCGCACCTTAGATTAAATGTACTCCAACAAGCCCAATCCAGTTGATCTATGAGTGCGACCCAAGAGGTATCTATGACGTTGGCCGTGACATCATATGTCACAGGTAATGAGAGGTATCTAGCAACGCATCATTACCCCCAATTCATAAATATCTGGTGATTTATCATAATCACAACATTTGACATTTGTAGTTAAATCCTTTTGTCCTTGATATCTAGATTGAACACAAGTCATGGAAAAAGTCACACTTGTATTGTCCAATCTTTTAGTTTCTTGATTCGCGAGTAGACTAATCAAATGACATCAATATCATATACTGATTCACTCGTTCATGGCCATGAATTAGTCAGACTCCATCAAGGGGCCCAAGATATCGCTCCTGCTATATAGGAGGGACAAATCCTTTATGCATCCCACTCATCCTGAACAAGATTCGTGATATACCCAATAAATGCCTTTATTGCTCACCCAGTTACGGATAGCGTTTAACATTATCAAAGCATAACACTAGCCATGCAAGAACTCTTGTGAGACCTCAAGTCGAAGGATCTCATATACAACCCAGTCAAAATTTTGAGAAACACCGTTGACTATTATATAACAACCCATGGTGTGTTTCTCATGTCGGGTCTGTCCATTCTCTAATCATATATACCTATGTGACGATCCGATATCTTATATCAATCACTGCACATACTAGTCTTACGCATTATTATTGTCCTCGAAGATTCCAAAATAATGTTCGACTAGGGACGTTTCAGAATAGTATCTCATAACAATTATAAATACTATTCTAAGGACATATTATTTATTTATGTTGTTAAGAACGCAGAAACATAATGAATAATACTCGAATTAATTGCCTTTTATTCATCAAAATGAAAATTACATTAAATACTAGTACAATAATCTCCCACTTGCACTAAAGACCCAAATTACAATAAATGGTCTTTAGGGCATACTAATGATCTGTCTCTAAAGATCAGTCCCTCCGGATATCTGGATACCCATGGAGCTAGTGTGACGATCATGCCGCCGGCTGCGACAGTGGCTTACGTCGGTGGATCGGCGACATTGTCTCGCCGAGTCTACTCTACATATATGCACATCACCTCTCTCTATAATCTCGCGGATTAGGTGAAATCGCCGTAGTACATGTTTGGACCTATGGTGAGATCTAGGTTCCTTAGATTGGGAAATAGCCCCATTGTTATCACAATAGAGGTCTATGGGGTTCGCAATACTAGGAACCACATCAAGGTCTGAAATAAATTTCCCGATCCAAATCGCCTCCTTAGCTGCTTCACAAGCTGCTATGTACTCGGTCTCTGTCGTAGAATCTGCGATGGTTGATTGCTTTGAATCGCGCTGACTCACAAAGCACCTCCATTCAAGTTAAACACATATCCGGATTGCGATCGGAAATCATCTCTCGCCGGTTTGGAAACTAGCATCGGTGTAACCACTTACAACGAGCTCATCCGCCTCTCCATAAATCAAGAATGTATCCTTAGTCCTTCGCAAGTACTTGAGGATATTCTTGACCGAGATCCAGTGACGTTCACCGTAATTAGATCAGTATCTCGCTCGTAATGCTTAAGGCAAACGAGACATTCAGGGGCGAGTACACATCATGGCGTACATGATGGATCCTATGGCGTAAGCATAGGAATCTCTTTCATGCGTTCTAATTCGCAGAGCGTTTTAGAACACCTGTTCCTTCGACTGCAAACAGTACCATGTGCCATAGGACAAAGTCCTTTCTTAGACTCTTGCATGCTAAACCGCTTTAGCACCTTGTCTATATATGTACTCGACTTAGGCCAATGAGTCTCCCTGGATCTATCTCTATAGATCTTGACTCCCTGAATATAGCTGGTTTCGCTTTAAGTCTTTCATAGAGAAACACGTACTCAACCAAGCCTTTACAGGACTTTTAAGGTTGGTATGTCGCTTTCCAATGAGTAGTATGTCATCTATATACAAAACCAGAATACAATTGAGCTCCCACTAACCTTTTTGTAAACACAAGGTTCATCCTCATTTCTAATGAAGCCAAACTCACTGGATGGCATCATTAAAACGGATGTTCCAGACTTCGAGAAGCTTTCGCTTGAGTCCATAAATGGATCTTTGAAGCTTACATACTTTTCCAAAGATTCTCTGGAGTGACAAAACCTTCAGCCGTGTCATATACACATCCTCATCAAGTTTTCCATTAAGGAAAGCGGTTTTGACATCCATTTGCCGATTTCGTAGTCATAGTAAGTCGCAATAGCAAGCAAAATCCGAATGGACTTGAACATAACTACGGGGAAAAGGTCTCATCATAGTCAATACCATGAATTTGTTTGAAACCTTTCGCGACCAGTCGCCTCTGTACGTTTGTACATTTCCTTCCATGCTCGGTTTTTAATCTTAAAAACCCATTTGCACCCTATGGGAGTTACCCCTTCAGGTGGATCAACCAAGATCCAGACTTGGTTAGTGTACATGGAGTCCATTTCAGATCTCATGGCTTCAAGCCATTTCTCAGAATCTGGGCTATTAATTGCCTGTTTGTAGGTTGAAGGTTCATCGTGATCCACAAACATAACATCACCATGTTCTGTTATGAAAAATCCAAATTTTTTCCGGGAGGTGGACGACGAACTCTACCGGACTCACGCAATTCTTGTGTTTCTTGAATCAGTGCTTGCCGCACAATCGCTTTGTGGCACTCCGCCGCACAACAACTTGTGGAGTCTGTTCAATTTCCATCTCATCATTAGTGCTAGTTTGAGAGTCCTGGGAACTTCAGGTAAGTTCTACGCTACTCCCACTTGTGTTTCTAGAAACAAATTCTTTTTCTAGAAAGACTCCCGTGCGAGCAACAAACACTTTGTTCTCGTTAGGGATATAAAAGTAGTATCCTTTAGTTTCCTTAGGATAACCTACAAATATGCACTTTTCAGATTTCGGAGCCAGCCTTATCGTAGCCGAGCGTTTCACAAACGCTTCACGACCCCAAATCTTGAGGAAAGACAAACTCGGGACGCTTCCCTACCCATAACTCGTATGGCGTCTTTGCAATCGATTTAGATGGAACGCGGTTAAGTGTTAAAGCTCGTTTGTCTCTAGTGCGTGTCCCCAAAAGGAATTGGGCGAGCTCGTGTGACTCATCATAGAACGAACCATATCTAATAAGGTTCTGCTTTCTCCTTTCGGATACACCATTCCATTGTGGAGTAGTCGGAGGAGAAAGTTGTGAAACGATTCCACAAGCTTTTAGATAGTCACGAATTCTTGACTCAAGTATTCTCCTCCTCGATCGATCGAAGAACCTTAATACTCTTGCCAAGTTGGTTTTCTACTTCAAGTTTAAACTCTTTAAACTTAGCAAATGCTTCGGATTTGTGTTTCATCAAGAACACATATCCATACCTACCGAAGTCATCGATAAAGGTAATGAAGTAGAGGTAACCACCCCTCGCATGTATATTAAAAGGGCCACATACATCACTATGTATTAGTCCTAATAAAGCATCGGCTCTCTCACCTAGCTTAGTGAAAGGTGATGTCTGTCATCTTACCCAACAAACAATATTCGCATCGATCATAAGACTCGAAGTCAAATGATTCTAATGACCCCATCTTTATGGAGTTTGGATATGCGATCTTCGCTTTATGTGGCCTAAGCGACAATGCCGGAGGTATGTCGGATTAGAATCATTAGTCTTAATCCTTTTTAGTATTTATGTTTAAAATTGGCATATCAAGGTCTAAAATATATAGACCATTAATTAAAGAGGCGCTTGCATAAAACATATTATCCAGAAATAACGACAATCGTTGGTTTTTGATCGAAATCTCAAAACCGTTCTTGTCCAAACAAGAAACTGAAATAATATTTTTTAATTAAACTAGGTACATAGAAACAGTTTTCTAAACCCAAAACAAGCCCTGAAGGCAAAGTAAAAGTACAAGTCCCTACGGCTAGGAGTCGCAACACGTGCTCAGTTGCCTACTCGTAGTTCCACTTCACCCTTTGCCAACTCTCTACTCCTTTGCAGTCCCTGCACATTAGTACAAATGTGAGAACCACATCCGGTATCAAATACCCAAGAAGTAGTTGTATTTAAATTGATATCAATCATATTAATATCTATAACATAAATACCTGAGCCCGTAGCAACAATTGCTTTCTCCTTTTCCGACTCTTTTCCTCGCAAGATAGCTTTTGCAGTCCTTTTCCCTCGCAAGATAGCTTTTGCGGTTCCTTTTCCAGTGACCCTTCTCACCACAATGATGACAGATAGAGTCCTTGGTTACACCACCCTTAGGTTTCAGGTGCATTGTTGAAAGTGGTTTGCTTGCCCTCGGGGCTTACCTTTCGGTTTGCCTTTGGGTTTCGCAAAAACCTTTGCCTTTGCCACTTTGCACCATCGCATGGTGTTGGGCTTGGACTTGCCTATTTCCTTCTCGGCAGTCCTTAGCATATTCAACAACTCGAGCAATGGCTTGTCAATTTCATTCATGTGATAATTCAGAATGAATTGATCGAATGACTCGAGCAACGATTGCAAGATCAAATCGATCGACAGCTCTTGTCCCAAAGGAAATCCCAGCTTTTTCAAGGTTCGAACATAACCTATCATCTTAAGAACGTGAGTTCCCTACCGGCATTCTCTCGGACATTTTGCACTCGAAAGAGATTTCGATACATCGAATCTTTCTCGGCGTGCTTGCCCTCGATATAGTTGCTTCGGGTGAGCCAAAGCATCTCATAAGCCCCCCATGTCCTCATGTTGCTTCGAAGCTCAGAGTTCATGGTGACAAGCATGAGGCTAGACACATCTAAAGCATCACTAACATGCTTCTGATAAGCAGTCCTTTCAGCGGCCGTAGCACGAGCCTCTAGTATAGCAGGAATAGGCTGTTCCAGGACATACAACTTTCTTTCATGCTTGAGAACGATTCTCAAGTTCTCGAACCCGATCGAGGAAGTTAACTCCCTCTAATTTGTCCTTCTCAAGGACATAACGCAGTGATAGTGTTTGGTTTGAATTTGCCATTTTCTACAACAAAATATATGCAAAGTAAGTACCGATTTAAAATCATTATTAGGTCTTTATCTTTTTAATGATTTCTCCCACTATTTTCTTCGAGTGAATAACCCTCAATATCAACTCGGAAAGTTCGTTAACTTTCTAGCGGGCCAAGATCCATATTTCACCTCGTTCTGAGTCAGCTTTGGCTGATCGCCCAAATCTTAGTTATTTAGGTAGGCAACGTTTGCCAATTACATCAAATTATGTAATTGTTGGTTAGTTGAGTGAATAACATTTATTCAAGCGTATCATTATACACTTTTCTCAACTCTTTTGCCTCTAGATCCTCAATCCATCTATTGAGATAATCTAGTTAACTAGGACCCTAAGTTTTAGCAGGCGGATATCACAACTTATCCTTCGCGCCTCACCCGGATAGACACGTATGCACAGCTTTGGCATGTCCCATACTAATGTCGATCTAGGCCTTGACGAGGGCCAAACTTAGGAAGACACTAATTAATATTTTAAATGAGGGATTTCGTTTTTAACAATCTCACCAGAAAAGCATAAATAAAACAGTTTATGCTTATATACTTATGCATCCAATACATAAAATAAAATGCAATAGTAATCGTCATATCCTATTCGGTTTTTCCAAGCCAATGGAAAAACCGTGAAGTCAATCTAAGGGTGTAAAAGGAAAAACATCTATTCTACACCGTCTTGACCTTCAGTTGGTTGCCTCCAAATCTTCATCATCTCAGCTGTACCTTCTCCTAATCTAGAATTACAAAATTTCTAAGGAAACCTCGAGTTACATTCGAGGAGATATAATGAGAATAAAATTACAACTTTTTGAATGATAAAATAGGCACGATACGCAAATCGTATTATAAAATAAAACCAACAGGGGTAAAGGCGACTACTATGCATCATGCTCAATTAACATAACATTTTATGGAAAAACGAGCAAGCAAAGCAAACAAATGAACATTTCATATTGTCTCAGGTTCGGTCGACCGGTCAGGGTCTTCGGTCGACCGAAGACCAACTCGGTTGATCCGAACAAGTATCATTTAGCTACTGTCTTGCCTCGGTCGACCGAAGATGAGTCCTGGTCGACCGAAGAGCTAAAAACTGAGAGTTTTTCCAGCTTTTGAATGACTTCAAAACTGGAAACTCTCAACAGATATACATACAAAAAGCTGGAAAAGCATGTCATACATGATTTACAACATTTCTAGCAATCCTAAGGCATGCATAACATAGATTCATAATCTATATTCAAACACTATAACACTTAAAGTCTATAGGGTACTCGTGAGTGGCTCTGATACCACTGTTAGAGGAATAACCGGGTCACACATAAATGCGCAGCGGAATAAAACTTGACCCGCCTATACCAGGATCTTCCACGAGTAAGAACCTACGACTATGGGATAGTTTTTTACCTTATATTGATGCTAGAATGGCTGAAACGCTTTCATGCGGTATGTTGTCACTGAACGGAACACCACAATGCAGGGCTCCGTCTCTCCCAAAGTATCCACTCGATCTTCCGGGGATGGTCTTCTACTGCTTGGTGCTAGCCAACGCCTTGTAGAAGCTTTGAAGACACTCTTCAATGGAGTATGTATTTCAGACCTTATCAGAAGAATAAGATACAGGATTTCTAACTTCTTTCCTATTAGCAAAAAGCTAGAAAACAAGTCTAGAAATCTATCTTTTCTTTTCTTTCTAAAACTCACTTTTCTCTCTACTCTCTAAGCTTCAAAATCTGGAGAAAAACTGATTAATATGAATGGGAAAAAATCAGTATTTTTCCCTTAGTCTATCAAGAGAGAGTGGGGAGAGATAAAGGGAAAGTGGGAGATCATGGAGGAAACCACTCCTCCACTTTCTCCACTCCTTTAACCTCTAGATAAGAGACATATGAGCTGAAAATATGTGTCCAATTTTCCAGCCATAAGGTCGGTCCAAAACGGGTCGGTCGGCCCAATCATATTGGTCGGCCCAACCCGATTAGAGGCCCAATCCAATCCCGACCCGAGCTCGGCCCGGCCCAATCGAATTGGCGCACCTTAGATTAAATGTACTCCAACAATATGGACCTATCATGGAAAATGATGCCCGCCTCTAGACTCATTGATCACAAAAAAGGTACATGGGATATGTATATGCTTAATAAATTCTTCTCATCACATGAGAGGGATGAAATTCTTAAAGTACCACTATGTGACACTTGGCCGCCTGATCGTCTTATTTGGAGATATAAAAAAATGGATTATACTCTGTCAAGTCCGGATATCACCTACAAGTCTATATTAGTGCTGGGAAACATGATTGCCCTTCCACCTCAAAGAATAAGCTTGAGGACCACTGGAAGGGTATCTGAAAGTTATCTATCCCTCAAAGCTACAAGTCTTCATCTGCAAGATCTTCCAAGAGATACTCCCTACTTGTCAAAATTTGTCAAAGCGGATGCATACCATAAAGTCGCAATGCCATGTCTTCCAAGACGAGATTGAAACTGCTATACATGCCATTTTTTCATGCCCATCAGCTTTGGAAGTATGAAGTCGCACTAGTTTTGACATCCAAACTCTGCTTAAAAATGAAGTTTTCCCATACAGTCTGATGCCTATCCTGGCAGGCAGCGAGGAATACTCTACTCCTTTCTCATACATCGCATGGCATATATGGTGCAACCGGAACAAGACTATTTTGAAGGCACACGAAGGCCACCAGAGGAAGTTGCGAATCTCGCTATAGTCAATGCTGCTGAATATAGTAGTATTTACTCATCGTCCTCAGGATCGTCACATTTTCGCCAGCCTTTACCCAACTCTGAAAAAATCAAATACATGTTGAAAGGGAAAGCACAGATGTTTGCACTAGCCGAAAAAGAAAAGACCTCCACAGTTGTAAAGTAGCCACCGGACTTTAAATGGGAAGCCCCGGTGAGGGACTTCTCAAGCTCAACGTTGATTGAGCTTGGTCTAATCATGAGGGAGGCCTATGCATTATCATACGATATCATGAAGGTAGATTTATAGAAGGAGCTGCAAAGTTTATTTCCTAATCTCCCAGTCCTGAATACACTGAAGCAAGGGCCCTCCTAGAAGGAATTTGGTTTGCTTTAGCTCAAGGTCACTATGTCATCGCCATCGAAAGTGATTGACAATCACTTGTAAGCCAAGTTAATCAATTTGATGAGGATCTTTCTCCGTTAGGTCATATTGTTAGTCAAATTCAAAATATGTTCGGGAGTAGAGTAGCCAATTTAGTCTTTGCGCACAAATCTTATAATCATACTGTTGATAAATTGGCAAAATACGCAATGAAGCTCAAAGCTTCCAATCAATGGTTTGGGGACCCACCGAAATATCTCCTACCAAATGTACTACATGATATCGGTTAATGATATAAAATATTTTCTGTTAAAAAGAGTCACATAGGCAGTACACATCACAAGCAAATATGGCTATCTTTATTTTATCCTTTTTCTTATGACTGCATATTAATCACATGCCTTACATCTTTTGTCTCTCATTCAGTTATTCTGTCTTATTAATGTGCTACTGCTTTGTGTTAGGCAATAAGATTCTTCATTGATGTTGTCCTCTGCTTAAGCTTTTCCCACTTTGACAGAACATCTAGGCCTTATAATTGAGAGTTCAATTACTTTGGTGCTTTCTTCCTAATTAATCATCATACAATTTTAAACAAAAAGTTTCCTACATTCACACACCCAAAAAAAATATTACAAGATAAATAATATCATAAGAAAAGTAATTTGGATAGTAGTGCTTGTTATTTTATGTTAGTAAGATTTAAATCTCAAATTTATAATTATTTTCTTTGAGTTTTTAGATTATGAAAAGAACCTTCATTCTTACTTAACAAATAGGTCTTACTGTCAAGCTTTCTTTGGCTAATTTGTCATTATTGTCCCTAAACAATTTATGAATCAGGTATAAGGTCCCTACTGAATTTTTCTGGACATTAAAATCATCAAACAATTTGCGATTGGTGTGTAAGGTCATTCTATCAAAAAACATGTTAGTCAACTGTTAATTCAAAATTTTTATCAAGTCAACGAAAATATTTCAGGGATATAATTGGTACATCATAATTAAAACATCCCACCCCTTACTATCCCTTACCCCCCTCTCATGAGCTCCAATCTCGCCTCTCTCCATCTTCTTCAACAACCATCCACCCTCCCCACTTCTCTTCTTCTCCATCTTCTTCAAGAAACATCCAACCCCACCTATCTCCATCTTCTTCAACAACTATCAAATCCCAAATTTGCAATTGCTCCAAGAAATATAATTATTTTTTTTACAATTTTTTTGATATTTTTGGGTTGTTCTTGATCATTAATTTTGACCAATTTGATGATTTTTGGACTGTTCTTGATCATTAATTTTTAGGTTAGCTTTCTTAATTGTTTTATGAATTTGTCTAGCTAATTTTGCCATTGTCAATTTTGGTTTTTTTTTAATATGTTCTTGAACTCAAAATGTCCAATTCTTGGTGGTTCTTGGAAGGATATTGATATTTATTCTTGCTTCTTTGTATTTGGGTATGGTTTTTTGGTTTCTTCATTTTTGTGTTTCTGCATTTTTGTTGATGGATGAAGGAGAAAATTGGGTTTGTTGATGGATGAAAGAGATAATTGGGTTTCTTCATTTTTGGTTTCTACATTTTGTTTTTCTGCATTTTTTGGAGGGAAGAAGCGGTGGTGATGGGGATTCATCTGGAAGAAGGAAAAGGAAGTGGGGGTGCGTGGGGTTTGAGGTGAAAAGTACCCTATTACCCATATACATTTTTGCTTTGACTTTATGTTTTTCCCAAAATTCATGTTGATCGTCACTTTTTAGACAGAAGGACCTTACACATCAATCGTAAATTGTTTGAGGATTTTAATGTCCAGAAAACATATGTTGGGACCTTACGTCTGTGTTATAAATTGTTTAGGGACAATAACGACCAAATTGCCATCTTGCTTTCTATCTTTGCTTCGTTTATGGTGTATTTAGAATATGAGTTTTGAATTTTGCAAAAATTAAATTGGTTGTAAATAAAAAATATGAGCAAAGTTAAAATTTGAAATTTGAAATACTGTCTAAATGTACACTTGGTACAAGGCTCGAAGCTTATAACTAACCGATTTATTTGAAACAATGCTTTTACTTTAGAAAATTTAAAATTTGAGGTACTATTTAAAAGCACACTTAATACAAGGCCAGAAGTTTTATAACTAACCAATATATTTGAACAATGCTTTTACGTTGGCTCTAGCTCTTCCCTTACAACGAGTTTATTGTTCGGGGTATCATTAAAAAATCTCGATTCCAAAATAGAAAGAAAAAAACATGAAAAGAAAAAAGAAAAAGGGGTATGTATGGCTGAATCTTTGAAGTGGCAAATGAGGTGTCAACTTCTCTTGTAAATGGAAATGAAAGGCTCGGACAACGTCTACCTGACATTCTCAATTTGCATTTTCCCTATTTTTTCAGTTTTTTCTCTTCTCATACCTTACGCTTTTACTGTTGTACTTAAAGATCCACATCAGCCTTTGACCGAATCTAAGCCCCTAAAAATTCTGTTAAACTGTTAAACTTTTTACCTTAAAAAATTTGTTAAACTTTTTTAAAGTCATAAAGGATTTGTTAACCTTTTCTAAAACTGAAAAATCAAGTAATGTAAGTTTGTATTTTAAGAAATAAAGGGAAGATTAAAAGATGCTTGTAATAACTGGATTGAAGCTGATCTTCAGCTAAAGACTATGGCTAGAAATTATTACATTAGCCTTTACTCTGAGGATGGGGGCAAGTGGCCAACAAATCTGCGATACTCAAATTGCCCAATTCCCACAATTATCTCACTCAAGCATTAGGTTGCTAAATTGTAAAGTCTCGATGCCTGAGATTAAAGCTGATATATTCCCAATGACGAATAAAGCGCCTGATCCCGACGGGTTACCGCCCATCTTTTTTCAGAAAAATTGGGACATGGTTGGTAAATCTCTGGTTAAATTTATTGAGGAAGGCTTTAGAACGTCATCCTTCCCTATGGGAATGAATAACATTGTTATCCCCCTCATACCTAAAGTTGACAATCCAGTGAATATGGGTCAATTTCGCCCCATCTCTTTGTATAATGTTGTGGTGAAGTGCATCACCAAGATTATTGCTAACATAATTAGACCTTTGATGGACATCCTGGTGGGAGAAACTCAAACGTCCTTTGTGCCAGGGAGGTAAGCCATTGATAACATTGTCCTGGTTCAGGAAGCTATTCACACCATGAATAAGAGGTTCGGGAAAAAAGGGTGTTTGTCTGTTAAGATTGATCTAGAAAAGGCTTATGATAGAATTTCTTGGCCCTTTCTTAGTGCAACTCTGAAATCTGTGGGATTTTCCAAAGATATCAGAGACTTGATTCTTCATTATGTCTCGAATGCATCCCTATCTCTCATTTGGAATGGTGAAGTGCTAGACCCATTTTCCCCCCAAAGGGGCCTGAGACAGGGAGATCCGCTCCCCTTATCTCTTTGTTATATGTATGGAAAGTCTGGCACAAAGAATTGAAGAAGCGGTTAGGAAAGGGCATTGGAAGCCAATTAAAACTTTGTGAGGCGGTCATAAAATTTCACATGTTTTCTTTGTTGATAATTTAATCGGGAAAGCTTCTGAGGATCAAGCAAGGGTCATGGAATCTATTCTTATGGAATTCTGTGATCTATCCGGGCAAAATATTAATATGTACAAGTCCAAACTCTTCGTCTCACCTAACACAAGACCTCAACTAGCTAAGGCTCTCAGCAAACAGTTCTGAATTCCTATCACAAAGGATCTGGGACAGTACTTAGGAGTTCATATTATTCATAGCAGATTGTCAAAGAATACTTGTGGGCACATTATCTCGAAAGTGAAAAAGCGGGTTAGTGGCTGGAAAAGTAGAATCCTCTCTCAGGCTGCTCGTAGAATTTTGATCAAGTCGGTTACCACGACTATATCAGGATATTCTATGCAAAGTATTAAACTACATGTGTCAGTAACGGAAGATCTTGAACGCACACATAGATAGAGCCTTCTTTCGGGGAGAGAAAGAGGGGGAGGGGGAGGGGGGAGAGAGGAAGATACACCATGTGGCTTAGGAGAATATTTGTAAACCCACTGAATGAAGGGACTGGTTGTGAAGAACTTGAGGAACTGTAATGTTACCTTATTGGCAAAGCTGGGTTGGATGATGATCTACAAACCAGATAAGCCGTGGGTCGACGTTCTATGGAAGAAATATGGCAACCCGCTATCTCAGGTTGGCAAAAGGCAGGGGTCATCACATACTTGGTCAGGTGTCGTGCATGGGGTCACCTCTATTGCCCAGGTAGTAGAGCCTAAAGAGTTTGAGCCCAATCACTACTAGAAATATAGCTTGCTGCGACGAGACTTTTTGCGTCGGGCGTTAACCATTACAAATAACTGTCATTTGCGTCAAGAATGACACACCAACGCAAAGAATGGTACGACATCGTTTCGTGATATGCATTTACGACTGCTAATTACTATTTGTGTCAGCAAACTAATTCGTCGTGAATAGGGGATTATATGCGATGGGCTTCAGTCGACGCAAGAAGTTTCGCCACAAATAATCAAAATTTGCGACGGGATTCTCCCGTCACATATGAAGTTGATGCAAATGACCAAATTTGCGACGGGCTTCGTTCGATGCAAAAGGTTTTACCCCAAATAACCAAAAATTGCGATGGAATTCTCCCGTCACATATAAAGTTGATGCAAAAGATCAAAATTATATTATTAGTTTTGGTGGTGTCTCGCCGCATCCCAAGCCAGAGTTCATATCATATGTATCAATTTTGAAC
The DNA here is from genome assembly GCA_026122235.1 of Vinca minor. NCBI lineage: Eukaryota > Viridiplantae > Streptophyta > Magnoliopsida > Gentianales > Apocynaceae > Vinca > Vinca minor. The sequence goes on along the minus strand of JAOCZM010000201.1, from coordinate 7,891,547 downwards.
TTTCTTACAATAGCTATGAACGGATTTTTTTTCCTTATATTGATGTTAATATTTACTATCTAACCAAGTTCAGATTTATTTCCAAATCGAGTTTGGAATGCATTGTCACGACTCACACCAAGATAAAGTTGTGATGCATATTCAATTTAAAATGAAGGTCCTTCTAGAATTAAAATCATTCATGCCCTGGTCAAATGCTACGGTTTATACGAGATGCATATCAAGGATCATTTGGCCATTTAATTCTTCTTTAAATTCATGTACGAGTGCCCTGTTTCCTTAAACATTTCAAAGACATATTACTTTATATGATTTAGAATAATTAACTTCTACCTAGTAACACCGTTCATCAACTTAAAAAAATCCTCTGTCTCCGTGTATATCTTCATTTCTGTCCCCAACAAATCATAATTTACCATGTGTATATATAATTGAAAGAAATATTTATATAGTAAATTCAAATATAGCGATGTTTATCTGAAAATAACAAAATCTAACAGCATAGTATATAAATGTCGTTATATTAGTCACAAAAAGTAACAATATATAACAACATTTAAGGTAAATGTCACTAACCAACATCCAAACGTCGGTATGGACAACAATGACTATAAATGTCGCTATGATGTTTATTCGGATTTAGTATTTCTGTATGTGGTTCGGTGTCTCATTCGTAGATGAGGCCATCGTCGAGTCATCTCCAGACTACGGGGTGTGACAGTTAAAGTTTTGAATATTAGAGTTTAGAGTTTGATGGGCATTTAAACCATCTTTTATGGATATTGACTTTGTACCTTAGGGTATAATTCAATTGTCAAATCCACTATTAGTAGTGTTTTGTTAGTTTTGCCTTTACTCATAGGGTGAGAGTTTGATTTACGTCAAGTACAAGAATCAACTTTGTGTGAGTTGTTAGTGTACAAGTAACTCAGATGAATTCCACTTAAAGCATATAATACGATTTAACTCCTCCAAACTATCCTAAAACGATGCGATAGAAATTCTAAGGTTGAGACTTAATTTTTTTTATTATGATAAAAGATATAGGAAAACCATTAGTTTGATATGAATGTATAAAATTACGTATTACTTCAGGTCGTCAATAAGGTAAAAATGTCAATTTTGTTTTGTAAAAGGTCACTTATTGTGAAACAAAATGCAACTTTTAAAACGTCAATTAATTAAAATCATAGGGGTAATATCTTATTTATTGAAATATTGAATCAAATTTATTTACAAATGTCCGAGCAAAAATCTATATATGTATTCAAGTTTGACTCGCTTAATAATTTGACCTCCAATAATTACGCTCGAATACGAGCCCAAACTTGAAATTTTGAACTTCAGTGGAGTTTTTATCTAGCCGAGTCTGAACAATTTGATAAAGGCTCGATTACATTAGAGCTCTAACATAAACTATGTGCTAACCTTTGGATATATTATATTTTCCCAAGATTTATTATATTTATTTATAGTTTTTGTAAATAAAGATTAATATAGTTAGATTAATGCTTACAATCTAAAACGACAGGTCTACACCCTTACCTCCATAATAATAATAATAAAAATTATATTTATAACTAAAAAACTTAAATGCATGTTCTTAATACTTCTTTGTTTTTGAGAAAAATGATATTAATACCTAGTACTATTTTTAATACAGTACTCAGATAAAAAAAAAGATTTTTTCATTGTTATAATATTAAATAAACCGTAAAAAAGAAGGAAAATAAAATCATAATGAATAGTTCCCTCAAAATGACGAAAATTTTAATATACCCGCCCACTAATTTTAACCTTTTTAAGCTGAAAAGTAAAATTACCCGGCCGTATTTTCCAAACTCAATTAAAAAACCCGCCCACTTTTTCACTTCCCCGCTTTATCTCCCTCTCCCTCATCTCTTTTCACCACGTCCACAGTCTGTCTACCATCCCTTTTTACTAGAGAAAAATAATCTCTGCTCACCAGTATTTCTCTACAAAGCTTCAAGATTTTTCTCAACAACATGCAAACCAGAGACCAATAGTACAAGGCTTGTGCTTGAGAGGTATCGATTCTGCCATTAACATCTGTTCTTGATTTGTTGTTGTATTAAGATGCAAAATTTTGGTATAAAAGGGTGGAATGATTATACTTTCATTCTTTAATTTCTCGATTTTGCTCGTATTTAAGTTTTCCCCCTTTTTATACCCAAGTTTTTAGAAATTAGGGTTCATCTTCCATTGTTTCTGTTATCCAAAATTGATGTCTTTTTCACCATTTTGTAAAGTGGGGTTTATGAGAATTTTGTAAAATTACAATAAGGCTTATAATATTCAGTTTAGATTTGATCTATAATGCATGTTCTATAAGTTGAATGAATTATGATGCATGTTCTGTAAATTGTCTATTTTTTTTCTTCATTTATTTGATTCACTTGATTGATAATACAGAGCATGTTCTGTAAATTGACTCCATAATATAGATATTTTTTTTTTTGAAAGAAGTAGAAGAAGACTACATTGAACGATAGATACAAAGAGAAATCTACAGAGGGTAAGAAGGTAAATTTAACTTTGTCATGGGTCATGGGCAATTGGGATTTCTACCAGGGCCTCCATAATAAAAGTAGTGACCCCAATCCCCATCACTACCTGTCTGCACATCATAGCAATTGGAGTGCTCTGTAAAGGTACCAAGACTTTTGGGTGCCTTGAGATTGTTTTAGTTTGATTTAATTTGTATTGATTGATTGATTGATTATCACCCAAATTGTTTGTATTGATTGATTATCTAATTGGTTGAGTGAATATTTTGGTAAAATTTGGGTAGACGAAAAGCGGGACTGAGTAGTATTGTTTTGATTTTGTTGGCACTCCTTATCGTTTTATTATGCCAAATATTTGTCATCTTTGCTATCGAAACTGTTTAAGTTTGGTGTACATATTTGTCACAAGTGACATGAGTTTTTCAGTTTTTTTAGTATGGATTACTCTGTATTTCTTCCTGCAAGTTAATTATTTATATTGAGTTTTTACAGGCTGAGAAGATTGGGCTCGAGTACATGGATGTTGAGGGTTTGAAATTTTTTAACAAGAACAAGAAACTTGTTAAGAAGCTTGCCAAGAAGTATCATGCTTTCCTGTCATCTGAAGCAGTTATCAAGCAGATTCCTCGTCTTCTGTGCCCTGGTCTTAAACAAAAAAATTTATTTTTCCCTTTAATTTCTTTGTGGCCTTCGGATGATGAATTTTCAGACGTTAATGCTGTTTGGTATTTTGGGAACTGATTTCTTACAATGTGTATTTGATTTAGTTTTTTCTTAGGTTATGCAGGGAAGGTTTTGCAACAATTATTGATGATTGAACTTATAGTTGCTTTTGTGTCATTTTATTTTGGGTTGCTGCAGGTAAATTTCCTACACTGGTCAGTCATCAGGAATCCTTGGAGTCAAAAGTGAATGAAATAACAGCCACAGTGAAGTTTCAACTCAAGAAAGTTCTTTGCATGGGTATGGCTGTGGACAATTTGGCCATGGAAGAGAAGCAAATTTTCCAGAATGTTCAAATGAGTGTCAACTTCTTGTATCACTGCTAAAAAAGAATTGGCAGAATGTAAGTTCAACTCACAATCTAAAACATCATTCATGTAGTACTCCGAATTGTTGTTTTTTTAAATCCTTCGGACTTTGAAGCTTATTTAATTTTGCATTATGATTGTATTTTTTTATTATTAATGTTTTCTCTTGTCTTATGAAACAGGTGAGGTGCTTGTACCTGAAGAGTACCATGGGAAGGCCTCAACGCATCTTCTGAGCAAGTTGTTTTTGTTCACTTTGTTTTAAGATCAATTTAGTGCGAGTCAAAATATTTGGCAGTTTAATACACTTTTTTGGTGAATGTTTTTGCTTGCTTTTTAAAATGGATTATGCAATTTTGATCTTAGCAATGAAATTATAGTTTCGATCTGCAAAGCGAGATAAAATTTAATAGTGATAAAATTTAAATATTTTTTTTGGCGATTTGTATTGGACGGGAAAATTAAAATTATTCTTTTTTTTTTTGCACCGAGAATATTTTATTTCATCAGTGTAAAAATAATTTGAGTTTTGTTATAGCGTCGAGATAAATGTTATATGTGACAGATTGTCCCATTGCAAAAATAATAATAAATATAATATTATTATATCATTTACGACGGTCAAAAACTATTTTCGTCAGATTGTGCCATTGCAAAAAAATATTAAATAAATTTTATTATAATACTTGCGACGTTGAAACACTATTTTCTATCGTATATAAGGTGTCGCAAAAAGTGTTTTTGTGTCGGTTGTTGCGTCGGATATTATAAGCGACACAAAAAGTATTCGTTTTTGTTAAGTTTTCATGTCGGAAAAAACGTGTCGCAAAAAGTGTTTTTGTGTCGGTTGTTGCGTTGGATATTATAAGCGACAGAAAAAGTAGTCGTTTTTGCTAAGTTTTCATGTCGGAAAAAACGAGTCGTAAAAAGTGTTTTTGTGTCGGTTGTTGCGTCGGATATTATAAGCGACACAAAAAGTAGTCGTTTTTGCTAAGTTTTAATGTCGGAAAAAATGCGTCGCAAATAGAAAAATTCCCGTTGCAAAAACTAATTGCGTCAGGCGCTTTCCGTCGCGAAGTTTTTGCGGCGCCTTTCCTGCGACCCTTCAATTCTCTGTCGCATGGCCGATGCAAAAGGGGTTTTCTCGTCGACAAAGGTACTTGTTGCAGCGGGCGCCACCTGACGCAAAAGTTAGTTTTTTTAGTAGTGAATGTTGCATACAAAACTTTCTTCCCGTCAGAAGGGAGAAAGTTTGCTGAGAGATGGAGAAATATCTGGAAACTCAAAGGACCACAACGAATTAGTTGCCATTTTTGTCCTCAACATAGTTTCGGCCAGCCGATTTCATCATTTTTTATTTTTTTTAACTTTTTGCATCCTCAACCAATCGAACCGTCGATTTCATCATTCCGTCCAAAAAATGCCTAGAAACCGTCAAGCTTGATGACGTGGTATAACGGGACTTTTAGTTTCTCTCTCTTCAAAGGGAAAAATGGGAATCTCTCTCTTCATCCCCTCAAACTTCATCTTCTTCCTCAAATATTTTTCTTTATTACAACCATAACAATGGTGGAGAAAAAAAAGTTCATCAATTTCAATTACAAAAAATTGTGATACCTTCACTCGTCTATTATTTAGTCATTCTTCCCCACCAAATCCATCATCATTTCCATTTTCCACAAAAAATGAGAGATAGCCCTAGAAATGTAATGTTGTGAGAGTAAAATCAAAGAATTATTTTGTTCTCTTTAATTCCTATCATCATCAAGAAGATGAAGAAGATGAATGTAATTATTTTTATCCACCATTGTTATAGTTGGAATAAAAAAGATGAAGTTTGAGGGGGAGGAGAATATTTTTTCCCGTTTTGCCCTTTGAAGAGAGAGAAACTAAAAGTCCCGTTATGCCACATCATCAAGCTTGACAGTTTCTAGGCATTTTTTGGACGGAAGGATGAAATCGGCGGTTCGAAAATTGTTTGGGTATGCGAAAAGTTAAAACAAATGAAAAAGGATGAAATTGGCTGGCCTGAAACTATGTTGAGGACAAAAATGGCAATTAATTCGGACCACAACTTAACAACTTATTACTGTGGCAAGCTAGACACGATAGGTTAACCACTAAAGCGCTTCTTTTCAGTAGATATTGCGCGGATAATCCTTTTTGTGCACAATGTGTCCATGTTGAGACTGGTTTACATGCCTTGCGTGATTGTGATGGGATGCAGAGAGTCTGGAAAGTGTTGGTTCATAGTGAGCGATGGATTGAGTTCCAATCATTTGGACTCATGGAAGAATGGATAGTCTTACGGAGAATATCGGTTCGAGATGGTTGCAAGAAGAGTGGTGTTATGTATTCCGGTAAGTGGTGAATACAATTTGGTTTTGGAGAAACAAATAAGTGTTCGAGATGTGCCGGGACTACCGGGTTAGTTCAAACCATTATCTTCAGAGTGAGGCAAATTGACCAGGCTTGTAAAATTCATTTGGGCCAGCACAACATTGAAACTTTTTGTACACATGATGGTATAACATAGTTTAGTCTAGCTATACCTTTCTTTTTTATTGTAGCAGAGATCTGCTATGTTGTCCATGGCAGAAGAGTCTAGTTGTTGGCTAGGGCCTACTGCCCTTTGTATACTATGTATATGTAATTTTCTTATTGGTTAATATATAAAGATCCCGTTTTGACCAAAAAAAGAAAGGTAAAGGTAAAATTTAGAAAGAAAAATACTCCTCCGTTACTTAATAGAGATCTTTTTAGGTACTTTAATATACATTAAGTGGATAGACAATAAATATTTTTACCATTATACCCGTAGATAATTTAGTTTATTCTCAAACATTCATTCCTCACATTTCTCTCCATAGTAAGGGCAACCAGAGGCAGAGACAAAATATACACTTTGGGGTAAAATATAATTCTTTTAAGGGGAGAAAACAAAAATTTCCATTGAAAATGTGTTACTTTTCAAAATGTTAAGGGGAGATCGCTCCTGATTCAGATACTGATGGCAATGCTAAAAAAACAATCTTAAAACTCGAAAAAATAACAAGGAAGATATGAAGACTGAATAGATTAAAAAGATCTTTATTAAAAAATAAAGGGAGTACTAAGAACGAAAAGTATTTTTATTTTGAAATTAATAAGTGCGTAAGTTTTTTCTTGATAAAATAACAAAAAAAAGGTAAGTTCTTGGTTTTTAGAAAGCACGTCTAATCTAAAAAAGAAAAATCTAAATACGACTGAATATCTTCAAACTTGAGAATACTTTTCAACTTTCTAACAAACCGTATAAACAAAAAAAAAGAAAAAAAATTCTACAGAGTAATCATATGTAGTTGGTTTGTCTACTCTACTAGTCTCCCTTAAAGTATTGCTTAATTGTTTTTCAAGGTACTAATTCTCAAACCATAAAAGAGAAAAAAACAAACCAAAAACTAAAAAGTTTTCGACCAAATGATCATTGCTATGTTTTTTTTTTTGGAATAATTATTGGTATGAATATTACAAGATTATTTCGTCATCAATAATAATTTATGTAAATCATAATTATTAAAGTATTATTTTTTTGAAAAAAGAATACTCTCCGATTAAAAATATAAATCATTTTATAAGTTTTGTTACTAAAATACCTCTAATTAATGTTAAAAAAAACAAAGAAATTATAGAAAGTTGCGTAGAAACTACACATTTTGACCAAAATAATTATAATGAGAAAATAATGTAATGTAAATTAGCCAATAAATATACAATTCTTTTAAAAAATACTTTTATTTTGTAACAAAAAATAATATTTTAAATACTTATATTTTAAATTGAAGAGAGTATAATTTAGTAACAATCTACTGACATAACTATCTAAAAATCCCAAAAATACGCATTATAATGAATTTAATTTCTGGCAGATAGAACAATCTTGCATGCCATATATTCTTTTTTTTTTTTCTCTACCTTTTCCAAAATCCGAAAGTAGTCATCACCGCCGTCACCGATGAGTCCATTCCTAATATTTCAATAATAAATCTATCTACTAGTGATCAATTTGGAAACTGTTTTTAGTCTTCGTCCGTATTTGCAGACTAACTAATTCAAATCAAATACGGTTTAAATTGATTTAGGAGTTATTTTTTCAATTGTCCAATCGTTATTAATTCTAAAAATTATTACTCACTGAGTGAGTAAACGAAATCATAAAAGAGAAAAAAGAAAAAATAAGAAGCATAGACTTTTTTTTAATCCATTTTGGTTACCCGACACTACAACATTATCGAGTTATTTTGAATAAGTTATTGAATGGTTATTCACAACGTGAATTAGATCTAGACTGTTCTAAGATAGATTAGTGTTATCATATCTAAATGAAGTCATAAAAAAAAGAAAAAAAAGAATAGACTTTTTGAATAAGCTATTGAATAATTATTCACAACGTCTGTTCTAAAATAGATTAGTGTTATTATATCTACAAAAATTGGTAAGAAGTCGGACAAAATTTCCAACTTGATGGGGATTAACGTTTAGACGGGGGTTGCACATTAATCATTGATACTCCGCCCTCCTAGAAGTCTTTGCCCCCCGTTTAAGGCACGAAAATAAGACGACAATCCATATTTTTTTTAATCTGCTGAATCGAAATGATTGAGATCATATCAAAAAAGCATTCAACACTAGAACGAATTGCTTATATAGCCATAATCAAGCATCAACAAATATTTAAGTCTAATCTAGACTTTTCATCATCTTCTATTAATGGGGCTCCATAACTTCTCTTCTCACAATATTTATCAAAAAACAATGGGTATTGCCAGGTCATCTCAACCAACACACAAACACCTTCTTTAATTAATAAAGTGTACTTTCATTTCATTGTTCCAATTTATGGGGCTTTGGGTTTTCAGTCACCAAAGCTTTTACCTTGAACTTATCCCCGTTTACATCGGATCTTTCTTCATTCCAATTTCCACCTAAACCAACCAAATTCAAGAACACAACCCCAATAAACCAAAAAAAATAAAAATAAATTTTTTAATAATTTATTTGTTAAAAAGAAACAAAAATTTCCAATTTCCCAGGTTTTTTTCATCAAATTTTTTTGCAACAAAAAAAATAAAATACCCCCAGATAATAAATATTCATGTTAATTGTGTTGTTCAAAGGTGGAAACTTTTTGTTGCTGGGTATGTTTTGATGGGCAATGTAACGTCAAATGTTGCTGCAAAATTTGCATTTTTCCCACCTGACCCACCCACATATGATGTTCATAGAGATGAAGAACAAGGAGGGAAAGTTGTTTTTAGTGGAATGAATTCAGACAAGAATGTTGATGTTCATTTATTGGATACAAAAGATGGTAATAAAATTGTAGCCACATTCTGGAAACATCCTTCTGCAGAAGTTTACTCTTTTGTATTCCCATGGTAATGCTGCTGATTTGGGCCAAATGCAAGAGCTTTTTATTGAGCTTAGAGCTCATCTTCGCGTTAATATTATGGGGTATGTCTTTTTTTTTCTTTGACTTGATCATTTATATGAATTTTTGTACCTAATATGAATATGTCCTTTCGTAAATTTTATCTGTAAATAATTTTTTTTATTTTGGGTTTAGTTTGTTTATTAGGATAGTTTTGGCAAATGGGTTCTTGAAAGTTTTAATTTTTATGTGCTTTTCTCTTATACCTTGATCTTGGCTAAGATGAAATTATCTTAGTTAATTTATTTTGTTAACGGTTTTCTGTTAAATTTCTCTGAAAAAGTTCGAGTTTTGTGAATAATGTTGAATTATTCCTGAGGTGTGGCTTTTGATATTTGGAAAAGTTCTTGTAATTTGATATGCTTATCACTTTAATGTATATATATATATATATATATATATATATATATATATATATATATATATATATATATATATATATATATATATAAAAGTTGAAAGCGAATTTTATAAAATATTAGAAACTACATATAAAATTTACTATATCTAATAGTATTTTTAGAAATCTCGGGCGACTGCCACCCCGCCCCCCTTGTCTATTTAACATTCATGTTTGATTACATAAAACTTTTATGTTTGTTCTCATTTCGGTATTAGTCTTGTTTATGGACTTTCAAAGTTCTGTTTTCCCTGTTTTCTTTTTACTTTTATGTTTTTATTTCTATCTACCTATGTATGCTTTAGGCCTTTGTCTTTTTTATTTCTTTTTTTAAGAATTCTTGACTAATCAACTTCCGTCCCATCTCAATTGTTGAAGAAGTTATCGTTAAATTTTCATCCATATGAATGGTTGTTATTAGCAAATGTAAATTTGATTGAGATCTTAGATATGCTTACCATTGGATCATTATTGATATATTTCTTGATTTTCTGTTGTTCTTTTATATACTGAATTTTAATTCTTTTTTGCTGCTTGACAGCTATGATTATTCAGGATATGGAGCTTCCACTGGTAAGGTGAGAAACACGAAACTGATCAGAGCTAGGTAACAGATGTGTACTGCAGCTCTGCTGTTATCAAACATTCTCTTCCTGACAAGTCGTAATCTTTGCTTGTTACAGCCGTCTGAGCTCAACACGTACCATGATATAGAAGCTGTATTCGATTGTTTGAAGAATGAATACGGAATAAAGCAGGAAGACGTTATTTTGTATGGCCAATCGGTTGGGAGTGGTCCAACTCTACATTTGGCTTCTCGTTTGCACAGGTTGAGAGCTATTGTTCTCCATAGTGCCATCCTTTCAGGAGTTCGAGTATTATACCCTGTCAAGACGTCATTCTGGTTTGACATTTTTAAAGTAATCCTCACTTCATTTCATATATATATATATTTCTCTTTTTTTCGAGCAGATTTGTCTGCATGTTTGATAAATTCATTATTGCCAATATTTTTTTTTCATTTGGTCAGAATGTAGACAAGATTAGGCATGTCAGCTGCCCAGTTTTAGTTATACATGTAAGTCTTCTTCTCTAATATCTTGTTAATTATTCCTGTCGAAATTTTCTTCATGTCTTCATTTACCAAATATGTCGTCAGGAGAACATTTTCTGGATTTATTTTTTCCATTATTTGTGTATTGATGCTTATTTTACTCGGAAAGGGACCATAACTAGGTCATGCAGTTGAGATTGAATAACCTGCTATTCCTATTCTCGTGATTTCTGGAATTATCCCTGTTCTCGTATTTTCATTCATATAAGATGACTCTGAACTGCAGGGATAATGTGAATATGACCATGTCGTAGTATATCAATAGATTCGCAATATTATACGAAGAGAGAGTGGCTCCCTTTGTTCCCCTTTTTCTCTGTTTCCTTTTTCTAACCAAGAGCAACAAAAAAAATTTAGATACCGTGGTCTTAAATTGTTTCGGGCGTTTGCAATGACTATAAGAATAACTCAGAAAGTTTTTCCTGATATCCTAGTGAATCTTCCTCCATCTCTTTTCCTCATATTAGTTTATTAAATCGGCATTAGTTTGCTGAATTTATCGCGCAAAATTTTAGGTTATCATTCCTTGTCGATGCCAAATTTTAAGCAGGTTTAAGGAATTTTTATAGTCTGTTCGATTATACATAGGATTATGTTCAGCTCAAACTTATTCTTTGAGCTTTGTAGGTAATAGATAACAGAATCAATAGAGATGGTTTTGTTAAGAAGGTGTTTTTTTTTTGTCTTTTATGTGCTCACTAGATGAAGCTTGTTGAGGGGCAGACAGACTTTTATGAGCGGTTCCTTCCGCTGCTGATTATGTTTCTAGAGAAAATAAAGATGAGATGTAAAAGACATTATATTATAGACAACACCTTTTATTTCTATATAAAATTTGAATGTAAGTTCTTTAAATTTCAATAGATTTAAGTTGCAATTCTTAAATTTCTAATACTGGTTTATCATACTAATTAAACTTGAAGTAGTAAAAATTATATGAAGTGTTTTAGTTAATAATATATTGGAAAATTTTAGTGTATTGGAAAACTCGATTGAACAAACTGCATAAGATGTCCACAGGAATAATTTGAATATAGATTATAAAGCAATCACATGAGCTTACCTATGCATTTTCAAGCTTATTTAAGTATCATACTTGTATTGGTGCATTTATGGTGTTTTGGGGGCAAACTTGCATGTTACAAAATACACACTATCTCTTCTGTTGTTTGTTTGCCCTCATTTTTACCCTCAGTGGGCTTGTGTGGTAAATGTATGACTTTGAAACGGAACGGGACATGGCAGAAACAAATTATAGTGTTGGAAAAGTGAGGGTGAAGCAATCATCATGATTCCTTCTATCTTGTTCTTTTTATTAATAGATAATATTAAACCAGAGAATCCCACACTGGGAGCCAGACGCAGGTGCACGTGGCTCCCTTTTCAGTCAATTGCCCCGGACAGGATGAGTTTGCGGGGTCCACTTATATTATGGTTCCTCCATTTCCTTCCCTCTCCTAGATGGTCTGTAAGACCTGGCAATTTAGCTTGCTATATCCTGTCAAGGACTTGGAGAGTGTTTCTGGTTAGAAAGATTTTTTTTTCTCTGTGCTTCTCTCTCAAGCCTCATCAAATTGGTTGTGTCAAAATCTAAGTTTGTTTTGTGGATTTTTTTCTGCCTCCATTTGCATATACATGTTCATTTTCACTGTTTAAATTTTCTTTCACATCCTGTCTTCATTTAAACTGAGATCCATATCTCTCGAGTCTCGGTCACACTTGTTTCTGAGTAATAGGTGAAAGAACGAAAGCTCTTCTAATACAACAAACTTAAGATCTCCTCAAAGTAGAATGTAAAATGAAAAAAGAAGAACTTTATACAGTTTCATGGTACTTGAATCCATAGTTATTTTACCCTTTGTGCATGTGTGTTTTCTTGAAGGTGAGAATAAGATGGGGAGTCAATTGCCTCCCCCGAGGCCTTATTCTTTTCTCTGCCCTGTCAGGAATCCTATTCCCAGTTTTGGAGTAGAACTGCTGTCGCTCTTATATTCTTAGTAGTTTAAGCTGGAAATACTTCAAAGCTGCCCCCACGCATCTCCATTTTTGAGTTGCTTCGTCTTCTTTGATTATCCCACTGGAACAGAATACCGTATTGGCATTACTCCTTAAAATGAATTCAGTCACCATAGATACTGAGCATTACCTTCGGTGATTTGCTTTTACTTGTCAGAGGGGATATCAGTCCCATTACCAGTCCACTGAAAGAATCTTAAAATGTGATCATTCTAGTCTACTGAGATTACCGAAAAATTAGTTTATTTTTTGCCTCTACGTAGTCTCTCTGGTTCTTCAGTCCTTGATATCTTTTCTTTTAAATGCTTCTATACCAGTAGATTGAAAGTTACTAATTTTCCCCTGGAAAAGTGATCCTGTTGATCCTTCATGCAAAAAACATGTTAGATTCCTCCTGTATTAATGCTTATGATTTAAGATTCAATGTGATTCTAGTTTGTATTACCAATTCACATCTGCCATCTTTATTGAAACCGTGTTTGAAGAGGATGGCATTAACAGAAAACTATGTCGAAGGGTCATTTCATTTTGCGCCCTTTGATTTGTAAAGGCACGTTCAAGATTTCGGTAGTGTACTACTGTTCAGATACAGTGGTTGTTCTATATGTTTATTTTAAGTGAGACTCCTCTAAATGATTATCTTGGAAGATTTTGAGCTTCCTCCAGCCTATATGTCATTTTCCTATTATTTCGTGACCCTTTTTTGCATTTTGTTTTTGCATATGAAACGCCTCAATTTTGCTTATTCTTAAGTTCTAACTACATGTGTTTATGTTGGACAATCTGCAGGGTACAAGCGACGATATTGTTGATTGTTCCCATGGTAAGAGATTATGGGAGCTCTCGAAAGAAAAATACGACCCATTATGGATTCAAGGCGGAGGTCATTGTAACCTCGAAACTTTTCCTGAATATATTAAGCACTTGCGTAAATTTGTCAATGCAATGGAAAAACATTCGGTTTCAATGAGAAGCAAAGCCCAACTCAGTCCAAGTACAAGTATACCAGAATCAAAACACAATAGGTGCTTGAGATTTGCCAGAATCAAAACTTGATGTTATTAAAACATGAAAACCGCCATGTCAAATGAGTTTTATCGCGCTCAGGCAAAAGAGACGAAGCCTATACTTTGTTGCAATTGACTAGCAGAGATTAAGGTTATCGGCGTCTTCTCATCAAGCTTGTTGTTAATCCAGATCTTGCTTAGTTCGAGTTCCGGTGGTGCAGAGTTGCAGGTGATTGTTTCTTTCATGTGGTAATGTTCTTGTCTTTAGGAAGTTTATTAGATTTTCATTTTGGCTTGAGTTGATATTTGTGTATATTAGGCATCTCAAGTTTTGAACACATTTTAGAAAATGAATTGCAAATGTCTGTCAAACTTTTCTGTTAATTGTCTGTGATTCTGCCTGATTAATTTATTAATTTATTAATTTTTCTCTGTGAGTAACTCAAGATATCTGATATTCTTGATTTATAGTCTACTATTTATCATGTGATGGGTGACAAATAACTTCTTTTATATTTTCCTGTAATTGTGATCCCGTCCCACATGAGATAATTGTAGGAAAGATGAATGATATAAGAGCATTGACGTAGGCATTCACGGTCACCTTGGGATATCCATTTTTTATATGGCGAGAATGGTTGTTAAATAATTAGTTCTAGGTGCTGTCAGCTCTCGGGCTTGCCGGCGTAGGGCATGATGGTAACAAAAATAGGAACGTATAGCAATCCACTTAGAAAGCCTTTGAAATTTACGGTTTGGATCTTCCGTCATATTTTGTACAGCTTCTCGTGTCCCATTACAATAAGTTCCTATGTGTTAGATTTTATTTTTAAAAAATCTATAACTTAAAGAAACAGTGGAAAACTCTAAAGGGAAAAGTGTAAAACTTGACAGCTATTTATAAATGGGGCGGTGGATGAGATGAGACTGATGATTTCAATCCTGAAATCTGGCAATTTATTTTTCCCATAATGCTGTTGTCTGATCATTTTCACGATCCAGTTACTGATGCTTTGGAAAAAAAGAGAGAAGGAAATTGGGAAGCCAAAGAAGGTATGGGGAGATGCTAGCAGGTCTCTAGGTAAATATGTGTACTTGTCGCTGAATTCGGTTCACAGGTGGGGTCGCAAACTGGGTCTACTTAAAAATTTCTCTAATCCAAGATATTATTATTATTTTTTAATAGCAAAAGTCATCTGTTATAATGGGGGTTTGGCATGATACGTACCAGTTTTATTGATATAAAAAAACTATATACAAAGATGAAGAAATAAACCTTAGCCTTAAGAGGGGTGGAAACAAATACACTTGTATAAATACCTTAGCAATCTAGAGAGAAACACAAAGAAGTAATTCAAGTAAATGATAATTAAAAGGATCAATAAAAACTAGAGAAGCATGGAAGTAAATAAACATTACAAGACCAAGGCTTAATCAAGTCTTAGATATGGCATACCCATTCTTTCCATATTGCAAAGACCTCTAGCTTCTCTTGGGAGAGATTCAAAGCTTACAAATTGTGTAGAGGTCATGTCGACAACCATAATTAGCAAGGTAGTCTGCTACCTTATTTGCTTCCCTATAAATGTGAGTCGTTGTGCAACGAAACTCATGTATTAAAGATCTTTGCTATGGTAATGTGGTTGTGGATTTTCCAAGGGTCCTAGCTATAGCGTTAACCATTCATACCTAGATCTGACATTCCATATGTACTTCAATATTTTGGAGATATAATTATTTACACGCAATTTCATAGTCTTCGCAAAAGTATTAGTACCACGACAACCAATATAATGAGTAAAACCTTATCAAGATTGGATTTTAAGATCCCTCACGAAACAAATACACTAGAATATTATGTTATTCCATTTTAATACAGGAAGATTTTTTTATTTTTTAATTACAAAGGAAAGACCTAGACATTGAAAATGGTGATTCTTTGACAAAAGAATTAGAATAAACTAATGAAAACAGCTAATTTTGGCTGCTTAAAAAAGTATTTATCCGGATTAAGAGGGATTTGTCTCCTCTTTTGTCTCCATAGTAGCTTCATTAGGATTTAGGACCATTAAAATGCTTTAAATTATCGCTTAGGATCTGATCCAGAACCAAATTTTAATATTCAGTTTAGGGTTAATCCATGTGCCTAAGGTTCTATTATTAATGAATGAAATGATGAATGCGACCTCCCAACAAAGGGTTAAGAGTTCAACTCTTTTTTAGTGCAACAAAGTGACAATTATTGCATATTTACAAATATGCAATATCAATTGAAATACCGTTTCAGATATCAACTGAATTAGTCGGGATCAATACTGTTTGGATACCAATATTTAAAAAAATAAAACAATTGCTTCTAAAAGGTATTGAAGGAAAAAGGGATCCATGACTATCTTTATTTTGATCGAGTGCATAACGGGTGTTCTTTCCGTACGTGCATACACCTAAAAGCATCTAAAAAGGACAAGTTGTTCTTAACAGTTTCGCACATGCTGACAAAATTCCGTTCCGCATTCTACTTTTTTTTTTTTTTTTTGAACACCCGAGGGCGGAACCCCGAAGGGTAGAGTAACGAGAGTACCCTAGAAAAGGAGATTGTAGCACACCCCATGCCTGGGGAGGGTATTGCCTCACCAAAGGAGGAATTGCCTAGCCTCACCAGAGGAAGAGGACTTGCCTTAAGAAGGGAGAATATTATTGCCCTAAGAAGGGAGATACATGAATCGAACTTGGGACCTAAGCCCCAAGTGAAGAAAGCCTTACCCACTTAGGCATCTGATTCCTATAATTCCGCATTCTACTTATATCAATGATCAAGTCATTTTTACTGCTGTAATTTTATATAGTACAGTCCAGAGTAATTCAAAAGTTGGTTACTTGGCAAGATTCCCTGTCCTATCTGGTAGTAGACGAAATAAAAGCAAAAATTGTTACTTACAAAGAAGATTATGCGTTACCTAGCAAAAAGATTATGCTGTACTTTTGTACTGTTATTTTGTCTATAGTTTACACAACCATCAATAATTTCAATGATCATACTAGATAAATTTGAGGTACTTTATATGCCAATCATCAAACCTTGTTTTAATCAGTTTCTCTAAGACTTCAAAGAGACATTTTAATACTGCATCCATTCCCATTTAATTATCGTTTAATATATATATATATATATATATATATATATATATATATATATATATATATATATATATATATCTCCAAATTAATTGTCATTTAATGTCTTTCATTAGGCGTCAACAATTTATTTAAATTATACCCTCAACATATATTTTATTGGAAAAGTAAAATAGAGGGAGGAAGGAATGGGTATTATTGAAATTATGGTGAAAATATTACTATTTGTTTGAATTCCTTACTTTTTTTCAAAGTGTCATAAACGTCTTATCATTTAGGAATGGAGGGAGTGCTTTTTTTCATAAGTTTTAGTTCAAGTTTCCCTTCTTGTTAAAGTCAAAGAAGCAGCTTCTTAGTAATATATATACTACCTCCATTCCTAAATATAAGACTTTTATTACATGTTGCAAAAAATTAAAATGTCTAATCAAAATATTAATATTACTTTATTAAATAGAATTAATGGTATAGAAGTTATATTTAAGAGAGTAATATTGATATTTTAATTATAAAAACATCTTAATTTTTGCAACGTGTAATAAAATACTTATATTTAGGAATGGAGAAAGTACTAGATTGTGCAAAAGAAACAATGACAATAAATGAGCTTATTCTCCATTTGAAGGGATTCACATTATTGAAACACGGGGTAGAGTGTTAAATTATGGACTTATTGGTTCAAGTTGAAAGTGCTAAGCGAATTATAATAGTTTTTTTTCTTTCGATTATATCTTATTATTGAGGCTAAGGAGCGTTCTTTAAAACAGATATCTTATACAAGAATTCTCATTTTCTTGAGAAAAAGTATGGGAAAGAAAATGATAAGTTGAACTTTGAAAAAAATATTATTGGAAAAACAATATGTAAATATTATAATTTGTCTATGCAAGTCTGCACCAACAAATTATTTTTGTTGAAATTTTTTGTCCCCATTTTCCTTCCAATTTAGAGGTTTCAATATTCTTCGTTTCCAATTAACCTGGAAAGGAAACCCAATGTGCATCTCGTATTGTGCTCTCTAAATCATTAATTTCTGATGATTTTTTGGAGGTTAGAATTGAAACTTTTTGTTCAAATTAGAGATCTTAAACTTAAAGTTAATTAAATACAAATATTGTAACAGAGCACTATTAGCCAAACAAGGTTGGCGCATTGTAAACCAACCTCTCTCACTTTGTTCCAGAGTACTGCAAGCCAAATATTTCTCTCAGGATCGGTTTCTATCGGTCCAACTAAAAGTACGAACCTCCATAGTGTGGCAAGGAATTCTAAAAGTGAGAGAATTATTAAAGGTTGGTCTAAAATGGAGAATTGGCGATGGCTCAAGAGTCAATGTATGGGGGAATAAATGGTTAAACACCCCGAGTTCTTTCAAGCTAACCACCCCGCCAAACTTGGACTTATGGCAGCAGATGTTGCCTGTTTCTAGGCTCATAGACCATCAAAAAGGGGTATGGAACATATAATTTTTGGAATATTTTTTCTCAAACTATGAGATTGAAGAAATACTTAAAATTCCTCTATGTGATACCTGGCCATCGGATCGCTTTGTTTGGGGATGTACAAACAATGGACTATACTCTGTCAAGTTCGGATATCACCTACAAGTTGACATCCAAGATGGAAAGCAGGAAAAACCGTCGACTTCAAATAATAATAATGTTGATCACTGGAAAGGCATCTGGAAGCTGAATATCCCTCCCAAAATACAAGCTTTTATATGGAAAAATTTTCAACAAATTTTACCCACTTGCCAAAATTTGTCTAAACGAATCGCTTCCATAAAACCCCAATGTCCCATTTGCCATGATGAGACGGAAACAACGATGCATGCCCTATTCATATGCCTATCATTTGTAGAAGTTTGGAATCAAACCCGCTTTGATGTGTACACTTTGCTTTCAAAAGACGTTTTTCCTTTTTGCCTTTTACCCATCCTAATGGCTGACGAAGGAATATCTACTACCTTCTCATACCTAGCTTGGAATATATGGTGCAATCGAAATAGAACTATTTTTTATGAGAACCGACAAATGTCAGAACAGTTAGCAAATCTGGCATTAATCCATGCAGCCGAGTATAGTAGTCTTCGTTCTACTCCAACAGACATGCGTTTATCCTTACCAACTGATGACCAAATCAAGTACATGTTAAAAGGTAAGGCGAAGATGTTCAACCCATTGGATACACAAGCTCCCCAACAAGTTCATAAGCAGCGGCCCGATTACAAATGCAAAGCTCATGCGAAAGATTTTTACAAACTTATGTTGATGGGGTTTGGTATGAGAGATCCGGTGGAATAGGCATACTTGTCAGAAACCACGAAGGGAGGTTTTTGGCAGGGGCTGCACTTTTCATTTCAACGTCACCTAGCCCAGAATACACTGAAGCCAAAGCACTTTTGGAAGGTATTCGGTTTGCTCACGGACAAGGGTATCAACCTCTCACAATTGAAAGCGACTGTCAAAGGCTAATCAACTAGGTTAAACAGCTAGACAAGGATTTATCCCCCCTAGGACACATTGTTAGTCAGATTCAAAATCTGTTGGGGGTTAGTATAGCTAATGTATCCTTTGCACACAGATCTTGTAACATCCCTGCTGATAGGTTAGCTCATTCTGCTATGAGGTTTCAAACCTCCAATCAATGGTTTGGAGACCCACCGAGGTTTCTCCTACCACATGTATTTCATGATATTGATAAATGATATATAAATGCTTTTTTACTCAAAAAAAAAATTACTAAATAACCAAGATAAATTTCTCCTTCGAAATGTCTTTAGGATGATAGATTAATTTGAACTTTCTAAAATTTGCTTCTATCCAAGTGTTGGTCAATATTCTTAGTTTTGGTTTATGTGTTCTAGGTGTTGGTTGATGTGTTCTAGGTATTGTTTTGTGTTCATAGTCTTGGTACATGGAATGCCAATTACTATGAGTAATGAGTCTAGTTTGAAGGTCATGTTCTAGATTATTCTTCTAGTCCTATAAATATGTACTCTTTATTTACTTGGCATAACAAGAAGTAGTGAATTACAAAGTGAAGAGATTAAAGGAGAGATTTCTTGTTCCTCTTCTTCCTAACACCACTATTATTATTTTCTAACAAAGTGGTATCAGAGCTAACCATGGCTAATGGTGGTGTTACTACTTTCAAATTCCCTCGTCTCACAAAAGAAAATTATGAAAGGTGGTGTCTAAGAATGAAAGCTCTACTTGGATCCCAAGATGTTTGGGACATGGTGGAAAAAGGTTTTAACAAACCTGAAAATGAAGATACTTTGTCTCAAAATGAGAAGGAGGCTATGTCCAAGGCTCGAAAAAAAGATCAACAAGCCCTCACTCTTATTCATCAAAGTTTGGATGATTCCATGTTTGATAAAGTGGTTGATGCCACTGCATCAAAATAAGCTTGGGAGATTTTGGAGAAATATATCCAAGGTGTTGATAAAGTGAAGAAAGTTAAACTTCAATCACTAGGGAGTGATTTTGAAGTCTTAAAGATGAAGGAGTCCGAATCAGTTTCGGATTATTGTTCAAGGGTGAAGGTTGTGGTAAATCAATTAAAGAGGTATGGGGACAAAGTAGAAGATGTTCGTGTTGTGGAGAAAATTCTACGATCTTTGATTCCAAAATTTGATTATGTGACATGTGCTATTGAGGAATCAAAAGATCTAGACTCAATGACTATTGAAGAATTGGAAGGATCTCTACAAGCCCATGAATAAAAAATAAATAAAAGACAAGAAGAGCCAGTTGTGCATGCTCTCAAAATTAATGCTACCTCAAAAAATTCAGATGGAGAAATATCTCATTTTAGGGGCCGTGGACGAGGTAGAAGTCGTGGTTTTTTTCGGGGAGGAAGAGGCAGAGGAGATAACTTCAACAATGAGGAGAGATATCCACCAACTACAAGAGGGCGTGAAAGATCAAGAGGAAGAGGACGTGGTCATTATTCAAATCCAAATGAAAGAAGGTATGACAAGTCTAAAGTTGAATGTTAAACTTGTCATAAAATGGGTCATTATTCTTGGGAATGTAGAAATGATAATAATGTTATAGAAAAGGCTAATCTTGTTGAAGAAAAGCAAGAAGTTGAGAAATCAACTTTACTTCTATCACTTGAATAAAAAAGTGATCATGACAACAAATTTTGGTATCTAGACGATGGTGCTAGTAATCACATGTACGGAAATAAGAAGGCCTTAGTTGAGTTTGATGAGAAAGTGAAAGGAAATGTCTCTTTTGGAGATTCTTCAAAGATTTCTATTGAAGGAAAATGTACGATTCTCATCTCCTCTAAAGATGGGAGTCATAAGGTGATCAAAGATGTTTATCACGTGCCAAAATTGAAATGCAATATTTTGAGCTTAGGCCAGCTTCTTGAAAATGATTATGAAATTCTCATGAAAAATAAAAGTCTTTGGCTTAGAGATCAAAATAATATTTTGGTTGCTAAGGTGCCTATGTCAAGAAACATAATGTTTAAATTAAACATTTAGACAGTTGAAGCAAAGTGCTTGAAGATAAATTTTCAAGACGAAGCATGGCAATGACACATGAGATTTGGTCATTTGAACTTTAATTCTCTCAAAGCTATGGGAGAAAGAAGATGGTGTTAGGATTGCCTTTCATCATTCATCCTAATCATCTATGTGAGGCTTGTCTTCTCGGCAAACATTCAAGAAGGAGTTTTCCAAAAACTGCCATGTCAAGAGCAACTGAACCTCTCCAACTTGTTCATACTGATGTATGCGGACTGATTGATCCACCTTCTTTTGGTAAGAAGAAATATTTTGTTCCCTTTATTGATGACTTTACGCGCAAAACTTGGGTGTATTTTCTTCAACAAAAGTCAAAAGCTTTTGTAGCTTTCAAAAATTTTAAGGCACTTGCAGAAAAAGAGAGTGGATATCAGGTTAAAGCTTTGCGTTCTGATAGATGAGGAGAATTCACCTCTACGGAATTTAATAATTTCTGCATGGCTCATGGGATTCGTCGTCCTCTAACGGTTCCTGGATCTCCTCAACAAAATGGAGTTTGTGAACGCAAGAAGCGAACAATTCTCAACATGGCGAGATGCATGTTAAAAGCAAAAAACATGCCTAAAGAATTTTGGGCTGAAGCTGTTTCTTGTGCAGTCTATTTATCTAACCGTTCTCCAACAATAAATGTCAAAGACCAAATTCCACAGGAAGCATGGCATGGGAGACGACCTAGTGTACATCATTTAAGGGTCTTTGGAAGCATTGCATATGCACAGGTGCCACAACGACAATGCTCGAAGCTTGACGAACGAAGTGTTAAAAATATTTTTCTTGGTTATGATCCACATTCCAAAGGCTACAGATTGTACAACCCCATCAATGGGAAAGTCGTGACAAGTCATGATGTTGAATTTGATGAAAATGCTAAATGGAATTGGGAGACTCGAGAGGAAAATAGTTATGATTTTTTCCCATATTTTGAAGAAGAAAAAGAGGAATCAATGATGCCATTAAGAAATGTTACGCCAGTTCATCTCATATTTCTGAGGAAGGGGAATCAAGTGAAAGACCTAGAAGGATGAGAAGTTTATCTGATATTTATGCAACTACTAATGAAGTTGCACTTGTTGATAATGAATTGGTTTGTCTTCTTGTACACAGTGAACCATTGTCTTTTGAAGAAGCTGAGCAAGATCAAAGGTGGAGACAAGCTATGGATGAGGAGATCAAATCAATTGAGAAGAATAATACTTGGGAATTAACAACTCTTCCCAATGGACATAAAGCCATTGCAGTCAAGTGGGTATACAAGGTAAAGAAGAATATTAATGGCGAGGTGGAAAGGTATAAAGCAAGACTTGTTGTCAAAGGTTACAAGCAAAAGCATGGAATTGATTATGATGAGGTATTTGCACCAGTTGCTCGAATGGAAACAATTCGATTACTCATCTCTATTGCAGCACAAAAGAATTGGAAGATTTATCAAATGGACGTGAAGTCAGCTTTTCTCAATGGTTGTCTTGAAGAAGAAGTGTATGTGGAGCAACCAGCAGGTTATGTTGAGAAAAACAGTGAAGGAAAGGGTTTGAGATTGAAGAAAGCACTATACGGATTGAAGCAAGCACCAAAGGCTTGGAATAGCCGAATTGACAAACATTTCAAAGATAAAGGTTTTGTTCGTTGCATGAATGAATATGCTCTTTATATCAAAAGGCATAATAACGGTGATCTCTTGCTAGTCTGTCTCTATGTGGATGATCTAATTTTTACAGGCAATAATCCAAAGTTGATTGAGGAATTCAAAACAGCCATGACAATGAAATTTGAGATGACAGACATAGGTCTTATGTCATTTTATTTGGGAATCGAAGTGGAGCAAGGTGAGAAGGGCATATTTATTTCTCAAGAAGGTTTCGTGAAGAAAGTACTAAAGAAGTTCAAGATGTTTGATTGCAATTCTGCCAATACACCCATGGAAAGTGGTCTGAAATTATCAAAATATGATGATGGAAAGAAAGTGGATCCTACTCATTTCAAAAGTCTTGTTGGAAGTTTGAGATATATCACATGTAATAGACCAGATATATTGTATGCAGTTGGAATAATAAGCCGTTTCATGGAAGCTCCTACTTCTACTCACTTGGTAGCTGCCAAAAGAATTATTCGTTACTTGAAGGAACAATGGAATATGGATTATTTTATTCTCCTTCAAGTAATTTTCAGTTAAAATGATTTTGTGATAGTGATTTTGCTGGGGATGTTGATGATAGAAGAAGCACTACAGGTTTTAGTTTCTTTCTTGGAAATAGTCCTATCTCATGGAGTTCAAAGAAGCAACCACTAGTTACACTCTCAAGTTGTGAAGCTGAATACGTGGCGGCAACTTCGTGTGCTTGTCATGCCTTATGGCTCAGAAGTTTATTAACTGAAATTGCCTTGCCACAAGAGGAAGCTACTTCAATCTTCATTGACAACAAAGCTGCCCAAAAGCTTGCAAAGAATCCAGTGTATCATGATCGAAGTATACATATAGATACAAGGTATCATTTCATAAGGGAGCACATTGCTAATAGGGAGTTAAAGTTGAATCATGTGAACACTTATGATCAAGTTGCAGACATATTCACAAAACCATTAAGGTTTGGAGATTTTCAAAGATTGAAGGAAAATTTTGGACTTCAGAAGAAATTTCAAATTAAAGGGGAGATTAATTTGAACTTTCTAGAATTTGCTTCTATCCAAGTGTTGGTCAATATTCTTAGTTTTGGTTTATGTGTTCTAGGTGTTGGTTGATGTGTTCTAGGTATTGTTTTGTGTTCATAGTCTTGGTACATGGAATGCCAATTACTATGAGTAATGAGTCTAGTTTGAAGGTCATGTTCTAGATTATTCTTCTAGTCCTATACATATGCACTCTTTATTTATTTGGTATAACAAGAAGTAGTGAATTACAAAGTGAAGAGATTAAAGGAGAGATTTCGTGTTCCTCTTCTTCGTAACACCACTATTATTATTTTCTAACATAGGATGCATACCATGAAATTTAAGGAGTATTTTGGAGGAAATTCGCAGTACTGTTATTTCCATCTATTTCTCCGACTCTCTTGAGCCTAAACATTGTAAAGTCGATACAAACAAAATACTCAATAGCCAACTTAGTTCGTGTATTATCTCATTTGTGTGCCAAACTATTCACGATTCACCATGTGTATATAATTAAAAAAAAAAGTGTCTACGTGGCGAATTCTGAGTGGTTGGGCACATAAATAAAAATATACATAGATACAGACGATTTTCATCCAACTTAGTCTGACTAAGAAGTTTATGATTAGTCAGGCCTGTCGAGTTTGAATATTGAATGGTCAAGACCCAAAAAAAAAAAAGTTTCGTTCACAAACATGATTTTCTACCTAATATGAATCGTAAAGATATTCCATCTGTTATACTGATATCAGTTACAAATATTCACAAAGATATTAGAATATACTTATGTTTTAAATTAATTTAATTAATTAATGCAATTGTAATGAGAAGGTATAATTGGAATATAAAAGATTTAGATAGTCGTGAACAAAAATGTGAACTTAAAGAGGGAAAAAAAAGAGAAGATGGAGTGTCGTTAACAATAAGTGCAGAGTCGATATCGTCTCCCCTATCCAAATACTTTAGGATAGATCGATTAAGGAAAAATGAGACAAATAGAATTTTTTTTGTGTTATTTTTTGTTTTAGTTAACATAATAATATTACTTTCCTGAATATGATTTATATATCAGTAATTCTATTTAAGAGAGTAATATTGATATTTTAATTAATAAAGTACCTTATTTTTTTTACTTTCCTTAATTTTCGTTGCAAGGTAACACTTAGTTTCAACCACTAATCTCTCTTTCTCTCTATTAAATAATATTTGTACGAATAGGTTTAGAAATATATCCTTAAAAGTTTGAAAAAGATATACATCTTAAAAGTGGAAAATGACATACTCCCTCCTCTATTAGATCCTTAAATGTTGGAAAAAAGTAAATCATTTTTCAACTTTTAACTTTGTTTTTTTAACGTTGCCTTACTACAAAAGATGAGAGATGAATTGGTGTTTGAAAATAAACTAAATTGTTTAAGAGTATAAGATTAAACATGTTTTTTCTTCCCGATCTCAATCTATGTTATATTATGTAAAAGGACTTCTATATAAAAAAAACTAAAGGGAATATTTTAGAAATAGATGGACAAGCTAAAAAGCTTGCCTTATGAAACGTGAGGGAGTACTAGAGGACACGGTGTTGTTGATTTGGGGGAGGGAATATAATCTGATTCTAAAAGATATGGAATGAGATTGTGAACAGGTAGCCAAGAAGGGACAAACACATAATATGTTAATATTATGTGTCTCGTTTTTTATTTTCATGGATATATTATTGTCTCATATTTATTTTTTTCCTCTATAAGTTTCACTATTATGTTTAAATTATAAAAGTTTTGATTAAAAATTAAAACATATTAATTTTTTTATTAATAAAATATTGAATGAGACACCGAATATGGATAAAAGATTTCTACCAGTCAAAAAGAGGTACTTCTTTGGATGTAATTAATAATCTAATGCAAAAAACTCCACCTTCACTTCTCAACCCCAACCTGTTTCCAATGATGGTGCTAACAATACGGTTGCTACGATGAAATGAAATATCTTTCCAGATAGAATCGCTTTCTACTCAAAAATGACTTTGAAATTCTCTTTCCATTTCAGTGTTTAGAAGGCAAAATCAGAATGAAATGTCGATTATTTTTCTTTGTTTGGTAAAACTATAGTTTAATGTCATAATGGAATGGAATTAAACATAATATGACCTAAATGCACTTTTAACATATACTAACGATAAAACCTAATTAAACATTCCTTACAAAATCTTATTTGAATAACATTGACATTATATATAAAAAATATTTATGTATAAATATATATATTATTGAAACATATTTTTTATTAAAATGTCAACATAATTTATATTATTAGATCAACATAGTCATAAAAATAACCTTATTTTGGGTTAAAAAAATGAAAACTACAACCATGAAAAAATATTTATGAAATTCTACTGAGAAAAATAATTTTTTTGTGACGAAGTACGAAAAAATGATGTGTAATTAAACATTATAATTAATTAAAAGAATGGTATAACAGTCACTTACTATTAATTGACGATTCCGATTTCTATTCGAAAGACCATTCTATAGGTTTGAGTGTGGAATGAACTTTCACACTTCTTTCAACTGAAACGAGTGTTCACATGGAAAAACCTTTCCCAATCAAATACTGAAATGGAAGAGAAATTAGAAAAATTATTTCATTCTTTTATATTTCGGCGTACCAAATGTGTCATAAAATGAATATATTCTCGTATGCTATAAAAATGTTGGAATTTTAAGAGAAATGCGATTAAGATGCTCTAAAAAGCGTTTCATGTCACTTTCTTCAAGTCATACGTTTGATTGCATCTTGCATTTTGCGATTTCTATTGAAATATATGAACCTTATAAGAGGCCAAGAGATTTACCAGACATAATTTCACGTTGCGTTCAATTTCTTTGATTTTCTACTCTTTTGTAGGGGTAAGTCTGGCATGGGGCGGACCCAATGGGTCCGGTCCCACACTCCTCTCACATAAAATTAGACAGGACCCACTTACAGGGTAGGTCCCGCAGGTCATTCAGCAAGTCATTCGTGGGTCCTCCCTCTTTTATGTGAGAGGAGAGTGGGGCCGGACCCATTGAGACCGTTCCACCCCAAATTTTCTGTACCTTTAGTTTAAAAACATGCCTTTATTTCATTTTCATAAAAGAATTACAACTGTTTATAAGTTAGAAAAATCACGTCCTTTCATCCCGACCAATCAGAATTTACTATATAAATATTTTTTTCCAATTATAAATACACATGGTGAATTGTGATTGGTTGGGGACACACACGAGAACGCACACGGGGACAGAAATTTTTTTGCCTCCCGAACTAGTATCATAATATGATTTCTAGTTAGGTTCCAAAAATCGTTGAATAGTTACAAACCATATTTATCCTGTATTTAAATTTTTTTAATAAATAAACTTAAACTTTAAATAATTTGTAGTTCTTAATTTTTTTGTCCAAATTAAATATTCACTTATATTTTCAAGTAATACAACAAATTACTGGTGAAATACAACTCCAACCCAACCCATATGACGTCTGAAGTCTAGTGACCAAATATTTTTCTCGAATGATCATTGATCATGCAATTCTTGAACCCTTTGATGCTGCAAATATTTTGGCATGTGCAATAATTGCAAGCACGACTTTTAGTGTGGCCTAGTTTTGTTTATTAATATTACTATATAAAAAATAAATTAATAGTTTTTTTTTTCCGAGACCGGGTGGACACCAGCAGTAGGGCGGCTAATAGGGTGTTCAAGGTGCTCGACTGCACAGAGTCTCCAAAAATTGAGGGCCCCAATTTTATGTTATATGTGTGTATTTTATTTTGTTGAATTATAATAAAAATTGTAATTACTTAGGCATTTTTATATTGACAACTACAAGTAAATATTGCTAATTTTTTTGGGGGACAAAGTACACGTCCACTCTATTTATACTTGATAAGATATATATATATATATATATATATATATATATATATATATATATATATATATATATATATTAGATAAAAGTCCAAAACATAGAACTAATAGGTTTTCCGGAAATTGGGCCTCATTTAAAACTTTAGCATTGAGACGGCCCTGCCCGACATCAATAACTAATTCTCTCACCACGGAAACTTTGTGAAGAGGTAAATGGTTGACCATGAAATGTGCTTCATTTCTATAGGAAAAAATCGAACTCCTAAATTCATATTTAAGGAACGAGGCGAATTACCATAACGGTACACCTCATCGTTAAATAAATTAATAGTTGATGCATGATTTTTGTGTCATCCACATCAACCACCAAACTGTGTCACCATTTTAACTTTAGACAACTAAGTAAATAATGAATCCACTTTTTAAATGAGCATGACCACACAACCTAATGTTAGCCTCACCATAAAACGAGAATTATTACCCCATAAACGGAGAGATACGGAAATCGAACTCGGGACTGAGATAGCCTTTACCCACTTGAACTATCCGATTCCTATACACAACCTAATGTTAGCGATAAGTAACTCTTCATAAAAAAATAAAAAAAAATTGCTGTAAATCTTTTTCCATCAACTTGAGTGGGATAAAATTGACCTTTTGGGTTAATTATTGAAGATTTTAGGCCACCTTTAGACTAAC
The DNA here is from genome assembly GCA_026122235.1 of Vinca minor. Taxonomy (NCBI): domain Eukaryota; kingdom Viridiplantae; phylum Streptophyta; class Magnoliopsida; order Gentianales; family Apocynaceae; genus Vinca; species Vinca minor. The sequence continues at coordinate 7,863,044 of JAOCZM010000201.1, read as the reverse complement.
TTTTGTCTTAAAGGAAAATAAAAATAAAAAATCACCCCACAATTGTTCAGAAAAGTAGCTTTCAACTAGTGGTAATTGTAAAACCCGTAACTTTTGCTTACGCGATATTTGACGTATAATTAATTTTTCGCGAGTAACTATGTAGGCGTAATTATTTTGTATGATGATGTGACTACGTGTCTAATTAATTGTTACTCCATGTTACATGTTTTATTTAAATTTTTTGTGTACGTTTTAGTGGGCATTTCGAACGCGTGTCGTAATCGAGATATTTAATTGTAAATCACCATAATAATAATAATAATATAATTAGGGGAAATTAAATGGGAAGGGTCACTACGCTGGAAACAATAAATTAGAGAAAGGGGAAACATCGTGGGGATTATGGGGAGTTACTCCTCGGGTTCCGTGCACAGAGGAAAACAGTACATATCTAAGGATTTCGTGGGTTTAGAGGCCAAGGGAGGATTTAATAAAAATAAAGAAGAAAAAGGAAACAAGCAGTGGGCTATTTCTCTTCCTCTCGGAAAACGTGCAACAAGAGACAACAAAGGAACAAGAGAGGCGGCTCTGCCTCTCTTTCACAGACGCATTGAACAGAGAAGAGAATGGTTTTTGGGATTAATTTCTCATCAACTTTGAGAGGATTTTTGAGTGGGCAATTCTTATCGGATTTTGATGAACTTTACATGGAAATTGATCACGACGAAGCAGGCTGCGAGGGCGTGAAGTCGGATTCACTTTTCGAATTCGGAGTTGGAAGATATTGCGCCGGGAACATGGCTGGTTTCTTGAATTTTATTTTTTGCACAGTCACGGTAGAATCGCCGTACAGGTAACATACGAACTCCAAACGGAGTAATTCTTTTTGATTTATAAACTAGACTGATAGGGCTACAATTTGACCAGAGGGATTGAAATTTTAACTGTTAGATCTTCCGTAATGTATCTCAGAAGTGGAGGGCAGAACCAGATTTTTCTGCGATTGTATATAATCTGTCCAGAACTTCGACATGACGTTTGAGAGGGCTATCGACCTTCGTTTTCGACCCACAGCATATCAATTCGAAGATATCGAAATTTCCTTCGAGTGAGCGCTGACGGGGAGGCATTCCGAGTTATGAGCCGAGAGATATTGCTGTTTGAGCGTGGCTGACTTCCTGCTGCGAATTTCTGCTTTATTTTTCTTGAATTTATGAATTCAACAAGGTAAGGATCTTACCCCCTTGCTTTTCAAACTCTAAATTACATATTTCAGTACCATTAACTTTGGTTGTCAATTATAAATTGTTTTTACATGTTTTTATACAAAATTGGATGAAGTTATAGATGTGTTGCATTGCATATGTTCTTTAGATAATGTTGCTTATAAATTGTTTCATGTGTTAAATTGCTATACTATGATTGTAGTCTTTCCGATGCTTGGGTTAGTTGTTGTCGTTTATCTGGTTTTGGTCGACCGAGTCGTCGCCCCATTCGAGCTCTTGTTTATGAAAGATCTGTAGCAGGATACGTCCCATTTATATATCGCTAGAACCTGGTGTTCGCGATATTTCTGTGTGGATTTCTGTGTGGAAATGTGGACCCGGACCCTAGCGGGGAGAAACAAGTTGAGGGTCGCTAACATGAAATTGTGGAGCTCATGTGTGGGCAATGACACAATGGACGTATTCTTTATTTTTGGCCTCTAGCTGGGGAAAGATTCAAACTGGGTTTTCAGTGTGGATTCTGTGTGGCCCTTCCTCAGTGGGTTAATACATGGGGGCTGTTAGCAGTGATTATGGGTTTGATTAGACAATTGAGCTTGACTGTGGGATTGTAGTGTCATAGCGATAACTATGTTCGTAATGTCTAAGCAAATTGTGTTACCGAGGATATTGTACGGCAGACGTGCTTGATGTGGATTCGGTTGTATGAAATGCTTAGATGTGAAGAGTATATTTATTTAGCTTAACTGTTGCTTTTCACTTGTTTGGTCTTGTTCGTTTTATGCTCGATTGTCCCAAAGCATAACTATTGGTTTGTAGTGCATGAGTAGTATGGGATGCTCATGGCATGAATTCCGATATGGGGTGTCAGATTTGATAAGTATAGTCGAACATTTGTTTGGGTCATATTTGATACTTGGTATTGAGTCCTTTTAACTTGTATTTTGGGCTGGGACTGATTTGGTGCAAAATAGTACATTTGTGTACAAGTTTTGCACTTGTTTTCTGATTTTCGTAAGTCGCGATCTTTTCGGTCGTTCGATTTGTGTACTAGTCGATTGGAGCATCTGTTTTCTTTTTGTGTGCTTCGGGTTGTCACCGGTTGACCGGACCGAGGGTGTGGTCGACCGGGAAGGTCATAGTGCAGCTGTGTTGATTCCGATTCGCTTGCATTTCGCTCTCTGCACTGTACTGCCCTTTCATACGTTCTGAGTCTCGTGAGGTTTGTTTTGTGTCGTGTCAAAAGCGTATTTTCAAAAGGGGTATTTTGGGAAATGGGAAACGTATTTTGAGTCTTATCTGTTACTTCATCCCAAGGGTGTGGGATTCTTACTGGGCCTCGCAGCTCAGTCCATTCTATTTGTTTGTTTTGCAGATGTTAAAGAGGTCGAGCCTTCTTGTGATGATACTTGGGATGGGACTTATGAAGAGTGATTCATAATTGGTTTGGATTATAGATTTACATCATTCTTTTATTTCATTCTCACTTAGAATATTTAGTTTATAGCAATGTTGAACAATTTTCCCATTGTAACATTTAGTATTATTTCACGCATAGTAATTCTGCTGTTCAACTCTTATTTTTGGATTAATATAATAAATGATTTTCCTTTTAGTAACTCTGTTGTAGGCTTGGTGTCTTTTGGACCAATAAGACACTGCCATGTCACCGACTGGTTTCGGGTCGTGACAGTAATGGATATACTTAGCAAAAAAAACTATTGGTAATGGATAAGGTCAAGCATATGATAAAGGGAAGTGGAATTTTTTTATCTTGCATTCTTAAGAATAATGATTTTAGGGACAAGTAGGGGTGGAAATGAGTTGAGTCGGCTCGTGAGTAGCTCACGATTCGATTCGATATTCGGCTCAACGAGCTCACCTCATAAGCTAAATGAGCGATACATGAGCCCAGATTTTTGGCTCATCTAAAATATGAGTCGAGCTTGAGCTAAGTAGAGTTCGACTCATTTGTCTCATGAGTTGGCTCAATATATATATATAAAACATGGAGTGGGCTGTAAAAAATGAAGTAACCCATAAAAGTTTCTATACAACAAAACTCTAGTTGCGCATAACATTTTATAACATTAAGTATGCTGTAAAAAATTGAAGTAGCACATAAAAAAGCCGCACATGACATCTTCTGAAGTCAAGGCAAAACAAATAACCAAAACCCTACAAATTTTTGGAGTATTGATATATTATAATTAGTAGAGACATATTAAACTTCTATTATATGTTATTGTGCTAAGAAAATCTCTTGATTTATTTTGCATTGGTTTGATATTAAACTCATATTATAAGTCATCGTTTTAAAAAAAAAAATGTAGATAAATGAGTTGAGCTGCTCGTGAGCTACTGAGCTGCTCGTAAGCTACTGATGAGTTGAGCTTGAGCTGAGAAAATTAGCTCACATCAAATATGAGCTGAGCTATGAGCTGGACAAAATTAGTGTGAGCTGAGCCTGAGCTAGCTTTGGCTCAGCTCATTCCCACCCCTAGGGACAAGTATATATCCATCATTCATAATTACATATTTACTGCATCATACTTTATTCTGATTAATGATTCATTATATGGGCATTTTTATCCTGAAAGAGGCTTTAGACAGGGGATCCTATGTCCCCTCCTATGTTTACTACTTATTTTGATGTTCTGTCTAGATTTATTTCTAGGGCTAAAAATGGTAAGCATATTCATGGTATTAAAGTATCTACAAATAGTCCTTATTTTTCTCATCTTATGTTTGTGGATGACCTTACCATTTTTTGTCGTGCTAATGTTAATGAAGTTAATTCTGTTAATAACTGTCTCGTGTCTTTCTGTGATTGGTCTGGCCAAACTGTTAATTATGAAAAATATCTTATCCATTATAGCACGATCTAGATTTGGTGGTTGCAAAATGCATAATCTATCTCAGGCTGGTGGGTATGTTCTTATTAGATCTGCCACTAATCTATTCCTCTTCATATCATGCAATCATTTATGCTGCCTAGCTTCATTTGTTCCAAACTTGATGCTTTGATTAGAGGCTTTTTTGGGGGTTATAAAGAAGGGATTGGTCACCATTTATATCTTAAAGTCTGTGATTATATTTGTAAGCCTAAAGATGTTGCGGGTTTGGACTTTAGGAAGTTTTTGGATTTTAATAAAGCTTTTATTGGTAAACTTAATTGGCAGATTCATAACGAAGTTAATAAACCTTGGGCACAGTTGATTAAATCCAAATATTTAAGAGGTAAGTCTTTTACTTAATATGTAGTCTAGTTTTCCTGGTGTCTCTTGGATATGGAAAGGTTTATGGGAAGGAAAATATTTTTTAAAAATTTGTCTTTATTTTCATATTAGGATTGGTTTAGATATTAATATTTGGACTGATCCTTGAATTCCTAACTTACCTTCTTTTAAGCCACATTTTTAGTGTTATTCCCCTAATGGTCCGATCAATGTTTCTGATTTGATTGATAGTGATATTCATAACTGGAAATCTTATGTGATTAACAATATCTTTCCTAACAATGTTTTAGTGGAGATCCTTAATATTAAATTACCTCATCATGAGGAAATTGACACGTTGGTTTGGACTCCCTCTTCGACAGGGGTCTATTATGTCAAATATGTTGGAGTTTACATTTGATATAGGTGCTCAATTAGATTGGGCAAGTTCAATTAGATTGGGCGTTCGATTGGATTAGGCAAAATCGGACCTGGTTGGACCAGACCCGGTCGACCGAAGCGGTTTGTCACTCTGGTCGGCTGAGAACCATTTCTCCGGTCGACCTGACCAGTTGGATCAGGTCAAACTGGCACATCTACATGTGTGATAGAGTGTGTGTGCGCAATGTGTGAGTGCTTGTAGTGGGAGAGAAATAAGGGGATAGTGAGTAATTCCACTAGCACCACATTTGATGAAGAATTGTTCTTCATTATTGATTATTCTCTCTAACTCTCATTAACATTCCTAGCCGAATTTTTTAGAAGAAAATTCTCTGAATTTTGTCTCTCTTATACACACTCTCAAGGACAATCAAAAGAGAAGAAAATATGATTTTCTTATCTTTTTTATTTTCGATTTTCCTTAGTTTCCTATACTTTGTGGATTCCGGGAAAGGTGTTTCTAAACGTCGGAGCTCTTTGGACTAGCATCTGAGACGCGAAGAACAAGCTCTTGGTTGGTGTGTGGATATTAGTAGAGACATGAGTCTGAAGGCTGCTGTTGGTGGTTTAACGTAGTATAATCCGGTAACCACTAGACGAAATGGACCAAAAAGCTTTGCTAGGACGTTTCACTTTGAAAGGGAAATTAGATCGATAAAGGTATATTTCCTATCACAAGGTTTTGGTTCTTTCTCGTAAATCGATCCTTTAAAGGAATGTAATCCCGCGCTATTTTATTCCGCTGCATTTTGGGGATTACGAATTTTTCCTTTCTAAATCAGCATACCTTTTCAATAATAGGAGTAAGATTGGTACTACTAATGTGAATAATCAAGTTTGGAACAGCTTGTGGAAACTCATCTTCATGGAAGGCATAAATAATTCATCTAGAAATACTTGAACAACATTCTCCCAACTAGCAAGAGACTTCAGCCAATATTCAAAATGGAAGATTTTTGTATTTCTTTTGCAATTCTGATATAGAATTTTTTTTAACATATCTTTTTAAAATGTTCTTTATCTAAGTTTATCTGGTATCACTCTTCATGGAAGTTTAGAATTTAACCCTTTATAAACCGCTCTATTTATGAAAGGATTTACTGTCATTTACTTAAAAATTAATTATGGGTTTTTAAATCAGGAAAAAAGAAGGAATTCTTGAACTTTGTAACTGTGATGATGGAAACAATATGGATGATGAGGAATCAAGTGCTGCATAATGTGCCTATACCAGACTGGATGGCAATCACCAAATTCAAATTGATTGGGGACATATCTACCTCTTATTGGAATGCTGCACTTCAAAGGAAACCTAATTCTCTCAATATATGTAAATTTAAGTGGTGTTTTCCTCCTAAAGGTTTTTGTAAAGTTAATTTTGATGCGAACTGGGAAAGTAATGGCCCATCTTATTATTCATGTATTTTGACAAATGACGAGAGCATAACTCTGGGTGCTTGGACCAATAGATGAGAATATCCTATGCCATAAGTTTTATCATTAGGGATATGCTCTCTTCGCTATCCAACATTCTTTTGGAAATCAATGTATGAAGTGTTGGCAGAGCAAACCCTTAACTATGAAAGGACGGGATTATCTCGCAAAACACAGGAATTGGAAACTAGTCTTTGTACCTAGAAAATGCAACACTTTTGTACACAACCGGCCAAATGGGCTAAATGTAATGATTTTGTAGGCTATATCCCCCCAATCCATCCCTCAGTCTACTGGGCATATTTGTAATAATTTAGGCTTGGTTCAAGGAACAAGCTCCATGAAAGTAATGTTGGGTTCTGATGTCAATTCTTCTGATATAAATGACACCTCAAGTATTGTTCATGAAAAAGAAGATAAGGTCAAGATGTGTAATATATTCTTTAGCATTGAATAACTAAAATAACAAGATTATAAACGTTAAGTACCTGGAGTTTTATTTCATGGACATTGATACTTAAGTGTAAAATTACTATTAATAAAAAAAAAGTCAAACAAATTATTTCTCAATAAATATCATCAATGAAAATTTACATTTCCCTTGAAGAAAATAAAAATTATTTATGAGACGAGAAAGTACGAAAAGAATAGACGAAGCCAAAAAAAATTATTTGCCAATTGATACATAATTTTTAATAAAAAGTCAAGATTATATACAGAAAAATATTTTCTATCTCATATTTGTGTTATATTAATAATATTCTGTTAAGTGTACTATTTTCTTTTAAAGTTTTACTATTTTTTTAAGTTATAATTTTTTAAAAAAAATTAAGAATTGACACGTTATTAATAATACAGTGGTAAGTAAAACATAAGTTCGCAACAAAAAAAAAAATCACTTATAACAGTTTTTTTTTTTTTGCTAAGTATAAATCACTTATAACAGTTAACTACGTACCTAGAGTGCATTTCTGGAATGTGAATACTTATGATCAACCATCAGACAAGAAAGGACGTTGAAAAGATAGATATATAATCCAAACAATTTATTTTTCTTGTTGCTAATTCCTAATTACAAGAAATCAATGTTTATAAATGGCATATTCCTTTGTACTTTGATCTAAATTATTCTCACTGTCTGTTTGTGTCCGCTGAAGTTGATAAAATTGATAAGATGCCTGTAAATTTTCATACTTCCAATCAGTAGCGTATGCGTATTTAAAGGGAAGAATATATATATATATATATATTGCAAACGTTTAAAATAAGCTTGCTTTTCCCAAAAACTCCTTCAAAATATTCACTTTCATTTCACCCTATTAGAAATTATTAAAATTTTCTATAATCCTTTGATATATGTTTTTATTCAGTTGGTTCCCTCAATACAAATTTCTGGGTCTACATATGCTCAGTGGCGGAGGCAGGAATTTTTTTTTTGGAGAGCACAATTAAAATTGAAAAAATAAATTCATAAAAGCATATAAACATTGGCGGAGCCAAAAAATTTTTTTATGAAATCTTATAGACTAGAGTTATTCACATTTTGTTCACCATTTTCACTCTACTGATCAGTACTTCATAAACCTCCAAGTCCTCTTGCTTAAAAAAAAAATGGCAAAGCTACAAAGTTTTCATTGCCATTAACGTGCATGGCACATCAAAGAGAAGGACTCTCGAGAAGAAAAAATAAATATTTACTATGGAAATTAAAATATATATCATGTTTGATTGTTGAATCCAAAAAGAACAAGCTTGAATAAAAATGCCCCAAAGACCTTTTTTGTATGATTAGACCAAAATAAAAGGCCATTTAGAAATATTAGGGGTATTAGAGATGAAGTTGGAGGAAACATGGAGGACTTATTATTAATGTGAACGAATATTGACCACACGGTCCATACCATATAGTCTAATTAACCGTAATTAATATAAAAAAAATTCAACTTAAATCTTGAATCCCATAAATTTGCCTCATTTTCAAAAGCCAATGTCAAAAGCCACTTGTAGTCTATAAGACTATAACTTGTAGACTATTTTTTTTTTTTTTTTGGATAAAATCTTATATTATAATCTATTAGTAATTATGAACTTTTTGATGAAATCTTATAAATATTATAGTCTTTTACACACTTAAATTTGTTATAATTTTAACCAAAATTGTTAAGATATAAATGGTGTCATTCCTATAATTCACGAATTAAAAAAATCTAATTTTAAATCGTAAAGTGATTCAAAATGTTCACAGGACGAGGTGTTACAAAAACAAAACTAAAATTATAAAAAAATAAATAAATAAATAAACTGGGGGGGCCTGGCTCCGCCAATGCATATGCTTTTAGTTAAGGTCCAAAGTCCAAACCTCTTCCAAGATATATAAGTTCTGTGGGTATTTCTACGTAACGGGTTAAAAGAGTAAGGGTAAAAGGTGTTAACGCCTCTTTCTATTTTTCTTTTTTATCCTGAACTAAAAAATGTAAAGTTCTTGACCTTAAAATTTTATGGACCATTAATGTTGCCCCTTCCATCCATTTCCGCTGTTAAATTTGGACAGAATAAAACCTCATGCCTCTCACATGACCAAACTAGGAAGAATTTTGGGAAAAATATATTTTGACCTTAAAAAAAAACTACAAATGGGAAAGATGTGAAAAACTGAAGGAAAAGGAAACAATGCTTTGCATGTGGAAGGCTGATTTTTATTTTTTTATCCTATTGCCGCCTTTTTTAAGGTCAAAAACAGTTTTTGTTCAAAATGCCCCGAGTTTAGTTATATGGAAGTGGTAACGTTAATATTTCAGAAAAGTTCAAAATCAAAGATTTTGCATTTTTTATTTCATAATTAAAAATTAAAATCGAAAAAAGTTCATGAGCGTTGACACTTTTTACCCAAAGAAATAATAACAAATATTTAAGAAAATATTCTCAGTACTATTTGTGGAAGCATCTAACCAAACAAACAAAGAAGGGCTTCATGTGGTTTTGATTGCTAAAGGGAAAAAGCAGAAAACTTTTTGAGCTAAAAAGAGGGATTTTTTTTTACCTACGACATGTGTATTGCACAGTGATTTACTTTGGAAGTCCGGATGGACGGTTGCTCCATAAGAAGAGAGAAAAGCGCCTCACAAGAGGAGAAGATAACCCTAGAAAGGGAGACAATTAAAGCTTGCCCCATTGAATGGGAAGGGTATCGAACCCACGACCTTATGGTTGTGGGCAGGCCTTTGCCCCACTGGGCTAAGGAACATTTGATTTACTTCAGCTTCACATAAACTCTCTCCTTATATTTAGATATGGATTCCCCTTTTGTAAGTGAAACTAAATTGAAAATTATATAAAAAAGAAATGAATCACTGTGTAATACACATGTCCTGTGAACAAATTTTCCTAAAAAGAGACATCAAATACAAACTCTTCCTCCTTGATGGAAATTTAATCAGGGACGAAGGCAGGAATTTGGAGTTGGGGTGGCCAAACTGCAACAGTATGTCGAATTACATAAAAAAAAACGGCAAAAAAAAAAATTTGGCGGGCAAAACTGATAAAATATTCCAAACTACGTATAAAATTTATTATATCTAATAGTATCTTTAAAAATTTCGAGACTGTCTTCGTCCATGTATATAATGTTTGTTTAAGCTAGTGTTTTTGACTCTGTGGTTCCACCAAAAAACTTTATTTGGGAAACAACATTGGAGTTTTGTGGGGTCTCGAATAATTTCTAGGCCAAATCTTTTGGACATGAATCTTGCAAAGTATATCTTCTAATGGAGCAAATTATGACTACTTTTAATTATACCAAACTTATATATTGGTTTTTGTTTTTTAGGATGAACATGCATAAAAGTTGAGTTTGGAATTATGTAATTAAATAGAAAATGCGGCTTATTTGATTGATGCTTTGTTGATTCAAATAATGATTTTTAAATAAATTAATAATTCTCCACTAAAACGATTGATCATTGTGATAATCATGCAAGTAATGAACTTGGGATTTTGTTTTCATTATCTCAAATGAAAGTGTTGATATGATGTCACTTTTGTAAAAAAAAACATGATTATTGTTGTTCCATTATGGATCATTTATAAACTTTATATCCATTTTTGTCCTTTTGGCACTGGTCCTACATCCTTTTACATTGATTGGGCGAGACCTACCTGCAGATGTGGGATCTACTCAATTTATTTGAAAATACTGTATAGTCACACTACAAGAAGGCAATCATTTTGGGACGGAACTTTTTCATCCCTATTTAGGACAAAATCAGAGACGAATTTAGGATCAAATCATATAAATAAATTTGTAATAAACGTTGTTGACAATTCTATCCAAAATTAGTGTATCAAATACGTAAATTAATATGACATGGGACATCCGTCCCTAGTTTAGGATTATTTTAGATGACTAAAAAACTATACAAAGCTTTCTAAAATTCTTCTATTCATTTGGGATGGATCTCTTAAAATTACGTAATGTCATGATCTTGTTAGTATTATGTCCAAAAAGTTTCCGAAGTTTGGGACCGAATTCCAACATAACATACAATTATTTTTATTATTAAATAGTAAAGACATTTGTCATTTTCTATTTTATTTTTTATTCGGTAAAATTATTTGTCTCAAATATGTACCTAAAACTAGATCAAAATTAGAGTTAATTTGATAAAATATTATAGTTATAAATTGTCGTCCCTAATTCGTCTGAATTTAGGACTCGAACGTAGAGAGACACAAAATAAATATTTTAGTATTTATAGTTCATCAAATTGTACATAAAAAAGTCTCCAACTTGGATCAAATATTTATATTTGGGACAACTTAGAGACAAACCGAAACCAATGTTAATACAGAACAGGGACGGATTAAGATTTTATATTTTCAACAAAAACGATGTCTGTTTAACAAACAAAAAAAATGGTATTAGGATTAAGTGCCCCTAACTTAGGTCGGCCAATATGTTTCACAAACTTGAGAAGAAGCCAATATGTTGCCAGCATCTACAAGAATCTTGCATGTGCTTCATAAATTTTTTTTTCTTTTTTTTTGAGGAAGCTTAATAAATCTTTTCTTCTTCTTAGTATTTTGTTTTCCATTTTGAGATCTTGAAATAAATGATTTTTTTAGCTCTTATTCTTTGTTTAAATAGAAAAAGTTTCCAGAAATGCATATTTAAAGTGCATGCAACTCTCATAGGACAACATGAAAGAAAAAAGTAACCAAAACTTTATTATATTTTGATACGGAGAGATTAATTGCTCATTAGAAAAAACCTTATCCAAGTTTTTATTCTCCTTTTGATCCCCATTCTCTCGAGGAACCAAATTTCTGAGGAAATTATACATCTGGATACTGTTTCTCATCTCAAAATTTAAGTTTGTGATTCGCATCCTTTTACATAAATCATTCGACTTTTGCGAAGCTTAAAATAGAATTTCAAAACTCAAATTCCATCCAATTCCTACATAGTTTTTTTTTTTCAAGTCATTGTTTATGTTTTATTATTTTGTTTTCCATTTGTTTCTCTCACAATAACAAGAGGAACTTTTGCTTTTTATATCATTATTCAGATATTTGATCTGACTAAAATTAAAATCTGAATGGCATTTGATTGATTTGGAAAACAATTCTTACATATATAGAACTTAAATGCAGTGGAAGGTCTAGGGAATGGCGGTGACCTGGAACACAACTCATGAGTTTAGTAACCACTCACTACCACCTACTTGGTGACCGTACTGACTATTCCGAAGTGACCGTGCGACTTATGTCTATGTTTATATACCCATCAAATGAATTATTAGCCAAATTAGTCATCGAATAACTTTCGTCCTGCCACTTTCATCATTTTCAAGTTTTTTTATAACTTTTTTGGTCATCAAATTATTTTCTAACAGCCACTTTCATCCTTTTTAACTTTTTTCAGCCACTTTCATCCCCAAAGATTTTACGAGCAGCCATTTTGGTCATCAAATTATTTTCTAGCCGCCACTTTCATCATTTTTAAATTTCTTCATCCCCAAAGATTTTACGAGCAGACATTTTTTACGAACAATAAATGAATTTCAAGATCTTAAGTTTGAGTTTAGGGTGATATAGGGTGATTTCACTCCAAACTGCAATATTGTGGATCTACAGTTTCATTAATTTTGAATGCTTTTAGACAATTATTTAACAGAAGAATAAAAATGGCTGCTCTGCTCGAAAAAAATTTGGGGATGAAAGTGACTGAAAAAAGTTAAAAATGATGAAATTGGCTTCTAGAAAATAATTGGATGATCAAAATGGCTGCTCGTAAAATCTTTGGGGGTGAAAGTGGCTGAAAAAAGTTAAAAATGATGAAAGTGGCTGTTAGAAAATAATTGGATGACCAAAAAAGTTAAAAAAACTTGAAAATGATGAAAGTGGCATGACGAAAGTTACTTGATGACTAATTTGGCTAATAATTCCCCATCAAATATTTCAAAATAGTTGTTAACAAAATAGTTTTTCAAGTGGTTGGAAAATGGAAAGTTAAGCCAGTGGTTTTACATCCCACATGAGTTGCATCAGGGCCGGTCCTGACATTTCGGGGGGCCTGTGCGAAAATAAAAAATGGGGCCTTTCGTATGAACATTAACATTTTCAACTTGTTACAATTTTTAAAATAAACGAAATATGACATTATAAAACTACAAATATATTTTCTTCGAGTATTGGTGGAGACAAAATCGTCAATAATAGTTGGACTATTCGAATAATGGATATGGATGGCTACATGATAGGTTGGATATTTGGGGGGCCCTATTGAGAGGGGGCCCTGTGCGGTTGCACCACCTCCACCAACGTGCGGGCCGGCCCTGAGTTGCATATGGAAGTGTGATTCACTTTATATGTAAAAGTGGTTTACTTAGATTTAAAACATCATGCTAAGATTATGCCCCATTCTAGAACCTCGTGCGCGCCTGCGCAGGGGTGCAAATCCAAGGTCTGTCGAAATCAAAATACTTGGAAAATACTACTAATTTTCAAAACTTCCTAAAAACACTCTGTTTGTAAAACTTCTGGTGTTCATCAACAAGTCCTAGTTCTAGTTCGCCAGTGGAGCTGTTTTATACGAACAAGTTCTGCGTTGCCGTTGAATCCTAGGAGACAGACGCTTCACGAAAACTCCAGCACTAATTCGGGAGGTGGCGAATCTGTTTTAAGGAAATTGTGTTGAACACAAGCTTCGTTTCATCTCTCAAATTTCCTTTGTTATTTACATTAGTTGTTGTAATCTGTAATAACACTTGTTAAATCTGAAACTAACAGTTGTTAAGTCTTTATTTAACAAACTGTTAAGATCTTTTCTAACAGTGGTTATTTCATTATCTGAACAACTGTTAAATCTGTTAATAACAGTTGTTAGATAATGGTTGTTATTTTACTTTCTTAAGTGCTGTTTAATCTATCGATAACAGTTGTTATTTCTCTTTTCTCTATAGCTGAAAGTTCTCTTCTTTCAATTCGTTGAGATGAATGAACAGACTTTAATTGAGACTTTGAACTCGAGAGATACATGTACAATTGAATTCATTGGATAGTCTTGGTGAGGATAAACACACTTTAATTGTGTATTAAATAGAGACTTTTGAATTCAATACAGTATATTCTACTCACTCTATCAACCTATAAATAGAGGCTCTTTCTAATTATTCTACACACAATCTCTCATACTTCGAAAATACTACTGATCTTCAAAACTCCATAAAAACACTCTGTTTGTAAAACTTCTGGTGTTCATCAACAAGTCCTAGTTCTAGTTCGCCGGTGGAGCTATTTTGTGCGAACAAGTTCTGTGATTCTATTGTATCCTGGGAGACAGACGCTTCACGAAAACTCCAGCACTAATCCGGGAGGAGGCGAATCTGTTTTAAGGAAATTGTGTTGAACACAAGCCTCGGTTCATCTCTCAATTTTCCTTTGCTATTTACATTAGTTGTTGTAATCTGTAATAACACTTGTTAAATCTGAAACTAACCGTTGTTAAGTCTTTATTTAACAAATTGTTAAGATCTTTTTTAACCGTGGTTATTTCATTATCTGAACAACTGTTAAATCTATCAATAGCAGTTGTTAGATAACAAATCAGTTGTCAATAACAGTTGTCAATAATAGTTTTTTTTTTCAAGTCATTGTTTATGTTTTATTATTTTGTTTTCCATTTGTTTCTCTCGCAATAACAAGAGGAACTTTTTCTTTTTATATCATTATTTAGATATTTGATCTGACTAAAATTAAAATCTGAATGGTATTTGATTGATTTGGAAAACAATTCTTACATATATATAACATAAATGCAGTAGCAGGTCTAGGGGATGGCGGTGACCTGGAACGCAACTCATGAGTTTAGTAGCACCCACGACCACCTACTTGTTGACCGTACTGACTATTCCGAAGTGACTGTGCGACTTATGTCTATGTTTATATACCAATCAAACATTTCAAATTTACCCAATGTCAGACGAGAGTTCACAGTTCCACCCCATGTTTATTGAAAATTTAAAGGCGAATTGGCAAGTATAGCCCCAAACAAGTTGCATTTGGTATGCTTGGTTATAATTATAAATCATCTATTCTTGGTTAGAGTCCATAAACATTTTGCTTTATTTCTCTCCGTCCATTCAGTCAAAACTCAACCGTTAGTCAACTTTTAATTTTGAATAATTATTAAATCTTGAAGGATACTTTCGATATTTTGTAATAAAATAAGAGAGAACAATCTCTTTCTTCTTTCTTTCAAGCCAGTACCGCTGCCGCACCATCACCGTCGCCACCGCACCAGAAGGAGAATCAATAGAACTAATACATCTTCAAAGGCCAAGATGCAAGAATCATCATCACCAACCTCTAAACCAATACTTTTGTTGGGATAGAGCGCGGGGACCCGGGGTACAGGTGGATCGGTGGCCACCAACAACCATCATAGAGGAGGAGGAGGAAGGAAGAGAAAAATGAGAAGGTGGGTCGTAAAATACCTAAAATACCCCTCATGTGTTAATTACAAATTTTAAATTTTAAGTTGACTATAATACCAAAAATAAATGATTCGGGACCAAACGTCTTAATTCTTGTTTTATTAAATTTCGTAACATGTAATGAAAGTCTTATTTTAAGGAATGAAGGTAGTAAATTGTTGACGCAGCATAAATTGAATTATTTAGGCAAAAGAGAAAAAAGGGACGAAATAGACGATTCAGTTATTTGCGGAACCCATGGAATTTTGTATGTGCAGAATGCGAGGAACTATTAAATAATTCATCTGATAGTTGAAATTTAGAAAAAAAAATTTAACAACTAAATGTTTCTTTAAAAAAAATAGTTATATATATATATATTTTGCTGAATAAAAAAGAAAGTGCAAGTGTCAAATATTCTTATTCAACAGTGTAATTATGTTAGTTCGGCAATGTAGTTAATTCGTGGAAATAGAAGTACGAGTGCAATCCAAGTGCATCGCAATTTGAGTATTATTTACCTATGATTGTCTGATACGTCGCACCATGGGATTACCATGTACATCCGTCTCTGACTACTCTCTTTCCAGTAACCAGGAATCTGGTCTCACAAAGCAGACATAGCATTTAAGTCCAAAAACCCAAAGTGGACCCACCGTCTGATAACCTGCAACTTGTGTGTTTTTATCAAATAAAAAGCTGCATTATTTACCTTAGAATCTCGAGAGGGCCCATAGTTTGTTTAGCTTTAACCAATCATTAAACGTAACGTGGATTCGTGGGGTACTACTGCAGGGGCGCCGGGGACCGTTGTTCTTCTTTGTTTTTGCTTTGTATTCCTATGTTTTGTAATTAACTGATCACCATGATAAACAATGTATAATTAAAATGAGTTAGATGAAATTTCATAATGAGTTAGATGAATTTAAATACGGCAAAAAAAAAATACTGAAAATGTACGAGAGTTTGGGTGAGTTAAAGCCTCAATTTTTTTACTTTTTTTGGGAAGTTTTTTTTTTCTCCAAAATTTTCCCTAACAATTGTTAATAGTGTTCTTGTAATTGTGTTTATTTTTAGTGTTTTTGGCACGGACTCCCCATGATTGTGGATTCTTTGAATGGTATGACCTTCCAATGAGTAGTAAGAACACAAATGTTGTTCGTTGGACATTTAAGGAGTTAAGGAATGTTGAGGCTGAAAATGTTCAATTGAAGAGGAAGCAGAAATATTTAGGGGTTGCAATTGTGGTGTTATGGTTCTTATTTCTGGTACCTAAAGTTGGATAGTTAGAGAAAATGATGAATAGTATTGTTGGACTGGTATGTAAGAGTTGTATTAGTAAGATTTTTTTTTCTTCTTATGACCTCATAGGAAGGAGGTGGAAATTATTTAGCCCCACGTAGGGAGAGTGTCGAACCCGCGACCTAACGGTTGTGGGCAAAGGGCAGTCTCACTGGGTTATGGCACTCTTGACTGTATTAGTAGGATATGGTGGGTGATGGTAGAATCATGAATGTATTTTGGGGCTGCAGAAACCCTTTTAATTAAGTACTTTAGCAGGCTTTTGTTCAACTTTTATTGTGTAAAATTGTGGCTAATGGTGAATATAAAATTTGTTTTTTACTACCTTGTTTTCACAATAATATGTACCATAATCAATCCATAATGTAGTCAAGCATAAGAATCAATCAAACTTGCAATTTTAACACAATTCAAAAGGCATGTGATGATAGCACCATTCAATATAAATTGCTAACCAGAAACCAGAATTTAAACCATAACAAACAAAGGAATTTATATAAGGGTATGATTAATGTCTAAGTAAAATTAACTAAAATTAGCTAAAAACTTCAAATTAAACACTATTCAACACTTGATGACATAAGAGATTGAACAAGTTATTTACAATTTTGCCAATTAATTAGCTAAGTCATAGTCATCTAGCTCTAACATAATCCTTTATATAAATATGTGCATTTCGAAAATTTTATAATATTTGAAGGCATGTAAAGCATGTTTATGAATACATTTTGTATAAGGTTTTAAGGAGGAAAAAAAAAAAGACAAGAAAGGGAGAAAAAGACTTCTTGTAGGGATGATAGAAGATATTTTTGGTGAAAAGGGGATCTATATTAATCATCAATGTAAAAAGATTATAACTAAAGAACTAAAGTTTTTCTACTACTTGAGGGACATTATTAACATCATTTACAATATGAATATGAAGTTAGTTCCCACTATATGTTGTAGTAACAGGGAGTTGAAAACTATCCTCAAAGAATAAAAGTTAAACCATTGTCACTACCTGTGAAATATGACTCTAAATAATTTTTACCAGTATTAATTCCTCGCAAGTTATCATCAATCCACATCTCCACACTCAATGATGTAAAGTAGTTACTTAGATCAATAACCTAACAAACTTCTCCAAGTACATTGAATTCGTGGGCAATCCCTTTGAACATAAAAAATAGTTTCTTCACTAATTTCTGCAATATCACAATAAATATCCAAAACAATGTCTATATCAAAATATTACTTTCGTCTTAATATAAGTCGATTTAGTCTCGCCAACCATAAGATTAAAGAGTGTCCAAGTAAACCCTTGCTTTCCCACAGTTTTCCCCTGCTTTAGATTTAATGAATTTCCTTTTTACCAATTCAACATCTAACTCCTGATATCAATTAATGATATTATTATTATTATTTTTAAAAAATTTAGTACAACCAAATGTTAATTTAAAAAAAAATCCAACTTGACATTGAAAACAAGTAACAAGACAAAGATACTTAAAGTTCTAAAATCTCATTTTACAAATTAATAGCCCTTTCATTTTTTTATTTAGTTCTTTAATTGTTGAGAAACAATTTCAATATCGTACATAATTTTCCAACAAATTTTAGGCATACTAAAAGAAATCAAATTCGAAAGGGAATTGATGGGAGGATAAATAATTCTCACTATAAAATTTGTATAGAAAATTAGTAAAAACAACCAAACAATTTTCGACATAAATTTGCTACAATAAAAAAAATTCAAAAATGGGAAAAAAAACTGTTTTTGGGAAAGCAGGAAAATCATTTTCAATGGTCAAGCAAGAATGTATTAAAGTTAGCTTTGCTCAGCAATTTTGACAGAAAGAAGAAATTTATAAAAGTGCATTTCCTTTTAAGGGTAACCACATATAAAAGCAAAGCTCAAATAAAGAAAATAGCACATGGAATTGATGGGTGACTTCTAACTATAGAAGAAATATGTGGGTTTTTCTTCTTATGTTGTTTATGTTATTTACTAAAATTTTCAGATAATATTTTGGGAAAATGAACCAAATAGTCCCCAAAGTATTATCGACGACATAGTTAGCTCCCCAAAGTATTTCGACTTCTTGTTAGGTCCTGAAACAATAATCAGGACTTTTATGACGTCCCACCACCAGTTTAGCTGGTTGTTTCCGGGGAAAAAAACTCCACACACCGGTCACGTGCTTTAGACAGAAGGGCAAAACGGTCATTATTTTATTCCTCTCTCTACACCACCACCATCTCCGACGAGCTTCTTCTTTCGACAAGCTCCACCTATGAACTCGGAAGAGCAACAACATATATCCCAGAAATAGTCAAGAACACTGAGCTATATTCCAACAAAAAAAACCCAGTTCTATAGAGATCGAAACTGAAATTTGAGCACATATTCTTAGTCACAGTGAAGAGACGAATCAGAGTATAAATTTTGAGCAACAAACTCTTCAAGAATAATCCAGAAAACGCCTAAAACTAATGAACATCAAATCTGCCAGAAAAAAGTCCCAAAACCATTTTTTTTCCAAAGAAAAGCCCAATCGCTACGGACCATTACACTGAAATTCAATCATATGCACTTGTTCACAGTTAAAAGACGAAGATTTTTGTAAAGTTTGAGTTTCAAACTCATCAAGAATAATCCAGAAATCGCAAAAAAAAAGTACGAACAAAGTTTCTAGAATTGTTCCCGACTCCTGTTTTTCTTCAATTTCTTCCATAAATACCCCTCCAAAGGCCGTCAACCCAGTTCGATTTTTCAACTTCTCTATGCAATTCAATTTCCAATACCCCATCTATTTTAAAGCTTCAATTGTGAGTATTTGATTAAGAAAAGTTGAGTTATTCAAATCCATCTTCCAATTTTTGTTTTGGTTAGAGATAGGGAGGTGGATTTTTTATTTTGAGTGATTTTTAGGCTGGTTAATTGTGTTGAATTTTGGTGTTTATGGAGATGGTGGTGGTGTAGAGAGAGGAAGAAGACAACAATGGGGAGATGAATAGGGGTCGGGTATTGTGTTAGAAAATGACTATTTTGCCCTTCTATCTAAAGCACGTGACAAGTGCGTGGTATTTTTTTTGCCGGAAACTACCAGCTAAACTGGTGGTGGGACCTCATAAAAGTCGCGATTTTTGTTGCAGGACCTAACAAGAAGTTGAAATACTTTGGGGAGCTAACTATGTCTTCGATAATACTTTGGGGACTATTTGGATCATTTTCCCTAATATTTTTGTTGTCCTGCCATTTTATATTCCTACAAATTGTAAATTAATTGAAGAATTATGTATAAACAACTTATCTAAAAAAAATTAACGAATGTACACATTCTATTTTATATTGTTTCAAAATGAATGTTCACTTTCTGAATGTAATTTTCGTTAAACTTCTATAACTAACTTTTAAAAATTTAATCAAAGGTGTCCTAGCCCAGTGGGGCAGGCGCCTGCCCACGCCCTTGAGGTCGTGGGTTCGATACCCTCCGTCTGCGTGCTGCAAACTTTAATCTCCCTTTCTAGGGCTATCTCCTCCTTGTCTAAGTAGTTCTCTCTCCCCTATGTGGGGCAACCGCCCAATCGGGCTTCAAAAAAAAATTTTTTTAAAATTTAAGTGATGCAAACTTCACTAACATATTTAATGATATTATAGTAACTTACTCACAGTAAGTTACTATTCTTAATTCTTGTGCAAGTCAAATATGAGCAATCACTTTGGGATCAGTACAGATCGTCTGTAGCATTCATCTGTAAATCGATAAATTCTAAGTGTAAACATGAATATTATTAAAAATGTCAGAGACAGTGTAAAAAAGGAGTGTCACAGACTAGATGTTTAGATTTTTATTAATGAAATGTTTACCACATAACTTATGGACATGATAGCACTATATGGTCTAAAATCTATATACTTCATACGCTTAAGACTCAAAGATCTAATTAGTTAATTATCATGATATTGTTTCCCAGTTAACCAAATAATTAAGTAATTAATTAGTCTTGAAATAGCTGTTTTGACGTTAGGTTCCCCACCTATACGGACGAAATGGTGGATTAATATTTACCTAATGAAGATTACTTCTTATTAATTGAGTCATCATTTCGTTACGATCTTTATTTAATCTTAATTTGTCAACTCGAGACACGTTAGTGAACCTGGTTTTGTAGCGCTGGTCAGTTTGGATATTGTCGTTATAAATTTTATAAGGCGTTAGTGATATTTCTGCAGAAGTGTTGGCATTCATTTTCACATAATTAAGAGGAAAAATGACTTTTAAGAGTTTGATACTGTTGCCCTAAAAGGCTCAATGATGACTAAAAAAAATAATATGTTTTCCTTTTATTTTGAAGGAGTCAAATTGATTTATTAATTACCTCAATTAATTAATTAATTTGCTCTCCTAAGTGAAAGTAAAACATATAGAAACTCCCATGTATTAGCAGTCCAGAATTCAAATAATTTAATTGGTGAAAATGGTAAGCATGAAAATTGGCAAAGCTGTAGAAAAGATGTGGTTATGCTAAAAGATTCATGATAAATAAAAATATTTCCATCTTATTATACCTAGGGGTGTCAATCAAGTTATGTGAGCTGAGCTTGGCATACCTCATGCCCACCTCACATAAAAATTGAAAAGCCCAGCTCACGCTCACCTCACATTTTAACACGTGCTCGAGCTTAGCTCACGAGCTTCCCGAACTCATTTATATTAGCAAAAAAAATGAAAATCCTGTCTCAAGAATAGTATAATACAATGAGCCTTAAAACTAAATTTTGACAAGAATATAAATATACATAATACAATGATACTTAATTCTTATAGCAAAATAAAATAATAAAAAGATAACAAAAGAAACGGAAGTCCCATAATTGTAAAAGCCTTGTATAGAAGAACAAAAAGCAAAAGTTCCAGAATTATTTGATATGCTAATAAAAGGAGTCTTATATAAAAAAAGAAGAGAACGTATGCACTTAAAATTCTTACAAATGATAAAATTGCAAAATTCAAAAGAGTGATTTAATTTCATTAGTATTATTATTATTATTAGTATTTTACGTATATATAATATTTTAATTATATTAATCTTATCGAGCTTTTTTCGGGTTGAGGCTCACGTTCAGCTCACATAAAAAGCGAGCTTGAATATTAAACTCACGCTCACACTTTTTCGAGTTATATGAGCCGGCCCTAACCCGTTGACACCCCTAATTATACCTCTGAAGAGAAAAGAAAAAAACTTGTCTTCAAAAGTAATTCTAAAAAATCTTTAAATATCATAAAATTCACTTGGACCTCCACTTTAAATAGTAAAAGAAATAAAAGAAAAACTCTAGTATGTTATGCCTGAGATAATTATCATAAAGGGAATTCTTTTCGTACTCAACTTTTAACTTGACTCTCTCTTCGTTTTCCATGATGAGAAGGATTCTATACTGGTAAATTCCAAAAATCCGGCTTAGACCTCTGTCTTCAATAATCCAATTATGGTAATTATAGTCTTTTTATTTATAAAAAGGAGAAGAATGTAAAAAGTTAAATGTGCGGTATAAAAAATAAAGGGTAGTGATCAAGTAATTTAGCAAAGGAAAAAAGAAAGACAGAAAGAAAAGTTCTAGATATCAAATTATGTGTGACCACAGTTTTTTTTTTTAAGTCAAATAACCGTTTGTTACGGTTAACCTAACAGTCAATTTAGAGTTAAAAGATTATCACTAACCTTAATATTTTCACCTCTTAAAGGTTAGCGATATTGGCAGAGCAGGATTCCTCATGCCTAAACGAATTGAGTCTAAAATACAACTTTTCCCTCAAGGTTGATTGGAGAGATTTTATTAACAGCACTAATAAAATCTCTCTATTCAAGCTTGAGGACAAAGTTATCTTTTAGGCTCAATTTGCCCTGGCAAGAGGAGTCTTGCTCTAGAAATATCGCTAGCCTATCTTGAACTGACAATATTAATCTAGCTGATACTCTAGTTAAGGATGCTTTCGATCCATTTTTTTACTCTAGGTCTTTTATTGCATCCTTTATATGTCTAATACACAAAAAACATCATCAGATGCAAAGTAATGTGATTTGGGAGGTGATAATGCCAAAGCAAAAATTCTCGTACAAGAGCAATTTATGTGCATGCGAAAAAACTAGCCCTATAGCATATTAATAAAATCTTTCAACTCTTTCCTATTTACTTTCACCTCCTAATTTCTCTCATCTTTCCAATATTTTCTCTTATCCCCATTTGATTATTTTTTATTTTTTCTCTCCCTCCTCCATTCATGAAACCTCTCTCTATCTCAATCTTCATGGATTTTGAAGGGTCAAACTCTACATCATCCTCTTTCTTTGTACTATTATTTTTTATGTAGTTTTGATCTCATTTTTTTAACTTATCTTTTATTCTCCCATATTTTCTCCAATGCTCAATCTTCTATTTGATGTTATCTAAATTAGGCTTCAATGTAAATTATGATCAATTTGTTTTTTTTTTTTTTGTAAAATGAAAAAAATGTATGATGATTAAATTAAATTCTTTTGATTGTAGTAAAATAGAGAAGGAACGAATGAGAGAGAAGAAAAATAAAAAAAGAATTATTTGGGGAAGAAGAGAGAAGATTGGGAAAGATGAGAAAAATCAAAGGTGAGAAAAAATAGGAAAAAGAGTTGAAAATTTTAATTGATATGGTAGAGGGATAGTTTTGTCACATACACATAAATTGTTCTTGCAGTAGGATTTAAGCTCTGGCATTATCACTACCCATGTGATTAGTCCAAACTTATAAATTCTCTTTAATCCTATCATATTAACACATATGGAGTAATTTCATTATTGTATTAGAAAATAAATTAGCATATGCACTGGAAGATCTATATTCGTTCCTTCACATTTGAGATGTATAGTGAATATCTAAGTGTAAATCATGTTCCTATAATGAAATGCTTATTTTCCGCTAAAAAAAAGTAGGGAAATTAGCCTATTTAGTCCCCCAATAATTTTTGTTTAGTCCGTATAGTCCCTAATGTTTAATTTCACCATATTTAGTCCCCTAGAAATTTTCGTTTAGCCCGTATAGTTCCCAATGTTTAATTTCAGTTTGTAAAGTCCCTTATCTATTTACGGGCTGCATATAGAGGTTCCACAGCCTCTTCTGCTGCGGAATCAAGGCAGCCCCAAATTCATGCCAACCACGTGCTCAATGAGTGAAGGAATAATGGTCAGTTTCAATCTATATAAAATTTACAAAATACAAAAAATCAGCATAAAAATAGTTATAAAAAAGAAACCTCAAATTCTATTGCCTTAATTTGGAGGAACCAGTTTTCCCTAAGTCAGCCGCATAAGAGGTGGTGGAACCTTTACAGGCTAAAGTTAAACAATGGGGGCTATACAGGAGAAATGAAAATTTCTGAGGGACTAAATAGGCTGAAATTAAACATTAGGAACTATACGGGCGAAATAAAATTTTTTGGGGGACTAAATAGGCTGATTTCCCAAAAAAGTATCTATTATAAAGATGTAGTCAATTGTAAATTGTTATAACGGAAGTATTGTTTTGAACTAACACATATTTAACATAGTTAACAAATAAGTGTTTAAGATTTTATAGGGTACTGTTTTGACACTTTTTTATTTTTTTTGACACCCTCGAACTTCTTATTTGTAAGAAATCAAATTTTGAAGAAAAACATTAACATCAACATTGCTGGAAAACATGGACGGAAACATGAAGGGAGAGACCACGAGCCAGAAAGTCGGGAGTAACGGGATGTTTTGCCATTTTTCTTTCTTTCTTCTCAAATTTGAACAACTTTTTAAAGATAAACTCAAATTTTATTTATTTATTTATTTTGCATCAAATAAGTGAGAGATGTAAGTAGTATCTCAAATGAGAAGATTTGCCTTATTTTTAGAAGGATTTATAATAGTGAGAGAAGATGATTTCTTGGAGAAGAGGGGTGTGAAAAAAGAAAAAAAATGAATGTCATTTTTTTTATTCTCCAACTTGAAACTCCATAATTTGAATACTATTTTATGTATGTACACAATGTTAGAGAGGAAGGGAGAATATAGTCTATTTTAATTGCCTAATGCGTTGTAGACTTTGGACTTAAAAAAGGAAAATGTATTTCTTTACAATTTTGCTTAATAGTAAATGATAAATCATCCTCAAAATTCTTCAAAAGACTAAATGCAGTTTACCATTCTCAATTCAAGGAAAGGAATTATAGTCTATAGATGACTTCCCATAAATGGAAAATCACAATATCATTGTCATTAAATCCCTAAATTATTACCTAGATTCTTTAAATGATCTTCATTGGAACATGTCCATTGTTTGAAGTGGACTCTCACTTGACTATAATACCCTTACAAAATTAAACTATCTTAAAAAAAAACATTTTTCACCTCATTTTTTAATAAACCTACTACAAAATTAGATCAATATTTGACATTTCTAATTTCTCTAACTTACAAGGCTAATACCCCGTTGTCTCATATCAATCGTTACGTGCAACAAAAGATATAAAACGCGGGAAGATATTATTTTTCTAGGCAATAACCTCGTACCTTCTTTAGATCAGTCGGTCTCAGAAAACATATTTTTTCCACTGAAACGAGTTCTCTAATAATAAATTTTTAAATATTACATCGATAAATTTTACAGTAAAAAACTAAAAAATAATCTAAATGATATATAAAAGTATATATCACCAAAAAAAAAAAAAAATGGTATATTAAAGTATGTGTACCAATAATCATAACTCTTCAATGAACCTTAAACATAATAAAAAACGTCAATCTTTTAGGCTTTAGCTTACCATCAAGCAAAACTTAGTGGTCACCATAGCTTCATCCATTTAAGACATTGCATCTGAATTAAAAAAAAAAAATTAAAATATATTAGTTTAAATATAGATAGACAATTTTACTTTTCAATTAATACATTTATATTAAAATAATTAAAATGTATTATTAACTAAATTAAAAAAAAATAGAAATAAATTTGAAAAAAATACATTTCATACTCTAATAATTTATTAAAGTCATAAATAATTAGAAACTGATAACTAAAACTAGCATGGGTATCCCGGGGAGTATTATTGATCTTCCCAAGTACTATAAAGTCAACAAAACATCATTCCCCACTAAATCCTAACCGTGCGATTACTTTTTTCATCAATCATCAACATCTCTGTCCAAATTGTACCTCTTTTACCCTTCAAGACCAATAGTACAATATGCCAAAACATTGGCCTAAAGACCAAATCAAAGGTTCTGATTCTCCTGGAATCTTTTGTCTAGTGTGGTGCATGAAACTTCTGGTGGACATGAGCTGCAGAATAGTATAGCTAAAAGTCTTTGTACTTCCAAATTTGCATGCTTCTGGCTGCATATGATATGAGTTAAGAGAGAGAGAAAGTGGGAAAAAGATCTTGGGAGGAGCCTACTATTTAAAAACAAACAAAAGCCCTCTATTATTCAGAGCAGAAAACTGTAGATGTATAGCTTTGGAAGAATTGTTTTTTATTTTCTAGGGTGTAAGGTTGAGTAATAATCCACTATTTTATTGGGAAAAAAAAGTGTTCTTTGAAAAGAAAGAAAAAAGCAAAAGACAAGAACAGAGAAGAGAGAGAGAAAAAAAGGAAAATGGTTTTGTGATAAGTTAAAAACTCTTATGATTTGGTGTAATTTTTGGGTTGTAACCATTCAATTTCATTTGGCCATCACCATCATTGTCTCTTGTTAAACCCAGAAAGTAACTAGTTTTGGGCTTTCTTGATTTTCAATATCTTTGTGTTTCTCACAATTTTTGGTGGTTTTGGAGTGATTTTCTTTCTGGGTTTTTGGAAAAGATTTGGAGGGGTTGAGTTTTTAGGGGTTAAAGATTCAAACTTGGGATCTCTGTTTTAGGATTCAGTGTTTTTTTTTGCTCATCTGGGTATTTTGAAAAAAATTTAGGGATTTTTCAAGATGACTGTGGAGGAAATTAGAAGGAATTTAGAAGGTGAAGAAGATAGGAATTATGATAATTTCCCAGTTGGTATGAGAGTTCTTGCTGTTGATGATAACCCAACTTGTTTGAAACTTTTGGAAGGTCTTCTAAGAAAATGTCAATATCAAGGTACTTTTGGAATTTAATTTTTTTTCTCATTTCTATTATTTGATAAATCTTTCAATTGATTTGCTTTCTCTTGTTAAGATTTTGGTATGGGGAGAGTTGGATTTGTACTTCATGTGATCCTAAACTTATGTTTCAAATTCATGCATGATTCATGGGTTCCTCCTTCATGTGTTTGTTTGTTTCAATTTTTATATTTTAATTTTTTTTTTAGGGTTTTGATTTTGAAAAGTCTATCTTTTTTCATCATTTTGTTCCTGTAATCAGAATTCTTGGTGGCCCCTTTTTTCTGTTTTCTTTTAGATTTTCTTTTAAGAAATTGGATTTGGAACCATTCAGTAGCAGATAAATTTTCTTAAATTGTGGTTTAGTAAAAAATTAGAAGTTCTAATCCAAAGTTGTGGCTTTATGTCTTTTAGGTGATTTACTTGAGTCCTTTTTTCCAATAAAATTGACCAAATTGAATGCTTTGTAATTGTTTCCCTAACATTGGTCTATGTTGTTCTTCAGTCACAACGACGAGTCAAGCTAGAATGGCTTTGAAGATGTTGAGGGAAAATCGAGACCGATTTGACTTGGTAATTAGCGATGTTCATATGCCGGACATGGATGGTTTTAAGCTTCTCGAACTAGTAGGACTCGAGATGGACCTACCTGTCATCAGTAAGCCCACATACTCTTTTCTCATGGACTGCTTTAACATCTGCTTTTTCATCAATTACCCGTTGAGTTTTTGCGATGGCATTTTAAGTTTACATGACTATCTGTCAATGATATGGATGCTTATTGTTTTGACCTTTTCGTAATACCTTGAATTTTATCAGTGTTGTCGGCGAACAGTGATACCAAGCTTGTAATGAAGGGAATAACTCATGGTGCATGTGACTATTTGGTGAAACCTGTCCGAATTGAGGAGCTGAGGAACATTTGGCAACATGTACTCAGAAGAAAGAAGTTTGACTCGAGAAGCCAAAGTAAGTCCGATGATCAAGATAGGGTTCACGGAAATGGTGAAGGCGGTCAAGGGAATTTCCAGACGGGCAGTGCAGATCAGAACGGTAAAGTGAACAAGAAAAGAAAGGATGATGATGATGATGATGATGGCGAAGAGAACAGTAATGAAAATGATGATCCATCATCACAGAAGAGACCTCGGGTTGTTTGGTCCATAGAGCTTCACCGGAAGTTTGTTG
The DNA here is from genome assembly GCA_026122235.1 of Vinca minor. Classification (NCBI taxonomy): domain Eukaryota; kingdom Viridiplantae; phylum Streptophyta; class Magnoliopsida; order Gentianales; family Apocynaceae; genus Vinca; species Vinca minor. The sequence goes on along the minus strand of JAOCZM010000201.1, from coordinate 7,835,164 downwards.
CAGCTGTGAATCAGTTAGGAATTGAAAGTGGGTACCAGCAACATAAAAAGTTGATTGTACTTGAGTTTTCGAAGTGGATTTTCTCATCTTAACTCTTCTTATATTGCTTGCAGAAGCTGTACCTAAAAGGATTCTTGATCTGATGAACGTCGAAGGGATCACAAGGGAAAACGTGGCAAGCCACCTTCAGGTAGTCATCTATCTTTAGTATAGAAGCATTGTGATTTGTTTGATTTTTTTTTATGTTGGGACGACACCGTAAATCATAAAAAAAATTCCAGAGTCATACAAAGAGTAGCTTTATTAATCTCAATCCGATATTCCCCGGATAAGCTCTCAAGGAAGCACTGAAAAAATAAACTAAAAAAAAAAAGAGACAGCGAGAGAGTTAACCCCTCCCAGCTGGCAGGGGAAACAATGGAAAGAAATATTGTGTTTTACAGCTGTAAATTTCCTGACATGAATTTTTGCTGGACGCAGAAATATCGGCTTTACCTGAAAAGGATCAGTTCCGTTGCATCTCAGCAAGCCAACATGGTTGCTGCATTGGGAGGGAGGGATTCTGCATATATGAGAATGCGTCCATTAGATGGACTAGGAGATTTTCGAACATTAGCTGGTTCAGGAAGGCTCGTAAATCCTGCATTCTCGTCGTACTCGCAAGGTGGCATACTTGGGAGACTGAACAGTGCTTCTGGTATAGGTATCTGTAATCTGACTTCATCTGCATTAATGCAGCCAAGTCATATGCAAAACTTAAGCAACCCCATCAGTACTCTAGGAAAACTGCATTCAGCACCAGCAATTCAGAACACGAGTTTGTTTCAAGGTGTTCCGTCATCATTGGAGCTTGATCAGTTGCAACAGAATAAGTGCACAACACGAGTTGGGGACTTCAACCCTATAGCTGACTCTAGGGTCTTTACTTCTGCTAGTGCCTTTACAGATAGCAGAAATACTGCAATTAACTCCAACAACACTTTAACTGGTTCCCCGAGTAATATGAACATTCTGCAGGGGACTCCGCAGCAAGCAGGGTTCCTGGACCAGTCTGTCAATCTTTCCTCATTTAATTCTGAACCCTTAAACATCGATGTTGGTGGTTCTGCAAATTTCTTGGATCACGGTAGATGCAATGAGAATTGGCAGAGTGCAGTTCAGTTATCAAAGTTCCATCCTAATTCTTTACAGCCAACCGAGTCTTTCAGTCAAGGACACTTGTCTCTCACTAGTGTTAGAGACAACAATTCTTCAGCTGGACCTCATCTGCAAAATAGCCCGCTTGATTTTTCTTCTATGGCTGCACTTTCAGCCCCTCTTGAAGATTCCAGAGGAGGAATACGGTGCCAAGAAGGCATGGTTGGTGGTATTGTTCAAAGTATTAGCCAAGGACCACAACAGCACTGGGCAGTGACTAAACAGATTTATTCTGACAACTCAAATAGTATTCTCGGCACCATGAACTCCGATGTCCCTGCTAATGGAGCTGGTAATGCTTTAATGCAGAGTGTCAGAGAAAATGGTATCGGTGCCAGCAGAATGGACATGTGTTTAACTGGCCATTCAAGTGCAGGTGGTTCATCATTCTTGCAGCACACCGGGTTCGAGAAGCCAACCGTGGGCTCAAGAACAAGGAACACTGAAGACTACTTTTTGGAACAAACGAAAGCACGAGGTGGTTTAGTTCAGCATGGCTATGATTCGTTGGATGACTTGTTGATGAATTCAATGATCAAACGGGTATGCTATTTCAGAACCTTTCTCGTCTCTGTTACCTCCTCTTTTTTGTCTGTTGGGTGCGGAGATCTTTTTGTTTTTAACACCACAAAATGGTTTGATGTGTAGTGCAACTTAGTTTTCAAAATCGTGGAGATATATGTTGAGCTTGAGATACCATAGATTATTATTAGATGTTCATTTTGCTGAAAAGATATAATTGCTATTTGCTTCATTGCAATGTCCCATAAGGCCTGCCAAATTAAAACTAGAATTGTGTCTTGATTATTTAAATATATTAGTGTGTCTTGATGATTTGCCGGCTTCTATACAAAAAGTTCCTCTAGAAATCTTAAAACTTAATTGTGCAAGCGCACAAGAAAGAAAAGACATTTGTGAAATTTGTTGATACTAAAATGGTAGATGAAGAATAACGTCTGCGAATTGCAGCTTTCGAGGAATCTATCTGATTCCCATTAACTTAAAACAATCTAGCATTCTTCTCTGTGTGTGTGTGTGTGTGTGTGTGAGAGAGAGAGAGAGAGAGAGAGAGAGAGAGATTCTTTTCGTTCTTTGGTTAACAGTGACTTTTGTGAATACTAATTTCTATTGAGAACCTTGGTGATATTTAACCGGTGGAAAGAGCAATGGTAGCCAGATTGCATTGCAATAATGTAAAACAACATTAGTTTGATGGTGGTAGTATATGTAGGCAGGAATCATTTCATACTAGTTATTAACACTGAAAAATGCCCTTTAGCGGAAAATGTTTCGTGTATGATTCGACTAGAACTTTGAAAGCTTCTTTCAATGAATTCATTCTTGCATGCTTTCTCGAAATCCCTTTTTAAGTTATGACTTTGCCATTTTCTGAATGATTATAAATGGAAAATTTGATTGTTGGAATGCAGGAACAAGACGGAAATGTATTTGGTGGCGACGTTGGATTCGATGGTTACCCTTTTGGATCATGTTAATGAGGCTGTGTTGTAGCTGGGGCTGGTTACTACAAAAACCTTGGAGGACTCGAAATTAATCTCCTTAGGAGGAGCTGTAAAAATAGACGTTCGTTATTTCTAGTTTTACATCTCTCTCTCTCTCAAACATTTGCAACTTTTTCAAACTATTTGCAAAATTTGCATCTTTAGCTGCTTCTATTTGATACTCTTTTCTCTAGAAATTCTATACTAAGATTCTTGTGAAAACATGTTGCTGAAGAGTTGGTGCAAGTCCATCTGAAAGATAACAGAGTCGGAATGGGATGACGAACCATGTACATCATTGTCGAGTAGTTTTATCTTGGTAGGTGACTAAGTTTAAAAGTTACATCAAAGCCAATGAATACAATACACGTAGGAAAGAGAATTGACTTTTTGGCAATACTCTTTTTTACGTGTACTGCATTCATTGGCTTGAATGTAATTTTTAAACTTAGTCACCTACCAAAATAAAATTTCTCCATCATTATCAATATTAGGAGCTCTAGAAAATTTGCAAAGTTTTTGACAGATCAAAATTAAAGCAAAAATAAATAATGATCAACTTGAAACAGAACTAAGTAAAGGAAAGTTAAAAACAAAAATATAACACAACATTTCATGATCAACATAGTTGGAGCAAATTTCCACCAAATATATAAATAAATGAACCAATTAACAAGTATTGAGAAGAATATGAATCCCTTTATCTCATTTTTCAACTCTCATGACAATTGTAGTTCTTAATTCCCCAGCTATTGTTACATTTTTGGCATCAAGAAACCGCGATTTCTTGAACAATTTAACAACTTCCTTAATTTCTTCATCACAACAACCTTCAAACGCATCAAGGTACCCACCAAGCCCAAAATCAAAAGCATCATCAAAAAAGGGCAAATTGTGCAGATCACAGCGACTGACTAGTGGAAGGGATTCCACCACCTCCAACCCAGTAACATCAGCAACACCCATATTGCCATTACAGCATGGCCCGGCCCTGCAGATACAACCAAGGCCAAAGAATGGTTAGACAAAGGATGGACATTGTGGGCCCGACCATGGGCTTGAAGAGATGAAAATAGACGAGTATACGAATCAACAGTTTTAACCCATGTCTTTGAAGACCATAGATGCTTGTTTCGCTTTTCCGGCGAGGTATAGGATCGATGATGGTTGTCACAAGTGGATCGTGGGAAGGAAATTTGGTGGGCCCTTTTAGAGTTCGGGTCGGGAAGAGGAGGCCCTAAGCAGGTAGGGGTATTTGAAGGAAGAGGATGAGGAGAGTTAAGGTGGCTATGGCGATGGAGATGAAGGAGAGTTTGTTCAGAAAGATTTGTACGTGTTTCTCCATTGTTCTTCTTCTCTGGAGAATTGCAAGAGAGATTAATTGATTTTATGAGCTCTCGCGACGTCGTTTTGTTCCTTCTATTATTTGTTTTTTCCTTCTTTAACTGTTCTCATTTTTTTGTCTATCTTAAATAAATTATTATTTTTTTGAAGAAAATAATATCATTAATTGATACCAAGAGTTACACGAGAAAGGCGAAATTTCAATGGATCCCTATTTTTTAAATTGAGGCAACAAGCCTTACGAAGAGACTAGCTAGCCAAAGAGCCATGACAATACATGATCCGCGGACATAGAAAATACTTGAGAACAGGTTCCAATAGGCACAATGTTCTATTACCTTGCAAAAAGACTTAAACAAAACAAAAACAAACCCGAAGTCACGTGCAGAGCAGAATCCTTCCACACTTTCTAGACTTCTTGATTGCAAACTTTCACAACGTATAAAAATAGGAGGGGAGATCAGCTGAAACCCGCATATGATAGCTTGCCAGCGAACAGAATGTCCGATTCCAATCCTAGATATCTATCTTGAGGGATGTTTCTTCAAGTTTGAGACGATTGACTCAATTTATTGTTTACAAAAAACTCGAATTTAATCCTAAATTAAGACAGGAAAAAAATTCAACGCTATCATGATATTGATCATGAGACCGACATGTGGCTTATTTATGAAAAATAAAATTCTAATAGATTTGTGTGCCATACTGAAGCACATTAGACCTTGAATCGTCCATGAGTTGTTAAATCCTAGACAATTCTCAAATAAGCAACTCATGAGCTTTAGCGGGACCGACTTGCGGCCTCCACCTTACAAGAAGCAACATCAATTTGGGCCTTGTTTAGTCCAGTCCCTTCAAATAGCCCGTTAGAGTTGTCTGCTCCATATTGTATCAGTGGCCCAGATTGGGTAATTGGCTCAACTTGATCTTTTGACCCAAAGTTAGAGAAGGCCTTAGAACAAATTGGGAGAGCCTCCTTAGCCCTACTCTTTCCTTCTTTTTCCACCTGCGCCGCAGCCCCCATCAATACCCTGCAGGCACCGTTCGTCTCCGGCGAGACATTTGTCCAACACCCAATCACTCATTTCCACAAATCCCTCTCGGCCCCATGGTCCCTTCTAGGGGCCTTGATCCAAATTAAATTCAGCATCGTCATTTCCTTCCTAACTACCCATCCAGCCCCGTAATTAATTTGCCTGTCAGAACCCAACGCCGACGACTGCAAATTCCAAACCTCTCATAGTCTCGGGCTCATTTTAAACAGAATACCCTCCTTATTCAACCCACCCCCAATCCATCAAAGTTTTCCTTCTATTTTTTTTTTTTTGCAGAAATAACAACTATCATGACCCATGTCTCTGCTCCCCTAACTGATTCACCTTGTGTACATATTAGAGTAAAGGGTCAACCCGCAGATACAAACAAATGGAAAAGATGTAGGAATCCTTAATCCTGTTGATTAACAACGACATCAAGAGATGAAGATCACGACAGATGATGGAGATCATCGTCCGGATAGAAGACGCGCACAACAACTGCGTAGAAAATCCTAGAAAATCAGGGAGGGTGCCCGACATTATCGGAGCACATCTTAAATAAATTATTTGTTCTTTTTAAATAAATAATCTATTTATATTTAATTTTTCAGTTTACCCTTAACTCTAACCACCCAACTAGTTAAGTAAAATTAGCAATTTCAAATACAAGTAAATAAGTGATTGATCAGTTAACAAGAAATTAACTATAGACTTTCTAAAATTGTATTCATATTTTGTGAGCAACATTTCCAATTGAAAATATGTGAATAAATGAAAATGTATGACCATATGAAAGTAACACGAATGTACGTACTAGTTATGATTGTTTATGTAATGACACCATTAAGAGTTAAGATAAGGGGTTATATCAAAAAACTAGAGGTATAAGTCAATCTATAAAATGATTAGATGCTCAAAGAAAAAGAGGAATCGGAAAACACCAAACCAAACATTTTAATATTGAATTTGAGAGTGCACTTACCATACCACATTTTCTCTCCATTTCCCAACACAATGAGTAAAGATCTAGTTTGTTCATCTTCCAATTCAAGTTGTTTCCCCAGCGTAGGATCTATGAAGCTATGAGTACTCACAGGCAAGGTAGTCAAACTCGATATCCTACATAGGATAGTAGGATCGAAGGACATATAAGGATCGTAGAATCGTAATTCGAATTGTAAATCCTACTTAATTTAAAAAATTATTTGAAATACTCATAGAACAAAATTTTAATCACAAATTCAAAATACAAATACACAATTGATTTTAAGTTTCTAAATTGATTGTTTGATTAAATTTCAATAATTTAATCAATCAAATTAGATTTTAAGGTTTCAACTTAAATTACATTTTGACTTCGTTGTTCCAAAATTCAGTTGAAGAACCCAGAGACAAAAAAAAAAACAGGATGCAAAAATGGAAATCGAGTCGAGGTTTGAATTAATAAGATTGAAATTTTAAGAAGCCCCAAGAAGTTGAGAAGAAAAAGATAAAGAATTGTTTTGATGCCCTTGGTCTAAAATAAAACATGATTTTTTAATCTTCGGGATGAGTTTTAGTTCAACTCGACCTGTAGTGAAAATAGTTGACTCGTAGGGTCGTACGATCCTACGTTCCAGAGTTCGATCCCACGAGTTGACACCGATCCTACGCAGGTTCTAACTCGTAAGATCCCTCAAAATGTCAACTCGCGAGTTTGATTGCCATGCTCATAGGGTCTACAAGAATAGAAATAAGTTTATTCTTGGCCATTTTTTTCGAGGAATCTTGAAAATCCCCCTCCATCAATTCTACTAAGTGCATTAACTAAGATTTGAACTAGCTCAGTTATCTCTTTACCAACAAGAACTTTGCCACCTTCTTGAGTTGGTTGTAGATATTGTAGCTCACCATCCTGTTATCCATTTCATGATCACATAGATAGATCATATTTACTTCAGCCAGTGAACACTTGTGTTGTGGTGAATACTTTTCACCACATTTATATACATCAGATCTTGTAATTCATTCCTACCTTTTCTATCAAGTCTCGTGATCTTTACCCTAGCATTATATATTGTAGACTTGCCGCCATAAAAATTAGGGTTTTCTATCTTCAATGTGTTAAATATGTCATTGTCCCCAACGTTGCACTTAGTCAACTGCTCAACCAACTTAACATGGTCGTTATCTAACCGGCGTGCCCAGCATGACCAAATTGATAATTTCCCAAGAAGTTGTTATGTTTGCCTTGGCTAACTTGGAATTTCCATGACTCAGTTTTAGTCTTTTTACCTACTATCTTAAATGGACAATCTATCTTCTTAGTCCTGCTTGTTCGGTTAGCTTTCCTCCCTTCACCGCCCTTGACAACAAGTGCCCCAACGTATGTATCAGAACGCTCACACCATAAATAGCACTTGGGTGAACTATAATCTTGTCCCTCTCTTGAGCGACCAATCAGAATATAAACTTTATGTTCTATCTCCTTTTTTTCACTCAATCCACTAAAATGTTCCTTGGATTCAAAATCATAATCACCATAGAGACTAAACAATTTCCCCGTATCAGGCCAATTTTCCTCATTATCGGGAAATTCTTCAAGATCACTACCAGGTCCGTTTGAACTTTGAACCTACAATAAATACAAAACAAAAAATCAACAAAATAAATTAAAACTGCACAATTAATCTGTCTTAGCCATTGGAAAAAACATTTTAAAAAAATGTTTTTCCACCGCATGTAGAATGACACGCGACTGAAGCACGACAACGCGTACAAAAATGCTTTTTCCCCAAATATTTTTCAATTTAAACATGTTTTTTTTATCGGAAATATGTAAATATTATTAAAACAACGCGAAATGTATAAGTAAGTATTTACCTCAAAATCAATGTCTTCCAAATAATCACAATTGTCGGAGTTCATTTAGCCGGAATCTGGTAGGAATTTTTTTGTGACTTCAAATTTGTTTAAATTGATATTTTAAGGTGGATCTAGACCAGTTAGCTCAAAACTTTTAAAAAATAAATAAATAAATTGGCCGGATTCTGGTGAACGGGGCCGGCTCCGGTTAGTGTTCCGACGGTGGTGCTCCAACAGAAGGAGAGGGGAAAAGATTTTTTTTGGGAGAGAAAACTTGAAGAGAGAAGAAGATATTGAGTTATGTGGGTTGAGGGTGTAAACTTACTAATATAGGGTTGCCCAAATAGTAGGCCCCTTTTTTCTGACCCAACAAGCCAAAAAACTACCTTCCGTAGCAACCATTCTAAGCAGTCCGACTCTTAAGCGGAACAGTGTTTTTTCAGTATGTTCGGAACATTTGTTTGCCTTGAAAACATGTGTTTTTGTTAAAAAATAGGTGTACGGCGAACATGTGTTTTTTTAAAATCAATCTCAGCCGTCAAAATTGTAATCCAATAGATGAGAATCTGTTCCGCACATACGGAACATTTGTCGTGGTGCATTCTAAGTATCTCCAATCCACCCAATCATATGCCTTCATTAGGCCTGCAAACGGATAAGGAATTGTCTATTCCGGATCCATATCCGTTTTTAACTTTTTTCTACCGAATCCGTATCCTAACGGATCTATTATATGTATTACCAGATCCGCTGATTTGGATCCGAATGCGGATATGGTAAAACCCGTTTCAAAAAGTGCAATCCTCATAGTTTTTACTTTTCTATTTTGGCTGATTAAAAACATACATGTTTAATTTAACAATTTTACATATCAGATGCTACTTCACCCCAATTATACTATAATCCACAAATAATTCTACGAAATAGAATACAATCCATAATCATATTGTTGTTCAAAGTTCAAAATTCAAATAAAAATAAATAATCAGAATCTAGATCTCATTTCAATATAAATATTCAGAAGTCTTTTCAAAATAAAATAAATAACGCTTGAATAACTATGACCTGTTAGGGGATGATGCTCCCATATATAGTTTGATATTATTGACCATATATAGTTTGAGGAAGAATATATATATATATATATATATATATATCCGTTAGATCCGAATCCATTTCAGTATATACGTAATCGTTTTATTACTCTTATGCGAATTCGGATTCGAATGCGGGTATATGGGCCTAGAGTTCTTACCAAATTTTTAAAAAAAAAAATCGGATGCAGGCCTAGCCTTCATCATGTCTAATTTCAAAGCCATAAATTAATCATTTATCAAAAGTCTACCCACTTTCATTAAATGAAAATCCTCAATGATTAAAATATCATTCTGTTATTAAACAATCACTAATAAAAAGCACTTTGGGTTTCGTCAATCTACTATCGCAACTCTCTTTTGAGTCTATTGTAAAGGGTCTTTGACACTATTGTATACACAATAGAGTAAAGAGAAATGGGTCTAAAATCTGTCTTTTTTACTGCATTTCTAATCTTTGGAATAAAGACTATCAAAGATCTGTTTATTTTTTCTCTGTCCAAATCCCCATTCATAAACCATACAAACTACATCCCCCGACTAGGGCAAAAAATCACAAGTACCCATTCTATATCTCGTTTACTATCCTACAAATAGATGTTTGTCACGTGTTCACTTTTTTCTTACGGATTTTACTATTTCTTTTATATTATAATTTTTTTAATAAAAAATTATCACGTGTCAATTTTTTATTTGTGAAAAAAGAGAATGAAACACCGAATAAAGATAAAAGATTCCAAGAGCCCCCAATTTTTTGGGTTAACCATAGCAGGAAAAGCATGAGGACCCAGAGCCTTCCTAGTACTGCTCCTATGCAGAACAGAGAAAATTTCACACTGTGTAGAACAATCTGGGCCGTCGGATGATTGTTTTAACGGTCCAGATTTGGAGAGAGAAAAGTTGCGACTGGACTTAAAAAATAAAAAAACAAAAAAAAATTCTCTCCAAATTTGAACTGTTCAAAGATATCATCCGACGCTCCAGATTGTTCCGTACGGTGCGAAACTTTTCTTGTTCCTCATAGGAGCCGGAGTGGAGCCTTCCAAGCCCTCAATTCGTTAACCACCTTCGCTACCTCCTCCTACTCTATTTTCATTTGCAATTGAGTCCTCAAAACATCTCAAAAGATAAATTAACCCTACATGACATAAAATGTGAGTTTTTCAACATTTTATTATCCAAAACATAATAAATAAACGCTTTGTATGCACAAAAGCAAGATAAAAGTACCGAGAAGAAAACAAATAGATAAATTATGGATTTAGCAGCGGTGGGTCCTATATGAATTCCTTAAATATAAAATATTAGTTGAAATTTTTGGATAAATATGTACCTTTTGAGAAAATAGATATTAAATTTGAGATAAATTAAAATAAAAATACGAACGTTTCAACTTGAGAGGTTTGAATGGAGACTAAAAAATAGGCAGATAGAACCAAAAAAAGTTTCTCGCACTCTTCTCTCTTTTTCTATGAAAGAATGGACTTTGTTTCCCAAATTATAAAACCAAATCCAAAGAAATTTATTTGGGGGGCTTAGATAAAATTAGAATTTTGATAAGAAGTACAAATAACATTTCTTCTGTAATTTCTTCTAAAGGAAGATTAGTTTGGCTAATTAGTGAATTATATCCTTAAATTATCATTTTTGTGACCAACGTCCCAATTCATATATATATATATATATATATATATATATATATATATATATATATATATATATATATTTTTTGTGTATATTACCATCCCTAACAATTTATATTTTGTATATAAGGCCTTCCGTTCAAAAATCGTTAGTCAATTTTAATTCAAAATTTTGATCGGATAAAAAATTCGTTATAGGAGTATATTTAATACATCACAAAAATCCCTTATCATTAACCCAACACCCCTACCCATCTTTCTTCTTCCCCGCCTCCCTCCACCAGCCATGCCGACCACCACCACCATCCCAGAGACTTTAGTTTTTTTTTTCTCTTTTGGCTGGAATTCTTGTAATCAATAACGGGGTAGCTAAATGTTGGACTTGTATCAGATATGCAAGGAGAATCAGTTCATGGTACACGCTCCAACTGTTGCAAAATTATTATATTGGTACACGTATTTTATGACTCTTAGAACAATAACATAATCAAAGGTGTAGTGGGGCAGACGCCTATCCACGACTTTGAGATCGTGGGTTCGATACCCTCTACCTGCGTGCGGTAAACTTTAATCTCCCTTTCTAGGGTTATCTTCTTCTCGTCTGAGGCAGTTCTCTCTCCCCTATATGGGGCAACCACCCAATCAGCCTTCAAAAAAAAAAAAAAAGAACACTAAAATAATCAAAAATCATATTATGATATAAATTAAAAGAATACCAAAAAGGCTTAAAATAATTGCATACAATATATATTTTAATACATAAATCAAATAAGTGTATTGATGGTCGATTTACCATACTACAAAAATCGCTAGGCAAGTGCACCTATCGTTTAGAATAGTATAGTAGTCTAGTCAAATGTCGATCCTCAAGCACTGCAAGTAGGCCTACAAAGGGATACAGAATTGTCTATTCCGGATCCATATCCGTTTTTAACTTTTTTCTACCGTATCCGTATCCTAACGGATCCATAATATGTATTACCAGATCCGCTGATTTGGATCCGAATACGGTTATAGTAAAACTCGTTTCAAAAAGTGCAACCCTCGTAGTTTTATTTTTCTATTTTGGCTCATTAAAAACATACATGTTTAATCTAACAATCTTACTTCACCCCAATTATACTATAATCCACAAATAATTTTACGAAATAGAATACAATCCATAATCATATTGTTGTTCAAAGTTCAAAGTTAAAATTCAAATAAAAATAAATAACCAGAATCTCGATCTCATTTCAATATAAATATTCAGAAGTCTCTTCAAAATAAAATAAATAACGCTTGAATAACTATCACTTGTTTGGGGATGATGCTTCCATATATAGTTCAATATTTATTGATCATATATAGTTTGAGACAGAATATATATATATATATATATATATATGCTAAAACGGATTCGAGTCTAACGGATACGATTTTTTATATTTCATATCCGTAACCGTTTTATTACTCTTATACTGATTCGGATGCGGGTATATGGGTCTGGAGTTCTTACCAAATCCTTAAAAAAAATCAGAGTCAAGTCGGATACGGATAAAAATCTAGCCCGTTTGTAGGCCTAACTACAAGCACTAATAATTACCCTATCCTACTGTTTAATCGATCGAGTTGTACGAATAAAAATTAATTAAAATAGTAAATAACTACAAAACAAATAAATGATTTATAAGAATAAAGATGAGAAGAGATGCTTGAACAAAAATTCCCGAGACGTATCTATGTTTGAACCAGATGGATTAATTCAAAAGAACTTATTTTGAAGCAGTGAAAATTCAAAGAATGAAGCTTTAATGTTCTTCAACAGTTTAAAGTTCCTACCTTTGAATTGATTAATTGAAATTTCTTTTGTAATTAAACCAAAGACGCATTAAGATTAGTGAATTCCTTTACTAGGTTTGACCCTAATGCAAAGATTTATGTAAATTCTATTGCTAGAAAACCATGCAACTCTTTTTATTACGAGATGATCTATTCAAATTCTTCCTTTTTTCAATTCCCAAAAAGAAATCAAAGATGAATTAATACTCTAGAAAAATTAATCCAAAACAATGGAAACGCATAATAAAATCAAAATATGGTTCAATATGAATCAATCACAATCTCGAAAATCAATACATATATATGAGTCTAGGGTTCATCCCATCCAAAAAATAGAAATTTAGCTACTCATAACACTAGAGTTAATAAAAGAATTTATTGAAAGAGATAAAGAAAGAAAACTCATTCTCAGAAAAGATTCAATCTTGAAGCTTGTCTTCGTCTTCAAACTGTTAATGATGGCGAGTTTCCTCTCGTAGATCTTGATTGAATAAAACCACCAATAATTCTCTAATAATCACTTCGATCTAGAATAATAATGGTAATATATGGATCTTCGATATATGGTGTATTCAATGGGTATTTATAATGCTAGGACTCCTAATAGCTTTAGGAAAATATAATAGAAGTTGAAAGGAATTAGAAATCTAATAGGAAAGTCCCAAAATTCTCCATAGTTGACCAAATTTTCAATGTTAACCCGAGTTGACCAGGTTTGACCGGATGATAGCTTTTTAGATTTGCAATTAAGTCCTCCAAACGTCATAAAAGCTCAATAAGTACCCTACAATCATAAAAACACAAGTAGTGAGGATTATATCATTCTAAACTCAAAATTTGACGTATAAATACATTTTTAAGCACAAAGTTGCTATAAAACTAAAGGAATATATCGATGAATTTACGAGTTATCAAATTATCAAAAAAAAAATGAGATTTTTTTTTAAAAACTCAATATGAAATGTTTATTTCCCAAAAGGATGTCATAATATCCAAACAATTTTCTTTTTGATCATCTTCAAATAGAAATTAAAGAATGCAAACAATTTCTTCTCTATTTAACACAAATTTCTATTTTTCAAACTTTCATTTTCTTGAAAGAGAAAATCAAAGAGAGAAAAAAAGTTCAAACAAAACTTATCACAAAACATATCTTAATTAAACCAAAGCAAAAAATACAGTAAGTAAATTATACAAACCTTGAACAAATAAATCAAAAGAACTGCAGTTACGTGATCTAAAAAAAATCAAAGACTATCGCCAAACTTTTTAAATTTTTAACAAAATGATTTAATTCCAAAAAAAAAGAATTGATAAACATATGTTGACTTTGGAAATTCAACATCTTTGGATCTGTATAATACACCACTGAATCAGTCTTTTCTTTAATTTTTTTGGTGCTATTCAAATAATCTATAGACTTTATAAATCAAAAGAAATCCTGATAAATCAATCTAATAAAATCTGATAGACTCTGCGCAGACTCTGCATAGAGTTAAAACAATCCAAAAAGTCAGCAGAATCCATAGACTTTTGAAAATCAATTAAAATCTTTTAAAATCCGGATTGAATACACCCCCCCCCCCCTTAATCTTTGATCGTCCCGAGTTATCAAATGCAATCTAAGCAAACACTCGATGAACACTTAATCTTACGAGTTATCAAAAGCAATCTAGAAACCCAAGTACAACATAAAATTTATACTCACTTACACATTCATTCTCAAATATGTAAGCATGATAAATTCTTCCCAACTTATCGAAGAAGGCTCACCAAGTAAAGTAGATACAAAACTTCAAAGTAAATTCATTCTAACAAAGAGAACTCAAGAAAGGCACGGAACAGTTTTATAAAATAAGTTACTAAGTAAAAACTTGGAAAAAGATTAAAGTAGATAAGAAAACTTTTTCCTCAAACCCAAACACAAACCCCCAAAACTTGATACTCTTCACTAATGTAGCTCATTAACAGAGCATAGTGCATCAACTTGAGTCCAAAAGGACTTCTCAGCTTATAACGTAGGCTTTAGGATGGGGTTAACAAACGAAAGATAAGATATACAAAGTCATGAGAGTAAGCATTAGATCTTCTTTAATATGATTCCTTATCCACTTCGTAGAACAAAAACGACCCCCCACTTTATGTATTACCAAAAACTTCATGGAGGCCGCATCGATTCCAAAGAATAACTTGTTCAAATCTACCATCAACTTCAACTCTCTATTTCACTATACATTCCATTCCATACTTTCAATAACACTAATCAATAGTTCCAAAATTCAAATCAACCATCATGACAAATATACCTTTAAAGATAAGAACTTTAAGTACATTGTCGATCGAGTCCATCAGTAAATCAACAGAATGAGGGATATGCCTTTAATAAATATAAAAAAATAAAATAATGTAATGGTTTTTCTTTTTTTCCACTTTTTCCATCATTTTTTTTTTTTATCAAAATAAATACATCAATGTTGACTAAAGGCTATCTCAATATAATTTGGCTTCCGCAATCCTTGTTCATGGCCACAAATAATAACTTAGGATTTTGTAAATTGCCTTACTTCTCATACCACAGAGGCCGGAATAAAAGAAATCTCATCCCAATCAAATCAATTATCCACAAGACTAGTATAAATATTTCGACACAAAATTCTCTATTCCTCTTCCATTCTTCTTTTAAACACATTTCAGTACATTCAATCCCCATCAACAACAGACCAAATCCTATATGCATTACTCTCACAAAGATAAAGGGATTGTAGTCAACAATGAGCTAACTAGTTAAAGGTGCATTTCTCTTCCATTCATTCTAAATCTCCAAAAAATATTCCACCAAAATGCACCCTCCTGAGGCTAAAAATAGGGAAATTAGTATTTAATGTGATCGGGTAGGCAAGAAAGGCACAAACGAGTCAAAAACTGCCAATATCATCCCCAAGTCAAAAGTATCAAGTTTGGAACTTGGACGCAAAAATATCGGGAGAGAAGTTCTTAGTTGTGCTCAACCATTCATTCCCAAAAGTAAACTTATCTACAAAATCTTAGTCAAGTGTTTATTAGGAAACCAAAATTCATTTTATCACAAAAAAGGTCTCAAATTCTCTCGATCACAACAAATTCACATGCAATTTTATTTCAAGTTACTTAATAGAGCATTCGAAGATAAGTGAGAAAAATAATCATCACAAAAACTTAAAAGGATAATGATTGAACGTGGGAAAGCACATATCTTTTTTAGTTTTTTTTTAATAAAGAAAACAAAAACTAAACTATAAAAACGTCTAAACATATAGAAACAAGAAGACAATTCACCCCTCCCCCCTAAAAGTGCAGCATGTCCTCATTGTTGAGGAAGAGAATAAAAATAATAATAAAATAGAGTAAATAAAGGATAGAAATACTCCCCTCGATCCTTAGCACCAATTGGAAGAGAAAATAGGCAGTCTCCAAGCTAATTGAGTCAAAACCATCAACTTCCAAAATAGATATTGCAATTAATCATAGACATTCACCATAAAACTTTTACCTCTGTCGAACGTCGGTGGTGGTGCCGCCCATAGCCGTTGCTCAATTTTTTATTGGGTAATTTAAAGATTAGGGCTTGGGAATAAACAAAAAAAACAAAAATTAAATTGAAATTAGGAAGCAAGATGGAATTAGAAGGGTGGTGGTTGGTATGGGTGAGAGATTGGTGTATTGAAAAAGATAAAGGATTGGGGATTTGGGAGCGAGGGTGAACAGAGAAAAGGGACAAAAAATTGAAGAAAAGGGAAAAGACATTACGCATGTATTGTTGTGGAAGAGAAAGGGGTAGGGATTGGGTGTGGACTAGGAGTTTGGTAAAACTGTGTGATGTCCCAGCCAGGGATCACAGTACAGTTAACCAAAATGGATAATAATAACACAGCAAATCAACCTAAGAATAATAGAATACCAAAGCATCTCAAAGGATATATATAATAAGCAATCTGAGTCGGGACTCCACCATTACATTAAGCATCATATTCATATAGCATATCTGTCCCCAAATCTAATCTATTGAACTGAACTGTAAATATGCCAAAATTAATAAGGAAAAGAGAGCAAACTGAGAACCAACTGCAAACTCAACTCAACTGCTGCAAACAAGCCTTCACTCTCCAAGTATCAGCAATCCAATCTGGAATGTTGCAAGCAAGTCTTTAGCTCTTGGAAATCAATGATGATTTCGAGTTAGTAACAGAAATGGAAGAAGAGAAAAGAAGACAAAGATTGATCGAGGGGGAATGAACTTACATGAAGAGAAAGGCTAGCAGCCAAAGGCTAATTTCTGGATAATTTTCTAGACCCTTGCTTCTTTTCCAAAACCTTTCTATTTATAGGTAGGGTTGCATTTCCTAGGAAGATCTGGCCCATCTAACTCAGCACTCTTCTAATAGCTTCTTGGAATTAAAAGTGTATCTTGAAGATGCTCTCTCAACCAATGAATGTCTAAAAAGAAATTATCTGTCCTAATCCCCTTTCATTCCTGTCTTCGCAGCCTTCCTTGAGTAGAGTAAATGGAACGCTGTCGTTTTGCCCAAAATGACAGCAATCTTTAATTTAATTAAAACTCAGCTCTAATTGACATAATTCTCAATTAGATTTTCCCTCCCTTTTGACATTTGAACTATTCTTCATTGTTGTTTCACACAGCCAACATCCACAACAATTACCATCCATGAAAAACAAATTGAAAAATCGGAAAAAAAGAAGGTTCATTGCCTGTGCAGGACATTTGAAAAGCTCCTGTGCAGGAATTTTTCTATCCAAGGTTTGAAAAATCGAAAAAAAAAATGAGGTTAAGTGCCTGTGCAGGGCATTTGCAAAACTCCTGTGCATAAATTTTTCTTTCCAAGGTTCCCTAAAAAATATATTTAATCTACTTGCAGAAAAGCCCAATTTATTTTATTTTATTTTTAACGAAGATTTAAACACACTCGACATATGTACAAAAGGTTAAAAAATTAGTTCTCGTTTATAGTCTCGAGCTTGACTACCTTTTCTCGTGTTCTTCAAGACGGTTTACAAGAAGCGAAATCCTCAAATTGAAGTCGTGATCCTTTTATAAGATCATGAGTAAAATGCATTACTTGATCCTCTTTAGCTCTTAACAACTTCTTAGAAGACACCAAATTAACTTCTTGTCTAATTTTCACATTTTTCCTCTCGCAAGGATTTTCGTCTTTCATGGAAGCGGTTTTGGAGGGTTCTTTGATCAAGTTTTCCTGCACAAAAATTGAAATATTAGATTCCACAACTTAAATGCCAAATGCATTAACATTTTTCTCTAAGGATTTCTCAAAGTGTTTTGGAATTGTAAAGACAACATTTTCATCTCCAACTCTAAGAGTTAATTTTCCTTTATAAACATCTATATTGTCCCTAGTCGTAGCTAGAAAAGGTCTTCCTAAAATCAAAGGTATATCAACTTATTCTTATATATCCAAAACAACAAAATCCACAGGGTAAGTAAATTTATCAATTTTAACAAGAACGTCTTCTTTTACTCCTATTGGACATTTTAAAGATTTATCAAGCAATTGTATATTCATAATTGTGGATTTCAAACCTCCCAATCCTAACTTCTTGAAGAAATTATAGGGCATCACATTCACACTAGCACCTTAGTCCACTAATGCATTATTAATACATAAACTACCAATTTGACAAGAAATAGTAAAACTCCCTGGATTATTGAGTTTCTGAGGTAGCTTGTCTTTGTTCTCCAAGATTGGTGAGCACTCCATATCCAAGATCACTTTTCTCTCTTTATGGTTTGATTGATTGTCCTTCAAAGGCTTAGTAAGATTGGAAGTCTGCACAGAAATTTCAATAGAAGGTAGATTATGAAACAATTGAGTCGGTGGTGCAGAATACTTACCTGATTGACCATCTTTCTTCACAAGACGTTGATGATATGGAATCCTTGACTTGTATTCTAATATCTCATTCTTCTTTGCTTCCCCTTTCACACAATTCATTGGCTCCATTGTCTTCAAATTAGTACAGCTTGTTGAAATAAAAACATTAACATGCTCTCAGATAAGATCTTAGCAATTTGCCCAATCTGATTTTCCAAATTGTGAATTGAAGCGCCTTGATTCCTTATGGTTGGATCCGCCCTTTGGAATTTTCCCCCTGAAGTAGAAATAAACTTAGTTATCAATTCCTCCATAGTATGCTTAATGCAGGAACTTGTGGAGGTAGAGGCCTAGATTGTTGATATCCAGGTGGAGGAAGAGAATTTGGTTGTGGTTGTTGAGCTTTACAAGCGAAGTTTGGATGAGCCTTCCAACCAGGATTATAGGTATTGCTATAAGGATCTCTTTGTTGTCGCTCTCCAACATAATTGATAGTTTCATCAGATTGGAATTCATGATTGGGATGGTCACCACCACAGAAATCACAACTCATTAATTGAGATTGTTGAGAAATATAGTTCATACTCTCCATCTTCTTAGTTAGAGCATCTACCTTAGCTTCAAGTGAAGTCATGACATCTACGTTAAATAGTCTAGAAGTCCTCGGCTTTTGTCTTGCAGTTCCCCACTTACAGTTATTTTCAGCAATACTTTCAATTGAATCACGTAACTCCTCTAGAGTTTTAAGATCTGTGGTAACTCCTACAGATGCATCAATGAGTTGCTTGGAAGCAAAATAGAAGATTGCATTCCTCAACTGAGCAATCCTCACCGGAGTGTAATATTTAATCAAGAACTTCTCTGCAAGAGTATCCCAAGTGGTGATGGACCCCGCAGGTAATGATTTGAGCCATGCCTTAGCTCGATCTCGCAGTGAAAATGGGAACAACCTCAGTAGCTCCATTAATCTTAAATGTATCACATATCTCCAAGAAGTTTGAAATATGAGCATTTGGATCCTCATCAAAGCAATCCATAAAATTGAACATAATCTTGGACTATCTTTATGACACTTGGCTTGATTTCAAAATTTGCAGCTGCCAGTGGAGGTGACACTTGATTCTGACCCAGTGAGAGAAGGGCGAGTGAAGTCCTCCATGGTCCTTGAAGCTAGATTGATAGCCATTGGTTCCTTAGGGATAAAAAAACCAACAAGAAAAAGGAGACAAAGAACACGAGTAAAACGGAAACTTAAAAAAAATAGAAGCAAAAATAAGAAACAAATATTGATTAAATAAGTAAATAATAGGTTTTCTTAATGTTGTTAGTCCCCGACAAATATAAATATGTGTGACAATAGTTTTGACAAAAAAATTAAATTGTGACGAATTAAATTGTCACAATATTTATATTTATAGTGACGACATCGTTGACATTATAATACTAGTTAACAATGGCCAAATTTTTGTCAAGCATACTACTCAAATCAGTGACAACGAGTTTACGCCGAGCTGACTCCCTCCCCCCGCAGAGCCGAGTTGCTGCCGAGACACCTTTGAATAATGTAGAATAAAGTCTCTCCCTTCTCAAAGGATGATAATTGAACCCCCGTGACCTCCCGCTTGTATGTCGTGTGGGGACTAGTTGGTCATTTGTTAATTGATGTTCCTCCTGTTATATTTATTATAATGGAGCTTTTTATTTTGAACATTTACTTATTCAAATTTCTCTTTGTGTTTTGTTTTCTTTTTCTTCATGAATCAAAATAAAATTAATACACTCTCATTAATTTTAATTAATTAAATGTATTTAATTTTTCTTTCAAAATATATTTTAGAAACATAATCTATGTATTTGTGTATGAAATTGTTATCAAATTATGAATAAAATTATTCTATATGGATACTATTTTTAGTAATAAATTTAATGTATTACTAAACAAATATAAAAACTAAAATTATATTCTAAATCATAGCATATATACCTGTATATTTATACACTTATTTTTTTATTTTTTTTACAAAAACAAAAAATAATTATACTTTCCATCAATTTCCGTTGCAATACCACTTTCCTTTTTCATTTTAAAAGAAATATACATTCTTCAATGTGAGAGGAGAAGACCGATATAACTACATCATATACAAACTATATATTACAAAAGAAAAAATAATAATTTTTAGGGCGAAACTTTTCGTGACAAAGACATTTTCCTCACCAAAAGTCATACCTATTGTAATAGAGAATATATTTGTCAAAATTTCTTGTCTTAAAGATTTTCAAAATAGTGATCATAGTAGTAGTTCTTTTTTCTTCTTTTGGTAACAATATTCAATTAAACTAACTGATTGACATTTTTGTGACACAAAATTTCGACAACAATAGTAAACGTTTGAGTGACAAAAGGAATTTCCGTCAAAGCAAATGAAAATACTAGCGACAAAGACAAATTGTTCTAAATAACTTTCCACCCACCAAAAAATCAACGACGCCATAGTTCATATGATATGACTGACAGAATATATTAACAAAAAACATGACAATAGTAATACACTAATAATGACAACTTAACTATGAAAAACACTAATCATCACATTTTGCGGTAGTAACAAACAAATAAGTCGTCAGCACTAGTACAAACAATAGTGATCATCCATGTTTTGTCTCAATAAAGCTCTTATTTGTGTCCACATTCCGCTAATACTAACTTATTGAACTTTAGTGTCACAAATTTTAATCACAAAAAAGCGTAAGTAGACTGATAAATCACTTTTTGTCACAATAAATTAGAATACTATGAGCAAAACAATATTTGTCACAACTAAGTTTCATCCCCGCTAAAATATATTGGTGCCAGAGCGCATATGCTATTAGTGACAAAATTTAGTGATAAAAGAAATTACGACACTATTAATATAGTAATAGTGACAACTTAATTATGAATGTAATACCCGTAACTTTTGCTTACGTGATTTTTGACGTGTAATTAATTTTTCGCGATTAACTGTGTATGCGTGATTTATTTGGTGTAATTATGTGATTACGTGTCTACTTATTTGTACAACATGTTACGTGTTATTTTTCGTGTACTTTTATTAGGAGCGTTTCACACACATATCGTAGTTGGAGGAATTATCGCGATTCACTTAGATGAGTAATTTAATTAGACATTGATTGGAATTAATAGGAATTTATTTGGATTAGGAATTAAATGAACAAAATAATAGAAAAGGAAAAGTTGTGTATATATATATATATATATATATATATATATATATATATATATATATATATAGGAGTTCGCTGGGACTAGGGGGCATTTTAATAAATAAATAAAAAAGAAAAAAAGAAAAAGAAAAAGGCAAAGCAAAGCATCGTGGGTTAGTGGTTTCTCGGGAAACGGGAAGGCCAACAAACAAAGAAGAAAGAGAAAAAAAAACGGAGGCGGCTCTCCCCCTCTCCCTCGGCCGCACCAAACCAAGAAAAGAAGACAGCCATTTTTGGCCAATCTTTGTACAATCATGGCAGTAGACTGCCTCGGGATCCGTGCGCCAACACCAAAAGGCGGTAGGCTGCCAGAAGAGTTCTTTTGAGCAATTAGATATTCTGTCCAGAACTTCGACGAGACGATTGAGGGGGCTATCGACCTTCGTTTTCGAT
Source organism: Vinca minor (assembly GCA_026122235.1). NCBI lineage: Eukaryota > Viridiplantae > Streptophyta > Magnoliopsida > Gentianales > Apocynaceae > Vinca > Vinca minor. Next base: position 7,813,137 of record JAOCZM010000201.1, on the reverse strand, counting down.
CCACAATATACCGATTCGAAGATAATTGAATGACCTTCGAGTGAGCACAGACGGATCGTGAATCGGAGGTTCCAGCAGAAAGTTATCGCCCCCAGAGTGAGCAGTCAGGATTGATTACGGATTTTTTTGTGTCTTATCGCGTTTGTAAGAGGTGGGGACAACTTTTCATCTGTTAATTTACTGTTCTGAATTACTGTATACTGCTGGGTATTAATCTGACATGTTTATTGTGTTTCGGGGATAATAAATTTCATAAACTGTTAGATTAAATAAATTACTGAATGGTTGATTTTTCCGTTGTTAATTATGTTTCTACTTTGATTGGATGATTTGAGCATGTCTATATATGAATTTCAATCGCTTTCATTAATTGCTAAAATCTGATAAACTGTCTCTGCAATGTATCCGAACCGCTCTGAGACCGCCGGAGTCCTTTCTCGTAATCGCGTTATTTCGGGGTCTTCATTGAGTCGCCTTAATTGAGAGTCCTTGTTTTGTCCTAATTGGTTTGGTCGACCGAGTCGTCGCCCCATTCTAGCTCTTGTTTATGAAAGGTCTGTAGCAGGATACGTCCCATTTATATATCGCTAGAACCTGGTGTTCGTGATATCTCTGCGTGGATTTCGTGGGATATGTGGACCCTGGACCCTAGCGGGGAGAAACAAGTCGAGTCGCTAACAGCTTAATTGTGGAGCTCATGTGTGGCCAATGACACAATGGACGTATTCTTTATTTTTTGGCCTCTAGCCTGGGGAAAAGATTCAAACTGGTTTCGTGTGGATTCTGCAGTGACCCTTCCTCAGCTGGTTATTACACTGGGGGTCAGTAGCAGTGATTATGGGTCCGATTAGACAATTGAGCTTGATCGTGGGATTGTAGTGTCATAGCGATAACTATGTTCGTAACGCCTAAGTAAATTGTGTAATCGAGAATACCGTAGAGGCGACGTGCTTGATGTGGGATTCAGCTGTGTGAAATGCTTAGACGTGAAGAGTATAGTTGTTTAGCTTATTTGTTGTTTTTTCACTTGTTTGGTCTTTGTTCGCTTATTACTCGATTGTCCGACATAACTATCGGCTTTGTAGTGCATGAGTAGTATGGGATGCTCATGGCATGAATTCCGATCCGGGATGTCGATTTGATAAGTATAGGCGTAACATTTGTTCGGGTCTTGTTGATACTTGGTTTTTAGTCCTTTAACTCTGCATTTTGGGTCAATGCTTTTAGTGCAAGATAGTACACTCGCGTACAAGTTTTTGCACTTGTTTTCTCGTTATGTACTGGTCTCGATACGATCCGATTCTCGCTCGCTCGCTTTCAAGTTCCGAGTCTTTTAAGACTTGTGTAACGCCTTGTTCCGAGTATTTACTTCTCAAAGTGGGTATTTTGGGGAAACGGCATCCGCACTAACTATATCTCGTATGTTCTGTCTATATATATTGTTATGGTTATTACATGTCTTTAAGTCCCCACCGAGCACCTGGGAGCTCACCCATCCGCTTTGTTGTTTCAGTGTCTCCGCAGATGTTGATTCTTCTTTTGATGACGATACTTGGGAAGGGGTCTACGAAGAGTGATTCTAACTTGATTAGTTCACACATGTTATTTCATTTACAGTTATTTATTTTGGAATTTGTAGGTCATTTTATCAGATGTAATAAACTAGATTTATTTCCTTTTGAATAATGTTTCCGTTAGCACATTTAATACCATTTAGGGATTTCATAATTGAACTGCCTTAAATAGTATTCTCTGACTGTGGCTTAGGTGTTTTATTAACCAATGGGGCACTGCCATGTCATCACTCTGGAGACGGGGTGTGACAATGAAATACTTTAATTATCACCATTAACACTACAACCGTCACAAACATGTAAGTTGTCACAATTAGTACATACACTAGTGACAACAAAATATTTTGTCACAATAAACCTCTTATTTGTGACAAAATAGTATATCGTCACAAAACAGTCGTCACTGAATGTCTTCAATCTTGTAGTAAGTATAGCAGTCTAGTCAACTGTCGATCCCACAAGTACTACAATCACTAATAATTACCTTTTCCTACTGTTTAATCGATCGAGTTGTACAAATAAAAATTAATTAAAAATAGTAAATAACTAGAAAACAAATAAATGATTTACAAGAATAAAGATGAGAATAGATACTTGAACAAGAATCCCCCTAGACGTATCTATGTATGAACCGGATGGATTAATTCAAAAGAACTTATTCTAAAGAAGTTAAAATTCCAAGAATGAAGCTTTAATGTTTTTCAACAGTTTAAAGTTCCTACCTTTGAGTTGATTAATTGAAATTTCTTTCGTAATTAAAACCTCCAAAGACGAATTAAGATTAGTGAATTCCCTTATTAGGTTTAACCCTAATCCCGAAGATTTATGTAAATTCTATTGCTAAAAAACCATTCAACTCTTTTTATTAGGCGATTATTTATTCAAATTCTTCCTTTCTCAATTCCAAATAAGAAATCAAAGATGAATTAATACTCTAGAAAAATTAATCCAAAACAATGGAAACACATAATAAACATCAAAATATGGTTCATTATGAATCAATCACAATCTCGAAAATCAATAGATAGATATGAGTCTAGGGTTCATCCCATTCAAGTAATATAAATTTAGCTACTCATAACGCTAGAATTAATAAAAGAATTTATTGAAAGCGATAAAGAAAGAACACTCATTCTCAAGAAAGATTCAATCTTAAAGTTTGTCTCCGTCTTCAAACCGTTGATGATGGAGAGTTTCCTCTTGTAGATATTGGTTGAAGAGAACCTCCAATAATTCTCTAATAATCACTCTAGGTCTAAAATAATAATGGTAATATATGGATATCTGATATATGGTGTATTCAATGGGTATTTATAATGTTCGGACTCCTAAAAGCTTTAGGAAAATATAATAGGAGTTGAAAGGAATTAGAAATCTAATAGGAAAGTCCCCAAATTCTCTATGGTTGACCAGATTTGACTAGCTTTGCCCAGAAGATAGTTTTTTAGATTTTGCAATTAAGTCCTCCAAACATCATAAAAGCTCAATAAACACCCTACAATCATAAAAACACAAGTAGTGAGGATTATATCATTCTAAGCTCAAAACTCGACATATAAATATATTTTTAAGCACAAAATCACTATAAAACTAAAGGAATATATGGATGAATTTACAAATTATCATGTATGAAAGAGAAAGATGACATCTGGGAGTATTGACAAAGTTACTAACCTAAATATGTTAAGTCTTCGCTACGTACGTACGGTGATGCCGATCCGTTACAGTTTCAAAATAAAACACAATTTCTCTTGCCTTCACAATGAACACGTTTATTGAAAGACCTTTTAAGAACCAATTATATCAAGTTGCTGCAGTGCCCTTTTAATTCCGTCTTGATCAAGTGTGTAAAAAGCTGTATTTCTTGCACCTGGTGAGAAATTATAATTGAGAGAGAGAGAAAGAGAACTACCTGTCTCCCATCCCCGAGCGAGAAAAGTAAATTGATCGCCAGTGTTCGGTACTTGAGGCATTAGAACAAGAAAATTTAAATTTCTTTCACAAGCAAGGAAGAAGACAGGGGACTGTCTTGAGATTTTAAAAAATACTGAGATTTTAAAAAATATTATTAGGTATAATAAATTTTATATGTAGTTTTAAAAATTTTATCAGTTTTGCCCCCTAAGATTTTTTTTTGTCGTTTTTATATGTAGTTCGATATATTGTTGCAGTTTCGCCCCAACACCCAGTGGCGGAGCCAGGATTTGAATTTAGGGGGGGCCGAACTAAATTTTTGCTTACGGTGTAAAATGATATATTTGAGGTAGAATTATATATTTTATTAGAAAAATTGAATTTAAACGACATATACAAAGTCTTAGGTTAGCGGAAGAGGGGGGTCCCAGAGGGCGCTGACCCCTAAATTTTTTTTTGATTCTTCATCACTCATCGAATGAGTTTTTCGCTTCCGATTTTAACCCCTAAATCGCTTAACATACATAACCGAGCTATTTTATTTACAAGCGAGAAGTGGACCTATTTTACTTAATTCTTTTTTTGGCCCAATGCGTAAATCTTCACTCCCACATCACAAGTCCATTCTTCCTTTTCCTTAGCATTTTTGCAGCTCTTTTTTATTCTCTTTGCTGATCTTTCTGCAGAAACTCGAAAGAACTTCACTGATCTTCATTTCTTCTACTAATATTCAACATTGGTGGACCAAACGATTGTAAAAATTTCTAATTGGTATATTTCACGTGTATCATAAAATTCTTTGTAGAGTAGTAGATAAAAAAAATCTATTTTTTTTCGAATAGTTTGATATATATACCTAAGTATATAAAAAAATCGAAAATTATCGTGCAGTGCGCCCCTCGCCCTCAGATCCTCCGCCACTGCCAACACCAAATTCTTAACTTCGTCCCCGTTCACAAGTATAATTGAACTTACATTTGAAAGTCAAAGCTGCATATCTTGCGATACAACCCGTTTTTCAAATCCTTGGCGAGTGATTTTCACAAAAGGTGGGGGTGCGTCAGGGGTTTGGGAGTGGGAGTTGGGTAGGTCGTGTGGTGTGGTGTGGGTGTAACTAGTTGAAGAAGAAGAGAGGTGAGGTGGAATATTTTTAATGTAATTTATTACAAATGTCCCTTAAATTATGTGAGTTAATTTGAATTTTATTTGATCATTAATTTTTGAACGAAAAGATCTTACATACACAATGTAAATTATTTGGGAATGATAATGTATAGAAATCAAGAATTGAGACGTTAATTATCAAAAAATATTTAAGAACATAATCCACTAATTAGTCCGATTAGCTTTGATGAACATTGTTGAGTGTGTCTTCCAAGTATAATACATATTTTGTGTGTTTGATATTTCTTTTTGAAAAGAAATAATATCATTAATTGATATCATGAGTTACATGAGGGAGGTGAAATTTAAATGGATCACCTACCCTTTGAATTGAGGCAACAAGTCTTTGAAAAAGTCTAGCTAGCCAAATAGACAGAACATTACATGACCCGCGGACTTAGAAAAAACTAGATAATAGGTTCCAAAAGATACAGTGTTCTATGACCGTGCAAACAGACTCAAAAAGAACAAAAACAAACTCGAGGTCAGGTGCAAACCAGAAGCCTTCCATACTTACTAGAGTTCTTTACTGCAAACTATCACAACTCATAAAAATAAGAGGGGAGATCAGCTGAAACCCGCATAGGATAGCTGCCCAGCGACCATGCCAAATACGAACAGAACGCCCGTTTCTAATCCTCCATTCAAAACCATGTTGCAACAAAATTCTATCTTGAGGGATGTTTCTCCAAGTTTGAGACGGTTGCCTCCATTTATTACTTATAAAGAAACTCGAGATAAATCATAATTTAAGACAAGGAAAAAAATTCAACAGTATCATGATATTAATCATGAGCCCGACATTCGGCTTTATTATAAAAAATAAAAAATACTAGTTTTGTGTGCCTAATAGAAGCACACTAAGCCTTGAATTGTCCGTGAGTTACTAGTTTTGTATGTTTGATATATTAGAAAGAATATCATTCATAAGTACAATAAATATTTTGGAAAATGAAAATAAGATGAAATGAATTTATTTCAATTGTTTTATTCTATGACTATAAGCATTAAAATCATTCATTTATTAAAAAAAATGAGGGAATTGCAATAAACTTTTTATGGATGGTAAATATCATTTTGCCAAAAATAATAATGCCAAGAGAGGTCAACAATAACTTTTTACAACAAATGAAGTCTCTAACATATTGCCAAACCTCAAGAAAAAATAATTTACAAATTAATCTAAATCAAAATTTTAAGTTAATTTTGAAACAAGACATTACTAAAATATGCTTAAATTATTGAACATGTTCCACTAATGTATGTCAAACACTACTAGTAATGGTGTTGAATTTTATTTAGCCCCCTTAGATTATTATTTTTTTTGAAGCCCGTGTGGACGATTGTCATATGAAGTAGAGAGAGAAATGTCTCAAAAGAGGAGTAGAGAACCCTAGAAAGGGATATTAAAGTATGCCCCATGTATGTATGAGGAGAGTATTGAATCCAGTACCTCATGGTGGTGGACATGCCATAACTCTACTGGACTATTGACTTTGTGATTAGCACCTTAGATTAGTTATTAATTAATCGTCAGATCAGCTAAATTTGGTGGCTAAATTTCCTAATATAATAACAGCTTTTCCAAGGAAAGATTTCGATGATGGACAGTGCCACCTAGAGCTGCAGCTCACTGGGTCATGAAAAGACGTCGCTTTCCTCCTCCAAAAAAAAATCAGTCACAAGTAAAATACAAAAGATTGTTTCGATATGACACGCTAAAAAGTAAAAAAATCGTCTCTCTCCTCATTTTATAAATGATGTGACAAATTTGTACAATTTTTTTCGACTTTTTAACGCATGGCCCATATCGTAACAATCTTTTTTGTATTTTTAATCGTGATCGGTAGAAAAAATGGAGGAGGGCGACGCTGCTCTTTTACTAGCTAGTTTGGGACTGCGCTCTACCAGCTGCTCTCATCCATATCAGAATTATCCCTTTTCCAAAAACAAAAACCAAAAGAAATAAGGAAAATGATTTACTATTAGAATTTCGGGAATAAAAACCTTAAACCCCCAAACTGAGGGTGTTAAATGACTATCTTACCCCTGCTGGTATAAGGGATTTACCCAATTATAAGGGCAAAAAAGTCTTAAAAAAATATTTTAGTCAATGTTTTAGCTAATAATTCTAATAGCCTAGTAAGGTCCAAGAAATAAATAATTGTCTTGATGGTCAAATTTCGACGGCGAAATGGTGGGCTAAGGTCCATGATTACATACATGTTCTGTATAGACAGTCTTTGTCAGAAAACATAAGCACCCCCTTCTTGACTTTTTAAGATAATAAAAGAATGGAAAATGGAAAATTCTGATATAGACCCGATCAATCACTTAGTCATGGATCACTTGGTTCAGAATTAACCACATAACCTCTTTTGATTAAAAAAAAATCTCATAAGGCCACATCTATTTTTATTATTTTAATTAAAACTGTAATGTAACTAAATGTGGATCAACTGGTCGCATAATCAAGTGGTAGGCCAGATCCATATCAGAATTATTCATGAAAAAATAGTACTCTCCGCCATGTGTCCGACATGAGCATTAAAAAAAAAATTTTAATTTGTACGAAACATTTAATTTGAGACGAACAAAGTATTACTAAATAATTGGAACATTCAATAAACTAGAGATTTCTATAGAATTCTATTCATTGGAGAGCAGTTTTGTCTTCTAGTTCCAACATTATTTGTATTTGATTTTACTTATATAGGTCCCTTACTAAAGAAGAGAACATACATCCACGTTTCTCTCATTACTTTCTCCTTTCCTTTAGTTGGTTTTGTGTAGTCTGCAAAACTTGAAGAAAAAAATGATTGAAATATCTGCAGAGGATGAACACCCAGTGAAGGCATATGGATGGGCAGTCAAAGATAGAACAACTGGAATTCTTTCTCCCTTCAAATTTTCCAGAAGGTTTGTTCAATTACTCTTTGCATTATATGTTATTACTCAAATAATTATTCATTCCATTTCATAATATCCGTCGTTTAGGCCAATGAGACATTGGTCTAGTGGCTAAAACTGATGTCTCATGACATAGAAATCATGAGTTCAAATTCCTCCCCGCTTCTTGAATTCACTATTTCTTATAATAGATATGTCTCCCTCCCAATAAAAAATTAAAAAAAAAAAGTCGTTTAGAACATGTAACAAAAATGGAAAATCAGCATGTTTAGTCCCCCATGAATTTTCGATTAGCCTGTAAAGTCTCCAATGTTTAATTTCATCTTGTAAAGTCCCCCAGGAATTTTCGTTCAGACTTTTTTAATTTCATCATGTAAAGTCCCCCAGGAATTTTCGCTCAGCCTGTAAAGTCCCTTACCTATTTAATTTCAGCCTGTAAAGTCCCTTATCTATTTACAGGTTGCATATAGAGGTTCCACCGCCTCTTCTGCGGCGGAATCAGGGCAACCCCAAATTCATGTCATCCCCGTGCTTAATGAGCGGGGGAATAATGGTCAGTTTCAATCTATAAAATTTACAAAATACAAAAAATCTGGGACTAGGTAAGGGACTTTACAAGCTGAACGAAAATTCCTGGGGGACTTTACAGGCTGAAATTAAACATTGGGGACTTTACAGGCTGAACGAAAATTCCTGGGGGACTAACTAGGCTGAAATTAAACATTGGGGACTATACAGGCTAACTAAAAATTCCCGGGGGACTAAACAGGCTGATTTCCCAACAAAAATTAAGCAAGCAAGAAAAATGTATTTTGTTAGTCAAAATATCAATATTACTCTTTTAAATATGACTTGTATACCACTAATTCTATTTAAAACAGTAATATTGATACTTTGACTATCTTCGCTACATATTTTAAACGACTTGTATTATGCAATGAATAATGTAGTACTTAGTTAGCAGAAAATGATTTTAATTATGTCTTTTAATTTGCAGGTCAACAGGAGATGATGATGTCCGAATCAAGATACTATACTGTGGAATTTGTCATACTGACTTAACCTCAGTCAAGAATGAATACGATTTTCTTTCATATCCTCTTGTGCCTGGGTTAGTGAAGTTCTATATTTCTTTTACAACCTATTCTCAGTTCTTTAAATCAGTTAATTGGGGCATTTTTTTTTTAAGTCTAAAGTTGTTTTGAGATGTTGTTTCTCACTTTTGATTTTTTTAGATCAAAATGCTATTTTAACGAATTGTCGCGAGTGTTTCGCTATTTCATCCGTCGCAAATTGTTCATATATGACTTACAGACAAATTAAAAAGAATAATTTGATTATAAATAATTTACTATAATATTATTAAATAGCAGGACATGTATGCTGGTGGGACTTGCTTATCTTAAATACATGAGTTTAATTATGTTATTTAGGAAGAAAAGATATACTCCCTCCGTCCTAAATTATCTATCCACTTTGTGTTTTGCACGGGGATTAAGGTTTCACTAAATTCCAAAGTAGAAAATGGTAAAATGTCAAACATAACCCTATTTAACTTTACTTCCAACTTAATTATACCCTTTTTTCTCTCTCTATTATTCTCTCTCCAGCATTTAATATAAGGTGTAGGATTGGAAAAAACATTATTAATGACCCCTTTATTTAGAAAGTGGACAAGTAATTTGGGACATATTAAAATAGAAATGTGGACAGATAATTTGGGACGGAGGGAGTACATATTAAGAAAATGTACGTTCATCTTAATACAAACTAAAAAAGAAATTTCAGACATTAAATAAATTAAGGACTGAGGCAGTAGTATTTATTGAGCATCTAAACATTGAGAATGTTATTTTAATTATTTTTTCTTCAAATTAATTATTTCCAGCCACTTAAACGAAAAAGTTTCAACAAGAATAGATTTGAAAGCTGATGATTTTGTCTATGTAGGACGGAGATAGTAGGAATAGCGACGGAGGTAGGAAAAAATGTCACAAAAGTGAAAGTTGGTGACAAAGTAGCAGTGGCGGCTTATTTGGGAACGTGTGGCAAATGCTATAATTGTTTGAATGGCATAGAAAATTATTGTCCTGAAGTTATTATTGGTTATGGCACACCATACCACGACGGGACGATTAATTATGGTGGCCTATCAAATGAGACCGTCGCTAATGAGTGCGTCGTTCTTCGTTTTCCCGAAAAACTTTCACCTGCTGGTGGTGCTCCCCTACTGAGTGCCGGAATCTCGGTATATAGTGCGATGCGAAATCATGGCCTCGACAAGCCGGGAATACACTTGGGAGTCGTCGGTCTTGGCGGCCTCGGTCATTTGGCTGTTAAGTTTGCCAAGGCTTTTGGTGTCAAAGTAACTGTCATTAGTACCACCCCTAGCAAGAAAGATGATGCTATGAATGGTCTTGGTGCTGATGGATTCTTTTTCAGCCGTGATGAGGAACAAATGAAGGTTAATTAATGTTACGAAGTTACTTTAGACGCATTTTTGAAAATAATATTTCCTTCTTAAAAAAAAAAAAAAAAATTGCAACTTTATGTCGTACACTCGGTCCTTTAATGTATTTTCCATTGTGACATAAGTTTTTCTTGTTTAGGGTGCCATTGGAAGTTTTGATGCAATTATTGATACACTGGCGGTAGTTCATCCTATTACACCTTTACTGGATCTACTAAGGAGTCAAGGCAAACTTGTTTTACTTGGGGCACCATCTAAGCCACTTGAGTTGCCAGTTATTCCTCTATTATCAGGTAATTCAAACTGTCATTTGTGACATACTATCACGTCCCAACTTATTTGCAACATTTGCACTTTTACGCATACTAAAGAAATGATTGATTAAGAATTATTATGGAAGAAAAAAACTCTAAAATTACCCTAATTAATGACTAAAAAGTTACTGCATCCGTCCCAAATTATCTGTCCACTCTGACAAATACTCGGATATTAATGATTTGATGATTTTGATGATAAAATATAGGTAAAAGTCTAAAATACCTCTCATTAATTTTATTAATGTCATTTAAATTTTATGTCTTTCTGTCTCCTTCCTCTCAAATAACATCCAACTACCTCTTAAATATGTATTGAAAATTGATAATTTAAATTAACTAAGAGCATTCAATGAGGAGATGGAAGAAGGGTAAACTTGGAAAGATTGTCATTAATACATACTACCTCCATTCCTAAATATAAGACTTCCATTACATATTGTGAAAATTAAGGAAGTAAAAATTAAGATGTTTTTGTAAACAAAATATTGATATTACTCTCTTAAATAGAATTAGTGACATACAAGATCTATTTAATATAATAATAATAATATTTGATTAAAAGAACATCATAATTTTTGCTTTCTTAATTTTTGCAACATGTAATGAAAGTTTTATATTTAGGAATGGAGTGAGTACTTCATTTACAAAGTTGACAGTTAATTTGGGACCAAAAAATATGTGGACAGTTAATTTGGGACAGAGCGAGTATTAGTAGTGGTTAGTTGAGTAATATATTAGGGGTAAGATTAAAAAATAACAATAAAAATGCATTGGTTTCTGAAACGTGACAAACAATTCAGGATGTCTCAAAAACTAAAACGTTACAAACAATTTGGGACGGGTGTAGTAAATTAAGTAATAATGTATATGTGGATTCATTTGAAAGAGCTCAAGAATTTTTGCATTAGGGATTCTCTTCTTATGAAATTTATATTTTTTCCAGTTACGTCGTTGTAATATGTGAGTAGTTTCTTTATGCATTTATTTATTGCTAAATGTTAAGTCGGTCTCCTATTTCTCTGCGTCCATACCTCCAAATATTAAAGATTTAATGAGTTACGTTATTGTAATTTTCTTATGTTGCAAAGTATTAATAAATAATGTGTTCAATGCAGGTGGAAAATCGATCATCGGAAGTGCTGCTGGAAATGTGAAGCAAACTCAAGAAATGCTTGATTTTGCAGCAGAGAAAGGCATAAGTGCGAATATTGAAATTATTCCAATAGACTATATAAATACTGCAATGGACCGTTTAGAGAAGGGTGATGTTAGATATCGATTTGTAGTTGATGTTGCAAACACTCTAGCCCCTCCTTCTTCAGAGCCCTAGACCTAATGTTTACCTAAATATGACAGAGTATAATAAATAAGTTTCAAGAGAGTGAATGGGAATCAGATAGCCCCGTGGAAAAGGTTGTCATGACCCAGGACTTCGGTCCTGGGTCGATTCCTGTATCCCCATTCCCTATTCCCTCCCACTCGGCCCCCCCCTCTCCCCCCCAAAAAAAAAGTTTCAAGAGAGTGAAAATAAGAGCCAAATGTCTTGTAGCCCTTAAATATTTTTTTTTTTCTCTTTAATAATAAAAAAAATAATCTCTTTGTCGATTTGGTACTCGAAAAAAAAAACTTCTTTATCGATTCAATGTGAAAAAACATGTTTCCATTAATAATAAAATGAAATATGCTCGGGTGTTCTATGCCATCTTTGTTTTTTAAAACTCGATTGGTAAAAAAAAAAAAATATTCTGAATCCGCCGAACAAACAGAGTGTTACATCAGAAGAAAAAAAAAAACAAGTGCAACCAAATAAAATTGTCGACACTAACACTATCACTAGCCAGTAAAAAATCTGACAGTTCGCTTGACAAAAGAAAAAGTGAACACTACTTTGGAATATAGAAAATAAAGAACGTGTAGCATCAAATATGTGGCCCAAAGGGAAGAGATTCTCGAGTCGAGCGTTGTATACCTTGTCTTTTTCTGCATTTTTTGACATTCGTTAAATATTTTCATTCATGTCCAATTTATTAGAAATGTGACCATGGATATCTTATAATTTGTTGGGTTTGAAACTCATAATGAAATTTTTTTTTTCTTTAATGAGTTGCAATACAAATACTTGAAATTTTCATTATGTTCAATTCCGTGTCACTTTTAGAGTCATACTGCTAGAGGGTTTTTTTTAAAAAAAAAAAAAAAAAGAAATGTTTTAAATAAAAAGTAATTTGTTTTGCATACCTAGAGGTTTTCTTTGATTTCCTTTAAGGGAAAAAAATAGCTGCAGAAAAACTAAATACGTTTTCTAAATTAAAATTGAGCGAAAGTAAAAAATAACAAAATATTATTTTTGTTATTTTATATTTAATATACTTCAAGAAAAATTGCTGACCGCAATTATTGCGAACAAAGGTGATCGGTAGCTAACATTTATGACTGACCACAACATTGGCCGATCGGTAGTAATTGAACCGTCAAAATTTTGGCAGCAAAATTAGAATTAATAGCCATTCAGGTGCTCAATTTATTTACGTCTGGTTATTTTTATCACTTTTAGCTAATTTTTTTGTCCCAATGTATCTACGCATTGCCAAAATCATCATTCCGTCTAAAATTTAAAAAAAATCCCCCAAGCTGAGTGACATGGCCTAACCTTTCACTTCCTTACTCTCTCCTCTAAGGATATTTTTGAAAGAAAAAAAAATTCTCACATCTCTTCTTCTTCTTCTTCAATATTGCACCCCTACCCCGGAAAATTGCAATGCAGAGGCACCCTTTTAAGACTGATCCCACAATCCTCACATGAGTTAGGACGGGACCTACCTAACTTTTTCTTTTTTCACCCTCGAATAAAATATTCACGTTTCAAATTGTATCAGCACATGTTAAAAAAATAAACAAAAGAGGCAAAAAAAAAAAAAAAGCAGGCATATAAACATAAACACCAGAAATAGTCTAGAATCTTATGTCACCTCCAAGGAAATATGCAAATCTTTTATAATGTTGGACTGACCTGTGAAATAATATTTCTCAAAAATTCCAAGAAAAAAATAGAGAGAGATTCAGCAAATACATAAATTATATTCAAGCTATTTTAGCTTTTGTATAAAGAGGATAACATAGTAACAAGTGGAAATCATAGCCAAAAAAGGCAGAAGACAAGAACAAAATTTCTGTTTGGCAGTCTATAGAAACAAAGATTTTAAGGACTAAAAGGTTTGAGGATTACATGAAAGACTATAATAACAACTTCTATTCCCCTTCCCAACCTAGTTGGCGGGCTCGTCGTTCCCACGTCGAAGTTATCTTCTTTTCCTTCGTTAGAACTGCCTCGGCTCGTTCTCTAGCTGCTTCACAGGTTTCTGTTGCAGCATTGCATTTTTCAGCTTCCTTTTGGTATTGGGAAGCCACTCTTCTGGCTTCACCGAAGGTGATGTTCATATGTTGACCGTGCTCTTCCCCGACCATTTCTTGCAGCTTCAACTCTTCCGTCAACAAGTCCACGAACTGTTTTTCCATCTCTTCCTTTAGCTCGGGATCATCTTTACCACAGTCTGAGTGTAATTGAAGAGTTTATGAATGTATGCAAACAAGATTTCACATGAAACAGGAATGATTAAAAAGCGAAAACATTTAAACAATGTTTCAAGAAAAAGATTACTCGAAAGCAAGTTTATCAAGACATACTTTGTCTTTTAACAGGAAATCTAAAGAATTTCTTTCCATTCACTTCAAATGAATAGATTTTGGCCAAACCTACGAGACTGATATTTTTTCAAGTTTTTTACATTTAAATTCCTTGATTCGTCTCCAGCATAATTCCTCAAAATAATGATGTTAACATGAACATGCATACCTTTAAAATCCAGGACTACATGAACAAATAAACTTGGGATTACAATATAAAGTTTTTCATTTCACATTTGAAGATAATTGCATTCTATGCTGCTTCCCAGAAACAAAAATGCCAAAACATTAAAGTAATTGTTCACTAACAAGATTAACAAAAGATTGTTATACAAAAACTATTTATTATTAGTTATAAATTTTCAGAATAGCAAGAAAGATTTCTGAATTCTTAAAACTACATATTACTTAGAAGTTTCATTCATCTACAAATGGCACCAAACAAGTTACAAGCTATGGCACCATGGGCGTAACTGGGCAATGCACAATATCAGACTATTATACACTTTTTTCAGCAATTAGCTAATACTAGGACTAGGTTTTTTCCAACTGGCTCTGATTAGGTGCACAATGATTTTCTCAAAAGTTAATGAATTAGAATCTTCATATATGTTCCCTCAAAATGCTCTCCGCAGCATAATAGTTAGAGAAAATTTTGCAAAATATGATTCAGAAATTGTTAAATCGCTTTCTAGTCAATCCACTCAAACAACTCCCCAGTTTTTGCTCCTACTCATTTTTTGGCTCTTGAGCAGCAGAAAATATCACATTCTCCATTTCCAATTACTGGTCTACACATTAGCTCCAAACAAAAGTATGCAAAATATGAAGGAGTAAAGCAAACTTCTTTACAAAAGTTTGAGAGAAAAACTCACCTATGACCGAAAGATTTGCTAAACCTGCAAACAAAAATTGCAAGTTAGGAAGCGCTAATACCAGCAACATTCAGGATCAGGACAAGATTAAACATAGTTCCTTCAACAGTCATTAGACACAATAAGACAATATATAATAGAAAACAACATGTTGAACCAGGAGCCCAATAGTTTCTCAGATAACTGCAAAAGAAATTGCATTAGAGAGAGAGAGAGAGAGAGAGAGAACATACAAGGAATTAGAAGCATATTTACGGACTAAGAAGAGAGCATATTTTACCAAAGAAGTCTTCCATTTTTTTTTCAATCTAAGAAAACAAGGAGATATATACTTTCTATGGAGACACACTTAAGACAGTATAACTGAAGTTCTAGTACACATCTTTCACATCTACTTGGAAATACTGTGCTTCTTTCGAATATAAAGTCCTTGGGCATACTGCATGAGTAAAACAATATGTAGCAAGCACATGCTCAAACATGCATAGAGGAAGAACCATGTCCAACGAGAACTTTTATCTATAAGTAAAATGTTTAGAATCAGCTGAATCAGGCACCATCTTTTTTTTTTCTAAACAAAAAAAATATATATATTTTTATTATTATCGGGGCAGGGATGTTGAACTCGGGACCTATGGTTCTGAGTCGGAAGTGCTAAACCAACTACATCAGCATTCCTTGACAAATACCAAGGTATTGCAATAATTGAACCTGCAGATAAAATGAAGCTAAAATGACAAACTGTCTGGAAAATGACAGCCTTTGTAGTGACATCAAGGGGTCTATGGAGTAAATAACTATAGTTCAGCACATATATAAGAAGGTCATGCTTAGCGCGATGGTCAAGTGTTTACTTGTTATCCGATAGGCCACGGGTTCGAACTCCGGAAACAGCTTCTTTATGAAAAAAATAAAATAAGGGTAAGGCTGCGTACATCGGACCTTCCCCAGACTCTACTGATGTGAGAGCTTTGTGCAACCTATATAAGCTAGACCTGATACTTCTGATTCCAGCTCATTGACTAACAACATTCATAATATGCTATAACTAGGGAAAACCTAAAGAATTGTAGACATCGAACAAAAACTTTACATTAACAGCAATCCTCTGATTATTATCTTATCCTCAGTAATCTCCATGTGTAGGTTCATTTCACTGCATCGAAAGATTGCTGAATCGGTCAACTTTAATATGCAGATGGGTACATGACTTTTCTTTGTGGGCATATTCCTATAAGCTGATAGGTACAGTGGACTACAGATACTAGGAGAAAAATCCTGACACCCCCAAAGGTGCACCTTTATATAAGCGTTTTGTTCACAACAAAACCCCAAAGGTGCACCTTTATATAAGCGTTTTGTTCACAACAAAACATGAAGTTTATTGCTTTCTTAGTTTACTTTTCTGCTTATTCCCCAACTTTAAACTACTGAACTAGTACAACCATTTTAGGAAAACTTTTTTTTTTGTGGGGGGTTGGGGTGGGGGGGGGGGGCTTTTAGGAATATTCTCTTTTACATCCATCACGTTCTCTCCTTTTAACTGGAAAAGATTGAAGTCTAACTCAAAATTAACCTAATGCTCAAGAGCTGAATATAGCATAAATCCAATAAATAGCTCTCGACTTCAGAGATAGGTCTCCAATGAAAGAGTAACTCAAGCACAAGATCAATGTGAGGTACTAAATAGTAGCCCATATACATTTCTCTTATTAATCAGCGGACACATCATTAGTCATTTCAAAAGGACATAGCTATACTTCTCCTTAACATGTGTCCTTTTCCTACTTTATCCATTCTAATCTAGATGTCCTTCAAACTTGCCAAGAAAAATGAACCAGCTTGAGGTCTACACTTGAGCAGCAAGACAAATTTTCAACTTGAAGAGGGACAAGGTACACTTTAACCTTATATTGCACTGTCATCCTAGAATTTCACGTGAAGTGTGAATAATGTGGGCAAAATGCTGTCTTCCTATGACCATTAAGTCGTAACTTTCTAGTAGGATCATTTGCCCGATAACAGTGAGATCCTCATGAAAATAGCAAACGCCCCAAATTATTATGGGGATCTCTTGGAACCGAGCAAGGCAAGAGAGATCCTGTAGCCTGACTTTAGAAATTCTTCACGAAGCATGATAAGAAGGTTGTCCTAATGGTTCCTTATTAAGGGGTAGCAAAACAAATAGTTAGAAAAAAATAAGAGAATAAAGAGATCAATTGGGCAATCATCCCAGTAAGAAAAATAGAAGAAACTCATACAAGGTTTAATTGACCTACTCTAAAACCATTGATAGATTCTAAAAACAAAAAATTCCGTTTAAGAGCATAGCAGGCTGACAAGCTTTTTCAGGAGCATTGTTGGATTGCATAAAACAGTGAAACATCTAAATCAAGATCGTCTCTAATGTTTCACCTCTTGCATACCAACCAACATCTACTAACCATTGGTTTCCTTTCTAGAGATGGAAAGCCAACCAATCTCCAGAACAATTGATGAGATCCTTTCTCTAAGATACCTAGTGCAGTAAATAGTTAATGCACTTAAGGGAATGAATATTGGCCTTTTACAGATGACAGTAAAAAATTCCCGAATGACCAGCACAAGTGTTTAGGAAGAGTACCTCTCTAAAATCTTTTATGGCATCAAAGTACGAAGATTACACATTGAATCGAGCTTCTTCTGATATATTACCAATTGAAATTATTGTTTTCCCTAATTACTTCTATGTTTCTTAAAGCTTCCTTCAACTAGATATCAGAATTAGAGAAAGGCTCAATCACCATTTAGTGTTAGTGGTGCCTTAAAGTTTGGTCATGATCAAATTAGTGGTCACATGAATGCTATGGTTTACTAAAGATAGACCATTATGTTAGTGGAGCACACCGTTATTTTTATGTCTCCCGTTATTCCCATTAATCCCATTACCTACTTCCACTACTCTCTATAATTCTTGGTCACCAAAAAATGCAGTTATCATGGTTTCTTAAAAGTAGACAAGACTTGGGAAATTTATGTGGTTCGGCTATAAGCATAATCAACGAGCATCGTTGTGCTTCCAAGAGTTTATGTTTAATGGACAAAAATAACTAGTCCTTGAAAAGCAAACTCAGCACATCAAAGGCTACTTCATCAACAAAAGAATAACTAAAACAAAAGATTTCCCAAAGGAAGTAAGATTTCCCAAAGGAACTTCCTTTTCACATATAAGAAAAATTACATTCAAATCCACTTAATCATGCAGGCTTGTATCTTAAGTACCAGTCACTCGAATGGGCAAATTGAATTGCATAAACAGTCTATTGATAAGCTGTAGATTCTAAACCAGATGAATTCACAGCTACACACGGAGAGAAAGGACCAAACCTCCCACGGAACTACATAATGAATGAAATAGTATTCCTATTAGACTCCTCAGATTCGATCAAGCCCTTTTAACATACTAACAGTCGATAATAAAAATACCCAAAGAAATGTGTACAAATTTTATTTAAAGCCCTTATTCTTCATTGGACTCCGATCAGCATCATACTATTCATTTCCAGAGAGAGAGAGAGAGAATCAAAACAAGGGCAATCCAGGAAGACCCCATTAATTCCCCCCCCCCCCAATCAGAAAAGAACCACAAAAAGGATTAACACAAACAATAACCCAAATCTGCAAGAATCATGAAATGGGAAAGCACTAATTTCACAAATTCATTCAATTCAAGAAATCAAAGAATGGAAACTTTTGGATCAAGAGAAATTCAAGCTCAAAAAAAAAGCATACCTGGAGCAACATTGAGAAGGGAAAGAGGAGGGGCACAATCACAAACACATGGTGGGCAAGAAGGTAAAGTAGAGGCCTTCAAGCTAAGACCCTTATTGAATTTCCAATATAAAGCAGGTCCAGATACACATAGTGCTGAAATCACTGCAAATAATACCAAACAACATCTCACACAGCTTCCAGATCGTCTCGTCATGATCTCTTGGATTTGAATTGTATGGTGATGGATCTACTGCGTTGGGTGATTTGGGGGGTTTTGAGATCGAAGAAGCAAGTGTGGTGGGTGTGCCAGTGTTTATCTTTTCACTAGTTCTCTTTTACATCTACCATTATATAAAATTTCACAAATACTTATTCTATGTGCTTTTTGAATTATGACAATTAATATAGAACGGAGAAAATTAAAATTAAAACATTCAATTTCGAATGGGTGAAAGATGAACTATAAAGCGTGAATCTTTCTTTCTTTCTTTTTTATTTTCCTTTTAAACTCATTTTGATGAAATTCCTTTTAAACTCATTAATATTTAGAGATAATGGCTATTAATAGTCCTTTACGTATGTTTCAAATGTAAGTGTTAACCCTCGACAATTTTAGGTGTTATTTATTCCCCTAACTATTTACGGAGAGCTATTAATGCTTCTTTTTTTTAGGCCCGTAGGCGATTGCCCCCGAAGGGAAAGAGCAGAGAATACCCAAGATAGGGAGATTGTAGCATGCCCCAAGCCGGGGAGGGAACTTAGCCACAAGGAGGAGAATTTTATTGCCCCATAAGGGGAGATACAGGAATCGACCACGGGACCTCCGTCCCGTGGCCGGGTAGCCTTACCACTTGGGCTACCCGATTCCCATTGAGAGCTATTAATGCTTAAAACCGGCAGAATCCGGCGAGAGACGGTGGCATAGCACTCGTGCCACTCACACATGCGAATGTTAAGGGGTATAATATTCAAATTACTCAGTCATCTCCAACCTCTAGCCTTTCACATTCTTCTCCAATTGATTTCTTCTAAATTTTTTACCCAAATTCTAAAAACCTTACAACTAATTTCTTTTTGATGATACACATTTCTAAACCCCAACTCTACAACAAACTCTCAAGAAAGGTCAAAAACCAAAAAGAAAATAACCATGAATGAACAAATGCACCTTGAAAATATTACTTACTAGAATATTAGAAGATTTAAACTGGGTTATTTTCGAAAATATTCCTTAGGCACATTGCAGATTGCCCAAGTACATTTTCTTGGAAAAAAAATGCCTAAGTGCTTCGAAAATAGTCAAATTTTGGTGTTTTTTGAGCTGAAATTTGGAACATTTTAAGTGAGTTTTGATTATGAAGAACGTTTCGGCTACAAATCTGGGTGGTTGTTTGGAGTTTTTGCTACCCCAAAACTTGGAGAACAAGATTATATAGTTTTTTTCATCATCAGCCATCATTGGTAGTTTGCTTTTATGGTGTTCTTGGTGATTCAAGAGGTTGAAGATGGAGAAAACCTCTTTTGATCCGTTTTAACCCGCCTCAACTTGTGGATTGTGTTTGCAGGTCATGTTTTTGTTTAAATATCACAAGTATTCGGGTCATGGGTCGGGACAATTGAATGAGTCGAATATTACCCATTAGACAGATTGTATGGACTATTTTGCCCCTGAAAATATGCTTGTGTGGACTGCCCATGTGCAATGCCGCCCCCTCTCGCCGGATTCCGCTGATTTTGGGCATTAATAGCTCCCCGTAAATAGTTAGGGGCATAAATAGCACCTAAATTGTCGAGGGTTAACACTTACATTTGAAATATATGTAAGGGGCATTAATAGCTATTATCTCTAATATTTATGTCTATTATAATTAGATCTACTTTGGACGAGAATTCACAAGAAAGTTTTTTTATATATCAAGTTAGAATTCAAAATTTTACTTCGGTAACACCATTTGTGTGAATATTAAAGTTTTACATCTAGTTCAAATTTCAGTTGTTCTAGTGGCGAGAGCTCGAGCTAAGAGGTTTAGAGATGGGCGTAACAAATTGGGTCCAGAAAGCCCTACGTCCGAATAGAGTATATTCACAAATGAGGATAAACCAAGATCGGATGATAGCATAGGCGCATTTCCAAACAACGTGGATGATAGCATAATATATCCCCGGATCCCTTTTAATTCTCGATTCTCGTGCAACCCGACATTCTGGTTGATCTATTTTTTGCTGATTCTACAACACTTGAGCTAGCACCGTAAGTGTTGTTGTTAACTCTGTTGGAATCCTCTTAGTTACCAGCGGTGGCGGTGTCTGTCGTTAATGCGATGATTCCGATTGATTTCTATCAGCCTGCAATGTTCTGTCCCATGTTATTCTCGGGGCCTCGACGTTCACAGATGACTATCGGTATGTCGAAGTCGTTGTCTTTGTTGTTGTTCCTTCCTTAAGGGTCTATCTTAACCCATGTGACAACCAACATGAACACATAAAGCAAAGAAAATTAAACTAACGCGCCAATTCAATCTTATATGCATCATATCTCAGTTAAACACATAGCACAAGAAGAGTGAATGAATTATTTTAGAATTAAACAATTATTTCTTTTCGCTTTTTGGACAAAAAGTTTGTTTTCGGCTATAGATAGACTTGAACAATTTAGGGGAGCTTCGATATAGAAAAATTGGTATAATCCGACCAAAATCGGTCACGTGACAAGATCGTGCCGATTTGAGTGGGGGCAAAATTGTCCATACACTTTAAAAACAAAAGTGAATGGTCTATTTTATACTTTAACAATTATTATTTTTTGCTTTTTGGACAAAAAGTTTATTTTAGACTATATTTAAATTCCAACAATTTAAGAGAACGTCAATTTTTTTAACTTTTCTTCTACAAATAAAGAAGAACATAACCCACAAGTAAAATCATGCAATTGCATAAAAATTCATGGGATTTCCAGTCCGTTGGTGTGATAATGGATAATAGAGATCCTAATGAATGCCAATTTGCCTTTGTAACTTTTTTTTTTTTTTTGAAAAAACCTTTGTAACTTATATAACTGAAATCAAATATGTTGCAATAAAAAAATTAATCAATTGAAGAATGAAAACAAAATATAACATATTAAAACTATTGTTGAATAACTTGGTTTAAGACAAGGGCTCAAACTGTCCCAAAATTATGTCCTAGATTTGGAACAAAATATTTGCTCACAGCACAAAAAAACCAAAAAGAAAAGAAAATTAAGGGGTGTATTCAATTCAAATTTTTATAGATTCTATTAGATTAAAAATATAAAATAGTTATAACATATGCAATATAAACCAAATGTTTTGTTCACTCTAATGTAGAATAATTATAACAATATGAAATATTATATGAAAATGATTAAAAAAAATATATTCCTACTCCATGTGTTCTAAAAGCAGCATTAGAGCGATACGTACTCCTATATTTGGACTTCATCATCATCATCATCATAAACTTCTTGGTTCTCAACATCTATCGTTGTTGTCATTGTAATTGTCTTGATCCACATTGTCATTCTCTTCACCTGCATTATAAAAGTTTATCGGTCTATTATTCCAATATCATTCGCAATCCTATCTCTCCAACCATTAACTTCTTCTCTTTGTCTTTGCTGGCTTTGAGAAAGTAATCCAAGATTTTCATCTTCCATGTCAAGATGTGGTGATGATTGATTAACTTCATTTTCAATAGGAAATTCATCATATCGACATTCTTTCCGAATGAAGTTGTGAAGACCAACACATGCTAACACCAACTCTGCTTGAGTCTGAAATGGAAACGGAGGCGCGACTTTAAAAATTGTGAACCGTGATTTAAAGATACCAAATATTCTCTCAACCACATTCCTTAATGATGAATGACGAAGATTGAATAACTCTTTTGAATTTCTTGGGTGACGACCCTGGCCCCAAAATCTTTGAGATGATATCGAACACCACGTAATGGAGGTAAAAATTGGCTTCGATTAGTAAACCCACAATCTACGAGAAAATATTTTCCTGGCAGATAATTGTTCTTAATTAATAAGCATGACATACATAATAAAAATAATATATTGTAAAAATGAGCAATAAATTTATTCTAATACTTTAACCATGAAGGGTTCTTATATAGTGAAAGTGGGAAAAACAAAAGGAGTTGAATACCTGGTGGAACTTCAAGTCCATTTCTTCTTGATAAAGCATCAGTTAAAAATTTTGAATCATGAGCCAAACCTTATCAGCCACTAAGCACGTACGTGAATTCTAAATCGAAGTTCCAAACTACCAAAACATTTTGGGATTGAATACCATGACGGTTACGATAACTGGATACATCTCGGCCTTTTATCATAGATGGAATATGAGTTCCATCAATTGCACCAATACAATCCTAAAATTTAATTCTCATATGTTACAAACTAGTTAGACATTAATCATACCATAAAATAAAAGACATATTAAAGAAAAAAGTCATACCTTAAAGTAAGGATAAAATCTTGTACTTTCTCTAATTTTAGGAGACACGCCCTAAAATTTCATCATCATTTGCGGTGCTATAGTATTTAAGGCTTTCAAGATTTTGTTAAAGTTTTGGTTGGTAGAGAAATGTGAACGATCAAACTTTTGACGAACATTGTAATACCGATCATTGTGACCTACGATGATTAGGAATATTGTAGCTAGTAAATCCATACTAAATCCATGATTATCTAGTACACGGCTTCAAAGAAACAAACTAACATTGATTATCCACCAAATCTGATCAAGTTTGTAACAGTGAAGCGGTGGATGGTTTTAAGAAAGAACACGAATCAAGATGGATGGAATTGATTATATACTGCCGCATTAGAATATCTTGCTTATGGTAAGGGATCATGTAACCATATCAGGTCCTTCAAGGTAATGCATATTGTTAAACAAGTTCTAAGCAAGTTATAGTTCCAAGAGCAAGGTGTTCCTTTAGAAAGTAAATATTTCCAGCATGACTCCACGACATTGTTTACACGATTTCAAAGAGGAATTAATATAAATTTCGAAACATTAAAAAAAAAAATTCTAACGATGGTATAAATAATATATGATTTCATACAGTAACTAATATGAATTTCGAAACATTAAAAAAAAAAATTCTAACGATGGCATAAATAATGAAAGAGATGAATAAAATACCAATATTAAAGAGATGATGATGATTGCAAAAGATGTTTATAAAGTATGTCTTTTTAAGTCAATGATAGAATTTCAAATCTTGAGAGAATATGAGAGATTTCTCTCTCTCTCTCTCTCTCTCTCTCTCTCTCTATATATATATATATATATATATATATATATATACACTAGCAAAAATACCCGTGCTATGCACGGAAACGTAATGTTTAATGAATAAAAAATGTCAAAGTAATTTTGTAACTCAAAACATTTCACAGTACACTATTTTATAGTATTGTCAAACTAAAAAAACAATATAACTTTTCAATGTGGGATACTCTTATAAGCAAATTAAGAATTTACAACCAAAGTAAAATTTAACCAACCAATCAAAATTTTATAAAATAATTAACTGAACAAAAATTCATGGAAATTACACGTAGGATTTAGAAGGATGTGATTGGCTGAAACTGAAAACAAACTCTGTAATATAAATATAGAAAGAAGATAGATACTCCTTCCGATTCAAAATATAAGTCTTTTTAGGAGTTTTCACACAAATTAAGATACTAATCAAGATTACTAAAGTACCCCAAATTAATACTCCAAAATAACAAATAAATTAATAAAGAGTTGGGAGAACTATACATTTTGACAAATATGAATATATAGAGAAAATAATGTAAGGGTAAATTAGCCAATAAATGCAACATTCTTGTAAAAAGACCTATATTTTGCAACAAAAAATAACTCTTAAAAAAACTTCTATTTTGAATCGGAGGAAGTATAAATTTTATGCACATTAATTTCTTTTATAGTCTTGTCATTTGTCAAATTTTAAAAATAATTATTATTTTTTTTATGTTGGAGTTTTTATTGTTGTTAATTCTCTTATTTGACTTTAGATTAATATTTTTAACTTTTATTATAAATTAAAATTTCTACAAATTAATACTTTAGTTTTAGAGAGTTTAGAAAAAGATTCACTTGATTTTTGCAGTATAAACGAAGCGAATTGATTTTTTTTAAATATCCATATTTATTTATTTTTAAAAATATATTATGAAAATAAAAATTCTCCATTAGAATAAAAAAAATGAACATTGCATAAGTTTGAGCTAAATCGAACTTGATTATAAGCTCAATCGGAATTCAGAGGACCCGGTCATCTGAATTACCCGTTATTTGTTAAAACTTTAACTATTTATATTTATATAAACAAAAAATATAAGAAACAAATAAGCGGGCTTCCTTAATTTGATGCAGCCCAATTTTGTAACTCAAAACATGTCATAGTACCATCTTTTATAGTATTGTCAAACTCAAAAAACAATGTAACTTTTCAATGTGGGATACTTTTATAAGCCAATAAAGAGTTTACAACCAAAATAAAATTTAAATTAGCATTCCATTAAAAGAATTAAAGAAAGTAGTTGTCAAATACCTGCCAGAGTAGTTGGCAATGTGGCGTAGCATCCGGCTTGCAGGTCGGTGGATCGAATCCCCCTCTCCCAATTTAAATAAAATAGTTTAACATTTTTACACCAATTAAAGTTGATATTTAATTTTTATTAAGATAAGTTAATTTAATTAACCTAAATATTCTCAACCAATAAAAATTAGTAATTAATTAAAAAATATGAAAATCTAAGAAAATAGTATTGAAATATATAGATACAAATATATAGATTAACATTTTTGCACCAATTAAAGTTGATATTTAATTTTTATTAAGATAAGTTAATTTTTAGATAATTTAATTAACCTAAATATTCTCAACCTATAAAAGTTAGTAAATTAATTAAAAAATGTGAAAATCTAAGAAAATAGTATTGAAGAAATATATAGATACAAATATTCGTATCTATAACATGCTCTGTAATATATATAGATAGATAGATTATAAATTAAAATTTCTACAAATTAATACTTTAGTATTAGAGAGTTTAGAAAAAGATTCACTCGATTTTTGCAGTATAAACGAAGCGAATTGATTATTTTTTTTAAATATCCATTTTTATTTATTTTTAAAAATATATTCTGAAAATAAAAATTCTCCATCAGAATAAAAAAAATGAACATTGGATAAGTCTGAGCTAAATCGAACTTGATTATAAGCTCAATCGGAATTCAGAGGACCCAGTCTTCTGAATTACCCGTTATTTGTTAAAACTTTAACTATTTATAATTATATAAATAAAAAATATAAGAAGAAAATAAGCGGGCTTCCTTAATTTAATGGGCTAAAATGTCAATCCAATTTTGTAACTCAAAACATGTCAAAGTACCATCATTTATAGTATTGTCAAACTCAAAAAACAATTTAACTTTTCAATGTGGGATACTCTTATAAGCCAATTAAGAGTTTACAACCAAAATAAAATTTAAATTAGCTTTCCATTAAAAGAATTAAAGAAAGTAGTTGTCAAATACCTGCCAGAGTAGTTGGTAATGTGGCGGAGCATCCGGTTTGCAGGTCGGGGGATCGAATCCTCCCTCTCCCAATTTAAATAAAACAGTTTAACATTTTTGCACCAATTAAAGTTGATATTTAATTTTTATTAAGATAAGTTAATTTTCAATTAATTTAATTAACCTAAATATTCTCAACCAATAAAAATTAGTAAATTAATTAGAAAATGTGAAAATCTTAGAAAATAGTATTGAAGAAATATATAGATACAAATATACGTATCTATAACATGGTCTGTAATATATATATACTAGCAAAATACCCGTGCTATGCACAGGAATACACAATGAAAAATGAAGAAAAAAATTCTTCACAATTGAAATATATTGAGGGACAAAATAGGTATAGAATTGATTTAACATTTCAAAAGCATTGACATGAACATATTACTCAACCCTGTTTTTTTTTTCTGGGAAAAACTTTGTATAATCGTTACTAATTGTAAGACACAACGACACTCTACTTCTCCATCTTTTTCACAAATTTCACAATGAAAAGAATAATGATGATCATAAGAAAACGTAGCACGCTTGAATATGTTAATGTCCAATTTATCTTCATCATTTTCACAAGTCTTGTTGAACTTGCCAACAAAAGTTTATCTTTGACGAAGAGAATAATAGGCTAAATACTTCAAACAAATGCTGAAATCATAACCCTCAGAAATCCAAGAAAAAAGAAAATATATGTGTCGATTAGTTTACACTTAAACCGAACAGGTTTTCTTATCTTTATAAAATTTTGATCGAATAAGCTCCACAAGGTTCCTGAATTCACGATCTATGTAAAATGAAGGAAATGGAAAAATCTCTCAGCATTTAATAAAGAATGAACAATTACACTAAAATATGAAGTAATGTAATATAAGACTTTAAACATTAAAAAAATTGAAAAAAAAAAAGGAACAGAGAACAAATATATACTTTTAGAAGTTGCATTTATTTAACCTCAATCCACCTAACTAAAAAATTAAAAGTAACACAATACAACAAATTAGAGAAAAAATAAATAAATAAATAAAGGAAAATGGTGGAAAGGGCGATAATAGAAATCCCAACTAATAAGAGAGTTCAAGCATGGTACATTTAAAGCCAAATGTTCCACAAATAAATAAATTGAAAAACAACTATTTTAAATTTAGGCAAACAAGAGAAAATCTCTTTTGAGATCTAGTTGAATATGAGAATGCATTATAAATATTAGGAGTTCATAGTTCGACAATCATTTTATTTTACTTTCATTGTCAAAAAACAACATCAACATCGTAGGGGGAAAAGGAAACAAAAAAATAACATGTTTTAATCATCATAAACAGTTTTTTGAATTGCATGATAAAGGCGATCGGAATTTGAATTCTGGAAAGAAAATTTGAAATTCGAATTCTGGAGAGAAAATTGCATACATAAACAAAATATGCATAATCACATACTGTGAGAAAGATTAAAGAGAAAGAAAATTCTGAAAAGATAAAATGCTTATCTATTTAAAGTTGATGGAAGAAAATAAACAATATATGATAACTTCTACATAAAATAAGTTAAACATTGGATCAACTCCTTAATTTGGTCAAGTAAAATTCAAAGAAGTGAAAAGCATTTCGTAATTCCATCAAATATAAATAACTCAAAAAATAATTTACTTCACTTCAAAAAAGAAAATCACTACATAGTTTAGTATTTAGTAAAAGAAACAATAAAATTTAATGGTCGCCTTGATAACCAAATGTGCAGAAAAATTATAAAGGAAACAATAAAGAAGCTAACATAAATATCAGTCTAACCCTTTATTTATTTTTATTTTTTTTTTAAGTTCGAAGAAGGATTTCACTAAGAAGGAAAATGAAGTTCTACCAAGATACCATAATAACATTAAAATTGAATTTTGAAAAGAAAACAAAAGTAGTATCGCTTTTTTTTTTTTAAATGGATCTCCTAATATATTTTCTTCTTGGGCCAAGTTCTCGATTTAAGATGAAAATTTAAATTGTTACCATTATATTATAGTAGAGTTCTAAAACAATTAACAAAGTAAATGGAAAAATTAAAATGATGATTAAACTAAATATTTCAAATTTATGAAATATATTGTGTTGTCCCAATGGCATAACTAATGTAATATTTTATTTAAATCAAAGCTCAACTTATGGAATAGTACACATAAAATGTTCGTTCCAAACAAAATGGGTAGGGTCTTTGCACCTCCAAGGTCGCGTGTGAGCCTGTCTCGGGTTAGCGTAATTATCTTAGCAGTTTCCAACTCAGAACAATAAGTTAATTTCATATTTATTACAATCAGTTAACTAAAGGATCAATTTCGAACACCTAATTCAAGACTATCAAATACAAAATATAAACATAAGAATAGATATGTCAAAATATGTCCACCGAGAAAATAATTCACCACATGCATATCAATCACTAAAAAAGAGGGGAAAACACTATCACTAATGTATTATTTTTGCTACTATAAAAAGTAACCAAATTATACCTCAAATGCACCAACATGAGAAGAATGACTCTATACAACTTCATTGCATACAAATATGCTTGACACTACTTTTACAAATAGAAAATAAATCATCATATTACTACAGAGCCTTGCTAAAAAATGTCAATTTCATTTCCGTCACTTTGTTCAAACGATATCATGACATTGGGGCAACAATATATAATATCATCAGCTTTTTTCATACCATCAAAGATAAAACATATTTTTATTTTTTTTAGAAGAAAATTTTCAAGTCTACCATTATTGTAATCTCATCTCCAACTCATTCCCAAAAGAAGAAACAAACAAAAAAAGACCTAAGAGTCTGAAATTTGAGAAAAACCAAATTAAAAAACTTAAAATAGTCGTAACAACGTATTTAATTCGATCACAAAAAGAAAAAAAATGTCGATCTTCCCTTTTTTGTTGCATTGAACCATTTGCAACTCCATGGAAAATATATTTGCATTTAAAATATGCAGTTTGTTCCATTATAATACTCCGAGTTCAACCAACCTACAATTGTAACAAAAGAAAAAAAATATGAAATAATTATAAAAGAAACAAAAAACTAAATATTTTTAGTGTATTTGCTGGAAATAAAATAAAGAAAATTAAAGTTTAATAAGAAAGTAAATTCAGGAAAATAACTAAATACAAAATCAACAAAAGAAATTAAAATATGAATTTTAAAAAGAAAATTCTCAAAGATGAAATGTACACTTTCTTCTATTTAGAAGTCTCCGACCTGATTCAACCTGCAACCGTAAGAAAAAAAGACATAGCTGATTTGAATAAACCAAGAAATATGTAAAATTTTAGTAAATTAGTATTGTAAATTGGATAGCTCAAAGAGGATATAGAACTTTCTCCTTTTACAATAATAATATAAAAGAAAAAAAAAAAGACCACAAGAAAAAATAAACAAAAGAAAATGAGACAATATATTATTTTGGAAAAGTAACAACTATGAAGGTGGCATAGTAAGCATACTTGGAGTGCGGGGCTTGATGAAGAATTGATAAAAAAATGCATTGGAAAACAAAATTGAAGGAATGGTGTTGTATTTAACTGGAGAGAATAGTTGTGATAAGAGGGAAGTAGGTTATGTGATAGATTGGTGGGATAATGGAGGAGGTTATTGTGAGGTGGTAGAAGTAAAACTCTTTTGAAGGGATAATAGAGGAATTTTTTAACTATTAGTAAATTACTAAAACTCTGACCATCAGCCTAAACTACACAATTCAAACTAAAATTAGAATTTAATTTAATAAAAAAAAATTATCTACTTATCAAATCATAAATGAATTAGTATGAATAGTTGAAGTTTAATATAAATGATTCAGAGATATCAAATTAAACTAATATAAAATATTTAAAAAGTCAAATGTAAATCTTTACTTTTAAGATTAATTTAATAAATAAAATACTTTTTCAAGAGTTTATAAATTAATTAAGAAATTTTTAACTCTTAAAAATTAGTATTCCATTTTTAAAGCTCGAGAGAGCTAAAAAGTTAAAAATGCATTCTATAATATAAATATAAATAGATGATACTTAGATTCTATATAGTATGATGTCTATTTGAAATTTGATTTTTATTAAGATAAAATTTATTTTAAAATTAATTTAACTAATCTAAATTTTATCAACCAATCAAAATTAATAAACTAATTAAAAAACTCAAAATTTTCAGAAAATTCCATTAGAGTTTTGGAGGTTCGTGATTGGTTTTAAGTATGTTTATTTAGACAATAATTTTAAAAAATTAGAAACATTTTTCTGCCAATAAAAAAATGAAATTGGAACATTACTATGGGGAAGAGGGAGTATAATATATGCTTCAAAGTTAAAATATATGAGAAGATGATAATAAATTTTTAAAAAAAAAAGAAAAAGAAAAGTCAATCGTAAAGAGACTTAAAGAGAAGTTTGATTTCATACCACTTATCAAGTTTAGATAAATTATTAAATAATAAATGATTAAAAGGCCTATAAGATAAGTACTCCCGACTTTAATTTTTATTTAATTTAATTTTTATTAAGATAAGTTAATTTTCAATTAATTTAATTAACCTAAATATTCTCAACCAATAAAAATTAGTAAATTAATTAAAAAAATGTGAAAATTATAAGAAAATAGGATTGAAAAATTTATAGATATAGATATATGTATGTATAAGGCTTCTGTAATATATATATATATACTAGCAAAAATACCCGTGCTATGCACGGAAACGTAATGTTTAATGAAAGAAAAAATGTCATAGTAATTTTGTATCTCAAAACATGTCAAAGTACACCATTTTATAGTATTGTCAAACTCAAAAAACAATGTAACTTTTCAATGTGGGATACTCTAATAAGCAAATTAAGAATTTACAACAAAAGTAAAATTTAACCAACCAATCAAAATTTTATAAAATAATTAATTGAACAAAAATTCATGGAAATTACACGTAGGATTTAGAAGGATGTGATTGGTGAAACCGAAAACATGACTTTTGTAATATAAATATAGATAGACACTCATTCCGATTCAAAATATTAGTCTTTTTTAGGAGTTTTCACACAAATTAAGATACTAATCAAAATGACTAAAATACCCCCTAATTAATACTCCAAAAGAAAAAATAAATTAATTAAGAGTTGCATGAAAACTATACATTTTGACAAATATGAATATATGGAGAAAATAATGTAAGGGTAAATTAGCCAATAAATGCACCATTCTTGTAAAAATACCTATATTTTCCAACAAAAAATAACTCTTAAAAAAACTTCTATTTTGAATCGGAGGAAGTATAAATTTTATGCACATTAATTTTCTTTTATAGTTTTTTCATTTGTCAAATTTTAAAAATAATAATAATTTTTTTATGTGGGAGTTTTTATTGTTGTTAATTCTCTTGTTTGACTTTAGATTAATATTTTTAACTTTGATTATAAGTTCAATCGGAATTCAGAGGACCCGGCCATCTGAATTACCCGTTATTTGTTAAAACTTTAACTATTTATATTTATATAAATAAAAAAATATAAGAAGCAAATAACCCAAGCTTCTTAATTTGATGGGCTAAAATGTCAGCCTAATTTTGTAACTCAAAACATGTCAAAGTACCATCTTTTATAGTATTGTCAAACTCAAAAAATAATGTAACTTTTCGATGTGGGATACTCTTATAAGCCAATTAAGAGTTTACAACCAAAATAAAATTTAAATTAACATTCCATTAAAAGAATTAGAGAAAACAGATTGTCAAATACTTGCTAGAGTAGTTGGCAATGCAGTACAAAGATTCGACTCGCAGGTCTGGGGATCGAATCCTCCCTCTCCCGGGGCTTTGAATAAAATAGTTTAACGTTTTTGCACCTATAAAAGTTGATATTTAATTTTTATTAAGATAAGTTATTTTTCAATTAATTTAATTAACCTAAATATTCTCAACCAATTAAAAATTAGTAAATTAATTAAAAAAGTGAAAATCTAAGAAAAAAGATGGAAGAAATATATAGATACAATTATCTGTATGTATAAGTGCTCTGTAATATATAGATAGATAGATAGATAATATTGAAAAAGAAAAATCTAAAAAATAGAATAGAAGAAAAGAAAAATCATAAATATATTAAAACTCATAACTTTTAATTAATATTTTTTTATTATTTTTATTCTATTAAATATTAAAAAAATTACAAATTTCTAAACTCTCCAAATCGAACTTGATTTTAATCTCAATCGAAATTCAGAGGACTCAGTCATCTGAATAACCCCTTATTTGTTAAAACTTTAACTATTTAAATTTATATAAATAAAAAATGTAAGAAGCAAATAAATTTGCTTCCCCACTCTGATGGGCTAAAATGCCAACCCAATTTCTCACTCAAAACATATGATTATAAGTTCAATCGGAATTCAGAGGACCCGGCCATCTGAATTACCCGTTATTTGTTAAAACTTTAACTATTTAAATTTATATAAATAAAAAATGTAAGAAGCAAATAAATTTGCTTCCCCACTCTGATGGGCTAAAATGCCAACCCAATTTCTCACTCAAAACATATGATTATAAGTTCAATCGGAATTCAGAGGACCCGGCCATCTGAATTACCCGTTATTTGTTAAAACTTTAACTATTTATATTTATATAAATAAAAAAATATAAGAAGCAAATAACCTAGGGCTTCATTAATTTGATGGGCTAAAATGTCACCCTCAATTTTGTAACTCAAAAACATGTCAAAGTACCATCTTTTATAGTATTGTCAAACTCAAAAAATAATGTAACTTTTTCGATGTGGGATACTCTTATAAGACAATTAAGAGTTTACAACCAAAATAAAATTTAAATTAACATTCCATTAAAAGAATTAGAGAAAACAGCTTGTCAAATACTTGCTAGAGTAGTTGGCAATGCAACAGCAAAGATTCGACTCCGCAGTCTGGGGATCGAATCCTCCCTCTCCCGCTTAAATAAAACAGCTTTAACGTTTTTGCACCTACAAAAGTTGATATTTAATTTTTATTAAGATAAGTTATTTTTCAATTAATTTAATTAACCTAAATATTCTCAACCAATTAAAAATTAGTAAATTAATTAAAAAAGTGAAAATCTAAGAAAAAAGATGGAAGAAATATATAGATACAATTATCTGTATGTATAAGTATAAGTGCTCTGTAATATATATATACTAGCCAAATACCCGTGCTATGCACGGTAAATTTATGGTAACACTTAAATAAATAATTAAGAGAAGAAAAAAAATCATAAAATATAAAATATATTGTAAATCTCATTGTTTGGAAAAATTGTGACCTAATGTTCAAATAATTAGTTAAAACGTATACTAAGTCCATGGTAGCGCAGAGTACATGCTACCATATAATGATTCAAAAGAGTATGAGATCTTTCTGTACATTTTTTTTTCGCACTACCATTCTACGATCTCAACTTCCATTGAGTTTCCATCAGTCTTTTATGTTTTGTTATGTCCATTGAGAAACCAAAGCATGTATGAAATCAACATCCCTCTTCCATAATGAGTTTTGAAGTGTCAAAAGAAACATGACACATGCAAAACACAAAATAATGTCGTCAACAAAAAATATAAATTTTTTTTACAAACAGTTCAATTAAAATAACGTATTCACCCCCAAAAATCTTAAATTGGGTTTTGAATGCGAAAAGTAACAGTTAACGCCTGCAAATACCTTACTTAGAAATTAGTATAGAGTCCTAAATTACCCCATAAAATTGTATAGGCAAACAATATGAGACTATCAAATTCTCCACGTAATTATAAATTATCATGCTAGCTGTCAAATGTATTGTTCAATAAATCAACATCTGATTATCTAAAGATGCAACAAAATAGATTTTTCATTCGATCCTTCTTTTAATAATAAAGATAAATAGTAAAAGTAAATGAAGTTTCAAATTGGTCATACTTCCGATCACTAGCTAAGGAAGAACAAATAGTAAACGAATATATGCAAAGGTTTTTTTTTTTTCTTTCTCGAATGCACATGCCAAGGTTAACGAAAACATTTTTAACTATTTTATGCTCATTCCCAAATTTGGCGAAGACTCCGAAACCATCAATATATGGAACCCAATATTTTTTTTTAATATTCAAACAACACTCGTAGGGTAATGACAGAAAAAACAAAATCATAAAATAAAAAGGCAAGGTTAAATGAATATTTGCTTATTCTATACTTGAACAAAATCAAGAATCGTGTACGTTGTAAGTTTTGTTGAAAAAAATTAACGGAATCATAAAAAAATAAATAAAGTATGTCTCTCCAAGTTATTGGACAATTCCAACTCATTTAATGACATGATAAAAATTAAATGACTTTATCAATTAAATTTTATTTTTTGAAATTTTTACCTTTTAATAAAAAAAGTTTAGTAGCAGTTTGCATGCAGGTTCAACAGGAAACTAAATGGTTTGGTGAATTTTTATTTTTTTGAAATTTTTTTTTACCGTTAGAATGAAAAAGTAAAAAAACAAATTAAATTTGTCACTCAATTTAATATACTAAAAAGTAACTCAACAAATTCATTCAATTATGTACACTGTCAATTGTGAATAACAAAGGCATTATGTACACTATCAAACAATTGTACTTAAAAAAGACTCACCCCCAAATATTTATTTCACATGAAAAAGTTATTGAGATCGGTATGCTACAATTTGTTTCCCATGGAAAAGTTCTTGAGGTTGCTTGAATCATTTATTTCAAGGGGACATTGGATATTTGACTTTATTTATGTTGATGATTCAATTATTCCATGTTGTTTATTGTAGCTTAATAGACCTATAAGAGAAGATTTGCAACGTTGCAAGGCCGTCTTAAATAATATTATGGCCCTATGCTATTTATCAAAGTTAGGTTCCTAATTTGTTTTTAAAATTATAAATTATAAAAGTGTTAAAATATAATTATATACCCAAGTTTTAAATGCGAGCAATCTATAAATCATATTTTAAAATATAACAACACCCTTTGAAGCAAAATCGCAAATCAACTCCAATTTATAAAAACTTCTCTCCGTAAATACAAAGGTATAACCAACCAAATTTTATATGCAATAATTACGTTGTGAAAAACATCAAGATCTTCAATTTTTTTAACTAATAATTATATACAAATTAAGTAATTTTAAAAAAAAATTGGGGCCCTCCAAAATGAGAGATCCGGTTCCGGATGTCACCTTAGACACCCTTGGAGCCGAGCCTACAACGTTGGATAAATAACCATCCCAATTCTTTAACATTTTTTCAATCACAATATTTTGTAAGTTTAGGGAACTTCAATCTAAGCTCAAAATAAGTTTTTCGATACCTTGTCTTATCACTTGAACTCTATATACCAAGTATTAGGTTCAAACCGTTAAAAAGATCATCCCGCCAAGAATTAGAGGCACGCTAAGCTTGTCCACCTGAAATACTATCCCAATCAAATTACATACATTGAAGGTTTCATAGAAAATATAGCCTGCTTCCCTAAATGCACCCTAAACTGGAATTTTTTACTTAGTTTCACACGCAACAAAAAGAGGCCAAATAAAAAATATAAATAAGAAAAAGGAAAAAGCGCAACATGGGGAAAAAAATAATATGATTGCGAGATTAACTTAAAAAAATGATAAATCCCTATAAAAATTTGACGCTTAGCCAATAACAATATCTCCTTTGTGATTTCTCCAAATTTAAAATCGAAACTATTGCCGGTATAATGTTGAAATATACAATTGCGAGATTACCTTGAAAAAACGATAAATCCATATAAGCAATTTGAGGCTTAGTCAATGTCAATGTCTCCTTACATGTCGTTTCCAAAATTGAGACATCATCTGAAGTTCTTGAAGTACTAATCCAGTTAGACCAAGAAGAATGTAAAAAATTAAAATAAAAAATTACCAATTGAACAAACAGAACATTTTCTTAAATGAATGCAACATATTACAAAAGGAACAAATGGAAAAGAGGTTAATTAATGAAGATCTTACAGATTCATACGAAAAATAAATAATAATAATAATAATAGCAACCTGCATTTTTTTTAAGAACGAAGCACAACCGGAGAATTCAGGTAGACTACTCATCAATTGTGTGGTGTACTCCAGGAGAAAGCATGGTTGATGGAAAAAGAAAAATTATGTTAGAAATTACTATTAACAAAAAATACACACAAGAAAAATAAAATACTGAAGAGATGATAATAATATTAATAAGGTAATGCATGAATAAACAAAGGAAAGGATTATCGTTGGTGGCTCAAAAGCAATTATGATGCAAAGCATACAAATGAAATCATTAGAAAAAGAATCAAATAGAAAGAATTTAAAAAAAAACGATAAATTCTTCTGAAGTTGAGAACGATAGTGAGTGTGAGGAATAGTTGGTATAAGATATGTGAGAAGTGGTGATATAGTTGGAATAAAATACTTGCATGAGAAGTGAAGATAAACTATAAATTAATTATCTCAAAGTTTGAATTAATCTTTGTTATCTATCAATACTAATCTAGTTAATATGTTCATCTTTAATAATATTTGCAATAAAAAAATATAAAATTCTAAGAAAATAGGATTAAAAAAATCTATAGATATAGATATATGTATGTATAAGGCTTATCAGTAATATATATATATATATATATATATATATATATATATATATATATATATATATATATATATACGTCAGCCCTAAATTATTCCCTTTTTTGGTTTTTGACCCTCAACTAAAAAGGGTCAAGTTTTACCCCCTAAACTATGTAGGTTTTTGGTTTTTGACCTTCCATCCATATTCTTCATTACATCATAACGAAAGTCCAAAATTGGGGGCATTTTAGGAAAATCATATCATTCATAATAAATTAAATTAAATTTAAGGGGAAAAAGGGTCTTTTAAAAAAAAATTTAGAGGTTGGAATTTACAGTTGGTGGTTGGAGAAGAGGAGTGGTACCCGACTTCCGTCTTCTTCTATCACTGTTCTCACCGGCGACTTCTTCTTTCTCGTCAGAATAATAGATTTTTTTTTTTTTTTAATAAAAACAAAAATTTTAGGATCTTATACAGATTGCCCAAAATGCCCTCATTTTTTGGACTTCCGTTATGATGTAACGGAGAATATGGATGGAAGGTCAAAAATCAAAATAGTTTAGGGGTAAAATTTAACCCTTTTTAGTTGAGAGTCAAAAACAAAAAAACGGAGTAGTTTGCGTGAGCGCTTTTTACACACACACACACACAATAGGCCTAGAAAATCCATCAGAATCCCTCATTTAACGAAATCAATGAAAATTTGTAAAATTTTGAATACCAACAGATTTTAATAGATTATTTAAAAAATCTTAATTGAATACCTCTAAGGGTAGGAGGAAGAGGGGTTTTTATTGTAAAATTAATGATTTGTGTGTTGGAAATGTTGGTAATGGTGTTGGGTTTGAATCATTTGGATTAATTTTTGATGGACTTTTGATGGTAGTTGGTGAAGAAGATATATAGTAAATGGGTCGGTGGAGAAGATGGAGTGGTAAATGGGCCGAGTTCAAGAATCTGAACTCAAAGGATTCTGTTCTTGTTTATTTGCAGAAGAAAAGTGGAAAAGATTGATATTCTCATAAATTATTTATGTCTAAATATAGTCGAAAACAAACTTTTTGTCCAAAAAGCAAAAAAGAAATAATTGTTAAAGTCTCTAATAGGTCATTTACTTTTTTTAAAGTGTATGGACAAGTTTGTAGCCACTTAGATCGGCACGATTTAGTCACGTGATCGATTTTGGTCGTATTTTACTACTTTTTCTATAACCGGCTCTCGTAAATGGTTGAAGTCTATGTAGAGCCGAAAATAAACTTTTTAGTCCAAAATGCGAAAAACAAAAATTGTTTATGTCTAAAATAGGTCATTCAATCTAAGAAAGAATGAAGAATAGAATAGAGTTGTCTCAGATCTTCACAGATCTAGACTCTTTGGTTATGTTCCTTAGAGAAATCTTTCAATCCGGACTTGATCTGGGCTCTTGATCAACTTTCTACATTTTTCCGAGGCAATTTGTAGAACGGTTGATATGCCCATGGTCCTATAAATTGTCGATCTCTAAGGAAGATGTTGAAATTGATTTTCTCCTGCCTCTGGGGTTTAACGATTGCGATGGAGATCTTGCGAAGAAGAAGATTATGTATTTGTTTATCTTACTAGTTTTTATATTAGTATCTCATAACCACCCAAGTTTTCTTGAGCGTGACTTTTGTCTGTTATCATTGTTTTTTAAATCATTGTATAACTTTTATTTTCTTGTAATTTCAAATTTTTCTTTGATTGTAATGACTTCGGCTATTTTGTGTTGTAATGAAAAATTTCTTATTCAGCAAAAAAAAAAAAAAAATAGAAATGTAACTCGGCAAATGTTTGTGGCGAAAGAGAAAAGTATTTATTATAACCAACAATTTATATTTTTCTCTTTTTACACATAAACTTTGTTTTTATACATTTATGAGTATAAACAATTTACAAGACGTCCGATAAAGAAAAAGTGTTAGATTCCAGCTATCTCCTCTTTATATTTGATCTGAAAATTAAAAGATCAATATACCTTTATATAAAAAATATAAAATAAAATAAAAAATCAAACATTTCATTTAGACCCGCTTTATAAACCTGACTCGTTTTCCAACCTTCACCCTATTTCCCATTGAAAAATTTCCCGATATGGATCGAGCTCACGCTGTACTCATGCGCTTGTAACTCAGCCCACATCACCATGTGAATGATGAGAGAGACAATCGCGTGATAACGCTAGTCGCTTCGGGACCGCAATGTCCATATAGAATTATCCTTTCCCATTTTCCTCACTCCAGCTGAAACCACCCTCCCTCTCCTTTCACTTTCTCCATCCTTCGGCTGAATAATTTTGACATGCTTCTTATTCTAAGATTGTAATTTTATTTCTTGATGAGTTAGAAATCCTTACTAAAAATGAAAATCAAGAGTTAAAAGAACTCATTTTTCTTCTTCTTCTTTTTTTTTCTTTCAGATTTGGCTAAAATCTAGTGTTGATTCCTCAAGACTTATTTTTTGGTGGATATGAATTAAGATTCGAGTATTTATTTAGAAGATGCAAGTTGAAAATTGTTACAAGTTCACCCAAAAAATTCGAATCTCTACTGAATTTATGCAACACTACCACCGCTGCTGCTGCCATTGTCACCGTCATCCCATTTGAACTCTCACTCTCAGATGGAATATGTTTGTTACTTGGTATGATGAAATTGAACCAAATCAGTAATTAGTCTTGAATGACTGGTAAATTTTGAGATCAGAAACAACTCTAGCAAATGATCAAGCAGGAGCAACAACATAGATGTTCAAACAAGCGATGCTCAAAAATTGTAGGCAGAAAGCCATTTGGTGCTCCATTTCTGTATTTTCTTCTGCACAATGTACATTTCTATTGGGGGTAAACAATCAGAGGCCAAAATCTAAAAGCTCCCAGAATTGGGTCATTAATTTTCCATTTAAGTCCCATAACATTCACTCAAATGGGATCTAGGGTGAATGGGTTTTGAGATTTTGCAAATTGGGAGAAGTTTAGAAGAATAATCATCGGAGGGAGGAGAATGAGAAAGGAGAGGAGGCAAGCAAAATGGGTCATGTTGAATTTTGTCAGTGTGAAATGAAAATTGTTAGATTTTTTCAAGTGGAGAAGATGAAGATGGTAGATGGTGGAGAAGATGGAGATGGTGGTGGGCGGGTTTTTAATGTGGGTTAGGTACAACTGTTCAGGATGAGTGGGGTTTTAATGTGGGTCAGAGGAAAATGTATAGATGGACAATTTTACCCCGCTAAAGCCGGCGCGTAAGAGGCACGTGACCTTTTCTTGTCGGAATCTCGTACTTTTTTTATATTGGGTGACTCGTTAATTGTTTATGTTCATGATTGTACAAAAACAAAGTTTACATCTAAAAAGAAAAAAAGGGAAAATTGTTAAAGTCTAATTAGACTCATTAATTCTTAAATGGTTTTCCTCCATCTTCACAAAAAAGAGTGACAAGCTCGAACACTTTCTTTTTTATCTTGGCCCTTGTAGACTTGTTGTACACCAGTATTGAATTGCAATCCAATAACCTGTGTTTCTTTATCTTTTTCTTAATTATGGAAGACGGGAAGATGGCCACTGAATCTATATTTTAGAGTTAATATTTTCAAGAACATCACAAAAAGAAGGGTTGTGAAGGAAATTAAGTACTATCATCAGATTAATTGTGCATGAAAAATTATACTAATAAAGATTACCACTTAATAAATTTACTCTGCTAATGAAATAGTAATAAAAAAACATCATCTAAGTCCTTGATAAAGAAGCATCAAGGAGCTTCTTATTATTAGAAGTCGCTAGTCAATTGCAAGACTGGCAACTAGCGAGTAGTCGGTTTAAAATTCCCTTATCCTATATGTTATACTAATCAAACAAAATTACATAAAAAAATTAACAATCAAATATTAGTCAGATCAAAAAAGTCAGCAAAGTCGTTTTGACTAACTTTGATCGATTTTGACCGACTAAGTTGGTCAGGCAATTTTTTTACCCGATTTTGAGGTTGTCTAGTCAGTTAGGTGTCGAATAGACTAGCGATTTTTTACCGACTGGGCTTATTTTTACAACACTGCCTACTAGGAAGAAAATTGTAAACAGCAAAATTGGCATAAGTTTTGCCTTCATGTTAACATTTTATGCTACTAATTGTTAAGAACTTCGAAATCTTTATTGGAGAAATAAGCTAATAAAGAAGCAAAGAAATTTGACTCAGTGGCCTCTAGCAAGATAAGCAATTGAAATTGCAGCAAAAAGTGCTGTAGCTGATGAGATAACAGCCCAGAAACTCTTCTTCTTATGTTCAGCTACTGAATTCTTCAAAAACTCGACTTGCTTCTTCATTTCCTCAGCTTTCTTCTCTTTACTACTAAATGCATTCTTGATCTCCTCCAATTCTCCTATATATGGCGCGATTGTTCCGTTCATTTCTCTATCAGTTGAATCAAACTTTTCCTCCTTGTTTGAACGAACAAATTCAGCAGTGCCCTTCAATGCTTGAAGGAATAGTTCTGAACTAGAATCAGCAGCTACCACTTTCTCTTGCATAACATTCAATACTTTTCGTGCCTCGGCAAGGTCATTCTCAAGAGAAGCTATCTCCTTCTTCAACATGTTGCAATGGCTTTCCAAGACTTGCTTTTCACCAGTTATGTTCGAGTTCTCGGCTTTCATTTTCTCAACCAATTCAAGAGTTTCTTTAACATTCTTATCCATTTCAGTAATCTTTTGTTTCAGGGTTATACCATTCTGTTTCTCCCCGTCGAATTCCTTTCTAGCCAGATCCTTCTCAGTTGTAACTTGCTTAAGGACACCTATGTAATGGTTTACTTCGGATACAAAGCTCTCAATTTTCTCCTTTTGAACCTTGGAAGACTCCTCAATCCCTGAAATAGTATCCCTCATCGCGGAAATTTGCTTTTCCAATCCAACAATTTCATTTTCTTTTCGAAGCTTATCCTCAGCAATCTGGCTTTTCTCATTGACAATTTGATCCAATTTTCGCTTATTTTCATCCAATAGCTTCATTTTCTCCTTCAAATCCTTCTCCAGTGAACCATTTTCTTCGTTCAAACTTTCGAGCTTCCTTTCATTCTCATTCTTCTCTTTCACCAATTCATCAATCCTTCTATCCATCTCTTTTTCCTTCTCTAGACCCTCTACACCCTTCTTCTCCAAACTCGGCCACATAATTGCGCAATCTTTCCTCCTCATTTCTGAAATTCAACACCATTTCATTAAGCCCATTCACTTCGTTCTCCAACTCGCCCCTTTTCATTTACTTCTGCATTCTTCTCCTTCTTGATCTCCTCTTTCTCCCCTAACAACAATTTGAATTTCCTTCTTCATTTCCTGAATCGACTTATTCGACACAACCAAATTTTCCTCCATCTCATTCTTGTCCCTAGTAATCAATTCAATCCGCATTTCCCTCTCTTTGTTTTCATCCACCACATCTTTGTATTCACCTCTCAATTTCTCAACCTCTTCTTGAATAACTCTCTCCCTCTTTTCTGCTTCACCCAACTTCACTCCCAATTCATTTGCCTCTGCCATTTGAGTATCAAGTTTAAGCTTCGTTTCATTCTTATCGCGAATAACCTTATCGGAGAACTCTTTCTCATTGTGAATCTCAACGAAAAGCTCATTCAATCTCTTATTCAACAACTCAATCTCCCCTTCTTTTTCACTCTTCACCTTCTCAATCTCACCTTTCTCCCTCACAATCTCTCTTTTCTCAACCTCCAAACCCTTCAAACTCATCTCAATAATCTCCTTCTCCATCTTCAAACCATTCCTCTCGCTCTCAATCAACTCCACCTGCTGAGAAGCCTGCAAAGCAACAAAAACAACCGCCACATTCCTTTCCATCTCCGCCTGAACAGCCCTCTCGCTAAACCGATCCAACTCGGACATCAATACATCCTTCTCCGAGTTAGACCGAGTTAGCTCCGATTCCAGAGACCCTTTGGACTGCAGAAGTGAGTCCACCTGTTGTCGGCGCTCAACCGTCTCCTTAAGAAGCATAGCGTTGAGCGATTTCAGGCTCTCAATCTTCTCAGCAGTCTCCTTCATCGCCATAGATGCAGTAGCTGCTGGTGGTGCTCCATTCTCCTCTTGGTGGTGGGTCACCTTCTTCTTGGCCATTGATGCAGAAACCAAATGATTATGAAAGACTCTTGAAATTGGAATGATTTTTTAGTGGCTGGGGAATGGAAATGAGAGGTCTAGGGTTTTTTTTTAAAAAATAATCTCTGGTGACTGCAGACTGAGTCCAGAGAGAAATGGGAATCTATTGAGAAGTTCTAGGGCAGAAAACCAGTGGTTTATAGAATGGGCAATGTGAAGTGGCTCTTTTTAACCGAAAAACTAATATCACTAATGAATATAAAAAAAAAATGTGTGGTATTAGAAAATTCGAACGATCTCCAAATTATTGAAACAATTTCTTACATCTCATAGCATATTTAGCTCATACATAAATATGAGTGAAGTGGCTTTAATAATTGACTATAATTTAAAATAAATGTGTAAACTATTATAAAATTCTTTCTAAAAATAGTGATAAATAATATTTTATAAACAATTAGTATAATCAATATCTTTGAGCTACAAAAACATTTCCTTATAGATTTTGTTTGTTTACCATCGGGATACTATGCGGAATAACATATTTTCCGCATATACGGAGCGCATGAGAATACATGTTTTGGGTCTTAAAATAGGTGTCATACAGAACAGATATCCTAAATCAGAACATGTGTTCCATTTTAAATTAAATTTGACTATCAAAATTTTAATTTGACAAATACAAATAAATTTCACACGTTCAAAACTTAACACGTTCTGCACTGTAGCAGTTGCGGTTTTTTTAAAGATATTTTGAGATTTTGAATTCAAATTTAGGAGGGCCCGTTTACTGAGGAATCTTAAATTGGGAGCAATAATCTCGGAAAGGTGGGTGTGAGTAACGGGATAAGGTGTGTCACGTGAC
Source organism: Vinca minor (assembly GCA_026122235.1). Lineage (NCBI taxonomy): Eukaryota > Viridiplantae > Streptophyta > Magnoliopsida > Gentianales > Apocynaceae > Vinca > Vinca minor. Next base: position 7,769,253 of record JAOCZM010000201.1, on the reverse strand, counting down.
TTTCGAAAAATATTGTGGAGATGACGATGTCGTACGATATCAGAAGTACTATCAATATTCAATACGGGCTACCTAACCGGACCGGACCGGCTTCATTCCAAACCAAACCAAATGCTTTTTCTTTAATTTTCTCATGTTTTTTTTTAATTTTAAAGCTCTGGTGGACAGTTGCCTCATAAGGGGAGAGAGAAGCGCCTCATAAGAGGAGAAGATAACCCTATAAAGGGAGACAATTAAAGCTTATCCCATTGCATGAGGAGGGTATCGAACTCACGACCATGAGGTCGTGGGCAGGCCCTTGCCCCACTGAACTAAGGAACCTTTGATTAATTTTCTCATGTTTGATGTTATTAACTTTCATGATATTTTTACATTAACAATTATAACTGATATCGACAGTGTATTCCATGTATCATAAACTACTAACACAATTATTTAGATTACAACTATCTTTCGATAACTATAAACCATGTACATAGTATTGTTAAAAATCTCCACTAGTAAAACTTGATGTAAGCTTGAATCATACAAAAGAAAAAGAAAAAGAAAAATGAAAATGATTTACTCCTAGAATTTTGGGGATAGAAACCCTAAACCCCCAAAATTGAGGGTGTTAAATGACTATCTCAAGGGATTCACCCAACTATAAGGGCAAAACGGTTCAAAAAATTATTTTAGTCAATCTTTTAGCCAATAATTTTAAGTAGCCTAGCAAGGTCCAAAGAAAAAAAAAAGGAAATTGCAAGAGGGTAAACAAATTGGGAATTATTGACCTTTTGATGTGACCAAATATATTTAAATGATGTTATAGGAATTTGTAAAACAAATCTTCGAAGAAAAATTAAAATGAATACGTAAAAATGTCTATCTCTTTGTTCTCCTGGTTGGAGAATTAACTTATAAAGTGAACTTATTTGATCAAATTTAATTGTATGTTCCACCGTTGAGTTGACAAAAACTATAAGTGTGAGACTTGTGTAGAAGCTAAATTATCTAAGTCATAGTTCCGATCAATTGAGAGAAGTTCGAAATCATTAGATTTAATACACACTAATGTATGTGATCTTAAATATGTACAATCAATATGCGGCAAAAAGTACTTGATCACTACTTTTATCAATGATCGCACGAGATTTTGTTATGTCTACTTAATGGGAAGTAAAGAAGAAACAATAAACATGTTTGTTAATTATAAAAATGAAGTTGAAAACCAACATGGTAAGAAAATAAAAAGGTTAAGGAGCGACAGAGATGGAGAATATGAATATCCATTCGCTCAATTGTGTGCTGAAAGTGGCATTATACATGAAACAACTGCGCCCCTATACTCCAGAACAAAATGGAATTGTGGAGCGCAAAAACAGAACATTAAAAGAAATGATGAATGCCATGTTAATTAGTTCTGGTTCACCCCAGAATTTTTGGCGGGAAGCTTTGCTTTCTGTAAATCACATCCTAAACAGATTACGGCATAAAAGGCTAGACAAAACACTTTATGAATTGTGGGTCATGTACCTTCTTACAAATTTATAAAGGTATGGGGATGTCTAGCAAAGGTTCCGATTCCTCCACCTAAGCGAAATATGATAGGTCCTAAAACGGTAGATTGCGTGTTTATAGGGTATGCACAAGATAGTAGTGCATACATATTTTTAGTGCACAAATCAGATAACTCTGAAGTGCATGAAAATACCATAATCGAGGTTAGAGATGCTTATTTCTTTGAGGGGATTTTCCCTTATATTGATCGCTCTGGATTAGACCCAAAAGTCAATCGGGATGTGAGAAATGTGGGGGAATAAAATCTTCAAGAGGAAGTTGAAGAGTCTAGGCGTAGCAAGAGAGCTAGAATTGAAAAGTCTTTTGTTCCAGATTTCTTGAGTTATCTAGTAGAAGAAGACCCTTTGACTTATAAAGAAGCAATGTCTTCTCCTGATGCTGACCTCTGGAAAGAAGCTATTGATAGTGAGATAAATTCAATACTTCAAAATCATACATGGGAACTTGTGGAACTTCCAACTGGTTCAAAAGCGTTTGGCTATAAGTGGATTTTAAAAAAGAAAATTAGACCAGATGGTACGATAGATAGATAGATACAAGGCAAGACTTGTAATAAAGGGTTTTAGACAAACTCATGGTGTGGATTATTTCGACACTTATGCTCTTGTGTCGAGGAAAACATCAATCAGGTTAATCATAGCTTTTGCAGCTTTGTTTGACTTGGAAATCCATCAAATGGATGTAAAAACAGCTTTCCTCAAACGGAGAACTGGAAGAGGAGATTTACATGGAACAACCTGAAGGGTGTGTTGTTCCAGTTAAAGAGCGCTTGATGTGCAGACTTGTTAAATCCTTATATGGATTAAAGCAAGCACCTAAACAATGGCATGAGAAATTCGATAGCATAATGCCTTTGAATGGATTTCAAATAAATAAGTGTGTCTACGTGAAAGGAAACAAAGATGACTACGTAATAGTTTGTCTCTACGTGGATGACATGTTAATCATTGGTAAAAAAGATAACATCAAGACTACCAAGAAAATGTTGTTGCAAAACTTCGTTATGAAGGACATGGGACCTGCTGATTTAATTCTTGGGATGAAAGTATCCAAGATAGCAGATGGATATTCACTTTCTCAAAAACACTATGTTGAGAAGATTCTAGACAAATTTGATAAATGAAGTGATGTAATTGCTAGAACACCTATGGAAGTGGTTTCAAATCTCTGCAAAAATCGCGGAGAAGGTGTGCGACAACTGGAGTATTCTAGAATCATTGGGAGTATAATGTACCTCATGGATTGTACTAGACCAGACATCGCAAATTCAGTCAACAGACTGGCGATGTATACGAGTAATCCCAGTCACGAGAAATGGAAAGCATTAGTTAGAGTGCTTAGATATCTACGATACACTGCTGACTATGAGTTACATTATACGAGATATCCAGTTGTATTTGAAGGGTACACTGATGCTAATTGGATTTCAAACTCCAAAAATATAAAGTCCACTAGTGGATACATTTTTGTGATGGAAGGTGCAGCGGTTTCTTGGACATCATGCAAACAAACTTGCATTGCAAGAACTATGGAATCGTAGTTCATAGCTTTGGATATAGCAGCAACATAGCTGATTGGCTATGTAGTTTTTTGGAGGACGTTCCAATGTATTCAAAACCAATGCAACCAATTATCTTACATTGTGATAGTTTGTCAGCTATTGGAAGAGCAACAAAGCACGTGTATAATGGAAAGTCTAGACATATACGCCGAAGACACAAATCCGTTAGAACTCTGTTAAAAATCGGCGTTATTGTTTTGGACTTTGTGAGATCCAAAGAAAACATAGTGGACCCATTAACAAAAGGTCTAACAAGAGACTTAGTAGAGAGTTCATCGAGGGGAATGTGGTTGAAGCCCGTGAAATTGATCGCCACTCATGATGGCAACCCAACTTGAATTGGGAAACCCAATTTGCAAGTTCAACGGGAAAATCGAATTGTGGGGGGGGGAGTCGAACAAATCACTCTGGAAAAGAATTCCCAACCCATTCCTTTGATGAAAGAGTGATAGACCTGTCCATCAAAGGATAAGTGTTAAACTTTTAATGATCCTTATACGTTATACGTGGAGTATGACAGGATACTTCTAATAAGAGATCACCGATATTGAATGTGAATGGGCCACTTCTATAAGATTACTCGAGGGCTAAATCTCTAGAGAATTCAATGAATATTTCCAAGGAAGTCCAGGGCCGAAATGGACAACAACGAAAGAACCGACTAATTGTGTAGAGAAAACGTTGTGTGCGTATCGTTGTTTTGGTAGACATAGAAAGCTGAACAGTTCAAGGCATCGCGTCCACTGGTTATCAAGTGTACCCGATGGTATTTACTAGGGAAGGTTCAAGGTTCACAACCACCTATCCCGAAGCAGCGATTTCTCATCGAACTCTCGAAAATTGCATTTTAGGCTACACATGCATCATTCCAGCCAAATTTCATTCATGTGGGCGATTGTTGGAGAATTAACTTATAAAGTGGACTTATTTGATCAAATTTAATTATGTGTTTCACCGCTTAGTTTTAGAGTGTTTTGGATTCATCACGTAGTGGGTTGTGCAAGCTTCGTGATGATATATAACATGTGAGGAAACTAATTCTCGGTGTGAATGATAAATTTGGTTAAAGTGGAGAAGTTATTAATGGAGGTGTGATGTTATCCCACATCGGTTGTGAGAATCGATTAAACTACTAGTTTATAAGCACTAGCTAGACTAGTGATCTTAAACACGTGGGTAAGGGGTACCCCTCGCGTGCCGTCCGTCTCGCTTCGCCTCGCCTCGCCTCGCCTCGCCTTGTCGCCTCGCACGTGTCCCTGCCGGGAGGGCAGTAATAACTTTTTGGACAAAATTACGGTAACAGTTAAGGTAATTACAAATGAGTCACATAACTTTTGTGTAAATGCAGAATGGTCCTTCCACGATTCTCCAGCAGTTTTGAGAACTGCACATTACCCCATTACGAGAAGTGGAGTTATTCACGTTCTCCACTACGAGGTGAGGGAGTAAGGGCTAAAACTGCAATTTTCAACTGCCATAAAAGGCCGTCTTTCCCCACAAAATCATTGTCTACGAAAATTAATCTCCCTTATTCATTTCTTCACTTCATACTAGTAACAGAGAGTTCTGCACAGAAAAGATTCGAAGTACTGCTTCTCTAAGCTTCTGGTAAGCAGTGTGGTTGGGCGTTGTACCTTGGGAACTCGTTGCTCTTGTAGGCCTGAAACAATTAGGCGAGCAAATTGAGTGTATGGGAAAGTGGTTTACTACTGCCACGTCTAGGATATAATCCGAATTGGTTTATGTTTTTATATTCTGCTTCTGTTTAATTTTCATTTTAGTAACTCCTTTCGTTGTAAAAGATTGTAATTGGACCAGTATATGTCTGTTATTGTAGAGTTTTATACTATTTTTTTAGTAGAAATATAAATTTCTTCATTATCTGCCATAAGTGCATAAATAATTACAATAGGATAACTATGCATCTATATTTTCTACGTATACAAGTTAATGTAGTGTTTAACTAAGTCCTTCGCAACAATGTTATCTTTACGCATAACAAAACTAAAAATGACACTAGGAGACACAAGAATGCTCTTAATCTCGTGGACGATGTATCGATTAAAAATAAAAAATAGCATTTTCGCTTTTTTGGGTATATTGTTCAATTATGTTTTTTTTAGTTGTTGAATTGTGAGGATAATATGTTGCCTACTTTGTCTAATCGCTTTTTCTTTCGCAGTACTTAGAGAAAGAAAGAAACATTTGTCTCAGGACGAAGGTAGGAATTTGACGTTAGAGGGGTGAAAACTGCAACGGTATGACGAACTATATATAAAAACTGAAAAAAAAATATTGGGAGACGGAATTTAATAAAATATTTCAAACTAAATATAAAATTTACTATATGTAATATTATTTTTAGAAATTTTAGAGGCGACTGCCACCCACCCCTTGTCTTCATCCTGATTTGTGCTAAAGTTATCCATCAATAAGTCACAGTGCTTCTAGATGCACTTGCATTTCATGCCTCAGGACAGTCTGGTGCCCTTCACATTTTAATAGGGAAATTGTTACCTAAAAGATGGGAAGAAATAAATAAATAAAGAGTGGATATAAAAGAGTGTACAACCATTGATTAGATGTAATGGTTGGCCTTAATTCCTCTTGATGGCAATAAATACTTATAATCAAAAGAGAAACTTCAACCACTAACGAAAAAAGAAGAGAGAAACTTTAATTCTTTCTTTTTATATAACCATCTAGGGCCAGTGGCGGAGTTAAGAGACGGGGTGGGTAGACGATCGCCCCCAACATCTTTAAAATTTAAATTTTTATAGTATAAAAAAATATTTCGCTCTCCTTCCCCAAAGAGTTAGATCTTGCTCTCCCAAAATAATTGTCCCCCACAAAATACAAATGATGGCTCCGCCCTTGAATAACACTGTCTACAGGCGTTTGTGCGTGATAAAATTTTAGTTATATTCTAACTCATCATTAAATTTAGATAATTTAATAATTTTTAATCAGAGCGCACTTTTATTATCATTATTTTTTATGCCGAGTAATTATCTAGCCTTGTATTTATTATTTAGTGTCATCACTAAAAACTTACACGAGTGCAATATTCTAAAAGTGAGAAATGTGTAGTTGGTCTTTAGAGATGGAGAAAGTAAAGTATTTATGAATTTAATTTTTTATTTCCTACCTCACATGATAGGATATAATCTATGATCAGAATTAATTGTAGAGGGGTTTTGATGGGTTTGGCCCTAACTCAGAGCCTTTTGTTCCAAATAAGTCCATTCTGTAGGAAGTATTCAGTATTTGACATAAACACATTTAGAAATTGATCTTCGTTAAGTATACATAATGAATCCATCAAAATCCTGATCAGTAATTAAGTGAAGATACATTGGTTGAATCAGGCTAGGATATGACCAAGGACGAAGCCAGAAATTTGGTGTTGGGGTGAAAAATTGCAACAGTACCGAATTACATATAAAAATGGCAAAAAAAATATTTTTGGGGGGTGGGGGGAGGGGGAGCAATTTGATCAAATATTCCGAATTACATATAAAATTTAGTAAATCTAGTAGTATTTTTTAAAAATCTCGGGGGCGATTGCCAGTCCTCGCCCCCTCTGTCTTCGTCTCTGGATATGACCAAGTGTGAAGTGAGCAACTTTACTTGACCTCCAGTTTTTTAGGTCCCAATTTTTCTTAGTCTATATTAGTATGTCCACCGCCAGTAAAAGTGACTAATGCCCCGCGTCACAAAAGCTCTTTCAAGAGGTAAATAACAAGCTCCTGACCTCATAATTAGGGACGAGTTCAACTATCACTTTTGTATACATGTGGAAGATACATTGCTAAATTTGATTAGGTGAGGACAGATTTAGACAATTATATTTTACTTAATGAGAACGAATTATCCTTATTTATTTATTTATTTATTTTATTTGGTTAGACCGAGGGTGTTGTGTTTAAAGAAAAAAGACTTGTTACAATCTGAGTCAATTGGGGACCAAAGCATAAAATAAGGGCCAAGCCCAAACAAAACCCAAATTGTAGACAGCATTGTAACTGGTCCAGTAGAATACCTTATTAGTTATATCAGACCTATTTGGGCTTGTTTATTCCCTCGTCCAAATCTTGTTGACCCCGTTATGTAGCTTTACCATATAACTAACTATACAAGTGTGTTTTTTTTTTTGTTTTTTTATTTTTTAACAGTGATATTTATACTCAATTTTGTGATTGGCCTACAAAATTAGCGTTTAACTAGGAGAGTCTATCTCATATAACTCTTGTTAAATGGCGATCTCACTCAAATATAATTCCACAATAGTCAAAATCCAATTAGAAAATCGAATTCTCGTCAATAAGTCAGTTTAACCTATTCTAACCAACTAACTGTGGATAGTTTTAAACTAATTTATCGAAAAGGAAAAATAGAAAAAAAGAGAGTAGCAAGTTTTAAAGCTGTGAGGAGCTCGGAACCACCTCACAAAACCTCTCGCCGGGAGCAGAAGAATTTCCAAAAGCCCTCTTCAATTCTTATGCTTTTTCAACTTTACGGTAAGGAAATTTTCCTCCCTACTTCAACATTTACATTAGTATCGTAAATTTCTTTAGTCGTTTTTTTTTTGGGGTTAATTTTTTAAAATTTCAGTACATCACCTGTTTGATAAAATGTCTGAACCAAACAAATAACGCTATGATCCAGTGTTCCTTCATTTTATTGTGTATTTTTTCGTGATGAATGGCATCCTTGATTGGTTAAGCAACATGGACCCTTTATATGACTATGGCAGCAGAGGTTATTTGTTTTAGCAATTAAGAATTTTTGACAATGTATGAACAATAGTGTATATAAATGCCTGGATGCTGAATGAAAGAAGCATTGTAATGTGCACATAAATTAAAATAGTTCTCGAGTCTTGCCTTCTCTATGTCTTTTGGTACGAGTATGTATTTAGGCGTCGGGTGCTTAAACATCTAAAACAAAGTGTCTGATCGGTATTAACTATATCTGGTAAGTATGACATACCCATGTCGTGTCGGCAACATGGGTACGACATGCATAAACGAAAAGTCCGAGTAACATAGGATTTGAGAGCATAATTTCGTAGCAAACGTGCCGTTACAAGGGCTAATTTTTCAATGATATTCTGTGAGCAGCCACTTTGTGCATTAATTGCCAAATGTTAGGTCAGACTTCAATCCATATGTTTCGGTGATATTTTGTAAGCGGTTGCTTTTTGCATTTATTGCTAAAGGTTAGGTCTGTCTCCTATCCATCCCTGCTCATAACCCCAATAATTGAGGATTTAATGAGTTATGATTGTTGTTGTTATGAACAATAGTGTATCTGTTAAGGAGATAGAGATGCTGAGTTCTTGGAAGGAGAGTTACCATTATTTTGGTGCTGTTTGGGGGTTGCTGAAATTTGGGGTTTAAAGGAATCTCCTTTCTGAAATTGTCATTGATCCAGGCTAGGGAAGATTGACTAAAAGATATGGACCTGCATATACCATTGAAGGATTGATGATTTTCTGTGAATTTTGGTGCTTAATGAGGAATTCAAGTTTATGTTTCTTGCTTTCTTGTTGGGTGTTTCATAGTTGGAAAATTAAGATTTATGATCTCTGTGCTGTTTTAGTTATCAGTATCTCAGCTTCATTTAAATGATTCAGAGTAATTAGTATCACTGGCAGTGTCTGTAACATCATAGATCATCTGAATTGAAGTTCTAATATCTATAAAAAGAATATCCAACATTTCAACTAAGCATAACTTGTTTTAGCTTATCCTACTATCAGAGTCCCATTATGTTTTTCTGGTAGTATGTTATGAAATCTGATTCTTTCAATTACTTTTTAACTTTCTAGCAAGCACATCCTTTTGACTAATCTTATAGAGGCTTCTTAGACTATCTGAAATTGTAATGTATCTGTCATTAACTGTTTTGTTATATCCGCAACCCCCCTCTTAATCTTTTACCTTTTGTAATTTATAGGATATATAATGATCTCAGGAATGCCAGTTCTTAGAATGATGTAGCTTTACTTTCTCTATAAGAATATCTAATATAGTGGTTTAACTGTATCTGCGCAGGTAGCTAGTTAGCTGCCTAGACACTTTGCATATACTCAGGACCTTCATCATTCGTTCCAATTAATTGAATAGTATGCATGTTGTTCTTTTGCTACCTTATATTTTACCCATATGTACACTACCTTTATGATTCCTTTGGAATGTTTTGACATTTTTTGTGGCAGATTTGATAAAGATAGAAGTTTTTGTGCTTTGAAAGAATCCACTGTCTGCTCGTGTTGGAGATACAGAAATGTCAACTGGACTTGGTCTTGAGTCTCTTGTAGACCGTATGTTATTCTTGACCTGTTATACTGTATATCATTCTTTCTTGATAGGCCAGTGATCTTTTTCCTATTATGTTATTGTTGTAATGAAAAGATATTGCCATGCTATGGTTTACTTTCCCAGTATCCATGTAACTTAATGTTTTGAATTTGTGTTATTCTTGGCTTAACTAAGTTTGATAGTTCCCTTTTGTTTTGTTTTTTTGTTTTTTTGCCAGAAACAATTTCTGTTATCACAAATGATGGCCGAAACATAGTGGTGAGTTTCCCTGTTGTTTTCTGCATGTTCTATTACAATTAGGAATTATGTAGTTTATATTGATGACTTCTTTTGCAGGGAATATTAAAAGGTTTTGATCAAGCTACAAACATAATACTTGATGAATCTCATGAGCGGGTGTATTCCACCAAGGTTGTCTACTTATCTGATTAAAATTTAAAACCTGTATTTTTGTACACTATGATGTTTCCTCTGGCGCTGATTCCTTTAAGGTCTTTTGAATGGTTTGCGAGCTAGTTTAAAGGATATATTGTGAGAGGGTATTTGTTTTGGTTTGGAAAGCTATGAACCGATATTACCGTCTGTTAGGAATCTGTCATTTGTTGTGTGCATCTCGAAATAATGCCATTACACCATCTTATTTGCTAAATTGATTTTAAAAAAAATCGCCAAAAATTCTATTCTAATACTTGTTTTATGGCTGCATCTTGTGGAACTTAGGAGGAAAATGGTATTGGTCTGATTCATGTATGGTTTAATGTATTCAAATAGAAGCCTGTGCAAACATAAGATGCTTATTGAGAAAAATGAGTCTATACTGTTTCCATTTTAACTCCTTGTCTTGCCAAGGTTGATCAATCTCGTTGGTTCATGTCCTGTGGTGTATGGTGCCCCCTTGGTCTTCCCCCAAGAGTCTCTAGGAAATGGGGAAACAGGTGGACAAATAAGTAAGATCTTTCGGCAGTTGTGATATTTTCCTCTTATTTGCAGGAAGGTGTTCAGCAACTTGTTTTGGGCCTTTACATCATAAGGGGTGACAACATGTATGCTGCTTTATCTTTCTCCTGCTTATCATTTCAGTCATGACAATAATTATTATGTTCTGGCAAATATTTATCGTATATATCTGGACGCCTTATACGATAAATATAAGGCGACGGCATAGGGGACCATTGTTACATGTGTATTATATGAGCAACCACTTTGTGCACTTGTTGCCAAAGGTTAGGTTAGTCTCCAATACATCTGTTTCAGTGGTATCCTGGGATCAGCCACTTTGTTTGACAAAGGTTAGGTCTGTATCCCGTCCATCCCCGCCCATACCCCCAATTATTGGGGATTTAATGGGTTATGCTATTGTTGTTGTATATCTGGACGCCTTATTTGGTTGTTATGTACTTAATACTTTTCTCAGAGGCATTGTTGGTGAATTGGATGAAGAGTTGGATGCTAATTTGGATTTATCAAAGCTGCGAGCTCATCCTCTTAAACCTGTTATTCATTGATTTCGGAACATGTACAACAATGCGAATTATGAACTGCTGAGGTTGTTACACAACCAAATTGCTAATTGTTGCCTATACTTTGTTTTTTTGATAAGTAATTATGACTTGTACTTATTTAGACGTAACTTGTTCGTCTGTTCGACTAGAGCCTTTGTTCAGTAAAACGTTCTTCCGTTTCAAACAAAATGGACTGGAAAATATATCATCAATTGACAGATCAATGAACAATCTTCTTACTGTATCTTATGTCTTTTGCACAAGTACAAGATTAAAAGGGCTGCTGAGTAATTTCAGTAAAATCATTGATTTGTCTATTTCATAGTTCCTTTATGAATAATATGATTTGTTTGCTCATGCATACATAATTCAGTAGAATCCAGATGTGGTCTTGTTTTGGGTGGTGAAGAGGTAGAACCATTGGAGTGTAGTGATCCAAGAGGTTAGCTGTTGCTTTGAACATCGAGTGATCATCCCTGCCGAGGACATAAATACCTTCGTAAGTTGGGAGTTTTATGGGATTTCACTTGATTTGCTGGCTGTAGTATGCCTCAGTGCTGATTCTACTGGTCAAGGCTCACTTTGCTTGAGTTTTGAAGGTGTTATCGGAGTAGAATTCAGCTCATCTGAATTTTTCGAGTTTTTGATAAGAAGAATGGTTATGTTTTGATAGAATGGGTTTCACATGACATTATTTTCAGGGAATTTTTATTCTTGGCATCAATGAATTCTTAGAATTTGTCTTTCAGGAAAGATGAATTATGAGAATCCATCTTAGGCTGACGTGGCGACCGTTTTGACACATCACTTTATGGAAATTCGTCTTTCCTAAAACGACGAATTATGAGAATATGTCTTTCTTCCTTTAAAACTCCGCCCCTCTTCTTCTTCCTCTCTCCCTTTCTGGTTTTTACTCAAAACATAGCTGCACCCTCCAGGACCATGAGACCATTATATTCTGCCCTCTGTTTCTATCCAGAGTGGTTGGTTAGCGAGAGATGATATTGGAGACATTACATCGTCATCAAAAGCTGGGGGAATAGAATTTTGACTTCGGAGGCCTTTTGTTCTCCTTTGGACTTGCTTCGACTATCCTGAGCTACTATATGTAATCTTCATTTTTGCCAAGAAGTACGCTAGATGAATTTGACATAATTAATCGGAATTTTTTTGGGGGGGAGTAATCAAGGTAGGAAATATTCTGAGTTACAATATGCAATCTTCATTTTTGCCAAGAAGTACGCTAGATGAATTGGATAGAATTAATCTTCCTCTTGTATCCTAATTAGCCATTGAATATTCCCCCCCCCCCCCCCCCAACCCCAAAGAATCACTTCCTTCAATAAGATGAATCATGGCAAATTTCTCAGCAAGCTACAAACAAATTTGTGCTGCCTAAATTAATTACATGTTGTAGAGAAATAGCTCTTTAGGTTCTTGGTGTAATAAATGACTTCATGAATACATCTAATTTCTAAATTTGTACACCAATAGTCATTGACAGTAGATGCAAGTAACTTTTAACTCACTTATAGCAGTTAAGTTTATATTCGTTTTTCGTGAGAATTTAAGACATTCTTTTTTCCAAATATAATGAAAGGGGGTGGTGATATATATATATATATATATATATATATATATATATATATATATATATATATATATATATATATATATATATTTTATTTTATTTTGTCAAGACCTTAATTCTCTCATAGAGAATTTTATTTGCCTCACGTAGGAGGCGGGTGTCGAACCTGAGACCTCGTGGTCACAGGTCAAGGCTTGCCCCACTGGGCCACGACCTTCTTGACAGGGGTGGTGATATTGCCAGAGCAATTCTCATCCTGTAAAAGAGAATCTTGCTCAAATGATAATATTGCCCTTGTTAGATTAAGAAATAATATATCCTCAAATTTCTTTCTTTTTTAAAATCATTAATTCTCCAAATTATCTCTCTCCATGTCTAACTTACTTTTCTCCATTATTGTTAGAGACACCATCGCGGCCACCAGTTATTAAAGAGTAATCTAGAGTTAGTGTTACTCTTATTCATCCATTCTTCATCCAAAATCTAAAAAAATTCCCTCTCTCATCTCTTCACTCTCCTCTAGTTCTCTCTACTTTTTGTTGTTGTTGATGATAACGTGTGGTTACTATTCGTATGAAATGGGAGGGGAAGAGAGTCAATAATAGTGGTGGTAAAAACACTCGATGTGTTGCCGATCTTCTGATTTGAAAGTAGTCATAAGAATTGTAAATATTTTAGATGAGTAATAAAATTTAAACAAGAAAAAAATTATTTTCAATTAAAAATTTGGATTTAAGATGAATTATAATAAATCAATTTTAAAGTTATAAAAATAAAGGGAAATGAAGAAAAACACTCAAACACCAATTCTATGGGTGCAAGCTGAAGCAAAAAATGAGGAGAAGTTTAGAGGAAAAAAGGGAAGCATTAATCATTATAGAAAAAGAATATCCGATTGAAATATTAAATAGCTTTTAAAAGGAAAGAAAATTAATGATATATTATATCTTAAACTAACCAAGAGTAATATTTTCATTAGATTAAAATTAACTCTGGTAGGAAAAGAATTGCTCTGGCAATATCACCACCCTGAAAGGGGGTCTTAATTACCTTGTCATCTTACCACATATACAGAGACTTTACTAAAACAAAGACAATTATATATATATACTTCTTTCAAATCTATATAAAAAAAAATCACTATATAAAAAGTATTATAATTTATACATTTAGAATCATAAAGTTACCACTAATTTAAATCACGAAAAAAAGTGAAATGAACAATTAGTTTATAATGGAAGAAGTATATATAGCCATAGGGAGTATACAATAAATGTGATATTTAATTATTAGCACTAAACTCAAGTTATTTTTCTTGATAAAAGTCTCATTTAGGAAATTGCTGGGATTTGGCACATCGAGTTAAAGTTGGTTGGTTGAAATGGAAAGGTGCAACGGGTGTCTTATGCGACTGTAATATACCGTTGAAACTGAAGGGAAAGTTTATAGAATAGCTGTTAGACCTGTGTTGTTGTATGGTACAGACTGTTGGGTCGTGGAAAGATGCCATATCCAGAAAATTAGTGTAACATAGATGCGTATGTTGCGATGGACGTATAGTCATAATAGAAAGGATAGAGTGAGAAATAAGATTACCCGAGAGAAAATATGAGTTGCAATTATTGAAGATAATATGAGGGAAAATCGTGCGGTGGTTTGTACACATAAAAAGAAGACCGGGTGATGCTCTTGTTCGGAAACTTGAAGGATCGAGGCATGAGGTTGTACGAGGTAGGGGAAGCCGAAGAAAGTTTGGAGCGAAGTCATTAGAAAATGGAGACTAGCTTGAAGATTTTCTAGAAATAATTATGCAGTAATATTTTACTTCCCCTGCTCCTTATCATTCTTATATTTTCTTATATATATACCTAGCCGTTTTACCTTTAACAACAAAGAAAATAAGAGCATCTTAGTCTTAGAGAGTAAACAGTCATATCATCTCATGCTGTTGGATGAGAGGTTCAGGTTCTACCTTCCCGCTATCAGACAACTCTGTAACTTTTATTCTCTTTTAAATTATTGTTTCATTCTCTTTGTAACTTTACTTTCTAAACTACTATTATAAGAATTTCGGAAAAGGCAAACAAGAATTCTATTACCATATTGATTTTTTTGATATTTCGACGAGAATGGGATATAGTGATAGCTACACCGATTCTAATGGTGATGGTGGGACAAACATATCATATTTAATATTTTAGGAGGAAAGAACAAAAAGAAGTGTCAGACAATACTGACAATTTTGAGAAGAAATGATACTTGATTATCGTAGAAAAGATAACGCAAACTTGAAGTATTAAATATGAGATATTTTAAAGAGAAAGAATAAACCTGGAACACCACAGTTGGGGTGGAATGAAGATTCACCACTACCTCATTCTATATGTTGGAATAGGAAATCAAGCACTCACATAAACCTTTTCAAAGCTTATTTAGGTAATTTTTTTGTTTGAGAACAATATATTATGTATCTTAATCTTAATATTAATATTAATTCGTTTTTAACATATAAATTATTATTTACAGGGATATAATTATATTGTTCACTGAGACATTCTATCTAGGGAACTTCTACGGTGCAGAGAATGATAAAGCTAAACTCGCATTCCCCATTTATGATTATACATATGCTATTTGGACAAAAGTAAACTACTCAAGGTATCTTCCTCCAAAGCTAATGTCACATATGATGTCAAAGAAACTAATGTGATGCAGTTTTAAAAAATCATGGAGAAAACTTTTCTAGAAAATGGAGGCGAGTTTGAAGATTTTCTAGAAAGAATTATGCAGTAATATTTTCCTTCCTATGCTCCTTATCATTCTTATATATATATATATATATAACCGCTTTACCTTTAACAACGAGGAAAATGAGAGTAGCTCAGAGAGTAATTGGTCATATCATCCCATCCTATTGGATGAGAGGGTCAGGTTCTACCTTCCTGCTATCAGACAACTGTAACTTTTATTATCTTTTAAATTATCATTTTGATTGTATCATTCTCTCTGCAACTTTGCTTTCTAAACTATTCTTAGAAGGAGTTCGGAAAAGACAAACAAGAATTCAATTACATGATTTTCTTGATATTTCGACGAGAATGGGATGAGGGTGCTATCTACATCGATTCTAATGGTGATAGTGAGACGAACGTATTATATTTAGTGTTTGAGGAGGAAGAAAAAGTGTCACACAAAACTTAGAGCTATCTTGTCAGGATGAGCAGTCACTCAAGATGCATGTCTATCTTACACATTCCGAGAGAAACAATACTAATATTATTGAGAAGAAATGGTACTTGATTATCGTAGAGAAGATAACACACAACTTGAAATACTACATATGAGATATTTTAAAGAAAAAAAACTTGGAACACACTGCCCCTACAAAACTAATCTTTCATCTGATGCTATAGAAACTGATATGATGCAATTTAAAAAAATTCTGGAGAAAACTTTTCCAGAAAATGGAGACGAGTTTGAAGATTTTATAAAAAGAAGTAATATTTTCCTTCCTTTGCTGCTTATCATTCTTATATGTATATAACCACTTTACCTTTAATAACAAGTAAAATGGGAGGAGCTCAGAGAGTAAAAGATCATATCATCCCATCGTATTGGATGAGAGCATCAGACAACTCATTGTGGAGGATTACCATACAATTGCGCAGTATTTTCAGGGTAGTAAGAGCCAATCTAACATATTCGACTCCTATGACACTATTTTATTATCTTATTTTATCCAAGCAAAGCAAAAACATGTTATTAACTTATTTTATCTTATTGGATGAGAAATACAGCTTCTACGAGTTTAAAAAAAAAAGGAAATCTCTGCTTTTGGTAGAATCGGTAGACTCGTACGATTCTACTCCGTTTCTACCAGGTTACGATTCTACTACCGATTCAACACGTTTTGCCTCCGTAGAATCGTAGAATCTTACGATTCTACGTGTTGACTCGCGATTTTTACAACAATGGGTGGGAATCTTTTAAGAAAAATACTGACATACTTTTTCAAGGGTTTGGTTCACTTTTATTTTGTCAAAATAGAATGGAAAGTGGTATTATCAATTTTTTTAACCCATGACAATGGCGACTTTTTATCTGCCTTATTTTTAGACGAGAAAACATGGTTGCAGGCTCAAATATGTTTTTTAAAACTTAGTTTCTCTTCCTTGCATCATATTTGAGCTCTTATTTACACCATATTTACACTATGTTTTCTTTTTTCAAAATAATGCAGTCGAAAAGAGTAATATTGATATTTTAACTTGCTTTTTTGAATGTAGAGAATATATTTGATTGCATATGATACAGTTGTAGTTGTGGAGGTTGGGTAATCCACTTTCAAATTGAATTGTTTATAAAAAGCTAACAAAAAATGAATAAACTAAAATAATCAAGATGTCCAATTAAAAAATCAAGAAGTATAACTCAGCTTGTTGTTGTTGGTATCCTCCATAGTTGGCAACACTTTTTCAGAAGAATGAGCCTTAGGAAGAACTTTGTTATTGTTGTTGGTATCCTCCATGGGGGGGGGAGGCACTTTTTCGGAAAAAAGAAGATCTTTGTTTTCGAAATGAACCCTAGGAAGAATAAATGTTGGGAGTGAGAAAATGGGTCACTTCTCTCAAATTTGATAAACTAATTATTATTTTAAAAAAGAAAAAAAAACCACTTGATGAGCCCCGAATGCTCACTAAGGAGGAAGGATTTTACGGAACTATCAATTTCCTATACAATTCGTCTATTTTATTCAATGTTTTAAAACCCGGACCAGACCTACCGGTCGGACCGTCGATCGGGCCTCCTGGCGGTCCGATTAGGTGCCAAAACTCGTTTTCGTCAAAAACTGCTATAATTTCACTAACCCGGTTGATTCGGCCGGTCGGATCGTTCGAATCGTAAACCGGAACGATTTTGGGAAAACCGGCCAGGTCACAAAATACATTTTTTTTAATTTTTCTGTAAAAAAAAAGGGAAGAAGGAGAAGAAGAAAAATAGAGATAGAGGTGGCGGGGCAGTGGCCGAGGGGAACGGCGAGGAGAAGAAAAAAAAGAGAGAGGGCGGTGGCGGTGGAGATTCGCGGTGGAAGAAGGAGAGGAAGAGAAGAGGGGAAAAGGAGAAGAAAGGAGGAGAGCGGCGGTGGTGGTGAGCCGCGGTGGAAGAAGGGGATGAGAGGGAGGGGGGAAGACAGGGATGAGAGGGAGGCGGATTTTAGGGTTTTCTCCCCTAGGGTTGGGCTTAAGAGGGTATATATACTCATGACTAAGAGTGCAATTAAAATATTAGCATATAAAATCTTATAAGAAAATTATGTTACAAATAAGTCATAAACTATTTATTTTTTAATTATATCACTTTTGTATTTGTAATATTTTAAAATTTTACATTAATATTAATATCCATATTTATATCAACGAGATGTTTATTTAGAAAATTTTACATTAACTTTATTTTTTATTAATAATTATATATTATGTATTTTTTAATATTTATGACGTTACCGGGTTGATAAATGGCAGTGACCCGTGACCCAGTAATTTTTCCGGATCGATGCCCGGTCAGGGTTTCAAAACCTTGATTTTATTTATTTTTCTAATAATTTTTTTTTGATTAAAAATGACAAGCAAAAACTCAATTTAATTGTTATGAATATATAAACGTTATCTTTAACAATGAGCAAAATGGAAGCAGCTAAGAGAGTAAATGGTCATATCATCCCATCTTATTGAATGAGAGTTTCAGATTAACTCACTGTGGATGTTTACCATACAATTGCGCAGTATTTTCGGGGTAGTAAGAGCCAATCTGACATCTCCGGCTCTTATGACACTAAATGCTATACTTAAAAGTACCTGATTACATGGGTGAATTTGAACCTGATGAAGAACTGAATCATCCCAACACAGAAGTAATATGTTATTAACTTATTTTATCTTATTGAATGAGAAATCCAACTTCTACCTCCTCGGGATATGGCATGTTATTGTCCAGTATTACAATAGAATTTAAAATAATTTCTTGGACACTCATAGTCAATGGAAATGCTTAGCGGTCATGTCTTTATCAATTGTACTTCATCAATTACTTTTTTTTACTGCATGTTTATACTCTAACATTTGTTTTGAATGCATGACATATTAGTGATGTATATGCCTTTAACAGTTAGACATTGTCATTTCTTTTTGCGAACATGATCTCACCACTCTCGCAATGAGTTGAAACGAATGTTCCATGGTTACCTCCGTGAGTTATTTGATTTCTTTGGTCTTGATGTGTTTAACTTTTTTAATATATCGGATATTGGTAAGTTAGAATTTTTGTACATAGTAATGGAATTGATCTATTAATTTGTAATGCACAATATCCGATAGATCAATTCAATTACTATGTACAAGAATTCTAATTTATCATTATCCAATACACTAAAAATGTTAAACAAACCAATACCTCCCGAAGATAACCAAGGAATATTCGTTCCAACTCATTTGCGAGGGTGGTGAGACATACAAATAAATTAGAAATATAAATAAATAATGTCACGATCTAACCGTTTTCTTTTTTAAGTGTTACTACATTTGTAATGTAGTTAACCGTGAACTTGCAAATTATTTGTTCTAATACTTTTTATAAATTTTCCTTTTAAACGCATATACTTCACGACTATGATTATAGACTCCACGAAGTTGATATGCATGCAAAACAAATGTAAAAGTATGAAAAAGTGACTGAAAGTGGAGTACGAGTGAAAAAAAATAGAATTGGGCATCTCTAGTATAAAGCACATAGTTTGTTGTATTTAGTCAGTAACCATCCGACTCAAGTTCTCTTTTGCTAGAATTGAGTTGTGTTGCAGGGGTAGGTGATTTTTTTTTATTAATTTCATACAGTTTTAGACGGTTAGCAGTTAGAGGAGAAATATTTATCTCTTCCTATATATAATTTTATCAAATATTCTCATAAACATAAAATTGATAAGATAATTTACTAACTTGTTCTTTTTTGACTTAAGATTGCTACAATCAAACGGGATGTGATCCTATTCTTTATCATTTATCCATTGGCACTGGTAAATTATAGTCTCTAGTTCGTAGGTTTTAAAATAATGTCCACCGAGGAGTTCATGTTGGTTCTGGGTTTCTAAAAATTGTTCTCTGTTCTATTGTAACGTTGGACATTGAGTTTTCTATCGCGGGAGATAGAACCTTGGTTTCTCACCCAATAGGATTGGATGATATAATAGTTTCCTCTCAACAGGATTGAATGATAGAATAAGTTTCTCTCTAATTTGCTCATATGTTCTTACTCTTGAAACTAAAAATGTTATATATACATATATATATATATATATATGAGAAAAGAAACAATGATGATAAAGAGCGGAGGAAATAAAGTCTTACTCCATAATTCTTTTAAAAAAAAAAGTCTTCAAATCCGTCTCAGGTTTTTTGAAAAACTTTTCTCCATAATTTTTTTAAGATGCATTGCATCTATTTCTATCTCATCGGATGTGAGATTCCCTTTGCATGAAGATCCTTGTAGTAAGATACTTTTGTCTGGGTATATGTATTGAACCCAGTAAACTCTTTTTCATCGAGAATGAGGAACTCATTTGCATCGAGATTGGGTGAATCGTAGTTGGAAAAGTAAGTTTAGCTTTGAGGTGGGTTGCATGTCCAATTAATAAAACATGAGAGAATGAAATCTTTAGTCTCTTTTGAATGCCTCACGATGCATAATATGGCACTTCTACGGTGCAAAAATATGTTTAGTGAGACATTCAAAATAGGGTACTTCTACGGTGCAAAAATTTCAATCCCTCGTGTTGTCTTAGTTGGACATGTATCTTACCTTAAAACTAAACTTATTTTTTCCATGCGATAAAGATGCAAAGGAATCCTTAATCTCGATGAAAAAAAGTTTCAGACTCAACAAATCTGCCTAGACTATAGAATTTTTTCCAAAAAATAGAGACGAATTGGAAGATTTTTTGAAAAGAATTATGGAGTAAGACTTTACTACCTGCTACTCTTTATGGTCATAATTTTTTCTTCTATATCTAACATTTTTACTTTTAACAATGATCAAATTATGGAGTAAACCATCATATCATCCAATCACGTTGTGTGAGAAATCCAGGTAATACCTACCGATAAGACAACTTGTTTACACTATGTTTTCTTTTTTCAAAATAATGCAGTCGAAAGATCATTACTTACACCATATTCTGAAACTTTGATTAAAATTTGTTTTTTTCTTCGTCATGCTTTTTGTTTGGTTAATATTTTGAGACTGACAACACCAGATTCATTTTTGAACTTTTGATTTTGTGTGAATTTGAAATTAAAATGTTTTCCTTGTTTGTTTAGTTTTAATTCTTTATCTTTATCAGTGTTTTCTGATGTCTGTACAAGTTTCTTTATTTGATCGTTTCATTCTTGGATCGCTGGAGGAATTAATGATTTTATGTTTGGCGTGTCAAAAAATTATTTTATCAGGTTCCAAAATTTTTCTACAGAACCATTTTAAGAAATATTTTTCCTACTTGTATCAGTGCTTGGTATCGTAATGATTTTATTAGATTCTGAAAAGTTTCTGCAGTTCCATTTTAAGAATTTTTTCATGCTATTTACCAATACTCTTCATTATTCAAACCCTGCCCTTCGTCTATATATATATATATATATATATATCATCAGTGTAACTGTACACACAAAAAGGAGTTGAAGATATTAGTTTTTGAAGATTTAGTCAAGTTTTTATCAAATTGAAATGGTCGAGTAGTTGCTTTTCAAAAATATTTTAAATTGATTATTTTTCAATTCTAAAATTCATTCCATTTGTTGTTATTTGTTACTACTGTTGTATTTTTTCTACATCAACTTTCGTTATTTGTTACAATTTATGTGGCTAAATCCGGGGGTGAGCACCGAATTCGAATTGGCCAATTCGGTCAATTGAATTCGGTTTTTTCATTTTTTCATACCTCAAAAAACCGACCGAATTCGAAACCGAATTCGATTTCACCGAATTCGAATTGGCCGAATTGGTGAATTCGGAATTCGGAATTCGGTGCCGACCGAATTGGCCGAATTGGAGGGTATATTTTTTATTATATAATATATTTAATTATATAATATTTAATTATATAATAATAATATTTAATTATTAAAAATTCAATAATTATATTTAATTATATATATTTAATTATATAATAATAATATTTAATTATAAAAAAATCGAATTCAATTCGGCACACCAAATTCAAAAATAATCAAACCGAATTCGTCCCAAATTCGACCAATTCGAATTCGGTCTTGACTGAATTACCGAATTCAAGCCGAATTACCGAATTCGAATTGCCAAATTGAATTCGAATTCGGTCGGAATTCGGCAAAAATCGAATTTGCTCACCCCTAGCTAAATCGACAGTCGTAAATTTCTTGAATCAACGGTGTAAAAAATACATCAACTTTCGTTATTTTTTACCATTTCTGTAGTTGAACCAACAGTCGTAAATTTCTTGAATCAACGTTGTAAATTTCTTTAATCAACTGTCGTATCTGTATATTTCTGTAGTTCAACTTGTCGTCATTGGTTACAATTGTTGTATGTTTCTAAATCAACTGTCATATATCTATATTAATTTCTGTAGTTCCAACTGTTCATTTTTAATTAGATTTTCCTTAAATAAATATTGCAGGTTGCCGGACAATTTTACGGTGGTACCTACGATATTGATGACATATGGGTAGATTATGTGTGTCAAGGGTCTATTGTTCTGGATGGATTTCTTACTAGATAAGTTTCTTTCCTTAAATGTGATTCATTTGATATTGCAAGAACAACTTTTGAGAATTTAAACTCAACAACTCACCCCTCTTTTGCACGTTGTTATGGCTATTTTCAAGTCCTAGATAGTAATCGTTGTTTTAATTTTGTTATTGTCGAAAGAGTTGTTACTCCTGGACAATTTTTTAATTCTTATTATACTATTTGGTTTGACAGCCAAAGACTTACAGAGACGTGGCGTGAAATAATAAAGTAAGAATAGCTTACGGTATTGGCACTTACGTCAGAGCAAATTGATTGGACTAATTGTCTTTGATAATTTACTTGTAAGCTTGGAGGATTGCAAAGCCAAATTTGGCTTTGTTACGAAATCGAATTGGATTTTATCTTTTAATACGGAATATGCTGATAGAAGAAGGTCTGAATGTAATCGATTGCATAGAAGTTTTGGAAGATTGTTAGGTGCAGTTGACTATGTGGAGGCAGTTCATTTTTTGCGTTGTCGATATTCGTAAGTAATTTTTAAGTTATTTATAATTTTTTTTTGACAATATACGAATAAAAAAAATTTACTTTTTTTTTTCAACAGTGTCAAATTAATGAGGCACCCTTTATTGTTGGGTGACTATGAGAGATTCTTCATGCCGGTTACGTGTAGTCGTACTGCTAGAGTCGATTACAGGGCGGTTGCTAACAATCTTAGGATGTTGCATAGAAATGTATATGTTTATCCTAATGATGATTTTAGAATTTTTCCTGGAGGCTGGTTTGATTATATTGACAGTGAGTTTTAATCCTTTTAGGTTGTTTGGATATAATTTTGTTCAATTGTAAAATTAAATTATTTGACTAATATTGTATTTTTGCAGGTGAAAATATTGTAGAAATAATTATGCATGATGTTGAAGACCAACATGATAATGCTGTTGTCGTAGTTCCGTATAATGTCTCAGTAGGTCTGAGAGATTAAGATGTGTGCGCAACGTTATTAAACACTTTCCTGATAATATACTTTCTGTAAAGGTAAATATATTATTAATTTATTTATTTAAAAAAAACTTTAATATTATTTTAACTCCAATATTTCTGATTTTATACAGGAACTTCTCGAAATGATAGTGTCATTGAACCATAATTTTCCAGGTTATATGTTGGACGTATATGATGCTTACCAATCAGTTGATTTAGGTGGAAAGATGGTAAATTTTTTGTTGTAAATTTGTGTAAAACATTGTTTTCACATTTTCTTTATTCTCAAGTTCATTTTAACTATATATTTTCAGGAGGGTGTGGAGTTGGAGGATGTGGAGTTTTAAGAAGATTGTGGACGATTGTATTTATGAAGTTTGTCGTATGTTTTGGCTAGTATTTCTATTTGTACCATCTTTAAATATCTCTAATTTTCCTTTCTGTTTTATCGTTTAGCTTTGTTCAACTCTGTGTTCTAGTATTTTCTTTTCCAGTATCATCTTTTCTATGTACTGTTTATTAGGTATTTCTGTTATTTTTAGCTTTGTTTATTAGGCATTTATGTTATTTATGTATTTTTATTTTATTTTGGAAGTACTTTTATGAGGTATTTCTGTTATTTATGTATTTTTATTTTATTAGATAAATCCTCGTGTACTGTTTTGCCCTGTACTACTTTATTTTGCAGAATTATCTACCATTTTAATTTTGTTTTTTAATAATTCAGTTTCAAGCAAATAGTGTATCCCCAAAAAATTAAAAGGTTTTAATATGAAATGTCAAATGATGCGCTATCTTTCATGATAATCAATCTCAATGATTTTTAGTTTCTGTATAGAATTCAAATGTTGCTCTTATTTTTAGATGAATAAAGTATAATTTAGGAACAGAGAAAAAAAAAGAGGGATTCCGCGGCCCATTGGAATTCTGGAAAGCTGGAGATGATAGCCCATGGTATTCTTTTTCTTATTCCCCCCCAACTCTTATGTTTGCAGTTACCACCACCTCCTTTTCTTTGAAAGTCCCAACTTTTTTTTATTAATAAAAAATTCTTCATTAATAATAAAATAATCGACTAACTCTACAACAAAATAGAAGAGTTGCGGAAGGAAGAAAGATAAATGTTATCCAATAAGGCATTGAAAAGTATGCAAAAAAAATGGTGTAGATGTATAATAATTCCGCACCTTATTTACGCGAATCAGTCCTATTTGGTCTTCTTAATTAACCCAACAATAAACATGGCAAAGCTGTTATTCCAGACGTAAGCATGTCCAACTTCATAAAAGCTCCCTTATTCTTTTTGGTAGCATCCCAGTTGGACGTATAATAATGTTAAATCAAAATTCTACTCCCTACCACTAAAAATTTGAATATTTTTAAAAATTTTCACACCAATTAAAATATTAATTCAAATTACAATATCTCCCTTAAGTAACAAAAGGTTTTCGCAATATACATTTGAAGTTAAACACATTTCGGAAAAAAAAAGAACTCTTCTATTTTTGCAGCCTTTCCCCCCTCAATACCCAAGATGCGTACAACCCAAGAAAAAACTATTGAATAGTCTTTTCGAATATGGTGCAAGAAATAATAGGTGGGAATCTTTTAAGAAAAACACTGACATGCTTTTCAAGATATAGGGGGGGTTTGGTTCACTTTTATTTTGTCAAATTAGAATGGAAAGTTGTATTATCAATTTTTTTCTTCTTCCACAAAACTAGATACTTGTACTTGGCGGATTATAATTTATACTACACCCATTCTATACTTATTTAAAATTTGTAGTGAAAATTAAAAAAAATGTAAAAAAAATAAGATGTATTGTTAGAAAAAATATTAATGTTACACTCTTAAATAAGATTTGTATATACCAATTTTATTTAACATAGTAATATTTATATTTTTAACTAATGAATTAACTTATTTTTTATTTTCTTAATTTTTGTCATATACATTCTAAACGACTTACGAAACTTCTTAG
This sequence comes from Vinca minor, assembly GCA_026122235.1. NCBI lineage: Eukaryota > Viridiplantae > Streptophyta > Magnoliopsida > Gentianales > Apocynaceae > Vinca > Vinca minor. Next base: position 7,743,968 of record JAOCZM010000201.1, on the reverse strand, counting down.
CCTCTTTGCTTGATAGGGCCTAATTGTACACTTACGAAACTTAAGAGGGTGACTTGTACAATATTGCTAGAGGTAACTTAGAATCCTCTTTATACTTTAGAAGTTGGGGCAACGATGTAGATAGTTGCTTCACGTCTCTTGCTCTGAGTCTCGTTATTGATCTATGTATATCATCCTTTGAATTGAGCAGCCTCGAGGTTGGTACCGTTTCATGTGAGATAAGGTTAATATCCTTTATTCACAAAAAAAAAGGTTAATTATTTTGAATATTAGGTTGTTGACATCCCATGGATCCTGATAAGGTCAATATTAATGAGGTGAGATGAGTACATTTGTTCCCGTCATTATGAATGGCCCCAAAACATTATCTATGATTAGTGTATTGGAGATTTTGATTTAAACCTACGAAATTCTTTTTTTTTTCCAAAGGTAATAGAGAATTTAAACAAGTCTGAATATCAATCGCAACAAACAATAAAAAATTGTTAAGGGATGAAATTCACCAATTTTTGCTTTAGCATTCTCCTCTTAAAAACCATCAGTGCCGTCCTCCACCGCATCCTTCGCCGTCTTAATCCACCGCCGTCTCAATCCACCGTTATTCTCAGTCATTTTTCTCTATTTCTATCAATCATTATCATTATGGTCATTATTTGAAGATTTGCACAAACTGCATGAGCTACACATATAAGAATTTTGAAATTGCCTATTTTCATCGATGTGACAGTTTTCATTGTCCCTTCTTCCTTTTTGGTTGGTATGAAAATGTCACTTCAAATGGGGCGATTGAGAAATATTCACATTCCCCACTCAATGTGAATGTTGGAAATGGTACGTAGCAAAAAAAAAAAAAAAAAGAAGATGGAAATGGAAATGGCATATTTAACAAATTATCAATAAAAAATTCAATATTTTTAACAAAATTTGCAAAAGAAAAGAAAAATCCAAAATGATACTTCATTTAATCTCATAATTTAGCATTTGTGTCTTTTCGTTAAAAGGATAGTGTTATGTGACTCTAATAATTAACTATAATTTGAGGTAAAAGTATAAAAATACCGTATTTTTTCCTCTAAAAAACAGCATCAGTGGTATTTTTTAATCTATTATAGCGTAAATATGAAAAATACCGAGAATGCTACAATTATTTTAGCTACATAGTATTTCCCTTGCTAAAATATGTGATCTTATACAATTTTTTAAGATATATTTATCAGTGTTGCAGAAATCGCGAGTCGATTGAAGGTATACGTTAAATAACTTAAATGTCTACTACATTATGGGATGAAGTGAGTGACTAACAATTATTGGAACCTCAATTTCGGGTCCAACCAAAGCGTGGATTAAGGATAAAGGCTTTGTGTCTTTCAAACTGAAATCTGAAATTTTTAAGGGTACTCAAAGGAAAGACTCGTCCACAGACAAGTAAAGCATATAGAAAATTTAGATATGTCCAAAAGCTATAAAATTAACGTATGAAGAACCCTTTTAACATTGCGGATTGAATAATGATAATTTTCCCAACCTATTGAGTTGAGTTTCATTTTGTTTAGAAATTTTAAATTCATTCTCCAGTTTAAACAATTGAAGATGCAACGAACTTTTTTGATTAATGATCGTCTGGTAGAGGAAAATGCTGAAATTGCTTTTGTTTGCGTGAATAGTTTTTATGCGCTACCAAAAAGACATTGAGGGTAGGTTTCTACTCATTAAACAGATTTCCAAACATAACTTGTTTGTTTTTGTTTTTTTTTAAAAAAAAATGGTTCGTTGCATGACGAAAAACCAACGGGTAAAATTTCTCATGAAACTAAACAGACTTTCTTTTTTGAGAAGAACACAAAGAGACTTTCATAAACTATTAAACTGGTAAAATTCGAAAGAAGATCAATTAAATATTTATCAGAATAAATTAAAATTTTATCATAAACTTTATCATTTGCGGGTGACCGTTGGTTGATTGGAAGTATAAACAAAAATTTAACAATTTAACAGAAAAGTATATAGAATACGAAAACATTCTTCCACATCAACATACAAATATAGAATTCAATAACATAGAAATACATAAAAATCAACTAATAAAGATAGAAATACATAATAAGAAGCAAATAAATAGATAATTCTACAAGATAGAAATAAATAGTAGTAATAATAAAGTAAGCCTACATGGCAAACAACCTTCCACAGCTATCTGTTGTAGATGATAGCACCTTAAACCTCACACTGCATATACAAAATAAGGACAAATAAAACCACCACTAGATATGTCAAGGACATCATACGCAGATATACCACCACAGAACTCATTGTCCGATGAAGATTCAACATTATTTTTCCAAATAGTAAACACTACTAACGTTAATCTAGATTTTCCACCATTATACCTTCGAAGTAAAGTCAAACAAAATTTCCCATCTCCCAGATCCACCAGAGGACTAAATTCACCATCCATACCAGATTGAAAATCATCTTCGTAAGTGGACATTCCAAGTGGCAATCTAAGCAACTCATATCCAATATTCATTATTCTTCCATCATCCATATCATAACCCATAACTAATCCATCTATAGCCGAGAGACATATTAACAAGTTATCTTCGAAGATTAGGCCTTGTCTTAAACTAAAGTCAAATGGGAGCCCGACTTGTACCTCATCAGGGTTAAAAAATGGGCCAGTTCGAGTTAGAGCTCCTCCCACACCTTGTCCTGAACTAAAGTCAAATGGGAGCCCGGCTTGTCCCCCATCACGGTTAAAAAATGGGGCAGTTCGAGTTAGAGCTCCTCCCATACGTAGTGGATGTGATGGATGTAGTGGTATGTGTGGGTATTGCAGAATCTGAAAAAAGTGCCATTGCGTCCATACACACTTAATGAGATCAAAAGAATACGAGGCCTTCCTGGAAGACATGTGACAGATGTCCTCTATAATGACATAAGATGGAGTTTCATTATATGCGCAAAAAACTGAGTCCTGGTCATGGAATGGAGGACATGGAAGAATCTCCCATGAATCCAAGGGGATATGGTATCGCTCAAAAGTGTGAGGAGGGATATCCGTTAATAACATTGCTAGAACGTAAATAAAATCATTGTGGACCCAAGCCAAGCAACACCCTTTTCCGCAATTCATAGGTGATCTTATTTTAGGTCCGCAAAGCTCCATAAAGCGAGGAGGATCGATTACAAATCTAATTAGTAGTCGACTCAAACCGTTATCGGTAGCAGCTGGTGCTATACCATCATGATCCCAACCCCCACCATAAAAAGTTTATTTTTGTACACTACATAAGACATATGAATGGCTAATTTGTAGTCCGAAGCATAACTAGACATAGACAATCTTACTAGTTCATGGTTATGAGGGAGCATCTTATCAAACAGAAATGGCACCGGAATTGACCAATAACTAAATGCATCCCCTCCAAATAAAACATATAAACAACCTTTGTTGGCTACATTAGGATTTCCTGATTCTGTCTCATAAGCAAACTTATCATTTCTGCGACTCCATTTGTAACGTCCAAATAAATTATAATTAATATTTTTTGTCTCGTACCTGTATAAAACAATTAGAAGATTTTAGATCGAAGAAATCGCTAAATTAATTGATAATCAATATTATCACTTAAAACAACAAATAGATAGACATGAATTATGGGAGAAAAATAGAAAACAAATAAGAGATCAGTATGGATTTAACTGAATGGTTGATAGTAGAGTTTGTAAGAGACGACATATACAAAAAATGTTTCGTTATTTTATTTTTTCATTTCAAATGAAAAAACAATTAGGGTGACCCACGTTTCTTCTTTAAAGATGTTAAAAAGGAAAAAAGAACATAACACACTTTTCCAAATTTATAATTGCAAAGTTTATTTCAAATAAAAGGAAAATTTTGAATGCAGTTTTGAGTGTTAGTGACAGATGATATCATGTTGAATTAGAATATCATTATTAATATAGAATGAAATAATATTATAAGAATAATTTAGAATTGAATATTAATCGATTGATCTCAATGAGTCGTGGAAAGACTATTGTCTCATAAGAAGAACTTCTAACCAGCGTATGTGTTGCTTCAAGTTTATGGTAAAAAATCGTTTATCTCCGAATAGTGTTTCCATATCTATCCCAACCACTCATAATTTGTCACGTGAATGTGAATAATGACAGTTAAAGAAGTGGAATTTGAAGAATATCTACAAAGCGAATTGTGAGTGATTTGGAGCAGATATGAGAAAATCGGTTGGGAAAATACTTTTTTTTCCCTACGGCAAAAGATAATGTCTACCAAAAATATTATTATATAACCAAAAAGATTACCATTGACCTTTTCAATTTTGAGGATGCTTATTTCTGGCCTTACTTAGCAAATCACATTACCAGCAGACAAAGAAACATCCTTACCGTAAACTATATAACATTTGACCTTTACGAAGCTAACACATTCAACGAATATGCAAAATCGAGTTATCAAAATAATAAATCCAATTATTGTAAACTTATAAATAACAATTAATTAATCTTGAAACAAACAAATATCACATGTTTTTCTATTAATAAATTCGAGATTGCGATCTTATATATGTATTGAGATGTTGGGCATTGGCCGGTGCTATACAGATCAAATATGGCTGTTCAATATTTTTTTATATTTACTCACCTGGCCTACAACCTTATAGATAATTATAATATGGAAATATAAGGATAGAACCTTATAGACCCTTATAGACAATTTCAAACTTTTAAAGTTGTCAGAGTTTGATTTTTAAATTATACTTTCTATTTTATAATATGGTAAAAATTAAATAAGTAAAAGACACGTTATTTTATTAGTTAAAATATAAATATTACTTATTTAAATAAGACTATTTTTATTTAAAAGAGTAATATTAATATTTTAACTAACAAAATACCTTGTTTTTTCTTACTTAATTTTTGTTATATTTTTTAAAGGATTTATATTATGAAATGGAAATGGTAAGTTATATATTCGTTTGCTATATTCGATTGAATTGGACCATGAAAAATGTGTAAAATCAAATCAAACCGAACTGAACCATAAAAAATGTGTGTGTGGATCCATTCCAACCCAAATGTTGAAATCAACCTCTTCGCGGTATTGTGGGGTAAGTGCCTGCAAGATTTAATTATCTCTCTTTATAGAGTTTTCTTCTCCTTTTGTGAGGTGCTCTCTTCTCTTCTTATGAAGCATGGGCTTCAAAACAAAAGGACAGAACTGTCCATGTCATTCAACCCGTCAAATTGGATTCCAAGAATTATTTTTTAGAGAAATAAAATAGTAATCATTATTACCAAATATGGTATTTTTTTTTAATCCTTTGTTAACAAATAGAAAAATTACAACAACAATAATTTTTTAAATTTTTTTTGGTGATAAAACTATTTCCATTTCAAGTCATGTTTACAACAACAACAATAATATATGCATATCAAGCCATATTTAAAGTGGAAAAAATGTCCCCAGTGTAAATAATGATACTTTTTATCCACCCCTTTAGAACTATGGTAAAAGGTTAAAAAATCTTCTATCATTAGTGCGTCCCGTTTTTTTATCCCTACGAATATGTGATTGATATATGTTCATTTTTTTTCTACGGGTTCCATTATTTATTTTATATTATAATTTTTTTTCAATTTTTATTAGTGGGACATGAAATGAGATAGCAAACATGAATAGAATATTCCTACCGTGGTAAAAGCCAGAAATCATACCCTTAATGCATATCTAAAAGAAAAAAATTCAACAACTACACAAATAATTATATTATGACAGAAAAACCAAAGCAATATTTAAAATAATTCATCTTCTTAGGAAAATTAACATGCAAAAATGTCCATTTTGCATTTGCTGTCATTGCACAAAGATTTAGTGATAAATACAAAACAAAGCAAACTTCAAGCTCAAGCTCAGAACATATCATCAGAGACCTCTTTCAGTAATTTGACAGCATTTTTCAGTGAAGAGGAATTGATCCACCAGCACCCAAAACTTGTTTCTCCAACTGCAATTTATAACTTTTATGTGAATTTTTAAGAACTTGAATTTACTCAAAATAATGAATTTAAGGTTATAAATAAAGTTTCTTGTTACCTTGAACATAGTCTCAAGCCTGTTCTTCACTAGGTTGTACTCATTATTTAGTAGTTGCAGACATTTTAAGCACCTGCCATGGCCCAACTTTCCCAATTAATTTTTTTAAATGATCTTAGTGAAAGTTTAGTACTTATAAAACAAAAAAAGTTAATCGTTATGTTTGTCACTAAACTATTTATTCTTTTCAATTTTTGTCACTCAACTATTTTTTGTCTAAATATATCACCTAATATTTATATTTGGCTAAAAAAATCGCCATCACTTTTCACGGTGGTTTCTGGCCAAGTTAAATATGTGTCAAGCATGTTACTAAAACTACAAAGTAGAAAAATAAAATCAATCTAAACTTATTTAACTCTCTCTTAACCCGGAACTTAATTGTGGGCCAATATTGGATTCGTAACCTGGATCAAGTGAGTTTAAAGTAATTTTACTTTTTTACCCCTCTATTTTCAGCCACATGCTCATCACAGCACAACTGGTTCGAAAACCACCACGGAAAAAATTTATTTTTAGGCAAATGTAAATACTATGGGCGATATATTTAGAAAAAAAAATAGTTGAGTAACAAAATAATAAAAAAAATGTAAATAATTTAATAAACAAAATAGCTATTAACCCAAACTAAAAGATCAAATTTTTTAAAATTTTGAGGCGGTCGTCATTCCTTCTTGCTTCCACGTGTCACAGGACATTATGGAGGCCGGAATTAATGGTTTTTCCATCATTGTGGAAGAAAGTGGCAGGGGATCCAATGCAGAACTTGAGATAATCTCCATATATAGTATGTAATGAATTTCAGGTTGAAGTTTAGCAGAGAACACATACCCATCAATGTTCTGTTCTTCACAATAATTTCTGAAGGCAATGCATACTTTTTGAACCCTTTGAGCACCAATGCTGTAGAAATCGAAAACATGTTTTCTTCCATCAGTCAAATGATTTTTTAAACAAATAATGTTTTGCCTTGAATAATTAGGGATACCATAATTCATTTAAACACGTTTTCTACTACCTCTGTTCCATAATATAAGTGTCATTTAGAATATTTAGCAAAAAGTAAAAAAAAAAAGGCAAAAAAATAAGATACTTTGTTAGTCAAAATATCGATATTATACTCTTTTAAATATGACGTGTATACCAATCATTCTATTTAAGAGAGTACTATTGATATTTTAATTAAAAAAACACATCTTTTATATTTTTCTTTCTTAATTTAGGATATATCAGGAGGAAGGCAGGCATTTGGCGTTGAGGGGCAAAAACTGCAAATGCCGAATTACATATAAAAATTGCAAAAAAAAATGTTTGAAGGCGAATTTGATAAAATATTGCGAACTACATATAAAATTTACTATATCTGGTAGTAGTTTGAGAATCTTGGGAGCGACTGCGACCCCGCCCATGTCTTCGTTCATGGGCTATATATTTAAAACGCGTATATTATGGAATGGAGGGAGTAATGTCCAAGATTTGAAATTAAGAAATTATGAATCAGAAACAAGGCAGCCAAACTCGCAATCTTACATAGGATTGGAAGGGCATATGAGAATCGTAGTATCGTAACTCGGATCGTAAATCCTACTTAATTTTAAAAAATTATTTAAAAATATATATATACTCTTAGAAAAATATTTCAATCACAAATTTAAAGTGTCTTAAAGAAAAAAAAAGATAATCAAACACTCAAAGTAAATCATTCAAGTTATTAGCATGTTTATTAATTATAAAGATAAAAGTACAAATATCATGTACTCAAATTAAACATGTTTATTAAATTTAATTTGAAGTTAACAAAATTAATAAAAGCAATATAAAAATATTCTGTAAAATTAGCTTAGATTATTGTGAAACAACTAAATTTTTCAAAGAAAATGTGAGAATTGAAACAGTCAATCACCAAATACTTTTCATATCAATTCACAGAATGAAAGAGGAGAAGGAATGATGAGATATTTATTGGAAGTAGGGATAGCAATATACCAATTGAAACTAGTGTTCCCAGTCTAGCCAAAATAATAATAATAATAATTAATTAATTAATTAAAAAAATAATCTAGCAATAACAAGAAGCGAGATATAATTTGAATGTAAATAATTTATCTGTTCCTGCAACATGATTCAAATGAAGAAACTTCATTTTTAATGACTAAGTATTCAGCAAAAAAGTTAACCGGAGTTAATTTAATTGTTAAAATGTGCGTAATTTCTATTTTTAATTAAGATTCAAATATCTCCTGATATATATAAATTTGTATACATCCACAAGTACCAGTTATGAGTATAAGAAATGATAAAAAAAATAGAAAATATAAATTGTTTTCAGAAAAAAATAAAATAAATAAAGACTTTAGTTTTGAGTGACTTGTGGATCGTACCGATCATACATTCCTGAGTCAGATCCTACGAGTTTACACCGATCCTACCGGATTACCGATTGTAAGTAGGATCTAACTCGGAAGATCCTTAAAACTCGTATGATCGTACGATGCTACGAGCCAACTCGCGAGTTTGACTGCCATGATCAGAAATGTCAAAGATTTGAATTTTTTGGAGATATATGCAAAGAGAGAAACAAAAATTACCTTGAGCTGCTGCCCTTCAACTGATGAACATGAGCATCCATTTTCTTGAAATCCATAATCTGTTGGCTCCTAAACATCAGAGAACAAAAGATTCTCTAAATTATATAGCCCATTTGAAAATAATTTATTAAAAAGAAGAAAAAATAAATGATTTGACAAAAAGATAAAGAAATATGATTACTCACAAAGTTTTGGCAAGTTCATTAATGAGTCTCTCAGAATCCTCAAAGAAAAGATAAACTACCTCAACCACAAAATCTGGGTTGCTTTCATCTTGCAATTGCTGAAGTTGTTTGAATTGATCATCAAGAAATCCCTTCAAAAACCCACAAAGAAATCAAAATCAGAACAAATTTTCAACCCAAAATTAATAATAATAAATAAAGCCCATCAATAAAACCTCTATGTAAAGAGAGTTTGTGTAGTCAGATAATTGCCTCTGCAATTGAATAACACCATCCATTTGGTCACTAAAAAAAAGGGGGTTCTTTGGGAATCTCTTTATTATAGATGTTGTTCCCCCTTTTATAAAATGGAATGAAAACAGAAAGCAGTAAATACAGTTCGGATTAAATTCTGGACGAGTCAGTATTCTGCAGCAATAGAAGAATCACTTGTTCATGTGGAACTTTTTCTCCCACAAAGTTTTTTTCTTTTTGATTCTTGAAAAATATGAAGAAAGAGAAGAGATTTGTTGAATTCAATGAACTGAGTTTGTACAACAATGTCTCTCTTCTTTTTTTCACTATGAATGATTTTCTTTCTGTTCTTTTATTTCCTCTCTGTCTCACCTCATTATGTTTTGGCAGCTAACACAACTCTTTTACATAAAAAGCTGTTGCAAGATCCAAAATTTGCTGCCTTTGTAATGTTCCCCTATATTTTAACATTATTTTTTAACTTCTCTCCTCAGTAAATTCAGGCTGTGCACTGCAAATGTAAGTAATTCTTGTTTTTTAACACCGTATTAGTACGATCTTAAATTTTAAATTAGCACTCAGATGGTGGTTGATAAATAAGTGAATATTTGGACAACGAAGCACATCTCATGCGCTAAGACACTTCACTTTCAACCGGTAGGTCGGGAGTTCGAGTCATGCCGGAGGGAAAGTGGGGAATCACTATTGATCCTCCTCAAAAAAAGGAAAAGAGAAAAGAAAAAAAAAAGAAGAAAGAAGAAGAGAAAAATAAGTGAATATTTGTTAATAAATAAGTCAATAGTAGTTTGATATTCAATAAAGGGTAAAAAGTGCTGACGCCCCCTAAACTATTCCCTTTTTTGGTTTTTGACCCTCAACTAAAAAGGGTCAAGTTTTACCCCCTAAACTATTTCGGTTTTTGGTTTTTGACCTTCCATCCATATTCTCCGTTACATCATAACGGAAGTCCAAAAAATGGGGGCATTTTGGGAAAATCATATCATTCATAATAAATAGAATTAAATTTAAGGGAAAAAAGGGCCTTTTAAGATTTTTTTTAGAGGTTGGAATTTACAGTTGGTGGTTGGAGAAGAGGAGTGGTACCCGACTTCCGGCTTCTTCTGTCACTGTTCTCACCGGCGACTTCTTCTTTCTCGTCAGAATAATAGGTTTTTTTTTATAAAAACAAAAAATTTAGGATCTTATACAGATTGCCCAAAAATGCCCCCATTTTTTGGACTTCCGTTATGATGTAACGGAGAATATGGATGGAAGGTCAAAAATCAAAAATCGAAATAGTTTAGGGGGTAAAACTTGACCGTTTTTAATTGAGGGTCAAAAACCAAAAAAGGAAATAGTTTAGGGGGCGTGAGCGCTTTTTACCCTTCAATAAATAAGTAAACTCTGTCGTTAAATCAATATTCAGATGTTGGAATTGACACTTTGATACTGATTTAATCTCCCACATTATCTTTACTCATTTCAATCTATTTATACTACCGATCTTCGGTAGTCTAATAGATATCACGATAATTTCGGTTTTCCTAACCCCACCTCTTATGACTTTCCCAATGACATATGTCAACCTCCCTCGATCTCGGATATCCAATCTATAATCAACTTCTTTCAACCTTATAAATCTCCTGGACCAGACGGATTACATCCTACCTTTTTTCAACGTTACAATAATGAAACTGTTGATGTTAATTTTAGTATCATTAAACGCTTTTTTGATACTAGTTTTTTACCTCGGGAACTTAATCAAACTTACATCTGTCTTATCGCTAAAATTAAAAAACCTGAACTCATTACCCACTACAGACCTATCATTTTGTGTAACACTATCTATAAAACAATCACTAAAATTCTGGTTTCCCGTGTATTAGGCCTTTCCTGTCTGACATTATCAGTCCTAATCAAAGTAGCTTCATACCTAATCGTAGGGCTTCAGATAATGTCGTCACTGTTCATGAAGTTTTACATTCTTTCTACCGAAAAAAGGGAAATCAGCTCATATGGCAATCCGAATCGATCTAGAAAAGGCTTTTTGATCATCTTGGATGGTCATTCATTCATAATATACTTCATTTTTTTTAATTTCCCGGTTAAATCATCAAGCTTATTATGACTTGTATCTCCACTTCGTCTCTAGCTATACTCATTAATGGTCTGCCTACACAATATTTCTATCCATCACGAGGTCTAAGACAAGGAGATCCCCTCTCCCCTTACTTATTTATCTTTAGTATGGAATATTTATCACTTGCTATTAATAAGGTTGTGACCAACTCAATCTGGAATCTAGTTAAGCTCTCTCGCACTAATATTAATTTGACTCATTTAATGTTTGCAAACGATATTATCCTTTTAGCTAAAGAAAACATTTTCAATTGTGAAACAATTCTCTCGACACTTGATAATTTCTGCGCTTCATCAGGACAAAAAATCAATTTTAGTAAATCAAGATTTGTTTATTCCAGAAACATTAATCCCAATCTCGCTAACACCATATGCCAATCCTTCCAAAATACTCGGGCAGATAATTTTGGTAAATACCTTGATTTTCCTACCTCCCATTCACAACATAATTCCTCTCAATTCCAGTTTCTCCTAGATAATATGAGATCCAAACTAGCTTCTTGAAAATCCAAATTCCTTACCTATCCAGGCAGTGCTACGCTCATCAAATCCTCACTTTCTGCCATTCCTAGTCATGTTATGCAAATGTTCAAACTGCCCTAAAAAATTACTTCTTCCCTAGACTCTATTAGCCGCAATTTCTTGTGGGGCTCCACACTAGAAAAAAAGGAAACTACACCTCCTGTCTTGGTCTTATGTGTCAACTCTATAAACTAGGAGGCTTACAACTTCGGCTTGCAAAATTAAATAATCAGGCTCTTTAGTTAGCCTAGCCTGGAGATTCTTCATTTCTAATAATAACATAAACTGGGCTTGGAAAATTAAGGAATTTTGCGGGTACTTCCATCAAAAAACTAAGGTCTATGGGAAATTAAGGAATTTTGCGGGTAATTCCGTCAGAAAACTTAGAATTTAATTCCAAATGCCTTTATTTATATTGATGATATTCTTTTATTTTCAAATAATTTTGAATCTCATCTTGTTTTATTGAATCAGTTTCATAAGTTGGTAAAAGAATTTGGAATCATGCTTTCGGAAAAGAAAATAGTTCTGGAAACTCCCGAAATTGTTAGGTAGTTATCTCCAAACATACTAATTTCACTAGCTTGTCAGCCTTACCTACAACCAATTATTCCCATTCACCAGTCTGAAGAGCATTTTAACAGGTTGGAAAATCTGTAAAAGACACATTGCTTGGAAAATAGAAAATGATAACAATATTTTTGTATGGCTTGATAACTGGTCAAGTATAGGCCACAACAGGCCTACTATTGAGGGTCCACTCACCAATATGGAACAAAACCGTGTGGTTAAGGATATCATTGAAGACAATCAAATTTCAATAGATAAACTGTCCTTCATGCAAGAACCTTTTGGTATAAAATTTCAGGTTTATTTCCACTAGAAATAAAAAATCTTCTATTCACTAGTTGTCACTTTGAAGCTTGGCTAAAAAGTAATTGCACGACTACCCTTATTCAGGGTGAAAATCCTCTGTCCACATCCGTGTATGTCCCCGTGTTCCTAACCAATCAGAATTTACTATATAAATATTTGTTTCAATTATATATACACATGGTGAATTGTGATTGGTTGGGGACACGGGAATATACACGAACGGGGACAGAGGATAATTTGCCCCTTAGTCATACCACCTTCACGTTTTGCACGTCGGATCCTTTGGTTAAACCGTAATAACCGCAACTTTACTAGTGTGCCTCATCTTTATCAATTATCATCATCATGAAGCCATTTCAAGAAGTGTCGAATATTCCTATGCTCATAACTTACTTGCTAGAAAAGTTCAAATTCGCACTTCTTATGTTAAATGGGAACCTCCGAAACACAATTATTTTTTAAAAATTAAATACTGATGGTTCTTGTCTTGTTAAGTCCCAAACGAGGGTGCAGGAGGGGTCATTAGGAATCATTTAGGTGACTAGGAAATAGGGTTTTCACTTCACCTTCCTCAAATCACTAATAACGAAGCAGAATTACTAGATTTAAGAAAAGGGTTTTTGATGGCCATTGAACATAACATTCTCCACCTGGAAATCAACTTAGACTCCAAAATCGTAATTAACATGATCAAATTTAATTCTAACAGTCACTATGTTAACATTGTTGGTGATTGCGGACCCCTCCTCTCACGACTTTGGAGCTTGCTTCCACCTTTGTCACACATATCGACAAACGAATCGGGTAGCTGATGTGCTTACAAAGCATGCTGTTTCAATGGCTTGGAATGTTAGCCAAACTTTCTCCTCTATACCTCCATTTGCTTATGAAGTTTGGCAGCAAGACAAGGATGGCGAAAGTTTTCCTAGAACTTTTATTAAATAATTCGGATATTATGTATTTTATTTTATGTCTTCTTTCCTTTATATTTCTTTCCTGGTACCAGTGGCAGAGCTATTAAGGGTCAGGGAGTGAGCATTTTTAGAAACGACGAATTTTCTATAGGAAATTTTTTTTTGGGTGATATTTTCTTATAAATATTGTATTTGGCCCCTCTAAAAATTTTCAGTAAAAAATTCGCCCCAATGACAAATTCCTGGCTCCGCCACTGCCTAGTACTGTCTTTATTACCTTTGTATTTCTTCCCTTTTACTGTCTTTATTAATATATTCTCGTCTTTCCTACAAAAACTAGCCTGTGATGAGGCCAAAATCCTTAATGAAACGTGGCCATGAAAATTCTTCGTATGCCAATTGCCAAACTTACACTATGGTGACACGTAGCAATGACGAATGACATTTATGTAACGTCTTTCTCTTCAAGATTTCTATTATATATTCTGCCTCTGTGTTAAAATTCTAATGCAACTACTAGTGGGGCACTGTCACAAGTGAATTCTCTTTGATTTTTGAAAATATTCCAAAGTTAAATTTCTTTTTTTTTTTTGCTGAATATTCCAAAGTTAAATTTCACATCATGGTCACTAGAATAATTAGATTCCTATGTCCATTTTTCATCTTCATTAATGATCTCTAGATTTATTTTTGTTTCTCAGTGGATAATATCATATGAGTCACTACTTTCATGTTTAATTGACAAATTTAAATATTAACATAAGTTTCGGTATGAATCCTCTGTTCACGTTGTTTTTTTCATTTCATCATTTCATTCGGAACACGTTTTAGATAAGTGTTACATATTTCTAAACAAATGTTAAATTTCATTTCATGCAATATGTGTTATCTCATTATATACACATATCATGATAAGACTGCAGCATATGTTTTCTCGTTATAAACACACGTTTTTAGGCATATAACACATGTCTTATGTAACATGTGTCTCCCGAAAAAAATCTTTGACCCGTTAAATTTTTTATCCAATGGTCAAGAACGATTAAAATTGTTCCTTTGTGTACTGAAAAAACATATTCTACACCATAAACGTGCTCGAATTCTCTCTCATTTGCTCTCCCAATATTATAGAGATGTTACATGGCACTCTTTCTTTTTGAAAAAAAATTAATGTCTGAAAAAAATTGGAGCCACGCGATTAAATAAGGCAATCTCAAAAGAATGCAAGTGCGGAACAAATTTAATACAAACATTATTTTCACTTAGCTTATTATAAGATATTCTAATTTAAAACGTCACTTTTTTTGTATAGCTCATTATGAGATAGTTCTGATATGGATTAGGTCCACTGGAGCATATACTTCAGAACTTACCACATCACTACAAACTGAGGAGAGAAACAATTATGTGATGACGTAACTAATTCTCCACCACAAGGTATATGTAGACCTGATCCATATCAGAAAAATCCCTCCTTATGATAGGTTTAGTATAAAACAGGACTCATATTTTATTTAATCTACACGGATAAATATTAAGACAATGTTGATTAAGACGAGACATTCTCTAATTTCAATATGATACCAAGAAGACAGAAAGTGCATGTAGAGTAAATATTAAGACAACGTTGATAATGACATGACTTTCTCCTAAATAATTTCTCTAATTCCAATGTGATATCAAGAAGCAGGGATGGTCCCCAAAATTTTTAAAAATACTACTAAATATAGTAATTTTTATATGTAGTTCGAAATTTTTTATCAAGTTCTCCCCCCAATTTTTTTTTTTTGCAGTTTTTATAGGTAGGTCGATATACTGTTGCAGTTTTTCGCCCCAACAGACAATTCCTGTCTTCGTCCCTGTCAAGAAGCAAGAAAGTGCATCATACATCTTTTTCCCCAAAGTATTAGTGATGAAAGATAAGAATGATTTATTATGATATGGACGTGGTATATGTGAATTTTGTAATCCAATTTTTTTATTGAGAATAAACAGTTGAAAAACCCATTTCTCTTCTAATGTGAAAATTTTTGGACCACAAGATTTATTGGATCTATTCCCTATAAGAAGTGTCCTATAAGAATAGCTTACTAATTGAGTGGAAGTCAGACTCGAGATCCTACATAGAATCGGAAGGGCGAAGAGGGATCATATGCTCATAGAATCATAACTCGAATTGTAGATTCTACTTAATTTAAAAAATACTAACTCAATACTTTCCTAATTCCTCTAAATGAAATCTGAAATTTTCCAGAATCTTATGATATTTTCTAGTATTTAAACAAATATTCAGAAAGAGCCATAGAAAAATATTATTCCGTTCTGTGTCTCGGAACTCCGACACTCAATTTCTCCTATCAAAATTATTAGCGGAAAAAAATAGAAAAACAATCTACTCATGTCTCGGTCTATTGGAGCATTCTAAATTCAATAACATTGATCCTAACTTTGATTATTTGATTCAATAAGTTAATCGATCAAATTAAAGTTTATGGTTTCAAATTACCTTTTCGTTGTTTCAGGTGATGACGAAGGAGAAGTTCGAGAGAAAAAAAAGTAAAAAAAAAGAAAGAAAAAGAAATTGTAATCGATTGAGGAAGAGAATAAATTGATCGGCAGTTGAAGATTGCAGAGACTTTAGAAGATTGAAGAAGTTACGAGGTTGAAGAGTGAATATTGAACCTCAGAGTATTAATTGATACAAAAATTTTATTTTTTATATAAAATAAAAATTCAGTTTATTTTTTAAATTTTTCGGAACAAGTTTTAGCTCAACCTGACCCAAAAGGAAAAATAGCTAACTCGGAGTTGGCTTGTAGAATCGTACGAATCCGGCGTTCCCGAGTTCGGTCCCACGAGTTTACACCGATCATACTTGATCACGGATCCTAAATATAATTTAATATTTAAGGCCCTTTCAAACTCGTAGAATCATAGAATCATACGAGTCAACCCACGAATTTCACTGCTCATAATCCACTCTTTCTTTATCTTATTTTTTTAAACTTCACATCTATGCATATGGAAACTAGTATGTGCTTGTTGCTACAGTCGTTTAATGATTGGTTTAAATTGCTATCTTGAAACTGACTTTTGGCCATATTATTTGTCCCACTACCCACACTTGTAGTAGCTTTTTTAATTTGGCTCGACACTTTCAAACAGGTTATTTAAATAAAATAAAAAAATGAATAAAATAAAATACCTTCAATTTCAATTCAGTATTTGATTAGGTTTTTTGTCATTTAATGTTATAATGTTGAGATTTTCATCCTCACGTTTTTGAAGATTTTTCATTTGACAGAAAATGCAAAACGTGTCGACCATTCAAAACATTAGTGTAGGGGACAAATACTATGCTCTGTTCTGAATTCTGCTCCTCTTTTTTATTTTTTATTTTGGTAAAAAAAGATCTGGGTGCATTCAGCTCCGATCACCACCATAAGGCAGGGCAAGCCCTAGCAGGGACTAAGTCAGAAATTATCTTTTAGGGGCGAAAAACTGCAACAGTATGCCGACATACCTATAAAAATTGTAAAAAAAAAAAAAAAAAGGGAGCGAACTTGATAAAAAATTCCGAATTACATATAAAAATTACTATATCTAGTAGTATTTTTAAAAATTTCGGGGACAACTGTACCCCCGCCCCCTCCCTAGGACCTAGGATCATAGGTCGCTTAGAATAGTACTTACAGATCACCCATCAACACAATCCTCACATCGACAGCGGGAATTGAACATTTGACATTTGTAAAGACGTGTCAAATTTTTACCAGCTGAACCAACTTGTATTAATACAAAAACTTTTATATCGTTAAGTAATATAAAAAAAATTACACGTGGTAAAACAAAATTCGGTGGGTCTCTTTATTATCAGAAATTCTGCTCCTCTTCTGTGTAATTGGATTTTTTCTCATTTTTTTATAATTGAATTTTAAGGACAATATAATGACAACAAATTCTTGATGCATTATTGCTGTGGCTCTATAAAGTTTAAAGCATAATCAGAGGATTAGCAAACAAATCCCACAAAACCTATTGATTTGGTCTTTATTTTATCACTAAGGATCAGTTTCCTGTTTAGGGTGAAGAATCTTCTTAGAAAATTGATTCTAACACAGTAACTTCCGTTAATAAAATATTCTAATGTTAGCCAATGTTACTTAGTATCACAATACAATTACTAATGTTAGTTACTACTAGACCTGCACCAACATTTTCTCAAATAACTTATTTCTTAATACTCGCTTCATTTCATAATATAGGTCGTTCAAGACACTTAGCGATAATTTAAGAAGTAAAAAAATATATATACTTTATTAATCAAAATATCAATATTATTCTCTTAAATATGACTTGTATACCACTAATTCTATTTAAGAGAGTAATATTTATATTTTGACTAACAAAGTACCTTATTTTTTACTTTCTTAATTTTCACTACATGTTTTAAACGATTTATATTATAGTGAAACTGAACTTCTATTACTACTGATGTTTAAGGATTGCGAAGAAGATACTGCAAATAATTTTATTGTGTATTTACTTTTTCAACTATTATTAGTGTTTTTAGCTAGTCTCACATTGGGTTTTTATCTGTTAACATATTTTTCTAAATCATTATGTAACTTTTAATTTTGTTTGTATTGTCAAGTTGTCTTTTGATTGTAACGACTTCGACTGTTTTATTATTAATTAATAATTTCTTATTTAGCAAAAACATTTTCCAAACTACAGGTATAATAAGATGGCCACCCCTACGTACCTAAAAATAGGAGGACATCATCTAAAGTAGCACTAATACATATCCAAAAACAGTGACATGAGAAATTTATAGTAAAGATGTAGGAATTTAGGGACAACTTTTAATGTTATCTCTACTTTTTGATATGATATGAGGAGCATAAAATGGGTCAGCATAGAAGAAAGCAATCCGGTTCCTATGCGGAACGGTGTTTTTTCTGCACACGCGAAATGTTTTTTATGTGAAAAACATATTTTTTTGCAAAAAAAAAAACGTGTTCGGAAAATGTGTTTTTTTAATCAATCCCAGCCGTAAAAAATTTAATTCAACAGTTGAGAATCCGTTTCGCATATACAAAATAAATACTTATTCTGCAATGGAGCCGTGGTGAGAAGAAAGATAGCTTTGAGTTAATGCAGAAGACACCACTACAAGCCAAAAAGATTGCAACATTTTAGGATTTGTGTAGGTATCCAAAGCATTCAATAAACAATAATGACTGTTGGATAAAAAAAATTAGATCAAATAATAATCAAAGAGTATAAAATAAAAATAATTGTTAGAATTTAACGTGACATTATAACTTATTTATTCAAATTTTATCTTAAATTTTTTATCCAATAATCACTACCCTTCAATAAAAACATAAAAGGTCATGGAATTTGATAGATGTTCCATATGAGAACAAACTTGTACAGAAATTTTGGCTGTTCACTTGGATTGCGTTCCAAAACAATTACAAATCTCTAGGGTACGTTTGTTTATCAATCCGGTTCAGTTATTTGTCAATATCGTACTGAATCAATTCAAATTGTCAGGTTACTTAACTACTATAAACAATCAGTAATTCTTAAACAGCTATCTTAACCAATTTAATCTAACGACAAAAAAAAATGTTCAACACAATTTTGTTAGAACAATTGTCTGACATAAAAACCAACATGATTTATTTATTTATGTACCTAAAGGTGATAGAGGCAATAGGATTACAATTTTACCCTCTACCTGTCAGGATATCATAATATTTAATAGAAATCGAACTCTAACAGAATATTTAATAAATCAAACTCATGATCCATCCTCTAATAAGAGAGACTTCCAACCAAATTACCGCAGGATAAAAGAATTCTGGGGGAATGGGGGAATTTTGCATCACTTGTTTTTGCAAGTTGCAAAACTTACAGAACCATTATTATTTACAACATAGCTCATTAAATCCCCAATAATTGGGAGTATGTGCGGTGATGGATAAGAGACAAACCTAACATTTGACAACAAATGCACAAAGTTACTGCCCATAACCATTATTGTTTATTAGAGTAAAATCACTTACCAAAGTGCATTCTAAAAAGGCATTAGAAATTCTAAACTTCATTAGACAATTCCAACACATCAAATTCCATTTTCATAAACTACCAATACATGTTTTAGGAGATTCTATGCTGTTACAAATAAAGAGATTATCACAATAATAAAAATGATATGTACCAAACAGGAAGGAGACAAAAAAAAGGCATCTCTTTCAAATTTTTTTTCGTTTCATTTTCCTCATTATTTTCTTTTCTTTAAAGAACATATATTGTTACACAGGAAAGTAAAATCTTATCCACACAATTGCACCATCAATTCTAATATACATGTACATGATGATTATAAGGAGAGAATAAACCAGGAATTTTCGCGCTCATTCTTGCAAACACAAGGGAGTGCCAAGAATAAGTCATGCTTCACATCAATTGGTTAGTAGCATTTCTTTCTAGGGACCCACATCATCCTTTCGGCATCAAACTATCCAACATATTGGATGATGTCGCAAGGCAGACATGGTAATATGTATTAGCCTGCAGAGGCAGCAATTTGTTTCATTAGAAGGGCATAGAAATAGATTATCAGATTATTCAACTACAATGCACAAACTTAGCAGTTGAAATAACAACATTTGAGCTGAAACAAAACAAGCAGGGATTTACTTTAGGCAATTAATAAAACTATAATGGCTGAAAACTGTAAATGTTGCATAGAGATTGCGTACCTTCCTCAGAAAAGGCAAATACACCTCCAAACATACCATCACTTTCACCATCTTCCTCGGTTTTCCCTGTGTCACGAGGTGGACTATTACTGCTATCAATATCAGTAACCGTTTCTGTTAATCCATGTGATTTGTCAGTAGCTGATGTTTTACAATAACCCTCCTGGAAATACGGGCCAAAATCTACAGGGTCGCGCATATCTTCATGCTTTGGCCCTTCGTCGATAAGTTTCATGCTAACATCTGATTGACTAGAACTAGTGTTTGAGTGTTCCCCAGCGACGGTGGCACTCTTTAAAGAATGAATCTCCTTGGCAATAGCTCCTTCAGTAGAAAGGAGGCCGCTCTTTGGAGAGGATGGACTATTTACAATGTAACTTTCTTCGAGAGAGCACATAATATTGGCAGATGATTCACGAAACGTTGTAGACCTTTGGATCGGAGGAAGAGAACCAGATAATCTTACTTCATCATTCTCATCTAGTTTTCGGTAAACATCAGAACAGGACATCAATGTGTCCACTAGATTTAACCGGTGCATAACTGCTGGCGTTCTAGAGGAATCTGAAATAAATTTATACAACATGTTTCATCAGTAAGCCCCTATGGTAGTTAAAAATGATAATTAGATGATTTGAGAAATACGCACCAGCAGATTGCTTCTCAACAGAGCCCTGTAAGCTTGACTTGGAATTAGAGACTAAAACATCTTCGAACTTGTCCTTTCTACTATTGGAATCAAAGGAGCCAGAACGAAACCTGCCAAAGAGGGAAGCAGAACTGCATGTTACAAATTACACTTTAGAGACAAAATGCCTTTCATTGATGAGGCATCAGGTGGATGCAACCCATGGTATAAAAAGGACATCTATTTGCGAACAAAAATGTAACTTGTCCAGAGCATTCAATCGAAGACCGGAAATTCAGAAGGGTCACAAAACACACGCGGAATGATATAATTACAATGCATCATACTAGAAAACAAATATGACAGCATAAAGGTCCATCTAGATCTAGATATTGGAAAAAGTAAAATGTTCCTAAGTCATTATAAAAAAAACAAGAGGGTCAACGGGCAAGCAATTATCATAAATGACAAGGCTGCACTTCCGTTAATGGGGGAAAAAGTATATCCAAAGCAGTTCAATAACGGTTTTCTGTGATAGAGAACCCTCTTCCGCCCATTCAAGAGATGCAAAACCCCACCCACTTCTTCGGGTAATTCCAATGGGCTGGGGAAATAAACAGGATAAGTACGACGTGGGAATCAAAAAACTAAATTCCCTTTTATTTACCTGAGTGAACATCTTGAAACCAAAACAAGAAGGTTTTTACAACTCTCAAGGTTACTTGCAGTCTCACCCACCATAAAGCTCACTGTGTTCTTCAAATGCTAATGAAAGAATATAATAAGATAGGATGAAAGTTCTAAATATTCATGATAGGATAAAGCTGTACTATCTTTTGTTTTGGTATACTGCACGTGTGAATATAATTTCCGAACCCTTAACTATCGACAACTGAAAAGGAGAGAGAGAGAGAGAGAGAGAGAGAGAGAGAGTAGCTTTCTCCATTCAAACGCATCTAGCAATAACAGGGAGCCCTATTGAGAATGTACCTTTATTTGCAATTAAAAACCTCGAGTATATGGCTTGAAGGAATAGTAAGACCACTACCCAATAATTCCCAACCTAACAAAACTAAATCCTTGCTGTGACCAGAATACAAAAATCAAAAACTTCCATCCTGGCCCGAGGCACCAGTGATTTTAAACAATATAGTGCTAAAAGAATCCCATCAATAACCAAATGAACAAGTAATACGATGTACGGATTAGTTAGGAGAAGAACATACAACTCAGAATTAGGAGACAGCTGGTAAATAAAGTTTAAAAAAAAAAAAAAAAAGTGATAAGCATTGGCATATCATCTTATTGCCTTCCTAAGTATCAAGCCCTCAAAATCAAGGTTGTCAAAATCGTATTTTTGACTCGGAACGGAAGGGGTCTCAAGAATCGTAAACTCGAGGATCGTAACACGGATCGGAAGATCCGAAAAAATTATTAAAAAATAAATATTTTATTTTAAAATTAATATCTCAAATATATTTTATTTTAAATCATTCCCTTAAACATCTCATTTTGTTTTAATATCCAATTAAATACTGAAAATACAAAGTAAATAGTTTAGGACTTGTTTCAATATAATTATTTTATAAGGTTTTATATGCTAATATTTTAATTGCACTTTTAGCCCTAACTATATATATACTCTTAAGCACCCTAACCCTAACCCTAAAATTTGTATATCATCCTTCTCCTCCCATCCCAGCCGCAAGACCCCTCAGCCCCTCCCTTCTCTCTTTCTTCTCCGCGACAGACGGTTCACCACCAGGCCCACCGCCATTTTCCTCCCCTCCCCTCCCCCATCATTCCTTCCTTCTCCCCCTTTTCTCTTCCTCCCCGCCTCTACGCCGCTCTGCCTTTCCCGACTCCATCACCGCCGTCAAGGAATCGTCTCCTTTCTCCGTTTTCTTCTTCCATTTTCTCCGTCATCACCGCCGCGCCCCTACCTTCCTCCCTTCTCTTTTTCTTCTGTCGGCTCCCTTCCTCTCTTCTCTCTTTCTTCTGTCGGCGGTTCACCAGTCCCGACCACCGCCTCTACACCGCTCTTCCTCCGCGACTCCATCACTGCCGCCTTCACAGCGTCCCATTTTCTTCTTCTTCACAGTTCCGTTTGTAAAAAGAGAAAATGTTGGATCGTAATGGATCGTTCGATCCTACGATCTTACGATCTGGATCGACGATCCAGAACGATCCAACATCACAGCGATTTTTACAGCGATCCAACACGGTTGTAGGCCTTAGGATCGTAAAATCGTACGATTTTACGATCCAGAACGCGATTTTGACAACCATGCTCAAAATCATAACTGATTCTTTAATAACTAAAATTCGTGGCTGTCAATGAATACAGGATCCCATTCTTTTTGTTCTAATTGAACTTATTGGACTCAATTTCTAGCAGAACACCCAGTTTTTCAGCACCTTGTTTCCATGCAGTAATACACTTGTTTGATTTTCCTAAATCTAACCAGAATAGGAAAAAGAGATATATTTCCCCCTCCACATTATATTTTTATGAAGTGGACTAATTCGCAATAAAAACATCAGTATGGAAAAATAAAGTCAAACATGTGATCTACCTAGAGAAAGCTAGCGAAAGGTTGAGATAGTAAACTAAAGAATAACGAGCGCTGTGGAAACTTCCTCAATGGAGAATTAGATTTACCATGTGACCGTTTTCCCTGAATCAAATTCAATTAGCAGTTTCCTCTAAAATTTTACTAAGTCAATGATGTTATCAGTATCAAGATTGGTAATTGGTTCTAAATCAACTAACTTAATGACAGGCGCTACATAAAACCAAAACCAACTTTTCCACTTTCATTTCATGCTTTATCCTCATAATAAGTTTTTCCATGTCCTACAACTCTACCTAAATAAATTTTCAAGGTCTTACGAGCTTCAAGTTTCTTAACCAATGTTATTGTCCATCTTAGATAACTCATCAGAACCAACCTTCCTTAAACAAATTTCAAAGTACAATTTCATGGATATCCAGAACACCCAATTCACCAAACCTCGAAATCATCCTCCAAGATAACCTAGATCAGGAGTAATCCATTATAATAAACGAATGTCTGGCCTGCGTTATCACTAGTAGATCTATCAGAAACTCATCAGATCATATCCAACATCCTGATGCAGCACACATATGAAGATCCTTAAACAGGTCTATGTGAAGTGAATATAATGTAGAGCTTCACATCTTAGGGCCCCAAGTTTCCAACATGAGGAGCTTGTTGTAAAATAAGTAGAACCCAAAGTTAACACGCATAATATATTTGAAGGATAGCACCTAAATAAGACACAAGTCACAAGCATCACAAAAATTCTGTTCATTCTCAACTCTTCAACATAAAGGAAGGCTATTGTAACTCATTGACATAGAGGAAGCTTTTATTAAGCAATATGGAAGGTAAAAGTATTAGAAAAAGAAGTTGACTTCAAAAATTTAAAACTTTCTAGGAAGTACCATAAGAAGAGATGAGATGACTACTCTCCAGTCAGAAAGATTCACTTCATTACCTGTCATCATTCCAATCGGATTGGATTCTGTGGAAATGGTCAAATACAGGAAGCAACTCACGATGCCTTATTTCAACTTCATGGACAGGAATATTCTCTATCTCAGTTTCCCCAGCAGTACTATCGTCCCTGTATTTATGCTCTTCAAACTCATGAAGAGTCATAGTGTAGAAGCATATCTGAAACATGTAGATTCATCAGCATACATGGTCAATTAAAAACTTATAAAAAGTGCAAGACCAAATTAAGCACCTTTGACTTTTGCCAAATTGCCATTCTCCCAGACCACCTTGACTGCACCTCTGCATTGGAAAGATAAAAATGGGTTCGTTCATGTGTTTTCACAACATCCTTTTCTCCAAAGTCATTATCTTCAAAAGAAGATGTATCAGTGAAGGTCTCTGCAGTTTCTCGTGCACCCAGGGTTGTGCCCTGAATATATTCCTCTCTTTCAGGCCAATCTGCTCTTCGACAAACATCCCACCACTGGAAAGGTTCAACTTTCACCCCAAAGTCATCCTCTTGCACCTGGACCAATGGACTTGTCCCATTTTTCAAAGTCAAATCATTCTGTTCAGCTCCAACAGAGGGTACCAATTCGTACTGGATGAGATGACCAGAAGGAGAATAAGCTAAAAGGTGCTCTAAAGCCTTGGCATTTGAAGGAGCAGATTGAGATTTATGGAAGAGAGAGCTGTGGAAGACAGCAGCAACCACCCCAGAAGGCACAGATACCTTTCCCGCTGCAGAAGATGCAGCATTGGTTACTGTGTGCAGCCAATTCCCACTTTTTATCCTACAAACAACAGATAGAGTGATAGGCGCAGGTGGTGGTGGAGATGTCTGCCGGTTCATCACAAATGATGATGAAGACCACCATGGCACGGAATGAACTGGTGACAGGGTGGGTCCATCAACGCGAGACTGCTGTAACTGAAGACCAGTCTCACCACCGAAAGGGGAGAGAACAAATATATGACAGGTTCCTCTGGATGATATAATTGCAACCCATTGACTATAGTTACTAAAACAAATGTCTTGTATTACCTATTAATGAAACCAGGAGAAAAGAAAAGATCAATAAACAATATGCTACAAATAAGAAAGACTATCTAGCTATCATGTAATGAAAATAATATTTATCCATTCACTAGAAAATATTAACAGCAATAACAGATACCCACAGCTGAAGTCATGCCGCGGTGGAGCTTGTAGAGAGGCACATGAGAGCAACTCCAATCATACATTTGAGAGCCCGATCCATTTTGTAAACTAGTGGGCATTATACGGAAGATGTTTATGTTGTTTCCATGTACAGAAGCAGTAACTAGAAGAGTCCCGCTCGGATCAAAACAAAGTGCAGAAATAGGACTGCTGTGGGCCTTGAACTGGGAAATAATTGCTCTAGATGAAAAATCTTTTATGACAACCTGCAACCCAAAATTCAAGAAAGACAACATTCAATTTACAAGTTAAAAGAAAATGGGAACGTGCTTTGACGACAAAACCACAATGTCATGCTAAATATGTAGCATAGTATTTAAAACAATAAATTTGGATTTAGTCTCCTATCAAACAGCTCATATTTCCTTTGTTCAAGCCTCACCTTTATTTTTTTTGTATTTGTATGCGAGCAAGAGGCAGAAGAGTTTTAAGTCCAATATATAGCTGTACGAGGAGGAGACTCGATATGAAATCTCTACATGGAGGAACATATTTCGTTCTTTCTGAACTTATAGAACTTCATTACTGAACTGCTATGGTATTAACTAGGGGAAAATGCTGTTACTAACTTTGTAAAGGCTTACCGTGCCGGCAGCATCTGTTTCAGAAGAATGTGCTGCAGCCCTTCCCACATTCCAGCTACCATTCGACGTCACAGGTGAACTTGCACCATCAGGAAGTAGTTCGTGACAGTATTTTGACAAAGTTTTGTAGCCCATGTCACTTAAATTTATTAATCCAGCAGCTAACTGCTTACTTGACTCCATGGCATAACGAGCAACCGGGTTTCCATTACTAGGTGATGTCGAAGGGCTAACGCCTGGAGATGGGCTAAGACTTTGAGGACTTAATCGGCCAGTATTCGATAGCAAGGGATTATTAGAAGCATAAGCCAACCATCTCGGGCCTACAGCCATTGGACCATAGCCAATGTTTAAACCGGTAATACCCTGGCCTCCCAACTGAGGGACAGGATAGGTTAGCACGCTGAACTTATTCTCTAGAGTAAGTGCATCAAAGCAATATATCTGCAAAAAGAAAGAAAACAAATATCTTATAAGACAATACGAAGATATTGCATAGCATCCATAATCTAAAATGATTTACTATGTCTTTGAATGAGAGGCCATGTCCAGAAAAGATGAAATCAGGCAATACTTTTCCGGCATTGTATCTCATTTATATGAACCATACGAGTTTACATGGGCAAATCTTCCTACATATTAATAACAAAAATAATACAAGCTCTGACAGACAATAGAAGTTGAAACTTACTTGTGATGCAAGACCAACCGCAACTATTTGCGGACTGCATCTAACCATGTATACTGTCGACCGAAATCTTAAAACCTGTACATAATTGTGAGATCTTAAGGAATAAAAACGAACAGCTGTAGGAGAATTCAAAAGGTTTCCTGCTTGAGGCTCAACAAGTCCATCTCTTCCACTATGCATTGTACCAGGAAAACTTGCTTCATCACTTGCTACAACCAAAAGCATGGGATGTGATGCCCTGTAGCCTTCACTTTCATCAGATTTTGCAGGTAACGGTTGCATTTGCAGAAACGTAACCGGATCATCACGCTTAGAAACCAATTCGCTAACAGTAGAAGCATCATCAACATCAAGCACTTGAAATCCATTGGAATAACCAATGAGGAGAACGCGTCTGACAGAGGAACCAAGTTCAAGCCTGTCAAAGGAAGACCATAAAACCTGGAAAGGGCCAAACAAACATATTGGTTAGGAAACTTAACTAACAGAATTTCTTGTAAGAAGAAGGTAGATAGTTAACCAAACTAATAAATGAATATCTAAACAAAGGAAATAAAAAATGAACAAAAGGCAGTACTGGAACTAGCCAGCAAGTCAGCAACAAGTATTAGACCAAGAAACATTCTTAGTTTCTTAATAATAACACAAGGTAATGGATTTTGAAGCATAGTAAGATCACTCTATTTGAACCTATGCAAACAAAGGTTCGCTACATAGAAAAGGTCTCCTGCTGGTCACAATGTGATGCACTTGATCCTCCCCATACTTGGATCCAAAGAAGAGGCTTGTAAAATAGTATCAACCACCCTTCCAACTTGCAATGTGAACAATTCACATAGCTAAAACATATTTCAGCCATCCTGGTTACAAATTGATCTTTTCTTTTCTCAGCTAATCAGTAAATGTAGGAAGGCACATCTTTTGTCGCATCCAGCATCCAATCAACCTTCACATTTTCTCTTGATGGAATGAGATTAGAATATCCTAGCTAATACCAATGCAGGTCAGATAGGCAATCTGCTATGAGAATTTAAAACTGAATCACAACCCAAACTTATATGACCTAGAAAATATCCTAAACTTAACTAAAAAGAATATTAAGATTTGGGTCTCATGTGAAGTTGATCAGAAGTCTTCAAAGTGACTTTCCTTCAGTGCCCTTTCTCTAGATATTTAGGTTCGGGTGTATTCTTAAGAACCAGTTGTCCTCGGAACATGGAAATAGCAGTTGATACAAAGGTTCCGAATAATGATTTTGCTGTTAATCTATATGAAATTTGGAGGCATGCTTCTGTAACCTTATAGCAAAGAGTAGATAGCAGAAAGGAAAGAATTCCTAGGCATGTTCTACTTTCATTATTGATGTCATAATTAGTATATAAGTAGATAGGACAGCAACAAAGCAAAGCGGCTAAAAATTGGACACTATTCCAATCGAAGTAGTTCGTCCCATTAGTCCAACTGCCTGCTTCTTTATATAAAAGTAGTAAATACACAAGGAAAGCAGGATTCACGCCCTCTGCTTTACTTCATAATTGTCAGGGGAATAATTCCTGTCTTAGAATAGTTTATAAAGTGAAAATTACAAAAAGGGAATGTCCATTCAAAGATTTTATTTACTAAGAACATAAATTGGCAAACCTAACCTGTTCAAAGGCAAAACTTGAAAATTAGTTCTACAGGGTACAAAAAACAGATAGGACCACCTTACGCTTCTTCCTAAAAAATTCCCAACCCTCTCAAGTTTCATTGATAGATAGGCTACATGGAATCTGAGGAACAGACAGTCAACCCTAACAAAGAGCTTGATTAACTCCACCATGTCATCCATTTAGACGCAATACATAAGCTTCCATAACACTTTCCTCCGGTCAAAACTGGTAAATTAGAACATTAAACTTACTGTTACTTTATATAAAACCCAAATAAAAGAAAAATAAAATTCAGAATCGTGAAAAGCATACACTGAAATTCAACAGTTGTGTTCATGTACTAAACAAATTTTGAAATTCGAGTCAGAATCCACACTGCATGCTTAAAGATCATAGATAGATGTAGCTTTCTTCAAAATTCTCAAATATGTGATCAATGTTCAGGTGTTTCATAAAAAGATTCAGTGAACTACAATTGACCAGTAAATGCATTATGGTTCAGATGCACATAGTAGCCTATACTGGTTTATTTATGTTTTTCGAAAGAATCAACCCCTACTTGTACTTCGTATTCCACCAAATTTTATCTACTTTTCTCATCACGTGGAAGGAAAAAAAACAAGTGAAAGAAGAGAAGTCACTGGTCAAAGATTTATAAGAGAGATGAGATATGCACAGTATACATCCACCAGCGCTACCATCACAACAAAGTAGAAACAGAAAAATTGTGGGCCAAAGGAAAACTCCAATTATCTCAATATACGTCACTTTACGTTAAGTGTCAATAACTGGCATCTCAATCTAGTAAGTTGAACTAGTTCACTGTGAGCGTCATCACATAACAATCACAATTAGCCCCTCAACTTTAACTAGAGTCAATGGTCATCGTGTCATGTTGTATTGTAAACTACTACTACTCACACGTAGTGCTAACCAACCCCTTGATAGCCACATATTTGTAGCTACACGAAACCGTTACTTTATTCGACTACCAAATCTAATTGTTCTGACAGTAAATTACGAATCAAATTATTGGTTTATTTTCTTTCCCTGACAAAGTTTCACACATTCAATCATGAAATGCCAGTTGTTTTCCTCTCCAAGTTCAAAATTTTCACTTGGATCAAATTTTTAGCTCATTTCCATCTTTCCCAATTATTCAAATAATTTGTTCAACAATTCAACAAATGTAACATTTTCATTTATCAGCTAAAAGAGGTACTTAAAACTCATCAAGATCAAATCTTTGACGCCCAAGTACGTAAGCAGCCCAACTTAAATCGTTACTAAATCCTATAATTCCCTCCAAATTAAAGCTTCAGAAAATCTTGGCCAAAATACACCGGAAATCCAACTTTATATCACATAAAAACTTACAAACAATAGAAGACAGACAAAATTACCCCGAAAAACTTGGAAATAAATTAACAGCAACAAGTTGCAAAACAAAACATATACCTGGTCTTTTCATCAAAAAAAAAGAAGCATATACCTGGTCTTTGTGAAGATCGTCAGAGTCTCCGGAGATAGAGCCGGCAACGGAGGCACCAGCAGACTTCACATTAGACGACACCGTCTTGATGCAAGACGATATAAACTTGAGAGAATTAGGTAAGAAGCCATTCGAATTAACTGCCGTCCCATTCCGACTATGATTATTCACCTTTGCACTATTATTTCTATTAAAACTTGAGCCGCCTTTCTTCATACTATAGAATCAACACAAATCTTCAACATTCACCGGAAAATCAACAAAAAAAAAAAGACGATTACTCCAGGTAATCGCAAAAACAATAACCCAACAACTCCTCCGTCCTCCTCCTCCTCCTCTACAAGTCTTCCTCGGCCACCTCCGCCGCCGAAACCAGCTGTCTCCGCCGCTGCCTCCGCCTCCGACCCCGAGAGCTGACGAGGATTTATTATGATCAGATTATTATCAAGCATTAAAATTGAAGAAAATCAACCAGAGAAATCAAAATTCAGAGAAATCCGGCGAAATTTTTTTAGATATTTTTTTCCGCTAGCGGTGGCGCTGGTGGTGGGTGGCGGTGATTTTTTACCTTCAACGGGGGGGAAGGAGAGAACGTGAGAAACGGTTACTTTTCCTTTTTCTTTTCTTTTGTTTTTGTCTCTCTTGTAATTGTGAAACATCAATGAGAAAGAAAGATAGAGACAGATTGTTGATGAGGTCATATAAAAGCTTTTAGTTTTACGAAATGTTTTAAATGAACTAAGTGTGTGTTTGGTACGCGGGAATGTAAATGAATGGAAATGTTTTTTCCATTTCTCTTTCCATTCTGGCGTTTGGTTGGACAATTTGAAGTGGGAATCGTCATTCCACGGGAATGACAATTCCAGGAAGAAGTGGGAAAGGGCATTCCACACCAAATATTGGGAGAGAAAATAGAAAAAATAATTAAAAGATTTAGTTAATATGTTAGAGGGGTAATTTTGTCACATGCACATAAATCGCTCTTGCAGAAGAATTTTTGCTCTGGCAATTATTACTACCCTTATGTTGTTAGTGTAATTTTTTATCGACTGATTATGTGAGTTGTTATATTTGTTTACATTGTGATTAGTTGTATGATTATAACTAGTAAATATATAATATTGTTAAATATTTTCTCATAATGTAAGTTTAAGTTGGTTCGAAAAGGAAGAATTTTTTAATCAAAATATACACTAGTAAGTTTCTCTTTTAAATTTTGTCTGGTAATTTTAAGTACTCTTTAGTATCTCAAAATCAACGTGTAATGATATACTGATTTTAATTCTTTATTTCTTTATAATCAAGAGAATTATAATGTGATTTACAAACACAAAAAACAGAGAATTATAATGTACTTATACTTGTAAAATTATATTTGTTCACTCTCAGCTATGTAATACTCCCTTCATTCATTAATATATGTCGTTTACAACATTTTGAAAAAATTAAGGAATTCAAACAAATAGTAATTTTTCCATAACAATTCCAATAATACCCCCTTCATTCCTCCCTCTCTTACACTTTTCCAATAAAATATATGTTAAGGGTATAATTAGAATAAATTATTGACACTGAATAAAAGACATGTAAATGACAATTAATTTGGACACACACACACACACACACACACACACACACACATATATATATATATATATATATATATATATATATATATCATAAACGACAATTAAATGAGAATGGAGTATGATCTTAAACATTTTTTGTTTATTTCTTTTTGTATGACTACATGTCTAGTGGGTTTTTATTTTCGTTTTTCCTTATATATACATATATTTGACTTGTTGAACAAGTATAATATAAAGATATAGATGAGCGAAGGCGAGATCAAATATTTGATTGATTGTTAAATGTTGTTGATGATCAATTTTTCTTTGTGATAAGATTCCTAAAAGATTATCTAGAATTCCTTTATTTAATCATAATAGTTATAAATCATATTACATGCTATACATATAAGGAAAATTCTGATATGGATCGGGTCCATGTGGACTATGTGGTTGAGATTTGGCCACATCCCTGCAGAATGAGGAGAGAGAAGAAAATACAGTGATGTGGCCAAATCTGAACCGCATGGTCCAACGGACCCGGTCCATATCAGAAGTGTTCTAAATATAATAGTCTGATTCACATATAATTATTTACTAGAAAAAGAAAAAGAAAAAATCAATATTGCTAGCTTTTCTTATCAAGCCCAATTTCTAGTTAGCTCTTTAGGTAAATATAAAAAGTCAAGCTTTGGAAGAACTAAAATTAGGAAAGGGGGCTCAATAATAGAAAGCGTGAGAAAAATAGTTTACGTTACGACACGGTTTTGAGAATATCTTCAAATTAGATGCGGAAGCAAGCATGGCATTTTACGGCCATCTGTCACCCCTTATGCTTCTGTCCGTTAATCACGTTTGAACACTAAAAATTTAATACATATTGATTTTTTAGTTATCTGATTAAAATTTAAAAATTCAGATAAATTTTTTTACATAAATTAAGATACCAATATGAATGACTAAAATAACCCTAATTAATACTCTAATTGCATTTAATCTTGAGACTTGTTAATGGATGTATAAGTCCCAAGAACAAAGAGACACATTTTGAATGGATGTGAAATGAATAATCTTGAGACTTGTTAATGGAGTAATAGAGAGTTACACATTGGCTTAAATGTAAATTCAAGCCAATAGTTTGAAGCCCCTTTACTAGGGGTGAAAATCCTATGTCCCCAACCAATTAGAATTTACTATATAAATATTTTTTCCAATTATATATACACAGGGTAAATTGTGATTGACTGAGGATAGGGATGGGGGACATGAATGGGGACAGAGGATTTTTTGCCCTTTACTAGAATTAGTTATTAATGCATTGCTTTAAAAAAAGGATTTTTCAACCCGAACTTTGGGCCAACTGGTTGGAGTTGTCATATGCCTCACCGTTGACGAGTGTTCGATTCTCACAGTGGACATCGACTCTCTGAAATTTTCCTGCGGTGGTAGGGCTCCGTGTGTAAGAGCAGTATGGGTCATGCCCTCCCCTGTTAGCGGTCACGCTAATATGGACCAGGTCTACATAGACCTTATGGTCCAAAATTTACCACATTATCACAAAATTGTTTATCTCCTTATTCTGTAATGATGTGGTCAGTTCTGAATCATATCATCTAATGGATCTGATTCATATCAGAACTTAAAAAAAATCGAGGATCAAGTACTTTTCTTTTTAACATTTTCATATAAAAAAACATATGGCAGTTTGCATTATGGATTGAATATAATCATTGTGCAACAATCATTATAAATGATATTAGAAGTTCAGCTCATTGGATTTGTGCATGAATTTCTAGAGAGAACAAAGAATAATCTTGAGACTTGGATAATGGATTATAAGTTTCAATAACAAATAATTAATAAAGAGGTGCATGGGAATTATATATTTTGACCAAAATAAAAATTGAGAAAAAAATGATGTAGAGTTAAATTAGTCAATAAATACATAATTTTTGTAAAAAGACATATTTTGCAACAAAAAACAACCCCTAAAAAACATGTATTTTGAATCGGAGGAAGTACAAGGTAACACATGTATAAAAGCTTATACTTGTTAAAAAAATATCAATATCAATATATACTTGCATATTTTTTTGTTCTTCACTATAGCCACGACCCTTATGCTTCTAGCATTCGGATTGTCTACTATATTCCATTTTAGATTCAGTTGAAAAGTTACTCGTTTTATTGAGGAGTGGAGCCAAAAATTTATTACTCAAGGGTGAATTCTTTAATGAAAAACTTGTTGGAAACTATATTTATATAGAAATCTCATGAAAAATACTTTACACCTAAATGAGAATATCATTTTTTTCCCTTGTTTTTTCTGAGTAAGGGTGGAGGTATCATTACAAAGATTTTTTTATGATATGAGACTAATCTAAATATATGCTATATGATTGAATTGGCCATATATCATTGTAGAAAGAGGAGAGAGACAATTCTGTAGTGATATGGCTAATTCTGAACCACATGATCTCGTAGATCAGGTCCACCACAGAATTAACCTATTACAAAGGGATTGGTCGCCCGCAGATGTCGAAGTCAAGAACACTACAACGTCAATGGGCAAAGCTCCACGGGCAGTGAGTAAGTCGTTATATAAATGTAAATAATTTTTGTTTCTTTAATACAGCAAATTTTTATTTTTATCTTTTTGTCTTTAAATTACTTTTAAACTACTTTTTTTTGTTAATTTAGTGTAAGATCTGTGGTTTTTGGTCTTTTTTTTAGTATCACATATTCAACTTATACCTTCGCTCTTAAAAGCATTTCTGTCAATTTAAAATTTTAAGACGGACGATATGTACAAAACACATCATCAAAGTGACCGAAAACCCGCAACCTTAAAATAATTTTACAAAAATAGTGACATGATAATAGTTCAAAAATAAAAATAACTGAAATAAAAATTTACTCACAGAAAAAAGAAAAATTATATATATATATATATATATATATATATATATATATATATATATATATATATAATGGTGTTCTCTTTCTTAATCAATACATATTTTTCCCTCAAGTTACAAATTTACAATTGTCCTATTAATGCATAAAACTTCACAACTGATACGCCTGGCTACATCTAAAGTCATTTTACACTCTTACACATGGACGGAGTCAAGAATTTGGTGTTGGGGGGCGAAACTGCAACAATATGTAAAACTACAGAGCTCAAGTGATAAAAACGTCAAAAAAAATTCTTGGGGGCGAAGCTAATAAAATTTTCCAAAATACATATAAAATTTCGATAAATAGTAGTATTTTTAAAAACTGCAGGGCGTCCCCCCCGTCTTTGCCCCTGCTCTTACATGACCATAATTGTTAAGATCATAAAAATATCAGCTGATCGGGATCATTTAGGAGATGAGCAATGGGTGACCCGATCGAGATTTAAACGGGGTCTCAAGCAAAAAATAGTATGGATCGCTAGCCACTTAACTTGTTTGAACAAGAAGCAGACCAACTCTTCAGGCTGCTATTCTGGTCAGCTCACCTAATCAGGAGAGACGAGAATGGTATCAGGAACTAAGCCAGTCGGGTCAGCGGACCGAGGAGCAAGGCCAGGTCGGGCCGAGAATGGTGTCAAGAGACAGTCGAGTCAAAAATGGTATAAGGAGTCAGGCCAACTGGATCGACCAGAATAAGAATTGCGTCATGAACCAAGAGACAAGTCAGTCCGTTCAACTTAAATAAGATTGGTATCAGAAGTCAGGTCAGTCGGGTCAACACACACATGTAGTTATAACTATCACCGTACTTCTTCTATAAGTTTATTCTTGTAGATTCTATTCAACCAAATTTTACATAATCTTGACGAAATAAAAACCTTCATAACCCGTTCAAACGTTCAAACCATCAGACATGGGCACCAATCTAAGCAAACACAAAAAAAGTTTTGTAACCATTTGATCCAACAAGATACATTTAAATGGTACTATGTTTTCACCTTGCATAAAATAGACACACATGAATGTTCTACTTCCAATAGTCCAACAAATATGATTTTTCGCATGCAATAATCAAATACACTATTGAGTTTGTTAATGTTCGTAATGTATGTCCCAAAAAATGTAATCCTCAGATCATAAATGTCAAATGACTGCCACCTCTAATAAATCGCAAAAAATTAAATAAGACGGATCTATCCAAAGAAACACTGGTAAATGAGGCATCAGTGGAGTATTTAGTGATTGCTCACAGTGACGAAAGTAGAACTTTTAAGTTGGGGCGAAAAACTGTAACAGTATACCGAATTACATATAAAAATTGCAAAAAAAAATGTTGGGGGCTAATTTGTTAAAATATTTTGAACTACATATAAAATTTATCATATCTAATAGGATTTTTAAAAATCTCGGACTTCGTCCCTAATTGCTCAGGCAAATGGTTATTAGTCAACAAAAGATTAATTTTGAATGCATCTAACCTATTTGCTGAATTGTTAGCTATTAGAAAAGGTTTCCCTTTTATTTTTTTATATCTTATATTCATGTTTATGATTGAATATAGGTTGAGAAAAATTGTGAGTATTTCAGATAATCAATTTGGTTTTATGCCTAATCGCTTAATCATGAAGGTAATTCACATACTAAGGTAAATGATCGAGCGTTATAGGGAGAGAAAGAAGGATTTGCACATGGTGTTCATTGATTTGGAGAAAACTTATGATAAGGTGCCTCGAGAAGTGTTGTGGTGGGCGATGACTAAAAAAGGTATATCCCGTAAGTATATTGACATTGTTAAGGATATGTATAAGGGAGCAGGTACGAACGTTAGTATTTGTTCCGGGATGATAGAGGAGTTTCCTATTACAATTGGTGTATATCAATACTCAGCACTAAGTCCGTTTCTCTTTGTGTTGGTTATGGATGAAGTGACTCGTCATATACAAGACTTCGTACCATGGTGTATGTTATTTGCTGACGATATTGTTCTGATTGATGAGACTAGAGTAGGTGTTAACGTTAAGTTGGAGGTATGGAGACAAACATTGGAATGTAAAGGCTTAACAATTTGTATAAGTAAAACTGAGTATTTGGAGTGTGTAAGTTTAATGCCGGCCGAAGTACAGAGCAGGGTGTAATTAGTTTGGATGACAAAAGTATCGTGGAGAATGGTTATGTTCGGTATTTGGGTTCTATCATTAAAAAAGATGGAGGGCTTTATGGGGATGTGGCGCATCGAGTTAAAGCTGGTTGGTTGAAAGAGAAGGGTGCAATGGGTGTCTTGTGTGACGTAATATACTGTTGAGACCGAAGGGAAAGTTTTATAGAACAGATGTTAGACCCGCGTTGTTGTATGATACAGAGTGTTGGGTCGTGAAAAGATGTCATATCTAGAAAATGAGTGTAACAGAGATGTGTATATTGTGATGGATGTGTGGGCATACTAGAAATGATATAGTGAGAAATGAGACTATTTGAGAGAAAATATGAGTTGCACCTATTGAACAAAAGATGAGAGAAAATCGCTTATGCTAGTTTGGATACATAAAAAGAAGACCGAGTGACGCTCCGGTTCAGAAACTTGAATGATGGAGGCATAAGGTTGTAAGAGGTAGGGGATGAAGGGATTCATGGGCGGAAACTCGTTCCAAACACCCATGGATCCTCCCCTGAAGGATCCGCTCATATGAAACGAATCGAAAATAGCGGTAAAAACTTACATTTTACTGGATTCAAGAAGTTGCTTCTTGAATGGAGGATGGCGTTTCTTGGATGCTAATCGCCACCAATTGATCTCCCTTGCGGAAAGTCCCTCTACCCAGATATCCACGCGGCCAAGCGGGCGACGATTGCTAGCTCTTCGTCTTTTACTGTTTTTCGGGAATTAGAGAGAAAAGGGAGAGGCTGAGCGAAATCTAATTTCGGGTTTCTTGGTTAATTTCGGCTAAAAGAATTGTTGTCTAGGGTTTCGGCCAAGAGTTTATTATATAGGGTGCGAGAGTTTGTTCCCAGAACTAACTCTCACGTCCTCAACTCCTCTCGGCAATGGGAGTCCTCAACTCCCACGTCCATGAGACTCTGCTGGTAGTGGGAGTCCTTATCGGATAATAACTCCCACGTAATCCCAAACTATAGGTAAAATATCGAAATTGCCCCTATCTCTAATTCGAATAATAAACACTTTATTATTTCGAGAAATACAAATGTCGGATACAATGAACCTAGACACATTCTAGATTCATTGAATCCGGACATAAAAGCTCGTTAGCTCGTCTATGCATGTGACCACTGTAGGTTCATCTCACAATAGCAATGAAAACACACTTAGTAGTAGTGTGAGTCCATAAATCACAAGCGGTCCCTAGCGAGGACATTGTGACTACCCAAAGTGAATGAATATACAACGGAACCTAATATCAATCCACTATTTAATCCCCTTTGTCTCGCGATATCCTAATTAAGCATAAGGCATGGTGGTCGTCACTACTTATTAAGCTTAATTATATTTATGCTCGATCTCCGGGTAGATTGCTTTTGACAAATAGCATTTGATAACCACTTTATCAAATACATTTGAGCTACGGCCATGCATTTAAACAGTCTTTCCCTATCGAGGGGCCCATGGATATCTCTCTCTCAATAATAGAGAGGGACAAATTCCTTACAATGTCTCTCACATTCAAGCTATGATAGGACACTACGTCCGATCATCGGTCGTATTGATTACTTTCGTTACAAGTAACGTCCGGGTCGAGTCAAAAGCGTGGCTCCATTCATACTAGAATCAATGAAGACATAAGGTCTAAGGATTCTAAAATAGTATTGAGGAAGTAATACTTATGACTTAAGACCATGAAGTATTACTTCTCGGCGGATCACGTCGATACAATGTATCCCTCATATATTGCATCTATGATGTGATTTGTATCCATTACACATGATCAGTAAAACAAGATCATCAATCAACAATCATACTAGTTTTATTTCAAAGTAATTAAGCATTACATAAAACTAGGGACTTCTAGAATAGTAATTACATAAGCTAATGAGTTTTACTATCAAATCACACATTTGATAATCAAAAGCAAAATTAACTATTCAATTACTTGCTCAAAAAGATAACAAAACGCACAACATGTGCTAATGGTCCTAGGGCACTACTAACAGGGGAGGCCGAAAAAGTTTGGACCGAAGTCATCAAGAATGATAAGGATTTGTTAGACTTTGATGAGGGTATGGTGTTTGACAGAAGGAAGTGGATGGAATGTATTCATGCGAACGACCACACTGAAATTTTATGTTAATTCATGTAGTCGACCCTAATTGATTGGGTTTAAGGCTTTGTTGTTGTTGTTTTGGTGAATTTGGAATTAAACATTAAGACTTAGAAAGTTTACATAAGAGAACAAAGAAAGGAAAGGAAACAAACAGAAACAAAATAAAGTACAACATTAAGTCCGAAAATTAAAGAGTTTATGTCTAGTGGTGCTTTTCCCTTCCTTATCATGAATCCATGGTGCATTAGCGAATATAGGAATTGAACTGAAAATTTGGCTTTCATGTAAGGATAGGTAACTTCTATGTTTGGCTAGTGAGTCGGTCACTTGATTGGCTTATCTGAAGATGTGTTCTAGGTTGTAAGTCTGAAGCCGCTTGAGCAGGGATCTGCAATCGTTTACAATGTTAGTGTAGACAATGTGAGAGGGATTGTCACACCCTGTCTCCCAAGTGATGACATAGCAGCACTGCAAGTCAACGAAGCACCGTACTCAAGTGACTAAAAGGAATTCCAACAGTTTCTATTACTTAAAAGGAAAATAACATTATCCATAAGTGATTACATCATCAACAGAAAGTACTAAGTTCAAAAAGTAAATTACTAAACTGCAAATGTTATAAGTTTACTATTACAAATTCATACTAAGTCCTCATCATAGACCTCATCGTAATTCTCGTCAATAGCTCACTCCACATACTCATATGCAAAATGGTCAACAAAATAAAGGTGAGCTAATAGCCTAGTAAGCATCGACCACCCCTATGATGAATCAACGAATAATACTCGAAAAGAACGTTTCCCAATTCCAAAAACATTTGCGATAAACTGAAACAGAGCTAACTTGAAAAAGCATTTAAAACTGTACGGAATATAACGGAAACAAAAACATAACGGAAAACAAAACAAAACAGAAAACAGTCCAGCATAGGCCACAGACGAAGCTGTAGACGAAAGGGATCGTCCACGAGTCTGTCTGCTGGATCATCTGCAAGAAGACAGTACATCCAGTAGTTGTGCGAACGCAGCCGCGGACGAAGCAGCAAAATTCTGTTTTTCATGTACAAATTTGTACATGAAAATCCCATTTCTGCACAACTATGTTCCCAACCCAAAAATTCATCCTTTTGACTCCAAAACACATATAAGAACAAGTACAAATCAAACAACTAACATGTTCAAACTATATTCAACAACCTGACGCAAACGGATCGGAAATTGTGCCAAGAGCACCATGACTACTCAAGCACTTCAAACTGACTTTCATGTCAAACTAACAGATACATTCTAAGCAATCAAAACACATAAATTCACACAATTGAGTACCCTCTGAACGACATGACTTGATTTTTAAGGACACGACTGTTATGTCATCTCTCACCCTTGTGAACTCCACAACGGTTATTAACAGTCCTACTTATGATTTTCGTTAGGAATTGAGTCCCATAACTATAATAACTGATAGTGCTCCTGGGCACTTTAACAAATTTATTTGGACAATGTCTTGGACTAGCATTATCAACAGACCATAGCTCTAATTGGGAATCAAATACAAGGCGCCAACAAAATAAACAACAAGTAGAAATTATATCAATTTACCAATTACAACATACATATAACTAAGCAATTTACATCAACGCCTCATCCGGTTTTAATGCAATTAAACATGAATTAAAGATCCATAACTTCGCAAAACATAAACTTTAACAAAATAGACAGTTTATGATGTTTAGAGACTAAAACATACAAGGGGTAAAGATCCTTACATGTCAAACTTAAGCAAAATTCCCAAAAACCCCGAAATCACCGAAGACGGCAGAAACAACCTGCTCAAACTATAATTTCTCTCTCTACAGAACTCCAACTGCAATCTGTCAACTCCCAGTCGTAGCCTAACCAGTCAGCTACGAAACAAAAAAAAATCACTTGATTCCGACTTTTTTGCTATTGTAATCACTCAGAAATCCTCACAGCACTCCAGAATTCTGCACTATTCTTTTCTCTCTTTTCTTTCCTAACCGTTGTTTTAACCTTTCCTTTCAAAATTCTCCGGCCATAACTCCCTTCCTAGAGACCCCTAAACTCCCAACACTTCAGCCCTTAAAGTTTCTCATAGTCTACACTTAAGTCCCTCAACTTACAAGTTTGACCAAAACGTCCCTCACACGAAATGTACCACACATATAACCCGTAGACATGTAGCAACACATAATTAAGCACATAATCACATTACATGTCAGATAATATCATGCAATAGCAATTAATGAACACATACATACAAGAATTAAATGCAAGACATGTAAAGTTAATTTCTAAAAGTATCGGGTATCACAAGAATCAACATTAGTAACCATATTAAGAATAACAGTCGAATCAATATTAATTTCTAGATTGGCGAAGTTGTATTCTATAGCTAATTGAAGGCCTTTCCATAATACAATGATCTCGGCTTTATTATTTGTAGTATTAGCTAGATTACTACTAAACCCTAACAACCAATTCCCTAAATGGCTCCTAAATACTCCTCCCGCACCATCTATTCCAGATTGCGATAGACAAGAACCATCAATGTTAAGCTTGATAGC
Organism: Vinca minor; assembly: GCA_026122235.1. Lineage (NCBI taxonomy): Eukaryota > Viridiplantae > Streptophyta > Magnoliopsida > Gentianales > Apocynaceae > Vinca > Vinca minor. Next base: position 7,702,437 of record JAOCZM010000201.1, on the reverse strand, counting down.
TTGGTCTTTTTGGGGAGAGGGGAGGGGAGGGGAGGGGGATACCATTTGATATTTAAGCGTAAAATTTTGGGAACATTATGAAACAAGTTGTTGGCATACGCAAATTCTATGCCTTTTGAGATAATATCATCACAGTTGAGAACTATATTATTTGGTCAAAAATATAATTACTACGTGTGAGCCATAAATTCCAGCAGGCAAAGGTGAAAGTTAATTTCCAAAGAATAAGGAGATAATGCATTAAATTAGAAGTGTAATTTATTTTCATCCAGGTATTAACATTAGTACTTACGAAGAGTAGAGACTTAATGTCATAACTTAGACGTTCAGACATATGAAACCATAAAAGTCGTGATTATGTGCAGTTTCTGAGTATATGTTTTGTGTCTTCCGTATGATGCATGCAAATAGGACAATTGCTAGTTTGTACAATTTTTTTCTTGAAAAGTGATTTAAAATGGAGAAGCTTATCATGAAAACACGACCACAAGAAGAATTTATTTTTTGGTAAAGTTTTTAGTTTCCATAACCAAGTTAGGTTATTTCTAGACTTACTAGGGGTGGGGGAGAAGTGATGAGTGCGTAGAAGCTACCGAGAAGAGTCCATTAGGCGAGAGCGGCCAATTAGGGATGTCATTTGATTTCGAGTATTGGGGTATAATGGTGTTTGTGATGTATAATTCAAGGTGAGAGGGTAGTCAGAAGGACAAATTATTAATAGAGATAGTATTATTCAATAAGATGTCCTTAACCCTAAGTTTTTCCTCAGACTGGGTAAGTGGACCGTGCAGAATGGATCTAAGCGGGTCTAAGGAAGACCAATTATCGAACCAAGCTGAAATGTTATTTCCTGGTCCAATTTTTTCTACATATGTTCCAACCGATTAGAATGATTTTCCAAATGGGAGATTTAGACATATTAAGATTAGGGTTTGCATTAAGACGGGTGTGAGAAATGTATTTGGCCTTAAAGTTTTGTGCCAACGAGGAGTCCTTGTTCGTAAAGAAACATCTCCAAGCAAATGCTGCTAGAAGAGCCAGATTCTGGAGTTTTGCAAGGCGTAGCTGTAAACCTCCTTGATTAATAGGGAGGCAGACTTTGGGCCATGATAGATGATGGATATTTCTTTTTTCCGTTGTGGAGCCCCACATGAAGTTCCTGCATATAGAGTCTATGCCATTGGTGATTTTAATGTAGAGATAATGAATTTGCATGACATGAGATGGAATGGCTGCAATGGAGGATTTAATAAGTGTGATCCTACCATGATTCCTTAAGAATTGAGTCTTCCAAGTGTCTAGCTTTTTGCATATTATCCAAAATGAATGGGAGGTGTGTTAATTTAGGGTTAGAGTGATGTGAGGGGAAGCCAAGATATTTCCTAAAGTTGTATCCCTAGCTATTTGAAAGTCGTGACAAATATCATTAGCTAGGGGAGCGTGAGTATTTTTTGAGAAGATAATGCGAGATTTATTAAAGTTAATCTTTTGTTCCGAGGCGAAGCAGAGCTGCTGAAGGATATTCAAAATGGATTGAGCATTTTTCAGATTAGCTTTCACAAGAAGGATGATATCATCTGCACACATTAAATGTGTGAGGGGTGGGCTATGTCTGGATAGTTTAATAGGGTTCCGAAGGGAATTGGAGACTCGTAGACTTAGTATACTGCGTGAGGGGTTTTCTTATTAACGCATACTTTGAGAATTTTTTAATAATGCATGCTCTGGCTCTGAACCAGTTTACTGCGTGAGGAATTATTTCTAATAACCCATATTTGGCATAGTAATCATTTCCAAAGTGTAGATCATCTTGACGAAATGAATTATAACTATGAATATAAAGCTCGCCGACTCACTTTTTTAGCTCGACCCTCTGCCATAGTTTTTCCGTAGCAATAATTACCTTCTATGTAACTCCTAAAATTTCATTACATTCTTTGGATTGTAACTCCTACAAAATACATTTGTGTAATGTATTGTGTTGCAATATCATGAATTGTTATTTACATTGCACTTTATTTTTACTTTGGATTTAATTTTCATAATTACCATATTAAACTTGATTTATTGAATAATATATAATTTTAGATAAAAGCTTTTTTGACAAATCAACAAAACAAAAAACAAAAACCAAAAAGCTGTAAATCAACATGCACTTTTAGAATAGTGTATATGTAGAAAGAGATAATGGGTTTCTTTCGATAAGAGACGAGGTGAGCTATTATCATAACACATCATGTATCTCATTATTAAGAAGCTTTTGTAACAACCCCACTTAATGCGCAATTTTGTGTGCAGTCATTTTGAGTTAATTCTCGTTTTGATGTTCGATTTTCTGACATGAGACATAGGAATGATAATAAATTTATCTTTACTAGTTGCAATAAAAATTTAGCTAACCTATATGTGCATGGTTAATGTAATTTTAACTTGTTAAAAGAAATAATAATAATAATAATAATAATAATTACAAAGAAACACTTGGTGACCAAGAAAAAAAAAGTACTTGAAAAGAAAGGGCAAAAAATTTTCTGTCCCTGTTTTTATCCCCATCTCTATCCCCAGCCAATCACAATTCTATTTAGTTGGAAATATGGATGGGGACAGGAAGGAGGACAGGGGATTTTCATACGTGGGAACAAAGGAAAGAAAAATATATATTACAAAAATGCCATCCAATTTTGTCTATATATAGAAGACCTTGGTAAGCTTTTTTTTTATCTTCTTCATTCTTCTTTTGCTTCTGCGATAGTAGACTTGTACACTCCGGTTTCTATGTGAAACAGGAAAAGTTTTGCACCGTGCGAAACAATCTGAGCCGTCGGATAATAGCTTCGAACGGTCCATATTTGGAGAGAAATTTTTTTTTATTTTTTTATTTTTTAAGTCCAACCGCAACATTTTTCTCTCCAAATCTGAGTCGTTAAAAATATCATCCGACGGTCCATATTGTTCCGCACGGTACAGAATTTTCTCTGCTCCGCATAGGAGCCAGATTGAGACTTATAGGCTAGCTAAGAATCTTTTTCTTTCTCTTTGATTTTCAAGCTTCTTAATGTTTTATTTTCTTTAAAAAAAAAATTAAAATAGAAAGAGCATGTGATGTATTATGTTGTAAAATATGTAGAAATTCACCAACTTTTCAGTCTGTAAATATGTAATCAAAATTGAGTAAGCATAGTCTCCTTCAAGCTACCAAATTTGCTTATAATCTAAAAGGGAAAAAGAAATGAGTTTGTGTGTTTAAGAATTGGAACTTTTCTATTTTAAATCATATAATTAGGTTTGAAAAATAAATTTTGGACCAAGTCTGCGCCATTCACTTTTACAAACTCTGAATTGTTTTGGATTATTGACGTTTCGTTTTCTTTCAAAAGTATGATTTAGCTTCCTTTCTGGTTGGTTTACTTTGATAATATTTGTTGAATTTGAACAAATATTTTGCACATTTTGATAAGTTCCCATGGAAAACAAATTGGTCGGGCTCTCTGTTTTGTTAACCTTGGGGTTAGTCACTATATGCGGGTTGGTAGGTGCCTAAGATTTCGTAGTCTGATTTTGTGTTTGGAGAGGCACAAGTTATGGAAAATCGAGCTCGTACTGTTTGTGAGGCTGGTGATGACTTTGGGATCCGAACTTGTCTCTGTTGAGCCCGACTTTGATTTGAAAATTGTTTTGGAAACTCGGGTTCGGAGGCTGCACTGATGTGTCTTGATTCTCCAGACTTCCTGGCTGCGCCTCAACCCTTCATGTGTTTTGCATTTGATTTTGAAACTCGATGGAAAATGGATTTGTTTACACTGAGAATATTTTCGAAAAGTATCTGCATGCATTCACTAAAATATCTTTGAAAATACACTGGCACACACGCGAACTCACCGAGCTTTTTGGCTCACATGTGTTTTTATGACATGTTTTCAGATAAGCTGGATCAGGAAACTTGCCCAGTAATCTCGTGGCAATCTATACTTGGAACTTGAGGAAGCAATTGTCAATATATTAGCATACTTTTGAAAACTTTTACGTATCAGATCAACTTATGAAAATTTTATATTTTAATTATTTACCTTGTAAGAGTTAACTCTTTTGTATTATGTATTTCCCGTTTTGTCGTCTTCACTTCCGAGTATTTGAGATTTAGTGTATGTAACTGCCGAGAGGCACACAAATACCCTACTCAGCCGCAGTAAATCCTAGAGGAGGGAGTTGGGGGTGTCACAACTTTTATTTGAGCTTTTATTGTCAAAAGACTCATAACCTAATTAAAACCGTAAAACCCTAATGGGGAAATTGATATTCAACACTTATCCATTAATAAAACAGATGATGGAATAAGAAAGACGACAGGTGGTCCTAAAACCTTCTTAGGTGCATGAGATTGGTAATTAGATTTCTCACAAATATGATCCCTATGTTTTATAATAATCTTTCCACCTCTTCCCAAAATGCATGCCCTTTTTCAACTTTTAAAGACATATTTCTAAACTTTTTCATACCCATATTGTTATGGTATAAAGAAAGAAAGGGTAATGACCGAGACTTAATGAAAATAAATTAAATTTGTTAAAATTATAATAACAAAAATACATGTTATCTCTCACTTAATTAATGTAAAAGGGGTGAAAATCCTCTGTCCCCAACCAATCAGAATTTACTGTATAAATATTTTTTCCAATTATATATACACTCTGCCAAAATTTATGTGGTCAATTTCTCAAGAGACATTTTCGTCATTGTTTCAAAGGTATATATTACTTTATCAAATGAATTTTCAATTCTTATTCTCTGCTGCACTTTTCATCAAATGAAAATGATGCAAACTATAATTTTTACCAAGAAAAATGACAATCAAGATCATAAAATTGAACAAAGTACCAGATGCAGAAACATCAATTCTAGACTTTCTAAGACATTCAGGAGGTTAGAATGTCAGGCTGCTGTTCATCGGATATTAGCTACCGGAGATTTTCCGCCAACACATAAAAACAATTATATACATATTAGAAATATTTACAAGAAAAGGTGTTCCCAAATGCCGTTTATCGGTTTCACTAGGCATTTGGATCAATCCCAATACAAAATTTTGGTGCTTTCAAAATACCATTCAAGAAAAAAAAGCCGGTGTTCATCAAAATTCTTACCGGGGAAAATGTTAAAATTTATCCATAAATAAAATTATGTACATTTGCTTTTTCAGGAAATAACAGCACTTTTCTCTCTCAAGGATTTGAAGAACTTGAAAGACTGGAAGGACTACCAACAATTTCTTTAAGTTTTTGACTGAGTTCATTTAAATGCTTCGTCGAATTGTACTCCTCTGCATCTAGTAATTCTTCCGAATATGTTCTTTGAAGGAATCTCTTACGATGTTCTATCGAAAACTTTGAATCATCATCGTCATTCCCACCTCTAAGCACTTTTACAACCTGCAACAAGCGAAATATTTGTGATTTCTTCCTGCTGCCAGATAATAGTTCATCCCTTCTAATTTACCGATTGATGTTCAACATAAAATACTTACCAGGCTCATTAGAGGACGCAAAATTGGATTATCTTCTATACACATCGAGGCAGCTAAAGCTACGCGTTCCAACTCTTCAGCGATATAATAATTATCGAGGGAGGGGTCAACCAGTTCTCTGAGATTATTGCTTTTCAGCAAAGGTTTTGCCTGAAATTCAACAGAATTAGTAAGCACGAAAAAATCCAACGTCAATATTTGGAGGGTATAATTGGGAAAATACTCTTTGCTGGAGAAGGACGACTTACCCAAAGCACAAGACAAGTTTGTGATTCATCATCCGAGAGGGCTTGCCTTCCAGTTATGATTTCCAAAAGTAATACTCCGAAAGAAAAAACGTCAGTTTTCTCGTCCACGATCCCATGCATGAAGTACTCGGGAGCAAAATAACTGTCAATCACGAACAAATGCATAAATGATCGACGAAATGATGAGAACTTTTAATTACCAAAATGATCACGGACCCGAATGTTCCTTCAAATTTTGACACATTATGATGAGTCCACTGATTTGGCAGCCACTTTGCTAGGCCAAAGTCACATATCTGAAGTAAAATTAAGTAGCTTAGTCTTCGAAACAAATAAAATATAATTAGAAATAAATGAGACTCGGAATGAGCTTGTCAGGCGTAACCAAAAATAATTGTTTTGTCTAATGATGTGTAGGAGGATGTCTATGTATATCTTTTTTTTAATTTTATTATCGTTGAAGGGGTTTTTAAGACCTGTGTTTCCAGGTCGGAAATGCTACACCAACGCACTAAACATAATGCTAGGGAATAGGGATAAAGAGCCTGTAAAGGGAAAAAACAACCTGGATTGACCACCTAAATAGTTTCTTATGTACTTCTCCAGGTCCAACCCAGTAGATGGATATGGAATTTTCGGAAAAATCTGAATCTTCTGACAAAATCTAGTTTCCTTTTTTTTTCTGTCTAAAATTTTCTTATGATGTTTAAGTTCCTCTTTTGTAGTATTTTATTTTCATGTATGCTCAATGCCGTTCATCCTAAATACAAACTTTTACATGTATAAAAATTCAACACAGCCGGATTTGGAAATGCATTAACATAAGGGATATTACTATTCATCGCTGAAAAGATTTGGCGCAAACACTATGGGGATGGTTAGAGCCTTAGAGGAGATATAATCGGATATGCCGATGTTTTTGGTACAGAAGACATCCTTAATCCAGATATATACTTTGTTCAGTAAATTTATTGGTCGAGATAGAAAAAGCATAACCGGTAATAATAGTTGTCGAGGAAATGAAGTCGTAATAAAACTCACAGATCATTTGCAATGGAAGCACACTAAGAAAACTCACAGAAGGGCACACGTACCTGAGGCTCATAATCCTCCGTCAGTAGGATATTATCAGCTTTGATATCTCTGTGAATGATTCGCCTTTGGCAATTTTCATGCAAGTAAAGTAAGCCATTGGCTGTCCCCAATATAATCTTATACCTAATACCCCAAATCAAGTTTTCCTTTGAGCCTGAAAAAATAAACGGAATCAAATATGATGATAACCAAACCAAATACGAAAATGTGAAAACTAACCGCGAAGGAGTGATCCTAGACTTCCAAGAGAAGACAAATGAAGAACAAGGAATGTCCCTCCTTCAACTCCATAACCAATCATCTTAGCCGTATTAGGATGGTTAACATGTGCTATAATGCCAATCTCAGATAAGAAACTTATTATCTTATCCTCCGATGTACCTCTGTTGAGCCGTTTAATTGCTACAAGCTTCCCATTGGGCAAACGACCCTTGTATACCTCGGCATACCCACCTTTACCAATGAAGTTTTCTGCATCACAGAAAACAAAAATGCATAAACCAGTCTGTTAAAACTTAAAACCACCTTCACAAGGAGTAGCTTATTGCACTTTTTGGGAAAATGTAATAGTTAAAGAATGGAATATGAACATAATTCTGTTACAGGGGCCAAAATCAAACATTTCAGACCTTGGCTAAAATTTTTGGTGGCAGAGCGGAGCTCCGACAGAGTGAAGTTCTTCCAATTAGACTTCATGGGGCATAAATTTTCGACATGTTCTGTTGTGCCGATAGTCTTTCTTTTTGACATCCTATGCATACCAAGAGGAGGAAAAGAAGGGTAACCTTCCTAATTTAGGTCCCTTCCAAAGTTTCCAGAATTTGTTGGAGTGATGAGGTGGCCTTGGATTTGATGTATGGTTTTCCGAAACTGAGGATTGAGCAATAGGAGAAGGTGGTTGAGTCGCCAAACCGTTAGTGGATGCTTCTAGAACTCCTCTGGGCGAGGATTCCTCGGCTTTTTCAATCTCAACATCGAAACATCTCAAATCTACAGCAAAAATCCAAATGCTATTAACATAACCTACATGCATATACGATGGGAAAACGAACAACAAAAATACGATCTTGAGGGGATTGGCAGAAAGTAATAGTATCATGTTACCTTGAATAGAACCCGAGAAAGGAAAAAGACAAGTTAGTTTTCTGCTTCCTCCCATGGAACCTTTACTCAGTAAGTTTATCTCTGAAGTGGTTCTCAGCCCTCCAGCAGGTCTACAAAAGAACCAATAAGTGAATATACCAATTTCAGCTAGACTGAAGCGAAACAGGCTTATACCGAATCCTTTTCTACCAGCAACTAGCTTTTCCGAGAAACTGCCAAGAAGGCGGGAAAGTGGGAATGTACAAATCAAAACATGCAATACATAGAAATAATAAAGATATCACAGTAAAGTTACAACAGACTGGCTAGTTATCACTCCATATGAATAAATACCTTATCGATTTATCACCTCAAAGATGAAAATGATATGGTTAGATTGCTGTCCTAATGGAAACATATGATCCACAATCTGAAATATTGTCTTAGCACTAAACTAATGGTGAGCCCAGCATGATCACAACAGGAATGTAATTAAGACAAAGCAATAATTGGTTTCGGGATTGTCATACTGCTCATTTTCCACTAATCCAAAAACGTTATACAAATAGTTGTGCATTAGCTTAAATCTGAAAATGCAGACTGAAATCTAGACCTCCTAAATCTATTTCGAAACAAATACGAACTTGTAGCTACAAATCACAAACCAATGTACCACGGATCATGAAGAATTACCATAAATGTTTGCATTTTTCAACTAGTGGACCATTTCCTAACGTAGATCTAAAGCATGCTTTATTTAATAAAGATGCATTAATCAAATACATCTAGAATCATGAATTAGGTAAGACAGGCTTAACAACTAGGAGTGAAGGTTACAAATGAGAAGTACTAAAGGTTTCCTTCGGAGAATTCTTGAAAGAGCAGATCACATAAGCCAAGCTGATCTTATAAGGTAAAAGATAAAGAGAAATGAATTATTTTTTTTGAAGGGATTGGTATAAATTTGTTGACTATTTCATTAAACTGGCTGGAACACCCGAAGCAGATATCGTGATCAACAAGAAACAAAAGGGTTTAGTATCATAAACAGCAGATGATTTATGAAAATTTCTTTGTCTAGATTTTGACCATAACGAAAAAGATATGGCGATTTAGACGAAATGTAAAGCTGCAAAAGACATTCCCAAACCCAGTAAAGGAAAATCATTCACAGAGAAATTGTCATGCAAAGCTACTCCAAAATGCTGCAGGATTACTAAAAAAAAGCATCAGATTAACACCACAAAAAATCTTTTCTTTAGGGGGAAACCATAACCAATCTCGAAAACAAACTTTCGATGCCTAAGAATCTATAGAACTCATCTTTCGGAAATTTGAATTACGAATCCTGAGAGCTAACTTTTGGTGCAGAAAAAAGTCTATAGAACTCACCTTCTCAAATTTTTTTGAATTACCAAAACAACAGAATGAACTTGAACTAACCAAGTTCTTTGCTTTATAAATTTTGGGGGGATAGGGAATAAGTCCAATTTGCATTATCTCCTAAAACAACCGATTGCGAATCCGAAATTAATGAGCAACTCAAAATTACAATGCAACCACATACTTCCAAATTACATCTACTAACAAAGCAATGGCATTTACTCATCCAGAACAGATTTTTCAACTCTATCAAAACAAGAATAAAATAACGCATGATTTAGTTATTCAAACACAAACACCATAGAATTACATTACAAAAAAAAAAAAAAAAATCAGAAAAAAGTCAATAAAACGTAAAAACAAAACACCCCATTTACTTTTTTTCTCCTAATTAACAAAATCCCATTTACAAATGTCCAAAATATTTTTAAAAAAAAATCCCAATTTTTTTTTTTTTTTGGCTAATTAACCGAATCCCATTTACGAAATTACAAAAAAGGAACTTACTTTGGAGGCAGAGGAGGTGGTTCAGGGGCTTGATTCATATCCATCATAAAATTGTAAAGAAAAAGAGGAGAAAACCCACAAAATATGATGATCATATGAAAAAAAAAAAAAATGTAGAAGAAGAAGAAACGACAATGTGAATTCAAGTGAGCGGTTGTGGATTATAAATGTTAGAAACAGGACAGAACCTCATTAATTATTTCAAAAACAAAAAACAAAAAAACAAAAAAATTCAACATTGTTCATAAAAGAATCAAAATGGGGATAATCTTAATTTCTTTGATTCATCAATGTAACTATCATTCAAATCTCTTTCATACGGATTCTTGGTTTTTCTTTCTCACAGAGACACACAGTAGGAATTGAGACAGAGGAGGAGAAAAGAAAAGGACCGTCATCTTGAGAAAACATGGGAGTTTAATTTAGTACAAAAAATGTGGTCCGTAAAGGGAATGGGACAGATGGAGAGAAAGCCAAAAACTGCAAAATTCTGAGCTCCGATTTGTACTCTTTGCCTTGAGCTTCGATATTTTTTGCTGCTCTTCCATTTTCAATTCTTTTTCAAAGAGAAGATCCAGAAAGTGAACGTTGGAGTTTTCTATTCTTAATTTATTCTTTTTTTTATTTTTTGTTCCGTTTGAAGTATTAGCTTTTTCACAACAAGTGAAGGCATTTTGTTCACTTTATTTTTTTAATTATGTGATTTTTTTTACTGTTTCAAATAAATATATTAGAATTCGAATTAAATTTTATATCAATTTTATAATTGTGTCAAACAAAAAAATTTATTTATTTGAAATTGAAATTTCATAGGATTCCCAAAGAAACCCTTATAATTCTAATATCACGTAATAACATGAAATTTTATGAAATTTCAATTCAAAAACCAATTCTAAGAAACAAACAAACCCTCGATTTATTCAAATCGGAAACCAAAAGGTGGAATGGAAGGAGGGGGATCGACCACATGCAGTGACGGATCCAAGATTACAGAACACTGGGCACACGACGACACTGGTAAAGGTTTTGGAGAGTTTTTTTTATTAGTGGGGTCACTAAAAAAATTTGTGTATGAATCATCTATATATTTATTATCTAAATGGAGTAAAATATACCATAAATACTAAATTTATTTTTTTCACCGTTTTTCACCGGGGTCAAATTAGAAGGCTACATCCGTCAATGTGTGCTTTCACCATGTTTGTTTTTTAATTTTTTTTTTTTTGAAAGATTCTTAAACACATTTGGACGGGGAGAAATGGTAGATTCCTCTGGTAATAAAATGAAGGGCTTATTACAGTTTAGTACTTCCTCCATTTCTAAATATAATACTTTTATTACATGTTATGAAAATTAAAGAAATAAAAATTAAGATATTTTTTATAATTAAAATATCAATATTACTCTCTTAAATATCACTTGTATACCACTAATTCTAGTTAAGAGAGTAATAATCATATTTAGATTATAAAAACATTTTAATTTTTACTTTCTTAATTTTCATAACATGTAATGAAAGTCTTATATTTAGGAAGAAGGTATTACTCTAGATCTTTGAATAAAAAAAAAAGTACTCAAGATCTTAGGGCGGCATTTTTACCTTATTTGTTTTTTTTTTTTTTGAGCGCCCGAAGGCGATTGCCCCCGAAGGGGAAGAGCGGAGAGTACCCTAGATAGGGAAGATTGAAGCATGCTCCATGCCTGGGGAGGGAAGATAAGCCTCGTAAGGAGGAGAATTATTTGCCCCATTATGGGGAGATACAGGAATCGATCACGGGACCTCCGCCCCGTGTTCAGGTAGCTCTTACCACTTGGACAACCCGATTCCCACCTTATTTGTTTGAAATGACCACTATATGTCTTTTAAATGCAAGTATACTATTAATTCATATATTATATGGTAACTTGTGAATGAAAAGATAAATTTGCCTTCATTAAATTTGACCATTTTTATTTTTTGCAGAATTCTAGGGCATACATTGCTATTCCTTTAGAAATCCATTGCTTTTTCCAATATATTTTTTGATGAAATAAGACGTAATCATTAATAATGGAAGGATTACAATCATTCGGATCCATAACAACAGAGATTCCTCCTAAATCCGGGGTAAAAACACTTCAGAAGAAAGGGACCTAAGATAAATGTTTTCTACATATCCAAAATAATTTGCCCATTTTGCAAGATTATTGACTGCCATATTATAATTTCTAGAAACCGATTTTTTTTTTTTTTTTTTTACAGTTATGCTTGCTAATGAGCTGCCGACATTCTTCAATAACCATCTTTCCCTGTCATTCCATTGCCTCTTTTTGCCCTCTAAGTGAGAAAATCACATTAGAATCATTTTCTTCAAAAATTGTTTTGTCAAGTTTAAAACAAGAAGTCATCTTAATAGCCAGTAGTGCACATTTATCTTCAACAGTATATGAATCGAGTGCCAACCCTGAAAATGACAGCATTATTTCTTTTTCCAACATAACCTATGCATTATTTATCTTCTTAAAATCTCAAATATGGTGTAAATTGGCCAATCCCTGTGTTCCTTAATGTATGAATTAAAACTCATAGAATATGTCCTAGAATTTTACAAAATCTAGATGTGCTCAAAACTAATGGAGACATTTTTTTTTTTTGTCTCACAAGCTAACATATAGTGTATGAGTTATCAGTTGACTCACGATTAAACGACCTATAGTATTCACTTCATGACAAAAGGAGCTAAGGATAGCAATGGAAGTTTGGAGGCATACTACATTTTACTCGAAAGCAATTCTAGCTCGAGACAAATTTCCTTTCAGTCTCCTTCATATTCTGAATGGGGATGCTGAGGTTGCCTCCCATTTTCTTTTGATATTCTAGAATATCTGGTGTAGCAAGAATAAAACTATTTTTGGAGGGTGTAAGCATTCTACTGTGGAGGTTGCTAGTATAGCTCTTACTGCAACGACTGAGTTTTCACAAGTTATGTCCCTAGACACTCGTCGTTGAAGATACAAGCTCCATATACCTACGAGTGAGTTAATCTAACATATTATCAAAGGTAAATCTTAAAAGACCCCTTTGAGGGTATTGAACCTAAGAGAGGGGAGAGGTGAATTAGATTCTTAAAAACTTCTTAGCTTTTCTAAAACTTCTTTGCTTAAGTGATCATATTAACAACAAGTATGTTGTTTAAGCACATAAGATGAGTTAATTCCACTTGGCTATGGTGTTGAACGCATCAAAGTCCAGCACCTGCAGAACAAGTTGTTAGCCATAGGATTGAGAGGCTTGAGATCGAATGGCCAGAAAACACGCTGAAAGCAACAAAAAAATGCGTAACACCCAATCAAAAGACTGAAACTGCTGAAACCCTTCGCGTCGTCTTCATCCACGATCTCCAAACTCCATTAATGGCGATTAACCAACCTTCACCACGAAATCCACCTTTCACCTCCCCCAATAACTATTAATAAGAAAACGCCTTACACGATATACACCATTAATCAATCCACCCAGAAAGCAATCAATGATTGATTTTGCAGGATTTGATCAATCCCAAACGCGATTTGAGGATTTGATTTTTGTCCGAAATTATTTTTATATTTCCTTAATTTCATCTCAGATTGAGATTTCCCTTAATTTTCTCCATCACAATCGTGATTTTTGTCCGAAATTATCGTTGTATTTCCTTAATTTCGTCTCAGATTGAGATTTCCCTTGATTTTCTCCATCACAATCGTGATTTTTGTCCGGAATTATCGTTATATTTCCTTCAGTTCATCTCAAATTGAGATTTTTTTTCTTCAGATTCCTTAATTTTCTCCATCTCATATTGGGATCTTTTTCAAATTCCTTAATTTTCTCCATCTCATATGAAGATTTTTTTCAAATTCCTTAGTTTTCTTCATCTCACTATGGAAATAGCTATTAACATCAGTTGATATATTAATTTGGAAATCTGTCTTTTACATACTTATTTGTTTGTAACAAAATTTAGGTTTATATTATATTAGATATTAATGCTGCAATTGAGGAAAGTGAACTCATAAAAGAGGTAAAAAAACAGAAGGGAATAGTCGTAAGTCATGTACGTAATAACTATAACATATATACACAATAGCTATTATCTAAAATCGAAAACTAATTACAATTGTTACAATTATAATCCAAAAAATACTTTTTAAAACTATAAACTGAAAAGAATGTCACTGTTAAAATTTTATTACATTAGACAAGAAGCAATCAACTATGAAACGTCTTCGAATAATATTGGACTTCGCCCTCTGAGTCTATTCGGATGGGGTATCTTACAGTAGAGAAATCCAACTTCTTATAAAAAAACATCATCCCCAAAATGGTAATTTCCTAATGACACACCAGAAAAATCCTTGATTATCTGTAAAAAAAAATATGCAATAATTGTCAACAAAAGACTAATAAACAACATAGATAAAGATATAAAACTAATGAATAATAAATATTCAGAATTAGAACACATAGCTATAATACTAGTGAATAATAGCTATTAGACTTTCAATCCTAAAACAGTTTAACAATGGTGTAATGAAGAAAATCATGAACATACTATCATGAGCAAAAACATGTAACATAAAAAAACCAGAGAATATCGATTACACACTGAACTCCTTATGGAATCAGAATCAACAATTCATTGACTAGCAAGCAAACATGTGAAGGAAATTGGCAGTTTCCAAATATCAATAATTGAATTAACCATTGGAAGAATCGAGAAAAATTGAAAAAATAAGAACAGGAAGAAAAAACTTCAAATTAAAAGAGTTTGGGGATTTTTGGGTGTGTTGAAACTCAACATTATCGTGAATTTGAGGAACAATAGGAATGATGCACATTATGATTGATCAATCCCGTGAATTTGGCCCCCAAATCGTTATTGGGATTGATCAAATCCTGCAAGATCAATCACAAATATCTTCCTAACCGGGAAGAGGGGAAAATTAAAATATGATCCAGCGTGGCGCATATCAAATCATGCAGACAGCTTGATGGCCGTTAGATCTGAAAGGCGCAGATCCAGCGACTAAAATGTCGTGCTGACCTTGCTGAAAAAGGCTCATTTCAGAACCTTAGCCAAAACGAGTTAATTATATTCAAGGCAACTTAGATGACTAAGTGAAGTAATTGTATAAAGGTAGGAAACATGTGTAGTTTTATAATTCTTAAGCAAATAGTTCATGTAGATAATTAATCAAGTTATAGCAATTCATGAACTGTAAAGTAAAGATGTAAAGGATAAAGAGAACTAACAAAGGGATTTATAGTGGGTTGATTCACAAAGTATCTACATCCACTACCTTAGGACAAACCTATGGATTTCAACATCCACTAATGGATACCCTTCACAACAAATGCAAAGTGGGCTCTACCTTTTACAATTGCCCAAACAAATGAGGACTTTTGCTTCACTAAGAAGACTCCACTCACAATGAGCCAATATCAACAAATGGGATACATCTTACAAGAGGATTTTTGCCTAACAAATAGGACTTGCAAACACTCAAAAATAGAGAAGCTCACAACGAACTAGTTCTCAAAAAGAGAAATATGGTAACTAGTCACTTTCAAATGAGACTTTACAATTTTACATAAATTCCCTCTTGGAATGGATATTACAAATGTAAACTCTAATCACTCTTGAGAATAGAAAGATAGATGAATTTCAAGCTCATCTGAAATATGTTTTTGAACGATTTGGAAATTAAGCTCAAAATTGTTTGCTTGTGTGTTTATGAAGTGTAAAGCCTATGCCCTCTAATGGCTTGATTAATTATGAAAATTCAGCTTAAGAAGCTTTATATAGGGCAAAAATACACAAGCAAAGTTGGTCACAACAACTATAATTTTGGCCTGGATTTGACAGCTTCGGTTGACCGGACTAGGCAGTTGGTCGACCGAAGTTCCTCCGAAGTAAATATTATAGGCCCTTTGTCTTCATCTCGGTCAACCGCAAGATGGGGTCCGGTGTTCCGAAGCATAGCTCGGTCGAACGACCTATAGCAAGGTCGTCCGAGAGAATATAGCCGTTGGAGCATTGGAACAATCAAAATCTGACTAAGGACAAAAACAACCCCGTTCGACCTGACAACACACGTCGGTCGACCGAACTTCTTCTGGTCTTCCGAGGCTAGACCTAGGTTGATCGGAATGCAATCCTAAAGTGGGTTTTCCACTTAGTCAAGTTGTTGACCGGAATGCAGTCCTAAAGTGGTTTTTCCACTTAGTCAAGTTCATAATATTCTCAAACACATGCCTAAGTGTTTTGTAAAAATATAAAACACATTTTAAAGAACTTAGGCATAGACCAACACTTAACATAGTTTTCAAAAACCTTTTCAAAGAATTGAACAATGTAAAACATGATGTTTTGAAAACATGCATGGTTGAGCTTTAAACATTCTATATCCTAGTATTCTCAAAAGAAAGATTAGTCACAAGAATATACCTATTAAGCATAGGCTAATCTTCGTAAGGTCTTCAAGTTGATTATCTTCTTGGAGCTTGGACTCTGAAGCCTTTGATCAACATCTTCTTAGAGTGTTGAAGTCCTATAGCAATCTTGAATTGTATAGTATTGGACTTCACAATTATTCTTGTCCAATTGTCTACCACTCGATTCTTCTCTTGTTGGATTGAGTAGCCCTTGACATGTTGATCTTCCTTCTTCATGACTTTGCAAGTACTTCCATAGCATGTGTATTGACTTCATGCTTGTGCTATGAAGTCTTGCAAAGTGTGTATTCCTTGTGTGTATGATGATACCTTTGGTGTACATAAGGGGCTAACTTACCATTTTCATCAATGTAGATGTGAGTGCTAAGGATCCTATCATTAAGATAATGCTCACACAAACATTAAATTTATCAATGGTTTGTTATTATCAAAATAAAATTGATCAATTTACTCTTAGGGCTAACAAATCTAAACTTTTTCCTTCTCCCGAAATCCATGAGGATCATCTGCCTTACCAAGGTCAAGGGTTGACCCAACCAATTCTAGGAGTCTAGGACACTTAAATGGAAGCATTCCGCAGTCAACACGTTCAAACTTAATGTGGATGACTCTTAGACTTAAGGATGCGCGAGATTAATTGGAGCTGTTTTGTGAGGCCATAATGGAGGTTTTGTTGCAGGCTTCTCATAATTCATAGTAGTTTCCCCAAGTCCTGAGCATGTTGAGATCCTAGATGGTGTTCGATCTGTAAATGAAAAAATTACTCTCCTTATAAGGTATAAAGTGGTTGTCAGTGCTTCGTTAATAGAATTTCTGAAAGTGATAAAGTCCTATCTTCCATAGAACATTTTATTAGCCTTGTTAGAGATTTACTAGATTCCCTTGTTACCCATATTTTATATTTCCTTAGGTCATTTAGTATTCCTGCTAATGTATTGACAAAATTAGCTCATCATCTCAATGGTTTGGAGATCCGTCGAATTTTCTCCTACCACGTCTACTTATTAATATCAATATATGACATCTCTTTCTCTTAAACCCAAAAAAAAAAAAGAAAAAAAAAGGAGATTGTAATCTAACTTGGAACTTTTTTATTTTATTTTAACCAAAAATAGGTTTCGTTTTTTTTTTTTTTTTTTTAAACAAAATTAGCATTTTTTTAAATCTAAACTTCTCTCAAGGGATGCACGCTCTGTTAATCTATGAATCATACCACTAATTGTTTCAATGAATATGATTATTATGATAACTTTTTTTTCCCTTCTAAATAAGATATATTTTGATAACTGGAGTACCCTAAATAATTTTTATGCCAAGTTTTTTTGGAAGATGATCGTAGAAATATTTCAGAAACAACTATACATATTTGTGTTAATGAGGTATTGATTTAGTAGTTAAAGCTGTGTCTTATGACGTAGAGGTCATAAATTCGATTTATTCACCCTACTTCATAAATTTATCTATATAATTTTTTTTGTTTTGTAATAGATAGGTTCCCTCGTAAAAATACAAAGAACTTGCCATTGTTTTCTTTCTTTTGAGCAACAGTAAACAATATCATTTTTATTTGTTTAATATTATTGTTGTTAGCTTTAACATTGAGTAAATGATAGGAAGAAATTATCATTTCTTACATGCAGCTACTTATAACGTTTCCCTCAAAATAAGTTATTACTAATATATTTTTGGAGTTTGTTGGCCCAACTAATTATAAGTTAAAATAAAATACAAAAAGAAATTCGAAAAAAGCAACTCTAGAAGCATTTTTCTGGAACAACTTATTCTAAAGCTACTTTTTTAACCAAACTTCTTATAAGTGTAGATATTAAATATCACTATGTTGCTTGCGATTACAGTGTTGAACAGTTATTTATTCAGTACATGTTAAATGTGTCCAGAGCCGTTAGATGAGTAGCATTTATATCAAATGGTTGTAAGACATGCGGATGACAATGGAGACGTCCACGCTGAATCCAGCGGCTTCAAATTAGCTTTGTTCTCGCCCAGCTTCAGATTTTTGCAAATTCCATAATTTTCTTCCCCCCCCCAAACTGCAATTTTTGTACGAAAATCTCGCAATAATCACTCTAATTTGGCATCATGACTATCATGCCGCACATTGTCCCTAATTTGAAGATTCATTATACCAAAAAAAAACTAAACTCCCTTAATCTCTATATTGTTCTTGGTTTTTTAATTTTTTTTCAATTTTTTTTCCTTCAATGGAGAATTCGATTTTCGATAGTTGTAAATCACCATTGACATTCACCGAGTTGCTTGCAAATTAATCCATTCCAGTTGCTGATTCTATAGATTTTTCAGTGCCAAATCACAGTGTTTCAGATTAAATTCGAAACAGTCATAATGTTATCACGGTAAATTTATATTTTAATTGCAATTATATGTCATAGTTTTAATATTAAATATGTTTATGTTGTTGTATTTGTTTTTGCTATGTAACATTAATGTCGAAAATAATGATGAACAAGATCATATATTCTCTGGTTTGAATGATGTACCGGAGCAGACTGTTTTTGATGGTTTTGTTGTTGATAGTACGTTTTTTAATGTTAATTCCACTTTTGTTATTGGTATGTTTATGGAAATAGTTATATAATCTTAATTATACCATTTTAAATTATAGAATTGTATGTATTGAATATTATGGAGGTGTGTTTTACTGCTTACAACTATTATGAATTTGTCTTATAGCTATTATATGTCAAGCTAATATCTATTATGAATTTGTCCTATAGATATTATATACCGGTGATTTTACAAGTTCCAACAGTGGTACACTGGTTAATCAGTTTGTGATACAACTTAAAGAAAGTCCCAATCCCAATAGATCAAAGAAGAGGCTTAAAAGCCAGATGACGTTGCACGAGCAGAGAGCGAAAACCATTATTAATCGAAGACGTTCCAGAGTGGACAACTTCTTGTCAGATGAAAACAACATTACACTGACATTATGATGGACTTATAGTGTTTAACAAGTATATATGTTTTCAGTTGCAACAACTTTACTTCGATTTTATAGTTATTGTCCACATAACTTACAGTTATTATACACAGTATTGTAATAATAGCTATTGTGCACATAGCTTACAATTATTATGCATACTTGATATAACTATTGTGAATATATCTTACAGTCATACTTATGACTATAAAATATAAGTGTTAACACCTGTTATGTTATTTTATTACATATCTATTTTATTACAACAGAGTCCTGATTACTGGCTCCTTCATGTGAGCTTTGTTAGTGGTCTCAACATTATAGCTTTGTTGACAGTATTTCTTAGCCCATTTTGCATCGGGCAGTGAATTTAAATCCACTATTTCCCTCTCATTTTTTACACCATACACTCGCTCAACTATTTTTGCAGTGGACGCGCTCGCCCGGTTACGTTAATGAAAGCAAATTAAGCTCCCTTGATCCATTAAGCTTTAAATCAAATCGGAGCGTCTACAATAACCGTTTTATTATCCAACTCCAAATTCAAAAAAACAAAAACTCAGATAACTTAAATTCATCAAAAACTCCAAATTCTTTCTCTTTTTTCATAAGAATTCATCGAAAACTTAAAAACCCAGTTGAGAAAAATGAGTATTTTGCGATATCCAGAAGTCATGAATTCAAGAGATGTTCAGATTTGGGATAATGCTGCCTTTGACAATGGAGAATCAGAAGATTCATCACCAATCTTGAAATCATCTTGGTCACATTCCAAGCCGGATTTTCTGAGTTCAACTGAATCATTGGATTCATTTTCGAGTAAAGAAAATCAAAACCCATTATTTGAGAACAATTCATTTTCGATTCATCAAAATGGGGTTCTTGAAAAATCCAGAATCAATTCAGTTAAGGAGAAATCAATTTTGAAGTCTGGAAATGAAGGAGAGATTCGTGATGATAAGAAGATTGATCAAGAAATTGAGGAAATTAAGAAGGAAATTAATCGAATGTCCTCAAGATTGGAGGCTTTGAAAGTTGATCACGGCTCCTATGCTGAACAGCCTAAATTCCGTACGTGCGGGAAAAGCTGTCAGTCGTTAGATTTTGTACTTTTTGATCCAACGGTTGTATCAAAAAACGGTATTTTAGGGATTTTACATTTCTAAAAGAACACATGTTTTCTTTAGAGAACACATATTCTTCGTTAAAGAACACATGTTTGTATATTGAGGAGAGAGAAAAGTTGCGGCTGAAAAGTTAAAGGTATATTTCTACAAGAACACATGTTCTTCGTTAGAGAATACATGTTCTTGTATATTGAGGAGAGAGAAAAGTTGCGGCTGAAAAGTAACTTTTTTCTCTCTTTAACCGCAACTTTTCTCTCTCCTCAATATACAAGAACATGTGTTCTCTAACGAAAAACATGTGTTCTTGTAGAAATGTACCTTTAACTTTTCAGCCGCAACTTTTCTCTCTCCTAGGCAATGGTTGGTGGTGGTGGGAGTAGGCGGTGGTGGGTAGGGTGGTGAAGGGGAAGAAGATTGAGGGGAAGGGGATTGATTTATAATTATTGGGAAGTCCAGATTTGGGTGGAGGAATTAGTTTGCTTGATTGTGTTGTTAGGAGATGATGATGAAGAAAAAAGACGAAGGATAATGAGAGGTAGAAGATGAAGAAAAAATTGAAGTCCAAAAATACCCCTGCAAAAAAAAAGACACATTATGACCACGTGACCAATTTAACGAGATTCTGTCAAACATTTTGATGGAAGGATCGATTTGGTAGGTGAAAAAAACGTTGATGACTTTAAAAGTCGAAATTAATCGAAGATGATTAAATTGGTAGATCGAAAATATATAAGGTACTAAATTAGCCAATTTACCGACTTTTCTCTAGAAAATAAGAACAATTCTTTGTACAAGAGAAGTTTTATCTTGGTAGGTGAATAAGTTTAAAACTTACATTCAAATCAATGAATACATTTTTTTTTTTGCTAAGTAAACCAATGAATAAAATACACGTAAGAAAGATAATTGACTTTTTGACCTACATGTATTGTATTTATTGGTTTAGAGGTAAATTTTAAACTTACTCACCTACCTAAATAAAATTTCTCCTTTGTACACAAAGAATTCTGATTGTGAACAATAATCTTTTTTAGCAATTAAAAATTCCAAATTTAAACATAATGTCAACAATCTTTTCTTTTTCCTTCAAATATTACGTCAGCAATCTGGTCAAATTATACTGACATTTGCGAATTGACAAATTAATATCCAGTTAGATACTATGTTTAACTAGCTATACAAGGGCAAAAAATCCTCTGTCCCCATTTGTGTATGTCCCCGTGTCCCCAACCAATCACAATTCACCATGTGTATATATAATTGAAACAAATATTTATATAGTAAATTCTGATTGGTTAGGGACACGGGGACATATACGGACGGGGACAGAGGATTTTCACCCCTATACAAGGGCCTTAAAATTATTATTTAACTAGTGCCCTAACCCGTGCGATGCACGGTGGTAGATGAATTGTTTTATAAATTATAAGATTCAACACAAAAAAATTTATTTTGTGGAGATGATTCATTTACCTATATGGAACGAAAGAAATTTTGTTTCAATTTTTCTAATTTTTTATATAATATATTTTAAGTTTTAAAGTT
This sequence comes from Vinca minor, assembly GCA_026122235.1. NCBI lineage: Eukaryota > Viridiplantae > Streptophyta > Magnoliopsida > Gentianales > Apocynaceae > Vinca > Vinca minor. Next base: position 7,680,494 of record JAOCZM010000201.1, on the reverse strand, counting down.
TTAAGACCCAATTTTTTTAAAACATTCAATTTTGAAGTTTTAAGACTGAATAAAGAAATCATCATGAAAAAAAATCATACAAAATAACTGCAAAATGAAACAAAATTTGATGGAGAAAATTAGCTGAATTTTTTAAATATATTTTAATATAAATATTTTAAATTTGAAGTTTTAAGAATTTAAAGAAAAAAAGTAAAAGTCGCTGATTTTTTTAATTCACTGAATTATGAAAGAATCATCCTGCAAAGAAAAAAATATTGAACGACTCAAGTAAAAAAAATTGAACCATAATTTTAAATTTTGAAGTTTTAAGAATAACAAAAAAAAAAGAAGAAAAACGAATTTATTAAATGATTAAATAATAACATATTAATGAAAAAATCACCAAGAAAAAAAAAAACATCACGATGAATTAAGAGAGAGAGAGGGAGAAAATAAACAACTAAATCAACAGTTAAATTTCAAAAAAGGAAATATCCATAATTATGTTAATTAAACCGTATAATTTGACATTTCAAAAAAGGAAATATCCATAATTGTTTTAATTAAACCGTAAAACTTGCCATTAAATGGGAAAATCAAAACTAAAGAAATCCCTATCTCCTTTCTCATATTAGTCGTGTCTTTCTTTCTCTCCCAACATTTTTTCTCGTTTTTTCCCCTTGTTTTCTTCTCCATTCTTCTGTCACCAATATGTTCCTATATTTTATAGTCTCAAGTTTTTCCTTCATCTTCTTCTAATTTTCACAGAGATCTCTACCCTTATTCTTTTTTTGATCGATCTCCATTCTTTTCAAATCTGTCTAGAACAATAGTTACCAAATAATCAAAAAACAATTACAAAGATACCAATAAAGCGTAGAGAAGAAACAAAAACATCATATGTACATGAGGATAAAAGAAAAATACACTTACCTTGTGATTGTTCTATTGGATGGAAGTTGGAAAAAGAGTAGGTGATATTTGACATTAGCTCTTGTTATAGAATCTTTGAGAACTACTGATTGCATGTGTAGTTTTTAAGTCTCTTGAAAATTTATTTTTTTATTAAAGTTTTCATTGACAGTTGATGTGTTCTTTCCTATATTTCTCCATCTTCTCTTGTCTCTCTCCAATTTTTATTTTTCCCTGAAATAATTGTCATTGAAACTCAATAAACATAGAAGAGATAGATTTATTAGAAAAATTAGATTCTCACCTTGGATTGTCAATGGGATGGAATTAGAAAAAGCGGTTGTAGTTTTATGAATAAAGAGATAGTTGAAGGATTTTTGGGTTTATATGAATATGAATATGAATATAAATCTAATTTTTGTTTTTTGTGTATATAAATCTGATGTATCTCAACTATGTACATATCTGCTCTTTCTCTTTCTCATTTTAAAGGTCATAGATAGAAGTTGTTTTGAAATTAAATTGCCACATTTAAATAATTCTTGACCTTCCAGTTGCTCTTATTGGGAATAACTGAAGTTCTTCCATATTCTTGTGATTGTTTTTTTTCCAATTTATTATTATTATTATTTATTTATTTATTGTAGTGAATAGATTGTGAAAATTGCAAGCATGTATGATCATTTATTCCCTAAACTTTTCATTAGAGTTTGGGGGTTTTTATTTATTTTGAATTAAAGTTACTTCCTCAAATAATATAGATGCCTTTTGGAATTTTAGTGTGCCATTGGAGTAATAAGAGAGTAGTATTGATATTTTCATTAAAAAACACATTAATTCTTGCTTTCTTAATTATTTAGAAACTGAAGTTTTTTCATATTCATGTCGCTATTTATTTTTTTCAATTTATTATTATTATTATTTGTAGTGAAGATAGTGTGAAAATTGCTTATGACCATAGTTATACCTATCAATTAATTACATATAACCATAGTCTATTCAAATTCTCTAAAATTAATAGCATTAACTAAAATTATTTAATTGATCTCTTGAATAGCTATATTTCTTAGCTCTATATATATATATATAGCTCATAAGCATTAGCTAAACTACTATGACTAAATATTGAGTTCCATAGCTATCTAAAGCTTCAATTTATATTATTAGCTAATAGGGCATTGCATTTTAGAAAGTTATCAATACTTAAATTGCCATGTGTAAGATTTCCATTGGTCCATGAATCTATAGAATGCCAAATGTTACCACCACAACCTTCTACCTCAACTTTGCCTAACTTTATATATTATAGATTTTAAATGAAAATTATTAAAATCATTTGCTTGATTATACATTTACACAAAAAATGCATTAGTTGCGCGAAGACATAATTTAAGTATTAACAACATGAATTATCCGATTTAAGCGTGTATAATTTTTTACTATCCGATTTACATAAGTGGCGAACAAAAGAAGAAGGTCGTCACTTCACCGGAAAACTTGAATCATTATTAAAAAAAGGGTAGCAACAACATGAATATTCATGTTATAAACGAATACTAAACTTGTTATACATGAATACTAAACTTTCTTATGTGTATATCTATTAATGGGTATGTTTTTTTTTTTTTTTAAATTTATTATGGGAGGGTCTATCTATTACAAGAAATGTGGGATTCAGGAAGTGAGGAGGGGATTCGAACTCATGACCTCTACGTCATGAGGCATCAACCTTGGTCACTAGATTAATGAGTATGTTTAATAGAATAATGCATAATATGCATTCATGAGAAAAGAAAACTATTACCGAAGTTATTATCAATTCTCTCTAAATTATGTGCTTTCCTTGTGCCCTCCCCTCCCCCCTTTATACTTTTTTTTTCTTGTTAGAGTTCTATTAAAAAAAATTACATCTAATTTCTCGTCTATAACACTTATTACCAAATATTATCAATCTATCTCCTTAGCTTATTTAAAGTCCTCGATGTTAATACGCATTTGTACACCACCATGACTTCTATGGCTTGAAACACAAGAGAATAGTAAATTTTGGAGTCAAGATCAACTAATAAATTGTTTAATTTAGATTTCCAATTTCATTCTTGATGCATGGTTGGAAGTGAAAATAAGAGATTTATTCTAGAAGTTGTACATGTACTAACAAAAAACAAGAATAATGATGGAAAAAAACACAACTAACTTCTAAATTTGCTTCAGAATAATGAATTGCTATGAAGCAACAAAAAAAAATAAAAATAAAATTGAAAGCGAAACGATAAAAAAATCTAGAAAGATTAGCTTCAAAGGAAATAGATGATTTCGAAGTCTAAGATTGATTTTTCTACTCACTGCTAAAAAAAAAAAAAGAAATAAATGAACACTGGAAAAAATCGAAATCAAGTGATTAAAAGCATAATATAGAAGTAAAATATTACACTCAAATTAGGAAAAAGATGCCGTGAATGACAATCACAAAAAACAATAAAAGAGAAAAAATATAAAAACTATAGAATAAAATCAAGTCATAGAAAGTGTTAGTAACTTCCAAGTTATGGAGAGACAAAAGAAGAGATAAAAATAAATAAAAGAGACCTACGTAGACTATAAAAGCAAAATATTACGCTCAAAATGGGAAAAATATGCCATGAATGACAATCTCATAGAACAATAAAATCGTTAAAGAGGCTTTAGTGGGGCAAGACTCGACTCGTGACCGAGAGTTCCCGAGTTCGACACTCTTCCTATATATAGGGAAAGCTTAAAAAGTCTCCATTTCTAGGGCTATCTCCTCCTCCTATGAGGCAGTTCTCTTTTCCCTTCATGGGCAACCGCCCAGCCGGGCTTAAAAAAAAAAAATAGAACAATAAAAGAAAAAAGAACAACAAAAAATTATAGAACAAAATCAAGTCATAAAAAGTCTTACCTTCCAGGCTATGAAAAGACATAGAAAGAGACACAAAACGAGGCATGTGTTCGTAGAAGAAAAGGTTTGAACATATAAAGATAAAAATTAGAAGAGCAAGAATGATTATCTTGATGTAGATGGATCTCTTTCGCGTTAAGTTGCATAATGCTCTAGCTTTTTGAATAGCCTTATTTTTGTTTGGGGAATCTCTAACAATAACGTATATTTAAGTGAAATCGAACATTCTAAATTTAACTTTCTGAGTGAATGTTTGTCTCCAATAATGTAGTTTATAATCAATTTATACTTAGACTCAACTTTCTTCAGGATAATTTATCTTTAATAACGCATATTAGACCAAATCTCCCTTCTTCAAATTGTAATGCATTTTGGGAAAAACAATTATAAGGTGTTCAATCAAGACCGATTGCCTGGCTAGTTTTTTAATTTTGACAACAAAATCAAATGTCCACTTCTAGGTATTGGATAAAAAAAAAGTCTAATCACCACTAAAAAAATACTTATTTTGGATAGTGATATTGTTACCAATTGCATCAATAATTTTCTTTTTAAGACTACATAACTTTTAGTTCTTTGTCTTTTCATCAAATAGTTTTGGATTGTTAGATGTGGATAATGCATTTCACCCACAGACATATCTAAGTTGATAATTGTGTGTTGATGAGACTAGACGTGCAATGCTACATTACTTGAACTATGAGTAAATTCTTTGGATGTTTTTTGTTTATTGGATTTCTTTCTCTATCATCTCACCCAAATTTTTAAAAATATTACTAGATACGGTAAATTTTATATGTAGTTTGAAGTATTTTATCAAGTTCGCCCCTCGATACAGTTTTTATATATAGTTTGACGGATTAATTGCCATTTGGGTCCCCAACATATTTGCGCGCAGCCAATTTCATCATTTTTCTTTTTTTTTAACTTTTTCGGTCATCAATTTATTTTCAAACAGCCACTTTCATCCCTTTAAACTTTTTTCAGCCACTTTCATCCCCAATATATTTTCAAACTGCCATCTTCATCCCCAATATATTTTCTAGCAGCCACTTTCATCCCCAAAAAATTTTCAAACAGCCACTTTAAAAAGGATGAAAGTAGCTGTTTGAAAATATATTAGGGATGAAAGTGGCTGCTAGAAAATATATTGGGGATGAAAATGGCTGGAAAAAGTTAAAAAGGATGAAAGTGGCTGTTTGAAAATATATTGGGGATGTGAAAAGTTAAAAAAAAAAGAAAAAGGATGAAATTGGCTGCGCGCAAATATGTTGGGGACCCAAATGGAAATTAATCCATAGTTTGACATACTTTTGCAGTTTTCTCCCCAAAAGAAAATTCCTGACTTCGTCCCTGATCTCACCCTCTCTTTTTTTAACTCTTTGGTCTACAAATTTGCTTTTGGTTGGACGTGGGAAGAATATTCTCTCACTTATGATGGATAGACATGTAATAAAATCACGATTGAATTTATTCTTTTTTCACATTAGAATGTAAAAATACCCTCGTTATCGCATAAATGAAATATATTTTATAACTTATAGTACACAGATAATGAACATTGATCATAAGAAAGGTCAATTCTAATATAGAACATGGTCTAAAAAAACATATGGTTCAGATTCAACTAAATTACGAGAGGAATAATTTTTCTATTGATATGTATAAGTCTAACCACATAATTTAATGAATTATGATTCATATCAAAATTTTCTCATAAGACAATAAAAAAATCAGCCAATGATCAAGACGTATGAAAACCAGTATACTAATATATTCAATTGCTCTAAACAGTCATTTCTACTATTCAAGTACGAAGTTAGATGCGGGAGTGACAATCACTTCCAAGATTTCTAAATTTATATATTATTATTAAAAAAGAAAAAGAAAATATTACTAACAAAATTACCTTTCGTCTCCCACCTCAAAATTATAAAATTATGTAAAAATTTACTTTTCGCCTCCCTATCAGAACTTCGTGCTTCATCCCTGCTCTTTTTTTGGTATTTGAAAGGAAAAAGAAAAAAGAGAAGAAAATCTCCATCATGAAAACTGCCTGACATACGTCCGTTGCAATCCTTGAATGATATGGAGCCATGTTAGCGGGACGAATGTAGAAATTGTCTTTTTAGAGGCAAAAAATTGCAATAGTATGTTGACCTTCCTATAAAAATTGCACAGGAAAAAAAAATTGGGGGTGAACTTAATAAAAAATTCAGAATTATATATAAAAATTATTATATCTAATAATATTTTTTAAAATTTCGGAGGCGACTGCCCGCCCCTAGAATCGTCCCTGCGTGTTAGGTCATGTTGATTGTTTTGGCAATAATTGGCCGATCCTTCAAACACATCAACATTTTGGTCCTCATTATAATAGTAATGAATATGAAGTGATACATAAGCTGTTAAGCCAGTATATAGATTGAGTATGCCGACATTGTAGTTGAATGATTTTCATGATCAAATATTTCAGTTGTTAGTGTAAGAATATATGGAATCAATTTATTGAATTAATTAAATAAATTAAGGGAAATAATTTATATAAATAGAGTACTAAGGAAAAGAAAAATGACAAATAGAGTCCTACATAAGTAAGGAAAAGAAAATTAAATGATAAACTAACTCTAGAATAAGTAATTTGATAGAATTATTTCTATTTTTAACACTTCCCTCAAGTTGGAGTGTGTAAATCGAGAACATCCAACTTGCGAACCAGATAATCGAATTGCTTCTGTCATAACACTTTGATGTGCTATATCAATCCGCCGATAGACTGTGTCGCAGACAACACTCTTAGCAAAAATCTTCCTCTGGATTGGGTCCAAGCATTGCAACATCCTTTTTATCCCATTTGAGTAAATTAGCCCCCTCATAACCTATTTTGAGAGATTTGTGCCTGACCCAAAGAGGATCCCATTTGGGCGGAGCCCTGTCTGGCCAAAGTACTTGACTAGGCCGAGATTGTTGATTGGGCCGGCCCGTTTCTGGCCGAGAATGCCACTCCTGGATTGTTGTTGTTGCTCTCTGTGACCATTGGGCCGTTGACATCATTGGAGTAGTCATCAAATGTCTCCAAATTGGAAGCATAACTATTCATGCTTGACTTTTGCGTTTGTCCAGGAAAGGTCCTGCCACCGCGGCCTCCGCGGCTAGTCCGTCCTCCTGAGCCGCCCATTTCTTTCCCGGTGGCTTTCCATAGAGATGCCAACAAGTCTCCTTTTTGTGGCCAACCTTGCCACAGTAGTCACATACTGGCTGAGAACTTTGATTTTGAACTCCTTGGCAATAAAGGCTGCCCCTTCCATTTTGCCGGCCGCCTCGGTCTCGGTCGTGCTAGAATGATGATTTTCTTATCTCAACGCACTTGCGAAGACCTTATTCAAACTTGGCAATGGATCCACATTCAAGGTTTGGCTTCTCATAGTTTTGAAATTCATATTTAACTCGAGTAAGAATTCGATAATTTTTTCTTCTTCTTGTTGACGAATCAAAGCAACTGATGAACAAGAGAGGGAAAAACTAAAAAGATATTTTGTGGAAATTTCTGGTATTTTCATTAAATGAGAAAAGAGAGATACATAGTGTATACATACACTAATTAGTTAGGAAAACTAACTGACTATAACTACCAATTAGTTAGGGTTTTATATCATTAATTACTTCTAGTAACAGAAAACTAACAACTATCCATTCTCTTCAACCCGGATCCGTGTGTTTTGTTTTTTACTCGGATGAGTTTATTTTATTTGATATTTCCTTCTGCTGTGTTGCCTTGCTGCTTCCATCAGTGAGCTTTCCAGCTTGCAATGCTATACCTTCTTCATTGATTCTGCCTTCATTCAACATCCCCTCACAAGCTGGAAGTGCATATAAATTGATTACCCCCAGGTGCCTCAACAAGCCTTTGAATTTTGATGCTACTAATGGCTTAGTAAATATGTCTGCCAACTGATTTTGTGATGTCACTGGTAAAGGTTTGATAATGCCTGCAAAGAATCTTTCTCTAACAACATGGCAATCAATCTCAAGGTGTTTAGTCCTTTCATGAAAGACAGGATTTTCTGCTATGTAAATGGCAGAAATGTTGTCACAATACAATGGCACTGGTTTACTTTGTTTCTCACCTAAATCAGCCAATAGATTAACTAGCCATTGAACTTCACAAGTGGCCATAGCCATAGCCCTATGCTCAGCCTCAGCTGAACTCCTAGAAACTGTGTGTTGTTTCTTTGATCTCCAAGACACTAAAGCTTCCCGAAGAAACACACAGAAACCTGTCACTGATCTCCTGGTTTCCATACAACCTGCCCAGTCAGAGTCTGAAAAGACTCTTAATTCCAATGTGTTATTTGCTGGATAGAATAAACCCTGACCAGGTGCACACTTCAAGTATCTAAGCACTCTATGTGCAACTTTAAGATGCAAAACAGTAGGAGCATCTAAAAATTGGCTCAATTGCTGAATAGAATAAGATATATCAGGTCTTGTGACTGTGAGATAGAATAATTTTCCAATCAATCTTCTATATGATGTGATATCATTGTAAGGTTCAGAATCCAAATGTGTGTACTTAGCTATTGAATCCATAGGAGTGTTAACAGGTGCACAATCCAGAAAACTCTCTTCTTTTAACAGATCCAAAGCATACTTCCTTTGTGTAAGAATCATGCCAGTTTTATTCCTTGCTACCTCAACGCCTAGAAAGTATCTCAACTCACCTAAGTCCTTAATCTTGAATTCATTGTGCAGAAAATCCTTTATCTTCTGAACTTCAGCAAGATCATTGCTAACAATAATGACATCATCCACATACACCAATAAACAGATGAATTTTCCTTCCAAAGTAGTTTTCAAAAATAAACTATAACCATGCCAAGGTTGTTTAAAACCTTCTTCAGTCAATGCTTTGCTAAGTCTAGCATTCCATTCTCTACTGGCCTGCTTAAGGCCATATATAGACTTTTGTAACTTGCATACCATTTTCCTCTTTCCTTTTTGTTCTACTTTGTATCCCCAAAGGCAGATCCATGTAAATTTCTTCATGTAATACTCCATGTAAGAAAGCATTATTTATGTCCAATTGATGTACATACCAACCTTTAGCAGAAGACAAAGCTAACAATGTCCTAATAGATGTCATTTTTGCAACAGGAGAAAAGGTATTAATATAGTCAATACCTGCTTGTTGTGTAAAACCCTTTGCACATAGTCTTGACTTTGGCCTTTCAACAGAACCATCTGAATTGTATTTGATTTTATACACCCATTTATTGCCAACAGCTTTCTTTCCGTCTGGTAATTCACAAACAGTCCAGGTTTGAATGTCCTCCAATGCCTTGATCTCATCCTGCATTGACTCCATCCAAACCTGGAATTGCACTGCCTCTGCATAGCTGCTAGGTTCACAACTTATATCCAAAGCAGAAATAAAAGATCTATAATGTGGGAGCAAAGAATCATATGAAAGTACTTGCTGAATAGAATGTGGAAAAGTTTTATGTTTTAAAGTAGGACAATGAAAGTCCTCCAAGTGAGCAGGAATTTGTCTAGACCTAGTTGATCTTCTGATATGATCAAGAGAAAGAATAGAAGAGGAAGAAGATGATAAATCAGTGGAGGATATAGGATTGATATTATCAGAAATAGAATGAGGAGAAGAAAGTAGAGAAGGAGAGTGTTCATTAGAATTCAAAGAAGGCAAAGAATGTGCTGTAAGATAATCTATATCAAGAAATGTAGATGATATATTTTCTGCAGTGGGAGTATGATCAGAATTATTGGCATTGGCATTGGCAAAAGGAAATAAGGATTCAATGAAAATGACATTCCTGGATATGAACAACTCATAAGTTTCACTATCTAGCAATATATAGCCTTTAGTAGTTTTAGAATGCCCTAAATTGACACGCTATTTGCCCCTTGGATCAAATTTCCCTCTTCCATGCTCTAAAGTAGACGCATATGCTAGGCAACCAAATACTTTGAGATTATAATAGGTAGGTTTTTTGTTGAACAGTAACTCAAAATGTGTTTTCATTTGGAGTATAGGAGTAGGTGTAACATTTATAATGTGTGTAGCATGAGCAATACAATATCCCCAGTATTACAATGGAATATGAGATTGAATCTTTAAAGTTCTAGCAATATTTAAAATGTGTTGGTGTTTTCTTTCCACCAATCCATTTTGTTCAGGTGTTGCTACACAACTAGTTTGATGAATGACACCTTTTTCAGAATAAAAGGATGACATGAGGAATTCAGGACCATTGTCTGTCCTTATTATCTTAATTTGAGTTTGAAATTGGGTTAGAATGAGAGCAAAGAAATTCTTCAAAGTAGTTATGGCCTCAGATTTAGAAGTAAGAATATAGATCCATGTATATCTAGTGTGATCATCCACAATTGTTAGGAAATACCTCTGCCCATATATAGTTGGTTCTTTAAAAGGACCCCACGAGTCAGCATGTATAAGATCAAAGGGTAACAATGAAGTAGATTTACTTAATGGAAAGGGTAACTTGTGCTGTTTAGCAACATGACAAATAGTACAATGGTGAGGAAATGAAGAAGTATTACATATGGAAAGACCATGAATAGACTGTAATATGGGAATAGACAAATGTCCTAATCTATAATGCCATATCAAAGACTTTATTTCAGAATCTGATACAGGAATAGACACATTACAAAGAAAAGAAGTAAGAACAGACTTAGGTAAACAAGATTGTTGGAACAGATAAAGGCCATGCCATTATCTAGCTGTCCCAAGGATCTGTTGTGTATTCAAAGGCTGTATTACAGATACATTGTCATAGCAGACAACATCACAAGAATTTTGAGAAGTCAACTTAGAAACTGAAATTAAGTTGAACATAAAAGATGGAACAAGAAGAACATTCTTAAGGACTAAATGACTGTTAAGTCTAATAGTTCATTTCCTTAGCACAGGAATAATATATTTATTAGGAAGGTTAACAAAGACATCAGAAATAGGAAAAGATTCAACAAACATATCAGCAGAACAAACAATATGATCAGATGCTCCTGAATCTAAGATCCAATACTTAGGCTTAGGATTTAAGTTAGTATTACCTGCATCTCCACATGGTGCATCAAAATTCTCTTTCAAAATAGTTACCTGATTGATCATAGGCTGTGAGACATCTCCTCCTGTATCATTTACCACAGTTGAGGTATCTCCAGTTACTTTGATTGATTTGATCAGGTCAATAAACTATTTATGCTGTGCAGGATTAAATCCATCAACTCCAGGTGCTGAATGTATATATTGAGTAGGTAGATAACCACCATTGTCATTTTGAGAGAAAACATTGTCACACTGTCTATTATAATCATCATTGTGTTGACCAAGAACATGATTAATAGGCCTGAAGTATCCTTGAGAATTTCCATTTCCTGGTTTGGCTCCTAAGACACCAGGTAAACTCCCTCTTCCTTGTGATGGTTTATTCAGTGGATAACCATGTTTTTTATAACATCTATCCACTGTATGACCTTTCATACCACAGAAGGAACAAATATAAGTATTCATTTGACTGAAATTTCCTCTTCCATATCCTCCAGATATAGCATTTGTATTAGATATGTAACTAGTCATGCTACCTTGAGTTTTGATGTCATGCCTTTCCATAGAATTTCCCTGTGCATACATCACTTGTGCACTTGTGTGTTGTGTAGCATATGCTCTTTGTGATTCATGTTGTGTGGCTCGATTGAAGATTTCATTCATAGGAGGTAGAGGTTTCTGTTGTAACACACTAGCCTTAACTTCATTATAACATTCCTTAAGTCCTTTCAAGAATCTAATAACAAAATCTCTATGGTAATAGTCTTGAATTGTTTTGAGACTTCCACAAGTACAAGAAGGTAAGGGACTTAACTCAAGATACTCATCCCAGAGTATTTTTAATTGTGTATAATACTGAGACACAGTGAGATTACCCTGCTTTAATGAATTGATTTCTTCCTGCAAATTTGAAATTCTATATGCATCTCCTTCATTATACCTTTCTTCTAATTCAGTCCAAACTTGCATTGAAGTGGTTAAGTATTGAACACTTTGTGAAATTGTTGCATCCATAGCATTGTGAAGCCATGTGAGAACCATAGAATCAGCCTGTTGCCATGATCTAAAAAATCTATCACCAAATTTAGGCACAACAACATCTGACAATTCCTCTATAAAACAGAGTTTATTTTTAGTAATCAGAATGCGACACATTTTTCTTCTCCATGAATGATAATTTGGTCCAGTGAGAGCAGACTGAACAAGAATCTGAGCAGTAGATTCACTATGATGAATGTAGAAAGAATGAGTAACAGGAATTGTTTCACATATTCCAGTACCAGCAGAATTGTTCGAACTTGCCATTATCAATCAGAAGTAAAACAACAAAGATTGATTAAACTATCAAGAGAATAAGAAATCAAGGAAAAAATTCAGCAAGAAATGTTGAATGAATCACGAAAGGAAAATTTTTCAGAAAAGAAAAATCAAAACCGATACAAAGCTTTGGTAATGAAGGATGAAGCTTCGATCAAAAGCTCTTGGAGATTAATTGATGAAATCAAAAGAATTTGAAGATCGCAGAAGCCATTTCTTGACTAAGCTCTGATACCATGATGAACAAGAGAGGGAAAAACTAAAAAGATATTTTGTGGAAATTTCTGGTATTTTCATTAAATGAGAAAAGAGATATACATAGTGTATATATACACTAATTAGTTAGGAAAACTAACTGACTATAACTACCAATTAATTAGGGTTTTATATCATTAATTACTTCTGCTAACAGAAAACTAACAACTATCCATTCTCTTCAACCCGGATCCGCGTGTTTTGTTTTTTACCCGGATGAGTTTATTTTGTTTGATATTTCCTTCTGCTGTGTTGCCTTGCTGCTTCCATCAGTGAGCTTTCCAGCTTGCAATGCTATACCTTCTTCATTGATTCTGCCTTCATTCAACAATGTATCTTCACATCCACATACCGGAAGCGGGATATAACGATAAAGCTGCTCCCATAGCATCTCAAGCTTTCCAAAATATTCAGTTACTCCCATGGATCCCTGTTTAAGGGTCAAAATCTGGTTTCGTAATGATAAATTTTGGGTTCGTTTTCTTGAGCGTAACGATCTTCAATATAGCATACATATCTTTAGGAGTCTTTGCAGGTGTTAACATACTTCTAAATTTTGGTTCGATGGATGCCATTTTTCATCCTTTAACAAGCGAATTGCATCGATCCCAAGCTTGGACCATGCTAGGATCAAAAGGTCGAGCTATGGATCCTTCAAAAAAATGCCATATTGGTCTTAACTTGCAAGCTATTTACAAGGACAGATATCAATGAACTAAAATTATCTCCATCAAATAGAATGGGGATAATTGACATGCTTGAATTGTCATTGATGGATATGTAATATGGGGAATTGAGATTGATAAGAGACATTATCTCTTGTTGATTGTTTTTGGTTGGGGTAATTTCGACCATGTGTAACAAAAGGTACGAAGAGCAGAATGAATGCTTTGAATATCAAATGTTTTCTTCTATGAATTAGAGCAGTTATTTTTCTTAACCTACCTCTTATAAATCAAATGACAAGAAATCGACAGAGGAATATCTTGATCAATGTCAAGAGTTCTTGCCAAAAAATAGAGTTTAAGGTTTGGAACCTCACTCAAATAAGAATAAGAATATATTGATGATAATAGTGCAGAAGGAATACACTGCAAAAATGACAATTTTTTTTTGCAAGTGGTTTTCTGCAACAAAGAAGTTTGTAGACGACTAGGTTTTTCGAACCTGGTCTGATACCATGTAATAATAGATGGAATCAATGAATTGAATTGATTCATTGAACTAAGGGAAATTCCCCATATAAATACAAATAAAGTCCTAAATAAGTAAGGAAAATGAAGTTGAATGATAAACTAACTCTAGAATAAGTAATTTGATAGAATTCTATTAATATAGAATTCTATTTTTAACAGTTAGATTGACATCGACGAAACTCGATGATTTATTTTGAGGGAGCAGCAAGAGGTAAAATTTATATAATTTTTTAAGGAAGGTGAGGAGGCATGAGAAGTTATTTTATAAATACTTTTTTCTAAAATTTTAATAAAAGATAAGAAATTGCAGTTTTCAAAATATTGAGGATAAGCGGTACCCCACTTATATTCATCATTGTGCTTGAAAGAGGTGGTCCAAGTCAGCGTGATTTCGACTCTCTTAAGAGCTTGAAATCTTTTACATAAAGTTTTAAATTTGAGTCTCGTGTATAAAATAGTGGGAGATCACACCTCTTTCTTGCAAAGGATTCGTCGGTAGAGCGGACCACACTAATGTTCAATCATAAAATTGTCATAGATATTAATTAAATCTTAGATTATAAAGAAAAGAAAATGCAAGCAGTATTTGGGTATGTTTACAATAGTACTCCCAACGTTTCATAGTAGATTAATGTATTTTAATATAGTTTAAGAAAAGGGGGTGATAGGGGAATTTTTTACTGTTATATACTTTTAAACAATTTAATGTATATGAAATCCCAAATTAAGTATTAACCACCAATTTATCTAACTTTCTATTTATAGAAAAGAGTAATTTTTAAAATATATTTTCAAAGTTAGAAAATTACATATAATTTCAAAAGAGATGGATATTCTAAAAAAAACTTCTATTATAAATAGAGAGAGTAAGATAGAGATACCGAATGCAAGTGAAGATTAAGTTTAACCACGTTTTAATGGGAAGTGGATAATGAGAAAGCATTGTATTTGATCTACACAATTGCAACCAAAAGTTGCATATTTTTTTTTTTTTTTGTAAGAGAATATGCAATAGCTATTTGAAAGGGCGTACTAGATAAATTTTGTTTGAAAATAGCATGAAAAGACTAATCTGCATTAAGTAAATCCCGTTTAATGGATCTAATAATATTTTAGAACTTAGAAGATGTTCAAATCTGGATGGAGGATAAGAAATTTCACCATCTTGTGTTCTAGAGGATAATTAATTACACATATTGTTTCCTTGATTATAATTTATGTTAGATTAGTTTTCCATATTGGTCATTTATGTCGGTGTTCGGATATTAACCTAGCAAATTCGTGGGATCTGTGCATATATATTGGCTAATTATGATTACATTAAGTCACATTCTATATGACTCGAACTCGCAACCTTATGTGCAGAGCATGTCTTACTGGATTTAATTGAGACGAAATGTAACCAACTGTGCTACAACTTTTTTCCAAGAATGTGGTAACTTGGTTTTTAGAAATGCTATTAGA
This sequence comes from Vinca minor, assembly GCA_026122235.1. Classification (NCBI taxonomy): domain Eukaryota; kingdom Viridiplantae; phylum Streptophyta; class Magnoliopsida; order Gentianales; family Apocynaceae; genus Vinca; species Vinca minor. The sequence continues at coordinate 7,665,358 of JAOCZM010000201.1, read as the reverse complement.
TGATGAATATTAAGGATGCAACAACATTTTTGACTCGAAATCAATACTAGTTCGAGACTGTGTAATGGCCATCCCAGTTTAGATTTTAGAACGAACAAAAGAAGTACTATAATCTTAATTAAATTAGTAGTATTTGGAATCTACATTTATTTTCTGGGTTCGTTTTTGCTCCAATCAAATAATCTCAATATTACTAATATGTGGATCGGTAGTCAATGTAAAATTTCTGGTTGTTTCTTTTAAAACTAGAGAAAAAGAAACATGAATTCTGATTGTCTTTTTTCTGTTTATTTGTTATTTTCTATTAAAACAGACATGGAAATTGCAGTTGAAAAAAATTCGAATTACATAAATGGACAGTTGCGAGAGTATTTTCCCTCATTGCTGCTTAACCACCCATCATGTCTCTCACCATCTCTTACAGATTATTTTTTTTCTCAAAATTATGGGAAAATATAATTAGAAGACTAAAGATTTAGATAATGATGCAATAAAGAAAGTGAGGTAAAATTGTCAACTTAAATGAAAAAAGACATTGATGAACTGCTATTAACAAATAGTGGAATGTCGTTATCGCTTCCTTGAACATTGTTGAGTCAAAATTACAACCCTTTCTCCATGAACCATGATTATGAACCTAAGTTAAAGAAAAATATAAAAAAGAAAACATGCATTATCTCGTCTATTTCAAAAGGTCCCTAGCTATATTAGTCCAGGGCGTTACAATGTTATGCTGCATCAAAAGAATGTAACGCATGAAGATGGTTAGGGATGTCGATGTTCATTCAATCCAGTGGATGTGTGTTTACCAAAAGTTTACCAAATTTGTATATTACTCATCCTATTTCATAATATATATATATATATATATATATATATATATATATATTAATGAGATTATTAATTAATATCAAATGTTATATAAGAGATGTGAAATTACATAGGATCCCTACCCATTGAAAAGAGGCTCTAAGCCTCAATTGTCTAGCCAAATGATGGGCCAGAAAATTACATAAAATGTGTATAGAGCAAACTTTAGAGAGAGGACTCCCTAATGTATTACAAACCACATCTAAAATATTACCATATGATGAGAGATCGACATCTAACTAATAGAAAAGATCAAATATGAATATACAATGACACTCGACTACCAAATTAGAAAGAAAAACCTAAAGTACGCAAATAGCGAAGTCCCTCCACAATTGCTTGAGTCTCTGATTATTCTGGTCTTGTTGAGGCGCCTAAAAGCTTGGACCCACAAACCATGATGACTCTAGACTCATCTTGCAGAATGAAACCAATGCTACAAAACTCTGCTAGCCAAGATCCATCGACATTTAATTTAAAATGTCCTGAGGGAGAGGGCCTTCCATTTACCTTGTGTCCAAGGTAGACTAGCATCTGGAAGGCCTGATTGTATGCTAGTATGCGATTGGTTGAAAGAGAAGCATCAAGTAGGTTTTGTTTCCCTTTAGATGGATCGCGAAAACATTGCCCCACTGCCCAAGTCCTCATAAGATAAGAGGTTATTGCTTGACTGATTTAACTTTGCAGTTGTAGAATTAGTCTATGTCATATGAATAGAAATTTATTCTTCAGTTAGAAGAGACGCAATCCTAATGATATTAGGTGGTGAATTAATTTTACCGTAAAAAAACATAGCATTTTGGTTGCACCAAACTAGCTATAAAGTATAGATAAAGAAAACTTTATTAAGACTATCTTCATCCAACTTTGAGGAAAGGAAGCTGGTCTCGTGTTCATTTGAAAATGGCATAGGAAGGAGTCTCAATCTGCCCTCGAAGCGGAAACGCTGAATATGCCATGGTGGTGTGATTCTGGTTCGAGTTTGGTGATGTGAAATGTTCAATTAAAATTAGGCAAATGCTGAGAAAGTTTCACCCCGACGTTGCAGAATATTCTTATGAATTTCCAAAGGAAAATTCTTAATTTTGGCGAGATATTTTTCCTCAATCTCACTTTATTAATATAGTCGAAGATGATTTCGCATCATGACGCTTTTTGAGATCTAATCTAGATGGTAGGTAGATTTTAATGAAAATATTCTACTTTTAGTATAGGCTCACACCCTCTTATCAGGAGGCCAAGAATTACAGAGAGGAATCTTAAGAATATGTTCCACCTTATATGACGAAAGATGTTCACGTAGGATAGCCATGTTCCAGCTTCAATTATCTCTATCAATCAGAGTAGAAACTTTCTTTTAATAACCCCCAGATGTAAAAATCCCCAAGATAAAACACCCCTAGAAAACAAACAACCAGAAGAGAAAAAACACCAGATTAGAGAAAACCACAGATTATTACTAACCACCCAGATTACAAAAAACCTCAGATGATAACCCACACTAAGTTGTAAAACAAAACCTCAGATGTCTAAACAATCCCCTCCACAACAGAACTAATCCCTAAATAGAACAAACCTCGATGATAGCAAACCCCATATGAGAACATAACCCTGATATAAAACAGACATCCCGATGTAAAAAAAAATCCTATAAGAGAACAAACCCCTAGATAAAACAAACTATTGATTAAAAAAAAAAAAACAAGATGAGAACCCGCTTTGATGTTAAGAAAACCCAGAGGAGAAATAATCGATGATGTAAAATCCCTCAATGTTTACATAACTCAATAATGTCTTCTAAAACACTAAGATAAGATGTACAAGATTCCCTTGACATACCCCCAAATTATCCCAGCCCCTTAATAAAATAATCTTATAAATGGCATCTAACCCCTTAGTATAAAAAAATATTTGATGTCTTAAAATCACCTTGAAATATTAAACCATAGACAACTCCAAAACCACTTGATGTACATTACTCAAAAATCATATTAATAATACAGCTTTTTAAGAAACCTCTGTTGATATGGATACAATTCCATAGACACCAATTCTCATAACCCTTTGATAAACGACACAGAAAGTCCCACAACCCCTTGTTGTCCCACAACCCCTCTACTATTAAAGTTGCACAACCACCCCACCAAACAAAGTAAAAAAGCAAAAGCTTTCATACAACAAACAACAACCACACCACACAAACAGTATACATCAGAACCTGCAGTATAGATCATATATGAAATATGACGTCATTCAAAAGTGGCATTAAAATTGAAGATAACTGTAGATTAAGTTGTTATTTATGAATAAAGTCATCAATAAGTTAAAACAAGTTTAGTATAATTTGCATAGAAAGGACAATGCATGTGGAAATCCAAGGTCACACCAAACGGTTATCAAAATAATACTATGTTCTCAACAACCAACCTACCTATCAGAAATTGTCAATGAATGAAAGAAACCATGATTCTTATCTATATGTCCTAAACTTTCAAGTCAGCAAATTCTCAAATAATCTCAACATACACATCAGCAGCCGCTCGTGCAACATCCAGACTTTTTGAAAGGAGTTGACTCCTCCTTTACTCATAGAGGACTAACGTATGATGGATGTTGAGAAGGTTAGGAAGCTCTCTAGATGTCACAGGTGGACTGTTCGAACTTGTACACTGGATTCAGGGAGGCGTGGTGTTAAGAGACGGATAATAATCAGAAACCAATTCCCAAAATGGGCTAGCACGGTTACCTTCATACACAGAAACATAAAAGATAAATCTCACAAACAATCATGCACTATTGCCCTACATATACACAACATGGTCTATAACATCTTAACAATACCACACCAAATTTTTTTGGGTTGATCAGAACTCGTTGCAGCATTAGTCGCATCCACATGGACAACTCTCCAGTTCGTCCACAAAAGAGAAGAACCCACAATCTCCATGGCTATTGATCTAACCATTTAATAACAAAACTTAATAAGATACTTGTGGAACCATGATTTAAAAACTAAGATACATGTTAGGAATCTTACTGAACCAGGGCATTTATAAAAAATGTCGAAATCTATTTATATCTTTATTTTGTGCGACTCATTCCACGAACGACCTCTTCCAAAGGGAAAAATAGCTCCACATTCAATTGGATTTGCCTAGATATACCGACACAAAAAACAAAACATGACACCCCAATAATATTATTAGGATTATTTTATTTTATTTATTTTGGGAAAAATATGGAATATTGATACATCTTGATCAAGCAAAACGGAACACATAAAACTAGGATTAATCTAAGCACAATTTGATCTTTAAACAATTTCATCGACCGATAAAAGCAACAATTTTTAAACAATTTGATGTACTTTAAATTTTAAACAACCAAATAATGTTTAGAAAATTTTAAAACTAAGCTCAACAAACAGTTTTAGACCAGGCTCAACAGAAAACAACAAATTTTAGACAATTCAACGAATGCTTACCGAAGAAAATAGAGCCAAAGCTTTAGAGGGAGTCGTCAAATTCAACACAAAAAGTTTTAAATAAATATATGATCAAAACAACACAAAGCAATCAATTTTGGGTTTGGATTTTTAAATGAACACACATAGTAAAAACTAAAAACACAAATTTACACATACATTGATACACAGAATCCTTAGGATTTTCAGCCGTGACGTCATCAATATTTTTTAGCAAATGTAAACATAAACTTTTTTTAGTCGTGACAAAACAAAAAATAGGAGTATAGCTTTTTTCAACAAAACTTAACACATATTTTGTTTTGTTATGTTTAAAACAAGTCACAGACAGTAGCGTTGGAGAATGGTGACATTTGGAATCAATTCAATGCATAAATTAAAAACAATCTTAATTCATAAATCATAACCCACAATCTATATTTAGTTACATTAGAATCCCATATTAGTAACTAATCCAAGTGGGCAAAATCATATTTTGCATAAAAAAAACAAAAGAAAATTGCAAATGAGGGAGAAGAAGAAAGAAAGAGATTAGATCGACTTATACAACGGTCTAATTTCCTCATTTTGATAAGCTGATGAAGAAGAAGATTAGATATAAATTGTTGTTGCATCTTTCTCCTCTTTTTGAAACATCTTTTATACAAAAGGAGGTTACAACATGGGGTTTAATTTTCATCTTTTAAAAAATTAGGGTTTGATTTTCAGTAGAGAGCAAGAGGCACGACACAGAGAGATAAAGAGTTCATCTTTTCCAAAATTAGGGTTTGGTTTTCAGTAGAGCTCTGCGACGGAGAGAGAGATGATAAGGGAGAGAATGAAGCAGCCAAAGTTTAGGGTATTTTATTGGACATGCCTAAATTTAGTCTCGCTACATCATGGGTACAAATGATTAGTTCTCATATGGGATTTTTTTTACATCAAGGAGATAGTTCTCATATGTGAAATTTTCACATCAAGAGGTTTTTTTTTTCATATGTGGTATTTATAACATCTGGTTTAGTTCTCATCTAGTTTTTAATTTTTACATAGGGGTTATTTCTCATTTGGGGGTTTCTTACACTATGTGGTTCGTTCTCATCTGGGTGATTTATAATATCAAGGGGTTTTATACATCAAGATGTTGGTTCTCATCTGAGGTTTTTTTACATCGTGGTTATTTCTCATCTGATTGTTTTTTACATCAAGTGGTTAGTTCTTATATGGGGTTTTATAACATTGGGGGTTAGTTCTCATTTGGTATTTTACTACATCGAAGGTAATTTCTCATCATTTTTTCTCCTAAATCCTTAGTTCGAACTAAATGTGCTAAATCCAAGGGACAGAGAGTAGTAATTATGGGGTTTAATTATTATTATTATTATTTTACTTGGTAAACTCCACACGGGGTTAGTGGTAATTGTTATGGGTTAGAAGGTGGGGAGTTTACCACCAAGCTCCCACCCGATTCTCAGGGGTTCTAATTACAGAAGATAGTTTCCCCTACTGCCAATTTTTGTGTCTTGTCGATTCTTATCAATTCCAATCTCAATCTTTAGTTTGTTCTGGCCTTGGAGCCAGTAGAAGCGCCCATCCTCAAATGGCTTGATCATTTTAGCTAGACCTTGTTGTAGCAAGTATTTGTGCATTTTCTCACAATTAGTTGCATATTCTTTTGTGAAGAACATTAGTATTGACCTTGAAGGTTGACTGTTGCAATCCCCATTTTTTTTAATGTTGCAATCTTCAATTCCCCACTTTTGATTGTTATTGTTTAATGAATTTATGTGGTTTTTTCTCCTTAAAAAAAATCTTAGAAACTAACAAATTTCTCTATTTCTTTACTTCTCTCGCCTCTCTATCATCCTTGAAAAGTATAGAAAAAATGTACAAGGCGAAGCTTTAAGAGGTTTGTCAAAAGAAAAAATGGGAGTTGGTAGGTTATGTTATTGTGAAAGATTAAAGAATTATTTCCCTCGTTTCTCCACTACCGTTTACTTAGAAGGAAAAACATTTTAAACACCTAAGTATGTTTGTAAATCATCAAAAGAATCACAAACCATGGTTACCCAAATTGCTTTTGACCCTTTCAACTCCGTCATACAACTGACTCAATTCCACCTATTTTTTCCTACTATGGCTACTGCTCTTTCACTACCGGTTGCAGTTGATTTTTCTTCTCTTAGATGTTAGCTTTTTAAAGTTCAATTTTAATTTTTTTTTTTGTGGGGAAGTTCACATTTTTATGATGTGAAATTGATTGTGATTTTAGGTTTGATTTTGTATATTATTGTGTTGTTCACCTTGCTTCTCTTGGTGTACATTTTAAAAGAAATGGTGAATTGGATGAATAAATTCAACTTCTGATTTTTCCTCGAAGATAAAAAGTTCAACTTTGTATTTCCATTAGCAAAATAAGAAATTTTATTTTTAGTTTCTAAAATATTATTTTTACTATATTTATTTCAACAAAAGCAAGTTTTTATTTTTATAGATTTTGAAAAATAAAATTCTATTATGGTATGTCATATGTTTGTGTGTGTGTGTGTGTGTGTGTGTGTGTTGGTGTAGTGCTGGATTATGTTATATGTCTTTTTTTGCTGTTTGATGTTTTGAAAATATTTCAAAACAATGCAAGTGATTTAATCAAATGTCTTGTATATGACATATGTATTTTTCAGATTAGATGTGTTAGAAAATTGTGATGTTGTTGTATTAGAGCATTTGAATATCACAATAATTTTTTGTACAATTGTATTCTTTGATTAATTGTTACTTGTTTGTTTTCTTTTTTTTGAGGTTTACTAATATGGAGCTCACCAAGAATAGTGTCTTACAATAGAAACAACAAGTGCAGAATGCTCATACTTCTCTAGCTGGTCAATCTCTTAACGGTGAAGTTGGGCCTAAAGGTTTGGGGAAGATCTCTCATTTTTTTAGTCGTTTTAGATTTCTATGTACTTTCTTATTCATCTTGACCAATTGCATAGAGTTTGTGAATTGTAAAAGTTACTACAAAAAGATTGGAATGCAATTTTTCTTAATGTCATCTTGGTGATTGGTTGATTATATATTCTCAAATGTTGATGATGTATTATGTTATGGAAATTGAAATACATTTTACGTTGTTGGGTATATTAAATTTCTCCATTAACTGCATCCTTCAAGAATGAAGTGCAAGTTCTTTCCTCTACTTTGAAGCAATGTTGCAGAAGTCGGCGTAGTCGGCGAACCTAGATTATAAAGGATTTTTTAAAATTCTGTTATCATATATATTATAGGGTAATTGGTGTATTTAGTCCTGAAACAATTTTCGCTTGGCAAGGTTGGTCCCTAAAGATTGTTTGCAACATTTTATATCCTCAATCAATTTTCGAGCTGGCATACATGGTCCCTAGTGATTGTTTGCAGCTATTTAGGTCCTTTTGTATTTATTAGTCAAGTGTACAAGGGTATTAGGAACTTCACGTATTTTTTAGATAATTAATACCACTTGTACTCAATTGTAAATATACTTAAATATAAATACCTAATTATAAAACTAAAAAATAAAACCATCATCCAATTCCGGCCAAATTCCAAGGGAGGAGCAGCAGAGGGAGGAGGGAGGAGGGAGGAGGCGGCTGGAGGCGGTTGGAGGGAGAAGAAGGGAGGAGAGAGGAGGGCATTAACTACATCCTTCAAGAATGAAGTGCAAGTTCTTTCCTCTACTTTGAAGCAATGTTGCAGAAGTCGGCGTAGTCGGCGAACCTAGATTACAAGGGATTTTTTAAAATTCTGTTATCATATATATTACAGGGTAATTGGTGTATTTAGTCCTGAAACAATTTTCGCTTGGCAAGGTTGGCCCCTAAAGATTGTTTGCAACATTTTAGATCCTCGATCAATTTTCGGGCTGGCATACATGGTCCCTAGTGATTGTTTGCAGCTATTTAGGTCCTTTTGTATTTATTAGTCAAGTGTACAAGGGTATAATATGAACTTCACGTATTTTTTAGATAATTAATACCACTTGTACTCAATTGTAAATATACTTAAATATAAATACCTAATTATAAAACTAAAAAATAAAACCATCATCCAATTCCGGCCAAATTCCGGCCAAGAAGGGAGGAGCAGCAGAGGGAGAAGGCGGCAGCAGGGAGGGAGGGAGGAGGAGGAGGCGGCTGGAGGGATGAGGGAAAAGGAGGAGGAGAAAAGTTTAAATTTTGCAATTAGGTATTTGTTTTTAATTATCTTTACAATTAAGTCTTCCATATGGTATTAATTATCTAAAAAAATGTGAAGTTCCAATTTTGCCCACATCATTTGTTGACTAACATTCAATATTTCAAAAAAAAGTCGGAAGTACCAATTCATGACCCATAAATTTGATTGAGGATCTAAAATGTTGCAAACAATCTTAAGGGGCCAACCTTGCTAAGCGAAAATTGTTTCAGGACGAAATACACCAATTACCCTATATTATACCAGTCAAACAAAAATCTATAAAATTCTATAGAATTTATTAAATATATCTATAAGATTATATTGCTTAATTAAGAAATACTTAGATATTTAAAATTACCAAATAGCATTGTACACAAACAAGAATGCAATAAGAAATAAGCACTTTTTGGCACCACATAAACCACTGATAAAACTAGTGATATTATAGAAAGGCAAATGATTTAATAAGATTAATCAAATAGTACTATCTTAGTTTAAAAATATATAAGTTATTGAACATTTTTTAAAACATTTTGGGACACAACACCCAAATAAAAGGGTTAATTCCACAGGTTTTGCCGAAGTTTAGGCACCAGAAAAAGGCTAATGACAAAATGAAACCACAATAAAATTCAAAGATTTCTTCACTGGCTACTCTCTCTCTCTCTCTCTCTCTCTCTCTCTCTCTCTCTCTCTCTCTATGCTTTAATAAATTATTATCAAAATTAAAAAAAATATATTAGAGATCATAGCTTTAATAAATCACAGGCGACTTGAAACTGATACTCTCCTTTAACAGAAGCCTTATACTTGCCACCTTGAAGAATCAGTTGCCACTGTCGGTGCATAGATGTGTGGGGGAGTGTGTGTGTGTATATATATATATATATATATATATATATATATATATATATATATAGAGAGAGAGAGAGAGAGAGAGAGAAAAAGAATGATACTCACTCCGTCTCGTCGTCGTCATCTTGCTTTCTCAGAGCTCTTGTTTATCTCTTCCCTCGAAGGAAGAAGTTTTGGTCGATGAGGGTTAGGGTTGGGAAAAAGGAAAACGAGATGGGTTTTGTTTAAATTTCTCTGCCTACACCGACGTCGTTTTGTGTAGAAAATGTGTTTTTTTTATAAAAAAAAAGTCAACAAAAAATTAACCGACCTGAATCGACTTTTAACCGCACCGATTTTTAGCCCCGGTTTTGAGGTTTTCTAGTAAGTAGTGAAGCGACCAACGAATTATCGCTGACTAACCTGACTTTTATAACAATGATATGATAAGATCATTTCGCATCTTGCTTATACATGTTGTATCCCTTGCGCTACCGACGGTGGTATATAACAGAGCTTAGGTGGGGGCCGCCTTTCTACACAACAGAGAAGTGAGCTATATCAGAACTTACGTGGAGATACAGAGCTTCCCCATTCATTCTTAGGTATAGATCGCACACCCAGTCCACCCGGTCCATGGACCGTTATTGTCCACCCCCTCCGCCTATCCAGGAAGATTGGTATACTGGCGATGATGTATGGGACATTCCTTCTTCATCTAGAGGTGCAGGTCTTATGAACTTCGACTTTTCTTGCTCATCGTTCTCTCTTGGACTTAATCCAACTCATGAGGCTCCACTAGTATAAGAAGACCGCTTGCGCACTGACCTAGAGGGTAGTATAGTTGAGAGCACACCCCATGGTACGGTGCTCCGTACTCCAGATGGCAGACATGATTGGCTTAAGTCCAATCCGAGAAGACGGGTGCCATAGACCCCTAATCCTTTGTGATTTTTTTCTATTATCTTAATTGTTGTTTTTAACATTTTGATTGTTTATTTAGTTATTCATTTTTAATGGATTTACTTTATTTTTTTTCGTTCCTTTGTATAATTTTTTATTATAATTTTATTAAAATACCTTAAACACTAACATACCTTTCCGTACCCTAACATACCCTAAACAAGCTCTCAATTACCATAAACCCTAAAAACCCTAAACATACTCTAAATTACCCTAATATACCCTAAAACTCATCTAACCCTAAAACCATATCGAAGCCCAAAAAAACCCGAACATACCCTAAAACCCTAACATGTTTTTATCATTTAAAGGATTTTTTTTTATGAACAAAAAATTAAAAAACAAACAGGGTTAAAAATGGATTCCTGGAATCCATCTTTCATCAAAGACGTTTTTCAAGAATTCGTTGTTGCTAAAATAAAACTTCGGCTAGAAAGTATGGTCATGTGACACCCATTCTGCCAAAACATGATTATTCATATCAAAATCTTGGAAAAGATGGTGAAAACTGGGAGATTCGTGAAGCTACCAAAGCTAAATTGAAATAGAAGATTTTGGAGGTAATATGAATGGACCAAGACCCACCCCAGTCCCCAGCCCTCCACTTTCGATTCTTTACTATTAACTTTAGACCCAACTTCGTAAATTAAAGGGACTCAATATCTCTAAGGCAGTTGGTCGATGTTGTTAATTTCATTACCCGATTATCGGACGTTGGCATCGAGTACACAACTGGGGAAGACGAACACCCGCTTGGGTCGTTCGCCTTTCACGCATGTTTTTTGGGTTGGAAGATGGAAAATAAAAAAAAAAAACTTATGTTTATTCTTTAAATTTAGAGAAAAAAAACTATTTTACCTTTGTTTGTTTAGTATGTGCACCACACGTGCTAAAATTGGTTAGATTACGCCATGAGATTGGTGGCTAGGATTTTTATTGCTGCGTGAAAATACACAAAGGATTCTTTATACGGTTTAAACAACTAATGGACTATCGAAGTCAAACCAAAATACAATAAAACCTCGATAAAATAATATTTTCGGGATCGAAAAAAAATTACTTTAGCGAGATTATTTGTTTACCGATAAATGATTCATTTATCGATAAATAAATAATTTATTATTTTATGAAGAGTTTTTTATTACATGTATTATTTTTTTTTACATGTAGTTCATGCTTTACATAAAATTAAGGATGAAACTGAGTTCAATTTAGGACAAAGAAAAAACAAACAACTTTAGATGTATATTTTACAAAGAATTGAATTGAGTTATGTATGTTAGTAAACAAATTCTTATTAATATTAATTTTATATTTTTATAATTTTAATTTTAATTAAATATTACTTTATATTTTTGTTGGGTCCTAAACGATTCGGGAACAAATTATTATCCTATGCATTTAACGAAAATATTACTTTTTTACACTAGTCCGAGTAAGGATCGGAAGAATTTATTATTCAAGTAAGGTTATTACTTTATCGATTTGCCAAAACACATTTAAAAAAAAAAAAGTGAAACCGTTGGAAAACTCGACTTTTCTTCGCCCCTGAGGGAAGACTTCTCCATTTGGTGGCGAAGTCAAGTCTTTCAACGACAGTTTTGTGAAACAAACCCAATAGATCTGAGTTGATCAATTTTTCCATTATCTTGATTAAGAAATATCAAAATTCTTTGGTTTTTCTGTACATTTCAGGATTATCTTGGAATCTTGAAAGGAAAACAATGGTGTTGTGGGAAACAGTTCTATCACCAGCCCTTCAGGTTCTATTTGAAAAATTAGCTTCAGGGGATATTATGGAGCTTTTGAGGAGATGGAATTTCGATGATATACTACTTGAGAAGCTAAAGATTGCTTATTTCACTTGCACTGTGGTTATGGACGATGCAGAAGAGAAGCAATATGATAACCCTGCTATTCAAACATGGCTTGATATGTTGAAAATTGCTGTTTATGAAGCTGAAGACGCATTGGATGAGTTGGCCACTGAAGCCTTGAGTTGCAAAGTTGAATCCATCCACCCACAAAACTTTTCGAATCAGGTTCGAAATTGGAATATTCTTGCTTCAAATCTTAATCCCTTTAAAGAAGGGATCGAATTAAAAATGGAAAAGCTAATTGATAAACTAGAATTTATTGCAAAACAAAAGGATATTCTTGGTTTGGAAAGCAGTAAAAAGGGTAGGTATAAAATGATCAATAGGGGTCCCACTACTCCCTTGCTATCTGAATCTTGCATATATGGAAGGGATAGTGAGAAGGAGGAAATGTTTAAGTTATTGTTTGTTGATGATGATAGTACTTGTAACAACATAATATGTATAATTCCTATTCTGGGCTTGGGTGGGATTGGCAAAACTACTTTGGCTCAAATTGTGTACAATGAAAAGATAATCGATGATGCTTTTGATGTTAAAGCCTGGGCTTGTGTTTCTGATGATTTCAATGTCATAAGTATAACTAAGGCCTTGGTAGAGTCGAGCACGGGCGTTTCATGTGAAACGACAAACTTGGAACTTCTTCAAAGTAGACTGAAACAAATTTTAAGCAAGAAGAAGTTTCTGATTGTTTTGGATGATGTATGGAATGAGGACTCTGGAAATTGGAATGATCTTTTAATTCCTTTTACGGTTGGGGCTCTAGGAAGCAGAATTATTGTGACTACCCGTAATGAAGGAGTTCTATCAGGTTTAAGGACTCTTCCGCCTTATCATATGAAGGAAATGTCGGATGATTCTTGTTGGCAGTTGTTTTTGCATCATGTATTTGGAGGTCAGGATTCGGGGAAGTATTTGCCTTTGAAAGAAGTTGGTAGAGAAATAGTAAACAAATGCAAAGGCTTGCCGTTGGCTGTGAAGATGTTGGGAGGGCTCTTATCTTCTAAACTAGACATTGACTATTGGAATGACATATCGAAAAGTAACCTATGGGATTTACCTCCCAAGAAGAATGTGATTCTGCCATCTCTAAGACTAAGCTACCATCACCTTCCTTCCAATTTGAAGAGGTGTTTTTCATACTGTTCGATATTCCCCAAGGGCTATGAATTTGATAGGAAAAAGTTAGTATTGCTGTGGATGGCTGAAGGTTTTCTGCAGCCAGTTGAAAGCAATAGTGCTGAAGACGTTGGTGAAGAATATTTCTCTGAGTTATTATCAAGATCATTTTTCCAAGAATCAGTACAAAATAGTTCTCGGTATGTGATGCACGACTTAGTAGATGATTTAGCTCAGAGTGTATCAAGAAGAATATGTATTCGGCAGCAGGAGAATTGGAAAGAAAACTATTCTCGAAGTCTCGAAAAGGCTCGCCATTTCTCATACATTCGCAGTAAATATGATGTCTTCAAAAGGTTTGAGTTGTTACCTGAGGTTAAGTGGTTGCGTACCTTTTTACCTTTGTCATCTATAACCGGAGAAGAAGTCTGCTACCTAAGTAAGAAAGTTCCACTTGATTTGCTGCCAAAGTTAAGATGCCTGAGGGTATTATCTCTAAGTGGTTACTGCATAACCGAAGTTCCAGAATCGATTGGCAATTTGAAACTTATACGATACATTGATCTATCTTACACTCAAATCGAAAGTCTTCCGGAATCTTTGGGTTTTCTATGCAATTTACAGACCTTATTCTTATGTTACTGTGAACGTATTAATAAATTGCCTGCTAATCTAGGGAAACTTGTTAATCTGCGGCACCTTGACATTACAGGAAGTGGAATACAAGAGATGCCGATTGGAATTGGAAATTTGGTTAGTCTCCGCGAATTACCTGAATTCATCTTAGGTTCTGCTGCTTCTCGTATTGGAACTGGAAATAGTCTCAAATTATTACCTGAATTGATCTCGAGTACTGTTTGTGCGCGTATAGCTGAATTAAGGAACTTAGTGCATCTTGAGGGATCACTTACAATCTCGGGGTTGGAGCACGTGGTTGAGTTTTGGGATGCTAGAAGAGCTAATTTAAAAGGAAAGCGAAAACTAAATAAGGTACACCTGGATTGGAGTCGCAACTTTAATGAATTGCAAAGTGAAGTAGTGGCAGCTGATGTCCTAGAGATGTTACAACCACATAAAAACCTTAAAGAGTTGACAATCAATTGCTATCCCGGTACAAAGTTTCCAACTTGGATTAGCGATCCAGTTTTTTCTACATTGGTTTCTCTGAGTCTTAGTGACTGTACAACATGCAGATTTTTGCCACCTCTTGGTCGCTTACCTTCACTTAAAGAGCTCCATATTAAAGGCATGGTGGAAGTAAAGAGCGTAGGTATGGAGTTTTATGGTTGTAATTGGTTATCTTTCATACCTTTTCCGTTACTTGAGACACTAAGTTTCGTGGAGATGTCAGAATGGGAGGATTGGTCTTTACCTACTTCTGCTGGAGACCTTCAACTCTTTCCTAGCCTTAAGCAGCTTTACGTAGAGCAATGTCCAAAACTCCACGGTAAATTACCAGAGCACCTTCCTTCCTTGGTAAAGCTTGTCCTATCTGAGTGTGGGCAGCTATCTACTCCACTTCCGAGTCTTCCAAGGCTTAACATGTTAAATTTAAGAGAATGTAACCATATGTTGCTTAGCAGTGATATTGATGTTAATCTTCTTGCTTCCTTCGAGCTTTGCAACATTTCTAATTTGACATATTTACCTGAGCAGTTGCTAAGCTGTATGACCAGGCTCCAAAGGTTGTTGGTTATTGATTGCTCTCGTCTGACATACCTGGTAAAATGTAAGGATGGTTCTCACTATTTGGCGTCTCTGCAGCATCTTGTGCTTCGGAACTGTTCTTTGTTGATTTCCTTGTTTGAGGAAGAACAACAACTGCCACAAGGACTTGAATATTTGGAATTAGACTCTTGTCAGAGTTTGAAGAAGCTACCACAAACACTGCATAGGCTCTCGGCGTTGCAAGAATTGATTATCACAGATTGTCCAAGATTACAATTTGTTCATGGGACCATATTTCCCTCTAATCTCAAAGGCCTAGTGCTGAGAGGATGTGGATTGGATTTCTTAACAGAAAGAATGTTGAAAAACATCTCGTCCCTTGGGAACCTGTATATTAGTGGGTGTTTGGTTCTATCTTCTTTCCCCAGAGGTGGTGGGGAGCTGTTACCGACTACCTTCAAGCAACTTACAATTGATCATTGCCCGAATTTGGAGTTCCTTCCTGATGGGATGATGCAAATCGGAAATTCATCACTTGAACTGCTGGAGATTTTTGACTGCCCATCCATCATGTCATTGCCAGCAGGCCAGTTACCGACTACGTTAAAAACAATCACTCTTTGGAATTGCCCTAATCTGCAGTCAATATCAGTTGCTATACCTGAAATGATAGCTCTTGAATCTCTCAGGATCGGGAACTGCACAAATTTTGTGTACTTGCCCAATAACCTGTATAAGCTCCGTTACCTTGAATATTTCGAAATTGATGGTTGTCCTGGTATTGTCTCCTTCCCTGATGGTGGCCTTCCTGCTGCCAGCCTAAAAAGGCTACGAGTACTTAATTGCGAGCATTTAAAATTCTTGCCAGAGTGGATGCAGAACCTCACATCTCTTCAAGAACTACAGCTATCTAATTGTCCCAGCATTACTTCTTTCCCTGAGGGTGGGTTGCCAACCAATCTCGTGTCACTAGAAATTAGTGATTGCGAGAATATTATGCCATTATTCGAATGGGGTCTACATAGATTTCCAGCACTCAAAGAACTCAAAGTCAGTGGTAGTTGCCAGGATGTTGTCTTTCCTGCATGGTTGCTGCCATCTACTTTGGACACACTCCATATTGAAAAGCTGCCTAAGCTGCAAACCCTTTCCCCATGGTTGCAAAATCTCACTTCTCTAGAAGAATTAAAAATCAAGGAGTGCCGAAAGCTCATTTCCATGCCAAAAGAGGGGGTACCGCCTATGCTTTCTTATCTTGAGATCAGTGGATGTTCTTTGCTTCGGCAGAACTGCGAAAAGAACTGGTCTGAGATTGATCATGTTCCCTGCATTGTGATGTAAAGAAGCTCATGGTAAGTGAAGCACCTATCAATCTAGTGTGTGCTCCTTCAACATTTATTTATTTTTTTCAAGAATCTTGTTTTCTTCTTGGATGTTTTTGTTGTATTGGCTTGAAGGTCAGTTTGATTCTAAACATAAAATGTTCATATGTTTTCTTTAGGCACTTGGAAGACAGTTTTCTGATACACCGGAGTAAGGGAATGTGAAATGAACTAGGGACCTCTCGCCTGGTAAGGAACATTTTCACCGATTGAGCTACTTCCTTACTAACTGTTCACCATGAAATAACGAAATGTAAATGATACGCTTAATGATTTGTTGAAGAATCACGTTAATATTGATAAGATATTGGATTGTGTATATTTTCTTCATTAGAAAGTCAACTAAACTTATCAAAATTCTAGTAATAATATTTTTCGTCTATTTGGGATTCTGTAATTTTATTACAAACTCTTGAGCCAAAATTATTTCGGATAGAGGATACTAATGAAACTGGAATAGTTTATCATGGTTCAAATATTGATAGGTTTCCAGAAGGCTAAAGGAAACATTCTGATTCAAGAAAGCAAGGATTTCTAGCATTGACCAGTTGTCCTGATATCTCAGCAACTTAGTCGGCTAAGCTCGTTGTTTCAGTACATCCTTATCAGGAAGGAATTTTCCAGATTTCTAGAAGAATTAATGGAAAAAGACAATCCAGCAGGATATGGTAGCAGGAAAAGAAATAATGTAAGTTGTCTCATGCATTTAAAAAGTCTGTTTGGCATAAGATTTGTATCATATTAGGTCTATGGTGAAAGCCGTAAGAAATAATGTAAGTTTTCTCATGCACCTTTCTTCCAAAGGTTAGGTTAGTATCCGAGTCATCTGTTTCATAAAAGTGTAATTCGCTTGCAACTTAAGTACATTATATTCCATTGCTAATATAATGAAAAAAGTAATACATTGATATGATGATGATTTTATCCTTGTACCCATCAACGAGAAACCATAAGGTTATCGTCTGGCAGAAGGCCAAAAGGACATCAGACTAAAATATGGCCCCTAAAGGCTAAAACTGTTTAATGTTTCTCTTTTCGAGTATTGCTATCAACTCTTATATGCAGTAGTTCTGTCACCATATGTGAATATATAATGGAAAATTGATGTCTTTTGGGATTACACTTCTGTTTGTCCGGGAAGTCGTTGAAGAATGCTTCAAATTTGACAAATGTTTTCCTACTTTTGTGCATTTTCGGAACTAGAACACGATTGGAGAAGGTTTCTACAAGTCTTTCTGTAAACGAACTTTGTTAGACCCTTAAACTTCACTTGTTGAATTTCTTGGCTAAATCAAGCGGCTTTAGATTTTAGAAGATGAGTCGGCTTCATAATCTGCTGTTCTTAGATTTTAATGTATAAATCATAATTTTAGAGATCTGTATTTTCTTGTTGAGTATGAATCTTGATAAGTTAGCCATTAAAGTTCATGAAAAATAATAGCAGCTTTATATTTATCATCATTTCTGCTACATTACGTTTTCTGGAAACATTTATGTTGAATGGCATCCTCTGTCTGGAACCTTAACTGTTGGAATAGTACACTTATAGTATATCTTGACAGTTATTTGATACATTTTTAGTTGTCGATCGTATACATGATTATATCCATTTTTTTCGGTCGATACATTTTTACTTAGTATGGCAATATGATTAACCAAATTATTTGGTTGATCATATTGCCATGCTCAGTTGGTGATTTCCTTGCTTTCAACACACAAGAGAATTGGAATGTAATAATGTGACTTACGTGGATGGACTGAATGCTATATAATACTCGCTTTCAATTCAGAATATCTATGTTAGCATAGTAAAAGAATACCGCGGTATAGTTGACCCTATATATTGTTGACTAATGAGTCGCGTTCCAGCTTAGCATCTTGGGCATCATATATTGAAAGTTGACTATTTTAAATGCTAGTGTATCTTGAAACAATGTGTACCACCAGCTACCAACTGTGTGTATTTGGATTGGGTTTTTATTCGAAAATTTTATTTTGTAATGGTAATATTTTTTGGGTGAGAAAAGATGTGTGATCCGAGGTGAAATTTACAGGTGTTGGTCAGAAAGGAAATGGATCGGAGGGCTCACCCCCACTGTCTTCCGGCTCAGTGCATCGGCAACAGCATTCTCGCGTCCTGGTCGGTGAACCCAGTCAAAGTCGAACTCCGCTAAGAACTCTTGCCATCGTGCTTGTTTAGGAGACAACATCTTCTGAGTTTTGAAGTAGGTCTTTGCCACATTATCAGTCACGATTGTGAATTTCGAACCCAGCAAGTAGTGGCGCCATACCACCAGGCAGTGAACAACGGCTGTCATTTCCTTCTCATGGGTCGTGTACCCTTGTATCCAAATGCAAAACAAGTATTGAATCAATTCGTTGTTTTTCATAACGATGCATCATAATTAATAGCATATTAAGGAATGATGCTAATGGGATTTTGTCCTAGTGTTAATAGTTCAATTTTTTTAACCAATGAATGAGAGTTCGACTCTTGTTGAAGTGCCTCCTAATATTAACTAAATTAGTCGGGTTAATAATGACTGGACTCTAGTAAAAGAAAACAACCAAAAAAGGATACTTTTATAAAAAATGAAATTCTTGGACCTTAACATGATGTGAGATACCATTGGGACTGTAATGGTTTTGTGGAGTTCATCTGGCGATGAACGATGACACAATGTAAAATGGATCCTTAAAAGATTGGACTTGTTCGTTCAGTGGGGTGAAATTGAACCCATGTGTATGAAATTCTTTGAGCATTCTAACTTGGTCGTCTGTTAGGGCCGTTACGGTTATCGTTGTAGAGTCGTGGATAGATAATTGAACTCAATCGTGGGAAGTGTGTGAGTGTGTCATAGCAATAACCATACTCGTAACGTCTAGCAATGTGTATTTCCGTTGTGTCTTGTGATTAGAACATGGTGCTCGAAGCACATTTCGATGTATGAGTGTTAAGATATGAAGAGTTTCGTAATTAAATTATTTGTTCTTGTTTTGGTCTTATTTACTATTTGGTTTGAGTATAAAAACAGTCATTTTGAGTATTAAAAATTGGAGAGAAAAGATTTGTGGTTCGAGGTGAAATTTAAGTTGAGAGATGTATCCAAATGCACAATATATATTCTTGAAAAAAAACAAGTATTGAATCAATTCGTTTTTTTTCATAATGATGCATCATAATTAATAGCGTATTAAGGAATGATGCTAATGAAATTTTGTCCTTCTATTTTTTTTAACTAATGAATGAGAGTCGGACTTTTGTCGAAGTGCTTCAAAATTTTAATTAAAATTAGTCGTGCTAATAATGAATGGACACCGGTAAAAGAAAAACAACCAAAAAATGACAGTTATACCCTCAAGTCCGGTGGAATGTGCTATCCACATGTTGTCTTTGGCTTGAAAAGTGGCATAATTTCTTACTTTGACACAATTATCATACCCGTAAATAGTTTGAGCTAAAAATGCTCTATTTTATTGTTTAAGCTATTTATAGAAAAGTAGAAATAGTTGATGTACACATATAACAGTTTTCTCTTAATTATATATAATGTGTCATGTTATATGATGTGTGATAAGTTATATTTTGTGTTACATTTGATGTGTGGTGAGTGAGAGGACATGAGTATTATACTTGGGGAGTTACATTTGATGTGTGATGAGTGAGAGGACATGAGTGTTATACTTGGGGAGTGTGGGGACATTTTGTGCAATTATTTGATAATTGATTAGTCGGAGTTGTGGCAGAAAATCTGGGGGGTTTACGGTAGTTACCAAAAGAGTGGGAAAAATACAGGAAAGAAAAAGAATGAGATAAAAGAGAAGAGAGAAAATATGGGCAGAACTTTGAGAGAGCAAACGAAGTCCGATTTGAGTGATTTTAATACCATTTCGAAGGTATTCGAAATACCTACGCGAAGCGCACAAGGATTGCAATTCGAAGTTCGGAGCGAGAAGTTATAGCACCGAGAGCGGGGCTGATTTTATGGATTTCAGATTTTTGCATTTTACTTGTGTATTTTTCTTTTGTAAGAGATAAGGATCATTCACCTCTGTATTTTCAATTATAAAATGCATGAAATCAGCATTTTAAAGTTTGGAATTGAGTGTGATCTATTTAGCATGATTTATTGCATAAAATGGATGAATTGTTGGTTGTATGTGCATTCAATGTGGTTGATAGTCGTGTCTATATCGTGTTGTGGATTTGTGTGTTTAGTTATTGTATCTTTCTAGCCTTATTTGCATTGTTGTTAATTGCTGGCCTTATTATGTAATTGGTGTCATCTAATTGAGATCGTCTTTTTTGTTTTGGTCGACCGAGTCATCGCTCCGATTTTAAACTCTTGTCTAGGAACTTCTATATAACAAGATTCATTCGGATTATAATATGTGTGTGTGTGTATGTTGAACCCCCGGGAGTTCATGTGAATGTGTGGTAATTCTTGGACATTAACCTGATGGAAAATGATTGAAACTGTAACAGTTTTGTGGAGTCCATGGTGATTGATGATGATGCAATGTAGAATGGATCCTTAAAAACTTGGACCCGTTCGTTCGGGGGTGAAACTGAACCCATGTGTTGTACTTTTTGGGACATCTTAACTTGGTCATCGTTATGGCCGTTACAGTTATTATTGTAGAGTTGTGAATATATGATTTGAATCCTGGGAAGCCATGTTTGTTCGGGGATGAAACTGAACCCATGTGTTGTACTTTTTGGGGCATCCTAACTTGGTCATCGTTAGGGCCGTTATAGTTATTGTTGTAGAATTATGAATAGATGATTGAGCTCGAATCGTGGGAAGTCATGTCACAGCGATATCTATGTTCGTAATGTCTATGCAATGTGTGTAATCGTGTGTACCGTATGGGCAGAGCATGGTGCTTGTTGTGCATTCGGTTATATAAATGCTTAGACATGAAGGATATGGTTATTTGCTTACTGAAACTGAACCCATAACTTCTTGTTGTTTCCATTACTTGCTCTTATTTTAGTCTTACTTGCTATGTGGTTTGAGTCAAGTAATTGTATTTTTGAGTAGGGATTGGAAAAGTACAGAAATGCACTTTTCATTTGTTAATTTACACTATTTTTTGTCCTGAATGAATCGTGGTCGACCGGACCTTCAGTCGATCGTTCGGGGCAAACCACTGGGACTGATTGCGGAGACGAGCAGTGGATTACGATTGACATGGATAGAAGTTCCATAGAACGAAGTTGCTGCGGTCGACCGAGCTCAGTCTTCGGCCTTCCGGACTTTTGGGAAAGTTTTTGTCCTGATCTCGGATGACCACCGATCGACCAGAATTTCTGTTTAGGTCGCCCAGAGGGTCATTGTGAGCTGTGTAGTGTTCTGTTCATCCATTCTCCGAGGATGTGGGTTTCGTGAGTATTGTGTGTTTGTAGGTCGCCCTAGGACCATGATCATATGTTGTACGTTTTTTTTATATTTTTTAGCATGTTATTTGAATAGTCAATTTTTGCTTTTGAACATCAAATATGTGATTTGATAGTAAACTCATTAGCTTATATAATTACTATTTTGATTGTCCCCAGTTTTATGAAATGTTATTTACAAGAAATAAAACTAGTATGATGTTTGATTGATGATCATGTTTTACTTATCATGTGTAATGGATACAAATAATATCATAGATACATATTGGGATATATTGTATCGAACGTGATCCGAAAGAGAAGTAATACTCCATGGTTCTATTAGTCATAAATATTACTTCCTTAATACTATTTGAGACCCTTAGACCTGATGTCTTCATCGTTTCCAACATGAATGGCGCTACATTTTGATTCAGTCGAACATTACTTTTAATCGAGTAATTAATACGACTGATGATCGGATATAGTATTCTATCATGACTTGAATGTGAGAGGCATTGTAATGGATTTGTCACTCTCTTATTGTAGAGATATATATGTGGGCCCCTTGATAAGGAAGATTGTTTAAATGCTTGGCAGTGCTCAAATGTATTTAATAAAGTGATTATTAAATATTATTTGTTGAAATAGTTACCTAGAGATCGAGTATAAATATAATTAAGCTTTATGCCTTATGCTTAATTGGGATATCGCGAGACAAATGGATTAAATAGTGGATTGAGATTAGATAATCGTTCCACCGATCATTCATTCACTCTGGGCTGTCACAATGCCCCGCTAGGGACCGTTTGTGACTTATGAACACATACTACTACTAAGTATGTTTTTATTACCATTGTGATATGAACCTACAGGGTCACACACATAGACGAATTAACGAGGTTTATGTCCAGATTCAATGAATCTAGAATGTCTCTAGGTTCATTGTATCTGACATTTATTTTTCTGGTAATAATAAAATTGTTATTATTCAAATTAGAGATAAAGGATGGGTTATTACGGGTTTTAGTATTTGGCTAGGATTACGCATGAGTTATTATCCGATAAAACCCCGCACTATCAAAAGAGATCGGAATGACGTGGGAGTTTTTTCCCAAGACAAACTCTCACGCCCTATATATTGATATCTTGGGCGAATCCCTAGAGGATACTTTTGAGCCGCAAAAACCAATAACCCTAAAAAGATTTCTGCCATCCCTTTATCTATGGTTTTTCCAAAACGCACAAAACTAAAGAGCTAGCACTCGTTGCTAGTTTCGTCGCGTGGATACTGGTAGAGAGCAATTCCGCAAGGGACGGCTTGAGGTCGTTATAGCGCAGCATCGTTGCTGGATCAAAACTCAAATCCGAAATAATTGTAAGTTTTTTTTCGATTTTTCTTTCGATTCTCATAGTATGAACGGATCTTATCGGGGTCGATTCATAGGTTTTTTGAACGAGTTTCTACCTATAAATTCCGACATTGTGCAATGTCATTCCAGTATATTTCCAGTGTTATTATCATGTTAAGCATGTCGTGTCTAGTGTGTTTTCAAAAAGGGGTATTTCGGAAAATGATAAACTATTTTATGTCTTATCTTATGCTTCATCTCGGGGCGTTTGGTCCTTACTGAGCTTTGCAGCTCAATCTTTTTCTTTTCTTATTTTGCAGGTGATGATGGTGTTGAGCCATGTTATGATGTTGATGCTTGGGAGGGATACCAGGAAGAGTGATCATAACGAACTTTGTAATAAGAAGCATGTTGTAGTTGAACACTTAGTTTAGTTCTTATATCATGTTAGAACTTATTTCCATTTCAGTATTTCCGTTTCCGATGTATTACATTTGGATCCTTTTTATTATATGATGATGTTTTTCCCTTTTACTAACTCTGTAAGTGAGTTTTGGTGTCTTATCGACCAATGAGACATTGTCATGTCATCACCCGGGTTACGGGTGTGACAGAAGTGGTATCAGAGCAGGTCGAACCTTAGGGCTTAGAATTTGGAATGAACTTGGAAAAAATACGAAATGTAATGTGATGTGTGAGATGGGTAGAGATCATGGACTATGATGTATATGTTTATTTATCTCTTTATATGCTATTATTTTCATACTATGTTATTGTTATATTGCCTATATGATATGCTAAGTTACTTGTATGATATGTAATGCCATAATTGCTTCATGTGTTATGTCATGTCTACCCGTTGCACTATATTATGTACCTTAAGTGGTTATGTACCTTAACTTGTTGGGAGTCTGTCCACGTGGGCATAGAACGAATTCCACAAATCCGTTTTCACTTGAGAACGGATTTGGGGAATCCGTTCTTGCCAAAAATGTTGGAAAAAAAAGACTGACATGGTTGGCCTATTATGCCAACCCATGGTTAGTCTAACGCCAAGCCCCCAATTTGTTTAGGAATTGTATATTAATGCTAAATATATATTTTTTGTATAAATATGTCCTTATAATATAAAATGTCTTAGTCTCCACAACAATTTGAAATTTCATAATAGTACTCTCCCTATCAAATTGAATATCTATTTTCTAATTTAGTTTATTTTGAAATGAATGTTCATTTTCTTAGAATTAATGTATTTCTTCGGTGGTGCCTTAATTTTTTCATCCTAAAAAAATCTTCGTCCTCTCTCCATTCAATTGCTTATTTGATTCGTGGAATTCTCATTATTTTGTAATATTGTAACTTGGGATTGATATTTGGTGTTGTAATAGTTTAATTTGATACCGATTTTTAGTGCTTTAATTTGACACTGGTAGGTCGGGAGTTCGATTCATGCCGGAGGGAAAGTGGGGAACCACTATTGATCTCCTTTAAAAGGAAAAAAATATATTGTAATTCAGACTGCAAAAATATGTCACTTGATAAGTGAATCTATTCGGTTAATTCGGTAATAAACTGAATTCCGGATTGAATTCAGTTTCGATTCGAAATCAGTAATCAACAATGTTTATATATTCGGTCAATTTTTTTAATGAAAAAAACTGGTAATACTGAATTTAAATTAACGAATTAGCGAAATCGAATTCAACTTTCACCCCTAGTACAAATATATATATAAAATTTCTTTGAAAATATAATATATTTGATAAAAATAGTTTTGGTCAAATTTCTTCCTTAGTTTCTGCATTTTTTTTTTCAAGATATGTATCATTTTAACTTCAATTTTTTTAGTAAAAATATATCATTTTACCTCAAATATGTTGTCATACATTGTAAATAAATTTTAATTCAGCTCCTCTAAATTCAAATTCTGACTGTGTTGAAATATATGGCTTCCATTAGATCATTTTTGTTGCCATTTATGATGGGGAATCTGCCTTTAGTCTTGTCAATTTGTTGCTTAAATTGCCTACTCCAACCATTTTAGTCTTTTGAATATGACACCAACCCGTTTGACTAGATAATGCTACAGTGGTATCAGTGTAACAACAGCTCTCAAAACAACTAATCTTCCCAACAAACAATGGTGTGTGAGAATTTCAGTTTTGGAAATTGTAAAAGTGAAATTTTTATCAGAAAAAATCTCACCGAAAATTTTATATTAGAGATTGTGCAAATATATGGTATAGTGTTGAAATGTACAAGTGTTCTGAAGAAGAAGAAATACAATATTGTTGGAAGTAGTTCAAGAACCAGCATATGGAATGATTAGGGGCTTTCTCTCCCCTCCCGGTGTTGGGAGGTTTGGGTGTAATATTAATTCATACTCGCTTTTTTCAGTACCTACTGATACAGTGGCGGAGACAAGATTGAAGTTTAGGGGACCGTAGTAGAAAAAATTGAAAATTCTTGGGGGGCCGTAGTAAAAAAAAATCTATTTTATTCTGAACCGTTGAATATATATACCTAGTATATAAAAAAATTGAAAATTCTTGGGGGGCTTCATAGCTCCGCCACTGTACTGACACAACTCAACTTTTTATCCAAATGTTGAAAAAAAAAGAAGAAGCTACTCACTTAGTTAGATAGCTATTTAAAATCAGCGATTCAATTAGGCTGAATAAATATTTACTGGTTTAAATTGTAAGTCTTCAGATCGAATTGATCATATGATTGATAATGCAGCAACACTGTGCAGAAAAAATTAGGAGTCTGTGACTGTACACTAAAATTATTCAATTTGAGTAGGGGCCAATGTTGGGAAAGGAAAGGAGAGAAATTCTTGTCATTGAGCTTCCAATTTTTTATTTTTTTTAAATGCCCGAGGGCGGAACTCCAAAGGGGAGAGAACCAATCGCAAAGCGGAGAAGAACACCTCATAAGAGGAAAAGAGTACCCTAGAAGGGAGACAATTAAAGTTCTCACGTCTTTGAGGGAGGGTATCGAACCCAGGGCCTCTCAGTCGCTGGGCAGTAATGCTTCATTAGACTATTGGACATTTGATGAGCTTCCAATTTCAGTGGGGAAAATGCCAAAAATGTTGGTCAACATTAACCTAGTGATGTAAAGCAGGGACGAAGCCAGTAATTTGGTGTTGGGGAGGCAAAAATGATAAAATTCTTGGGGGTAAAAAAAAAGGTAAAAAAAATTCTTGGGGAGGCAAAACTAATAAAATTTTCCAAAATACATATAAAATTTCGATAAATAATAGTATTTTTAAAAATTTCGGGGCGCCGGTCCCCCCCCCCGTCTTCGCCCCTGAAGTAAAGGTCTTTTAATATGTGAAAACAGTGACTGGAAATTAACAAGACTGGAATCACAATTTTTTTCCTTCTATTGGCTATTTCTTTATTTATTTTCTGCAAAACTCTGCATGTTTTATATAAAAATCGAACGTGAAAACTGCAATTGCATGTTTTATTATTAATTATTCAACGGTCTCGAATTGAAAGAGGTAGTACTTAAAAGTTATTATTTATGACCAACAAGAATGCTTGTCTTAGCAATTGACATCCTCCTTGTCTCATTTATTTGATGTTTGTGTGATTAATTATTGGAATTTCCATCTATCTTCGTCTTCAAAAGCGGAAAAAAAAAATTATTCAAATCTTACAAGTAAGATGATACGTACACAAATTAGCTAATGCATAATTTAATCAACTCAAACACAATCCACTTTTGTACGGGCTATCTAAGGAACATTTTGATATGGACGAGGGTCAGGGGTAGAGGGTAGGGCCCTGATCCACTTGGCTGAAAATGAGCCACATTATCCCTCCTCTTTAAAAAATAATAATTCAAATCTCATCTACCGATCATGGTTAAAATACTAAAAATGTAGACTACGATATGGGACATGAGTTAAAAGTAAAAAAATGTCTCTCTCCTCATTTTGTAGTGATATGGACATTTTTCTACTTTTAACTGTATCCATATGAGAGTTATATTTTTTGTATTTTAACTGTGACTGAGGAATGAGATTTGAATTTTTTTTTAAAAGAGTAGAGTGACGTGGCTCATTTCAGCTAAGTGGACCGAGGCTCCCATCATGTAGCTCTAGTCCATATCAGAAATTTCCGCTATCTAAAGCGTGAAATTTATAAAACTAAACATTCTTGGACGGTTTGACATTAAATTAGGTGACTATGGTACCAAGATTAAATTTCCTAACTGTTAGGAAATAAACAACACTATTGGGAGAGAAAAACGAGATCGAAAAAATAAAGAAAGACGCAATAAATTGTTTACTCAGTTCGTCAAGGATTTGACTACGTATGGGTGCACTATCAAGTCAACATATTTACTATGTAATGAGATACAATATTTATGTCACATAGATATGTTATTTATAAGGAAAACGATGAAACCACCGACGAGTTGGATCGTCGAGAACATGAGTCGTTTACTCAATACCTCAGACTCCATAACCTAACACTAACATACATATATAATACTACCTCCATTCCATAATATAAGTCGTTTAGGACATGTAGCGAAACTTAAGGAAACAAAAAACAAGTTAATTTGTTAGTCAAAATATCAATATTACTCTTTTAAGTAGTACTCCCTCCGTCCCAAATTATCTGTCCACTTTGACAAATGCACGGGTATTAAGAATTTGGTGATTTTGATGGTAAAATATAAGTAAAAGTCTAAAACACCCCTCATTAATTCTATTAATCTCATTTAAAATTTATGTCTTTCTCTCTCGTTCCTCTCACACAACATCCAACTAGCTCTTAAATATTTGTTGAAAAGTGATCATTTTATTTAAATAAGAGCATTCAATGAGGAGTTGGAAGAAGGGTAAAATTGGAAAAATTGTCATTAATACATACTTTATTTAGAAAGTGGACAGTTCATTTGGGACAAATAAAAGAGGAAATGTGGAAAATTAATTTGGGATGAAGGGAGTACTTATATACCACTAATTCTATTAAATATGGCAATATTGATATTTTAACTAACAAAACACCTTTTTTTTATTTTTTGACACATGTTTTAAACGACTTATATTATAAAATGTGGTAGTGTTTTGTTGGCCAAAAAAGGGGTGAGCCTAATGAATTTGAAGTCAATGCGGACATCCATCCATATTCTCTAACCCTTAATACCAAGACTGCCGACAAAGGAGATTAACACAGTCATGTTTGGGTCCTTTGGTTGTTAGAAATCATTTTCATTGTTCCTTATCTTTAATTTCGACTTCATCTATAATGGATACAGATTTGGGTATTTCTTTGGGTAAAACGTATTAGTGCATATGTCATGGAAATGTTATGATTTTAAAAGATGAAGCACTTGGGGATAATATAATGAAGATATTTATACTTCTTTCCACGTAAGAATATAAAATTTTTCAAAGTCATGTGACAAATTTAAGGCCCTGAATGTATTATATAAAAATTAGAAGCTCATATTTACTTTACAGTTTAGACATAAATAGAATTGTGATGCTTGAATATATTTGTGGAACAAGTGTTCTGGCAACTTTTGCGGAATATAATCTTTGGCAATTGTCCTCACTTGAGGAATATAATCTCGACATTTGGATCAGTTTGATCCGACTGCTGTTTTAAGTAGGATCAATTGTTGTTCTTCAATAATTATGAAGAACAATTGTTCATAGTTATTCGAAATAATAATTATTCATTTTGTTTCTTATTGTTGGATTGATAGTGTATTCTACATGTGTAAATAAAACATATGTTCTATACCAAATCCAAACTAGTGAATGCTGAAATTTTAAATAGTGACAGACAATATTTTAGTAGGTAA
The DNA here is from genome assembly GCA_026122235.1 of Vinca minor. Taxonomy (NCBI): domain Eukaryota; kingdom Viridiplantae; phylum Streptophyta; class Magnoliopsida; order Gentianales; family Apocynaceae; genus Vinca; species Vinca minor. Next base: position 7,636,406 of record JAOCZM010000201.1, on the reverse strand, counting down.
ATTAAGCTTACCGATGGTGAAAGAATCATCATTTGTCCCGAAAAATAGATTCTTGACAAGTGTAGACAACTTCCCCATTTTCAGTATGTGAGGAGGACAACATTTTGCCCAGAAAGATTTTAGGTGATTAATTAAAGGGATTGGAACCCGTTACCAACTTTCTGTTTGCATTAAATAATCATAACTCCTAAGAAAGAAACAAATAAAAAATCAAAGGGTATCGGATTATTGTCTTTCCAGCAAACAATTACTACTAGTAGTACTTCTAAGAATTGTTCTTTTCCTTCACGAATAATAAATTCAGAGGGACCATAATACGTGATCTTGAGACTGGCAAAAAATCGCATATCCTCATATATATTCACATGTCTGTCCCTAACTATTCACGATTCGCCAGGTATATTTAAAATTGGAAAAAATATCTGCATAATGAATTCTGAGTAATAGAAACATGTATAATACTCTTTTCATCTCAAATTAAGTGTCCACATTTTTTTTGGTCCCAAATTAACTGTTCATTTTATAAATAAAGTATGTATTAATGATAATTTTTCTAATTTTACCACTCTTCCAACTCCTAATTGAATACTCTTACTCAGTTAAAATTATCACTTTCCAACACATATTTAAGAGGTGGTTGGATGTTGTGTGAGAGGAAGGAGAGAGAAAGGCTCTCGGCTCCTATGCCGACACGTCCTTTTGTTCCGCACTTGCGGGACACGCTCCTAGCCGTCGGATGAGATTTTTTAACGGTCCAGATCTGGAGAGAGAAAGTTTTTTTAAAATATTTTAAGTCCAGCCGCAACTTTTCTCTCTCCAGATCTGGGCCGTTCAAAATCTCATCTGACGGCTGGGATCGTTCCGCACGTGCGGAACTTTGGCTATTCCGCACAGGAGCCGGACTGGAGAGAAAGATATAAATTTTAATGAGATTAATAAAATTAACGAGGGGTATCTTAGACTTTTACTTATATTTTACCATCAAAATCACCAAAACATTAATACACATGCATTTATCAAAATGGACAAATAATTTAGAATAGAGGGAATAACATGTATGAGGACATACGATTTCCACCCACTTGAGACCCATGATCTTATCTTTGATGCATAAGGTTATCAATGCAGCCACATTTTGCATCACTTATCTCTAAAGATGAAAGAATGTAACTAATAAGAGTTTGATCAAGTGGAAGGAGCTCAGCACAATCGAATTACTTTATTAAAGTTAATTTCGAGTTCAAACTTTGTGAGCAGAAGAAAAAAAAATTTACAGCAGAATCTAATCGTTTCAGTCAGTTAGTCACTTTGTTTTTTTAGTACACTCAATCATGTCTTAGATATGCATTCCGTAGTGGTATGTGCAAAACAGTGTTTGTAGTACTTCATTAATGTAAATGGATACTTAGTATACCTTTACAATATATATGGTATTCCATAGTTTAAAAAGTTGTGTATATAAGTAATAAATGTATGTGCATACATTTACGTCAAAAAAAAATAAATAAATGTATGTGCATACACTCAGGGACGAAGCCAGGAATTTGATGTTGGGGAGCGAAATTGGTAAAAAAATTCCAAATTTTTTGGGGGCGATAAAAAAGGCAAAAAAAAATTCTTGGGGGGGCGAAATTGACAAAATTTTCCAAAATACACATAAAATTTCGATAAATAGTAATATTTTTAAAAATCTCGGGAGGACGCCGGGCCCCTCCCGCCCCCCTGTAATCGTCCCTGCATACACTAATACACTAATAGTATATCATCTACAATATTTTGGGTACATCAAGTCATGTGGTGTACTAACCAGCACAATAGTTTTGGGCTCCGGATCCGCAAAAACTCACATGTTATCTTCTGTGTCTTGTTTCCTATTTTACAAATAAATAATTGTTATATGTTTATTTTTTTCTGCGAATTTTACTATTTCTTTAAGTTATAATTTTTTTAATTAAAAAATTAAAAAATAATAATTTTTTATTAATGAGAGAGAAAATGAGACAGAGAATATAAATTTTTTAGCTCTCCGAATCCATATGATAATAAGGTGTATCAGACTAATAGTAGACATCGATATAGATTGTCTCACCAAAGAAAAAAAAATAGTGGAAAAAAAAATGTGACCTTTTAATTATGAAAATTTCAACTTCTTCCCTGCCACACAACAACTAAAGTAATTATTATGAGATTTCAGGTGTTCTTTACTAATGCATCCTGGCTAAAACTCAAAGCAAAGACTTGTGAATATTGAAAAAATTTATTTTGGTAGAGCTACTAAGTTTATAAGTTACATCCAAATCAATGAGTGCAGTACACGTAGTAAAGAGAATTGATATAAGTTCAATTCTCTTTTCTAAGTGTATTGTATTGATTGGCTTGCATGTAAGTTTTAAAGTTAGTAGTCCTACCAAGATAAAACTACTCGTGAATATCCTCCAAAATAATCTAACAGGTAACAAATAAATCTTAGTTTTATTTATTCTTAAAAAAACTGAACATTTACATGATATTCATTAATATCAACTTACATTTACCTGAAACAACTTTTACCTATTTATAGAAACTTTATAAAATCTCAAATTACTGAAACTCATACCATCATCATTATCAATAAATACATACGAACTAAAGATAGATAACCAAAAGGAGTTTCATAACAAAAAAAAAAAAATTAAAACCAATGGAAAGTGCAAGTCTATCACTAAGAGTTCTTGAACTAAAGCAGCAAAGGGCAGATTGAGAAAATTGTATTTTAAACCTGACTTATAAATTCCAACTTTACTATTTCTTCACATATTTGTTGCGGTTCTACAATGAGTAAAAAATTTCCACAAATATAAAAAAAAGGCGAGTCTAGAAGCAATGAGTTAGATTTATGATGCAATTAATTAGAATACAGTTTCCTAATTAATTGTATAATAAATCAAACTTCTTGGTCTTAACTTTATGCTTTCCTCACAAGTTTCTGTGACAAGCCTGCAACGAAAGATCGCGAGAAAGAGCTAACAAGTCAAGTTCATAATACAGTTTTCTGACGTACAAAAATAGAAAATGGCAGACAAGGAAAATTGTATTAGCCTGACCTATTTGTCCGAACTCCATTATTTCTTTACGTGTTTCTGACGGTCCAATGATGAATAAAAAACTTTTACAATTAAGAGAAATTAATCATAAATCCAGAATCAATGAGTCAAATTTAGAATACACTTTTCAACACAGCGACAGAACCCACCTAATTAATTGGGTGAAAATCGGTTGTCACATGTATGTTCTTATTCATGTACCCAACTAATTGCAATGTAGATATTTTTTTCAATTATATATACACATGGTAAATTGTGGATATAAGAATGGGGACATACACAACAATTGATGATTTTTTTGCCTAATCAATCAGATCCACGACCAATAATGGAAAGCACAGCTTTCTTCACGCTGATCCCCGAATTGCCCCTTCTTAAACTAAAACAAAACCTCTTAGATAATCCACCGCCAGACATTTCTTCATCATCAAGCGACGATCCACAGCTAGAAAATCCTCTCCGCCAACTGAAATTATTTGAATTCACCGAAGACGTTGACCATGATAACGATGACAATGACGACGAAGAAGAAGGCGAAAACGCCACGTGGGGTTTCTTCTTCATAGTAATTCTCATTAGCAAAGCTCTCAGAAGCTTAGATCTGGGATTCATAAATTTATTTTTCTCAGGTGTCCGGAAATAAAAAGCCGGAGGAGGAGTTAATGGAGGGAGTGAAGAATCCGACAGTGTATTATGTTTCGGGGTGCCGGGTCGGGTTTCCCATGTGAAGGGAACGGTGCTGGAGACATCATTATAGTAAACTCTGAAAGAAGGGTTGGATATGGAAGTTTCTTTGGAAAGAAGTTTTGAGAAGAATTTGCCATTTTGTTTGATATGAAGGTCTTCACAAGAAGTAGTCAGCATTTGGATTTATGGTGTTATGGGTGTTAAAGAGAATTTGTTGCTATAGAAGAAGAAGAAGAAGAAGAAGAAAGAAGGAATTGAAGGTTTGGTATTATGTGCCCTTTAAGTTATGGGATCAATCAATGTAGTAGAAGCTCTTAAAGAAGGGGAGGGTGGAAGGGGGAGGGATACAAGGGTACCAATATAGTGAGACAATTTAATGAATAGGTTGTTGAAGGTTTGCATTAAGGGTGTGTATGGTGTTGAGATGGAGAGAGAGGGTTAAGAATCATTTATCCCAACTTATGTACTTATGCATGTACAATCAATAAAAAAAATTGACACGTTTAATTTTTTAATTAAGAAATTTATAATCTAAAATAAATAGTAAAATTCGTAAGCAAAAGATATTTTTTCTATCCTCGTGGCGTGGTGAGTACGTAAATGGATACACAAGTTGGGTACAACCGATAGGGAGGGGGAGGGAAGAAGGGTACTAATCTAGTGAAAACATTTAATGAATAGGTCGTTGAAGGTTTGCACTAAGGGTGTATGGTGCTGAGGCTCCCGGCTCCTATGCGGAATGTGCGGAACAATTCTATCCGTCGGATGACAGTTTTGAATGGTTCAGATTTGAACAGAGAATTTTTTTTTTTTTTTTTTTTATTTTTTTTTTTTTATTTTTTAACTCCAATCACAACTTTTCTCTCTCCAAATCTGAACAGTTCAAACTATCATCCGACTGCTAGAATTGTTTCACACCGTGCGAAACTTTCCCTGTTCCGCATAGGAGTCGGACTGGGTGCTGAGATGGTATCCCACACTACAAAATTAATTATAGTATTGTTCTCAAATTGAATATTCATATCTGATTTGAAAAAGAATTAGAAATAATAATTTGGTCATTTGTAAGTTACTATGATATCTTCATTAACTAGAAATATTAATGGTGTGACTCATATGTTAATAGAGTTCATATTATTTAAATAGGGTGAAAATCGTTTGTACCCATGTATGTTCTCATTCATTTACATAGCCACTCAGAATTCACAATGTAGATATTTCTTCTAATTATATATACACATGGAGAATTGTGAGTAGTTGAGTACATGAATAAGAACATACACATGAACAGACGATTATTTACCATTTAAATATGCAAAATATCGGCTATCCATATACATGTTCACGTGTCTATCCCCAACTACTCACAATTCACAATGTCTATATGGAATTGAAAAAAATTGTCACATGACGAGTTCTGAGTGGTGGGGACACGTATGGAGACATACGATTTCCAACCCCAAATTAAATATAGCCGGTTGGTTATAAAAATGTAGTGGCAAAATATATTCATTTTAAGAAAGTAAATATTTATTTCAATATACACTAAAATAAAAAGTTGACACTCAATTTGAAACGTATGAAGTATAATAAAATATAACCTTTATGATGTACTCCCTTTGCCTACTTTTGTTAGTCTCCAATGTTGACTGATGCTCTGGGATAACACGAGATTAGCGACTGATTAAAACGGCAAAAAATTCTGTCTCCGTGTGTGTCTCCAACTAATTACAATTCACTATGTGTATATATATAATTGAAAAAAATATTTATATAGTAAATTTTAATTGGTTGGGGATAGGATTAGAGAAAGGAATAGGGACAGATGATTTTCACCCGATTAAAGCAGGATGGTCATATAAAAGTGGTCGCCACTTGAATGTAGCGATTGATGTTTGGTAGCTAGATAGCGAATGATTAATGACCATGCTTTAACTTTTTAGCGACCGAAGAGTGGCCGCCCTATATTAACGACTAACATTTTGATCGTTAACTTTAAAAAAATTAGTGATCGAACAACAGTTGCTAAACTTAATGTTAACACCCATTTTGACAGTGCTCATATATAGCAATCGACTTTTCATACATATTTTTGTGAAATGGAGGATTTAGTAACCAAATAAACTGTTCCACTAATACATCGCAAAATTGAGTTTCAAAATTTTGGATGTAATTTTCAAGGGTTGTTGTATAAATAACTTTGAACATGATGATTCACCAAAAAATCATATTGTCAAAAAAATCATAATAAATTTTGGCGTTCTCTGTATTTTTCTCATGTAACTTTTTTAGTTTAGTTTATATGAATAAAAGTTATCGTAATTATTATTCATTCAAAAAAAATAAAAATAAAAATTTATGTAATTAAAATGTCACATGGAGCGTCACAAGATGCTTAATTTGAGACGAAAGAATCATTTAACAAAGAGTAGTTTTATCTTGGTCATGATATAACGTTAAAAGTTATATTAGACTAATTAATGCAGTATATATGGGCTAAAAAGTTATTTCTCTCTCCTAATTTAAAACTATTTTAATAAGTGTAAAAAAAAACATTCAAAATGCATATGCACTCTCGGGTGCGGGCAAAAAAGAATGAAAAAATAAATTGTATAAAATCGATTAACTATCTAGAACAACAATAAAAACCCTTAGCTTCTGTCAATTAAAGAAGCAAACTCAAACCAAGAATCTCTGTACTACCACTTCATTTTTTTTTTTTTCAAATTGTACATATCTCAACCATCTCAAAACTCAAGACCACTTTCTCTTTGGATAATCATGGAGTTTGACAGAGATGATGAGTATGAACTTGATCATTTTGATTCTGTGGAGGATAGTAGTAATGACCCAGATTATGCCTCAAGAAAACTTCTGGTAGAATATATATCACTCCTTAGGGTGTCAAAGTTATTTAGCGTACGAGATGCGACGGTGGAAAATCAGAGAGCCTTACGAATAATCAAGAGACGAAGATAACTTAGATGGGCATTGATGGAGGTTCCGTTGATCGTCGTTTTGAGTGCCATGTTGTTGGAAGGTTTAACCCACCCTAAGGCAAATGGGATTTCAGGGAAAGGTTAAAATTGCATCCCAAATTCCCCAACATGAAAGATATGATTTGCATGAATTCTTCAAGAGAGATAGTTTCAATATGACCTGGTGAACAAATCTTGAATTCGTACTGCCGACATTAATCATGCAACTTTCTTTTTCTTTCTTTTCGTGAAAAGTATAGTGATATAGGGAAGTTTGATTCATTATTATTCTTTGAATTCCTACGTGCGACATTTATCATTCAACTTTCTTTTTTTTTCTTTTCTTGAAAAGTATATAGTGATATATAGTGATATGGGGAAATTTGATTCATTACAATTGTAGTTTCAAAGTTCAAAGTTTTTGGATCAGTGCATTTTGTCTCTGAAAAATTAAACAGGTGAACATTGTCAATGAAAAATATATCGACAATTATATGTGAAAAAATTAGTTGTTTTTTAAAAATGTATTTTTTTTAAGCAAGCTGTACATCAAACCCCAATCACTTCACTTTAGTTGCTTCATCTTTGCTTGGACATCAAACTTCAATCACTTCATTTCTAAAAGTCTTATCAAAATGAAATTTGTTATAAAAAGTCATTCATTTATTTTGCTAAATATAAAAAGTCATTCATAATTACCCTTCACTTTTCTCCTTGCTTCTAAGTCACAATTACTTATAATGGTGATTAGCAGTTAACAATTCTCTTGTTGTTCATATTTTTTTGCATATTCTGTAATGTTAACTACTTCTAGGATTTGGGCATCCAATTTTATCATAAAAGTTGTCGGCCAAAATGGAAAAAAAAACTACTGGACGATACAAGATGTCATTGACGTTTTGCCCTCTCATAATCACAAGCATGGGCTAGAGCAGTGCCTAAAGAGTTATGTGCCTAAGAGAAATTTTCAAAAGACTTGGTTTCTCTCGTTCTTCTAAGTTTTTTATGGTAGAATCATTTATATAAAAAAAAATTATGATCAATATATTTTAACATATGTCACTTTTAATGCATCATTTTAAACAATTTTATAATCTTTTGTTTGGTCTTAAAACTTTTTTCGATTAATAAAAATCAATTTATATTTATAATTTTTTTGTTTAACTTAAAAAGGTAAATTAATATAGAACTTCTAAAGTCTATAATATTGTACTTTCAAACAATCCCTTTAAATATTTGGTGACCATAACGATTAAAAAATGAAAATAAATAATGAAACTAAAATATGGTCATTATCGTAGCGTAACTTTAAACCTTGAACCCTAAACCATATTTTGATCCCTAAACGGTCATTAGGTAGCGAAAGCCCTGTTTAAATAAATAAAAAATTAATGTTTTGTTCTAAAAAATTAAATATCAAAATTATTTAACATTTGCAAGATTATATATAAAATTTTGCCTCCCATGTTTCTTCGCTTAATCTAGTGATAGCTAAATTAAGTCAAAATTTGACTTGGTCAAGTATAGTAATTTAGCGATGAACCAGCGACCATTTAACTACAATAATGTTTCCAATCGCAAATTTGCTAACTTAGTGACAAAATGATTTTGGTCGCTAATCAGCTCGATGATCTGCTATTTTTTAGTAGTGTGTTGAATTTAAAGCAAATATGAACTTAAAAAGGGCTAGGAATTATCTGTCATCATTCAGTGTCTCCTTCTCTATTTCACCAATAAGAAAATGACATATATTAAATTTTTATTTAAAAAATTATAATCTAAAGAAAATAGTGGAACCACTGGGAAAAAATTATACACGTGACAAATATTTATTCGTGAGGATATGAAAAGGAACACAGAATAGGGACAGACGATTTTTTGCCCCTTAAAAACAAGGATGTCGTTTGCTTTAATTTAATAGAATATTCTTCTCCCTTCCAACTTGAAACGGTAAATAAGGATAATAGTTATCCTAGCAGTCCGGTTCCTATGCGAAACAACTATTTTTCCGCACATACGAAACTCTTTTTTTATCTCGATAACATCTATTTTTAGTTAAGAACATTAATCAATCTCAACCGTCAAAATTTTAATTTAACGGACAAATTTTTGTCCCGCATGTGCGGAACAAAAACTGTTCCGCATAGGAGCCGTGAGCTTATCATATATATAAGTGGTAGTTATTACATTCTTAGAATCACAAATGGAAAAAAAAAAATGATATTTGGGACAACTAAAAAGTGAACGGAGGAAATAATAATACTATCTCCGTTCTCTTTCTCTATATATATAGTATTCACACAAATTAAGAAAATTATTGAAGGATCGTTATTGTGAAGAAAAAAATGCATATTCCCTTCATTATTGACTGAGAGAGTTTTCATTAGTAATTAGTTGTTTAATTAGTTAAAAATAACACTAAAAAAATATACATTAGCTTTTACTACATATCAAATATTTTGGAACATAAATTTTTTGATAATGTGACTATTATACTATGTAACAGCGGGTGTACTTTTTATTAACTTTATACTTGTATTATCTCTTGTGTTCTTTGTTTGTCTTTTTTTTTTTTTTCTAATAACTAATTAGGATGAAATAATAATAATAATAATTCAAAGCTTATGTTTCTAGTACTTTGTACTTGTGCCTTCTAAGATTGTCCATCTCAAACAAGATTCATTATCATGTAGGGTATGTTATTATAAAAGACTTGATGTTGGGACCATTCCAATGGGACAATAAACAGTGTGATCACTTAGTAGCCAGCGTTTCCAAGGTTGGATCTCAACTAATCAATCAATAGAAGAAGTGAAATAATATTCCCTGGAATTGTAATTCTTTTTTTTTCTTCTTTTTTTTTCCCAGTTGAAAAAACAATGTTGATTTTCTTGTATCAAAATGAACAGAAAATAATAATTCAATTAGTGATATACATTATTGAATAACTATATGTTATTGGAAGTCAACGAAAAACAACAAAAGGGAAATCAAATCATGTCTTCAAATTGGTAGGGATGAGGTTAGTTAATCTTATAACTGTCCTTATAAAAACAATCTCCGAATGAATGGAGTGGATTTCATATTTATATATGTGTTCAATTAACACTACAAAAAAAAAGTCACTATTAGGGATTTGAACTTTTTCAGTGATGAAGTCATTTTTAGATCACTGAAAAGTGGGACATTTCAGTGATGAAAAATGACTTCGTCACGAAAAGTATATCTTTCGTGACGAAATACAGATTTCGTCACGAAAAGCAATTGCTTCGTCATGAAAGGTCGACCTTTCGTGACGAAGAACACTTTTCGTTACGATAGGTATAACTTTTCGTGACGAAAAGTATTTACATCACGAAAGGTCATATCTTTCGGGACTGAAAAATGATTTTTGATCACGAAAAGTTTCGTCTTAAAAAAAAATTTAATTTTTTTTTATAAATATACGTATATAAGTATGCTATAATTTACAAAATAATTTTAATTTTTATATTGGTTTAGTCTTTATATTAAAAGTATTACTAAAAAATAGTATCCAACTAGAATAATTTTATTCATATTTTGATAAAAATTTAATACACAAATACATTGATAAAAATGTATTAATCTTAATTTAATTCATAAACAAAATGAAATCAAAACACGAAGAGAAATTAAAATAAGTAAAAGTTCAAAAATACAAAACTCCATTATAATAAATATAATATGAACAATAAGTATAAATGATCATCAGTAGCTCAGTGCCAACCACATGACAAACATGTGGGAGGTCTTGAGTTCAACTCCCAACTCCTTGATAATGTGGAGACTTTATTCAACATTATTGTAGGGGGCTTGGCTCGGCTTGGGAGCGGCTCGACGCATGTGTGTGAGAAGTGACTCGGCTCGGCTCCGACGCGGCTCCACATGGCTTTGGTTTTTTGGATTTTTAGAAAAACTTTTGGTGACGACATTATTTCGTCACTAAAGGCCTTTAGTGACAAAATTTTTGTCAGGGATTATCACTTTTCTTGACGGCATTTTGTCGTCACTAAATGCCTTTAGTGACGAAATATCAAAATTCGTCACGAAATCACTTTACCGACAGGGCCTTCAGGACAAACCTTTCCCGACAAGCATTTTCGTCACGAAAGGTCTTTCGTGACGAATTTTGTGACTTTTCGTGACGAAATTTTTCGTCACTAAAACCCTTTTTTTTTGTAGTGTAATGTGAAAGGACTGTAAGTTAATTAAAAAATAACGATTCTAAGATTGAATTTTAAGTAAAAATGGAACTGGTAAATTTGCTGATTTTTTATTTTTTTTGGTCAAAAAAAGTTCGAGTGTATTCGGCTCCGGTCACCACCACGGGTCAGGGCAGACCCTAGGGATCATATGTCGCTTATAAGGGTACTATCACCCACCAACACAGTCCTCACGTCAATAACATAAATTAAACACTTGACATTGGTAAAAACGTGCTCACTTCTTAGCAACTTAGTGAATTTGTATTGGTTAAATTTGCCGATTTGGTGAAGTCGCTAGAGCAATACATGAATTGTCTCTGACAACCCACGATATAACGTGTGGTGTTTACAAACTGCCACCTCTCTTGCCTACACCTTTTTTTTTTTGCTGAATATCTCTTGCCTATACCTATACATTGTCTTTCTTTCTTTAGTTTTTAATAGATATGATGAGAATGAGTTAGAAAAGTTAAGTCATGGCCATTGCTGAATTTTTTTTGTTTTTTTTTTGCCAAGTATTGCTGATTTTTTTTTTGCCGAGCAACAACAATTGCAACTGTTAAAGCAATACATTGAATAGAGTATTAGATGTTCGAATTATGTGGTAGTTAATATCACATCTCGTAATTTGGAGGTGGTCAGAAAGTGTCTCGTCTATCAATGAGATATTGAACCTACAAACAGAAAAAATTAAATTCAAAATAAACTTCGTTACAATCTTAAAGGACTTCAAAGTCATCAAAGTTAAATGTTCCAAAGGTAAACATAGGTTCGTACATTATAAAACATAAATGTTCAACATCAAGGAACTAATAAGATATACTATTAAATAAGTTGAGTAATATTCTTCAACCCATTCCTCATCATAGTTAACATCATTCTGAGCATCTACAGAAGAAAGATATAGAAAAAGACTGGACCACTAAACTAGCCAGTAAGGATCAACAACCATTGGGATGAAACATCAAATAGTACTCAAAATCATTTCCCGACTTTCCCAAAATCATTGAAATATAACATAACTTTACATAGATTTAAATAACATTTAAAACACTTAAAATAAACATCATATAACTTACAGAAGGCTTAGCTTTGAGATATGATCAAACGGAAGTCAAAACGGATCAAAACAAAGACATGTCAAAAATTGGGCTGTGGCGGTCATCCGAACTAGTCACCCGAGATTTGGTCCGGTCGACCGGAACTCTTCTGAACCCCTTTTGAGATCCGGGGAGAAGCCTAGTAGTTTATCCGAACAATGTCAAAACACTTCGGTCGACCGGAGAGGTTGTCCGAAGTTCAGAACAAATAATTTTTAGTGCAAAATAACAAAGGAAAATGCATTTTCTAAAATCTCCAAAGGTCCCAACTCAAATAGACACATTTTGACACACTTTCACATACCAAATATGACCCAAACAAGAACAACAAATGCAATTAACCATACTCTTTATATCTAACACTTATATATTGAAAATGTACTATGAGTACCATGAGTTACTCATATGAAACAAACGGACATACAAAATATCATATACTACAAGTATGGTTCATGCAAGACACAAAATTCCATACAATTGAGTTCAATTATCCAATCCCGACACTAAAGAAAATATTAGCAACCCTTTAACGATTAGTCCAAGTTAAGAAAGGGTCAGTGATATAGTTATGGGTCTAGTATTTCCTCTGAACGAAGAGTCATGATTTTAAGGATGCACCCCATTTTAGACTGCTAGTAGCTCTAACACAACAAACCCCGTAAGAGAAGGCTCAGTGATTTGGTTAGTATAGTAATAAATAACCAGTGATCAGTAAACAATGATCAGTGATCAATAATAGGGATGGATCATGTTATAGAGTCGTTCCTAGACAAGAGCTCTAAATTGGGGAGACTCTCAAATAGCAAGTATGGCAATTACAACACAACAACAAGTACTATACGCAATTAGTCTCAATAAACAACCGCACAAATGCAATTACAATTCGACGCTTCATCTATTTTCAATGTAGTAAAACATGTATAAAATCATTTCATCAATAACATAGCTTTAAAATACTGATTTCATGCTTTTATGACAGAAAATACAAAGGTGAAGATCCTTACCTCAAAAGTATAACAAGTTCTCTAAAGGAAATCTCAAATACCGAAATCCCAGAAAAAGCAACCTACTTCCCGAAGGTATAACTTTCTTCACGGACCTCGAAACACTAATCCATCAGTGCTCGGTCATGGATCTTTCAGTCCTCTGCGAAAAACGCTAAAGAACTCCCAAATCCGACCCTATTTACTATCTCGAATCTCAATTCTCCTCACAACACTCACTTTTGCCAAATTTTTCATTGTCTTTCTTTCCTCTCTTCTCTTCCTAACTTCTTTTCTCTAACTCCCCCTTTAAAAATCCAGCAATAATCCCCTTAATTCCCAGCCAAAACGAAACAACTCTTGAAGTTTCTAAATCTCTATACTTTGGTCCCTGAACTAACCGATCACATCAAAACGACCTTCAAACTCCTAAACAATAACACATAACGCATAAAACATGTTATAACAACTAAATCACACAAAATTAAACACAAGCTATACAAATCACATCGTCAAAAAATTTAAGGTATCACAATTAAAAATTAACATTTATGTTAAAACTTAAGCATCCTATTGAGGTAAGGTTGTGGTGTGTATTGTTGATATTCTAGAATTTCTAATCGCATGACTTAAAGAAATGTCCACATGAGGAGAGTTGATTTCTTGATGTCCAACACGAGTGTATATAAGTGACTTAATCCGAATTTACATGAATAATAAACTAGGAAAAGACTGTCATTTGAACTTAAACACCAGTCATAAAAGCTTGGAACCTTAGTCCGGTGATGCTGGAAATCAAATGCAATAGAATAAATGTATAGAGAAGTAATCACAATATACGATTGCAAATTGGAAGTGAAGTGACAGACACTTATATGTGGCCCTTATTTATTTATTTTGATCCATGAAGAGTGACATATTATTGCAAGACAAGTATTTTTTGCCATAATTTCATAATATAAGTCATTTAATACATATATAACAAAAATTAAAGTAAATTAAAATATAAATATTAGTCTTTTAAATAGAATCAGTGGCATACAAATCATATTTAAGAGAGTAATATTAAAATTTTAACTAGCAAAATATCTTGTTTTTTTAATTTGTAATTTTTTCTACATGTTTAAAAGATTTATATTATGGAAGGAATGTAATATCATTTTGCTTATCTATAGATGAAATCTATCCCTTTCACCCACCTAATTGAGTAGGTAATCAAGTGTGAGAATAATATTTGCTTCTTTGGGTAAGAGATCATGCTTGAGGCAGACATTCAATCTACCAATGTAGGTAAAGAGATCATACTTTGTATTTTTCGGTAAAGATTTGCATAAAAACAAACTAAATATTTTCAAGTATAAACTACTGAAAATCTAGTGTTTATAAATGACTACAATCTTTAGTAATTATTATTATTATTATTATTATTATTATTATTTTCTTTTTGTCAACCAGCTTGAGAATCTAAGAATGAAATAAGTTTCATCCAAGATCAATACATTTTCAAGCATGAGACTTTTATAGATAGTTTCTTATAACTTTTTTTATTTAAAATAGTTTTGATTTTCCTTTGAGAAATCTCCTATTTCTAACTTTTATCTATTTACAGATTTCGATAACTAGCACTATCTTTTTTTTAGGCTAAAAACAACCGCAACAATTTACGAGGCACTACAAATGTCCAATTAGTGAATCCGGTCACTATTCAGGAAAAAAAGAGCACACGTGACTGGCACTTGTGATCTGAATTAGGGGTATAATTGTACAAAATTAAAATACCCTCTGGGGCAACCCGATATGAAAACCCAAAAACCCAACTTCTTTATCTTCATCACCCCTTCCAATATAACCCTAAAACTCTACCCATTATCATCTTCATGTAATCACCTAAATCATATACTTGGTTGTTTTTATTTGCTCAAAACCCAATGATTTGGAGAAATTGACGAATTAATTAATGAAACCTCAAGAAAAGTGATGTTAATTCCTTTTCAGTCTTCTTCATTGTCCAGAAACCCATTTCCCAATAGCCCATGAAGCTTCTTCATTGTCAACCAGCTTGAGAATCTAAGAATGAAATAAGTTTCATCCAGTCGAGATCAATACATTTACAAGCATGAGTCTTTTATGGATAATTTCTTATAACTTTTTATTTAAAATAGTGTTGATTTTCCTTTTTTGGGAATAATTATAAAAGTAACATTGAGATTTGTCCAAACTACAAGAAAAACTTCACTGTTGAGTGAAACTATGGATAAATTTTATTAGTGACTTTGTAGAAAGCAAATATAAAGTTACTAACATAGTGACTATTCCCTCTGTTTGTTTGTTTTTTTTTTTTTTTTTATTTATTTATTATTATTTATTGGACCTTACCAGAGGAGGAGTCCATGTAGGGCGGATAGAAGCCCGGCTGAGCGGGTGCCCTAGTGAAGGGAGTAGTAGAAGCCCCCGTGAGGGGAGTAATAGAAGTCCCAGTTTGAGCGGGTGCTCAGTTAGGGAAAGTAGTAAGCTCGACTAGCGGGTGCCCTGCAGAAGAGGAGTATAAGAACCCACACAAGAGGAACCAAGAATAGGAAATTAAATCCTTCCTTTTGTGTGAGTTGGGTATCGAACCCACAACCTCTTGATTGTGGGCAGGCCATCTCTCCACTGGGCTATGGACTTTGTGATTTTTTCCCCCCCTCTGTTTGTTATTAGTTGTTCTAAAACTTACTTCTCCTAACTCAAATTAGTTGTCTTCTTATGAATTCAAAACAACATATATTCATTCTCTTCTGATATTAATTGTATTAAAAAATTTAAATGATTTTTAGTCATCAGCAAAAGAAACTAACCTAACTACCTAATTTATTAATTTGTGTGAAAAATCCATTTAGAACAACTAATTTGAGACGAAGAGAGTTAAAATTACTAATAAAATTTAAAGGATCATCTATTAAGTAGATAGATCAAGTAAGGCAGTAAAAGTTATATTAGAGGGGCACCTCCATCAGGGACGAAGTTAGGAATTGTATATTTGGGAGGCGAAAAACTGCAACAGTATGCCGAATTACCTATAAAATTGCAAAAACAAATGTTTGGGGGGGCGAACTTGATCAAATATTCCTAACTACATATAAAATTTACTATATCTAGTAGGATTTTTAAAAATCTCGGGAATCCCTAACCTCCATACAAAAGCAATTGGTATGGTGAGATGAGGCGGCATACTGTTTTGGCGCCTCTTAAAGTATACTTGTATCTTACTAAATTTAAAAACTTAGTGTATTACCATTATAAAATGGCCAAAACGACTTTGCATTTTTTTCATATTAATAACTAACATGTTATCCCACATAATATGAAAATATCTATATAATTAGAGTTTCCTGTTCCGCCAAAAAAAAAAAAATGAAAATATTTCAAAAATAGGGAAAAAAGAAAAAGAAAAATCCAAGTGCCCCTAGATTGTCATAGACCTTGAGATAATCCTAAAATCCATCCCAAGAAGTTCTTTGCTCATCAAACAGATGCATTCAGCACCATTAGAAAAACAAAATTTTGAATTTCAACTAAGCTTTTGCAGAAGGCTTTTCTATTCCCTCATTTTCAATTACTTTTAGTTTCAGATTAAATTTATGTCTGAAAGTAGCATTTTAATGTGCCTATCATTCTATACAAATTTCTTCCTAGAATACAATTTTAAGCTAAATTTTCTTGTCTAAAACCTTAAATCAGAAATACGAGAAAAATGTTATTTTCGTCGTAATTTCATGACTAGTTTACCTTTCTCTGGTAAACAGAACCATGGATGCTTGAATTTCTTCGAGTGTACGTCCTTTGGTCTCCGGAACAAGCTTCGCAACAAAGAGAACTGTGAAGCCACTGACGATCGAAAACATAAAAAATGTTCCTGAGAAAATAGTACAATACATGAATCTCGAGAAAACTCAACGAGTCCAAGATCGAAAATAATTATATATAAAAAAAGTATGTTACCTTCAGAAGATATCCATTGTGTTAGAAAATTAAATGAATATGAAATAATCCAAGAACCAAACCAGTTGATTACTGTCACAAGACTTCCAGCTATCCCTTTCACATTGATAGGAAATATCTGAAAGACAACCATACATGTTAGCCAATTAAGCCATGAATATGAAATTTTTAAATAATATATATATATATATATATATATATATATATATATATATATATATATATATATATATATATGAAAGTCCATTAGATATTACATCTCGTCGTCCAAATATTTTCAAGTTTACTAGGACGTATGTCTTTTAATAATTTGCCACATCTATGTACAACTTCTAATTCCGCCCCTGCTTACCTCTGACATAATAATCCAAGGAATGGCTCCGACGCCTACCGAGAAAGATCCTGTAAATAACTGATAGAAGTATATAATGTGGGAAGTTAGTAACAATTTTCTTTAATCGAGACAATGGCATTAGGGAGATCGAAGTTACCAGTACACCAATAAATGCAAGAACGGGGCTGGATTTCCATACTTGAAGGTCCTGTTTCATGCAAATACTTTAATTAAGATTGCGCTCCTAAAAATTTCGCTTTACAAAAGTTTTTCATATTTCAATGAATTAAACATGGCGAAAAAGTGCATTAATGTAGCAGAACCTGTAATAAGAATGACAATGCGATTAAGAAACAACCGGAACATGTTCCGGCTGCAGACACCTGCATTAGTAATAGGTTGTCTTAAGTAAATCTTGATGCTTCCTTTACAGTTTGTAAATGACATATGCCCAATTTTCTTTCTAGTTTTACCATTAGAAGTGGTCTCCTTCCTGATTTATCCATTAAGAGAGTGCCTATGACTTGCATTGGAACCTGCATAAGGCTAATTATACGAAATCCGCAGAGCAGAATCGAATAAATTTGAGTATAGACGAAGAGTCGGAAAACCTGAATAACGACCATCGCCAAAGTGCCTGTGCTGCTTGAAAAACCTGTCACATTTGAAGTTTAAAAGGTTCTAATTATCATATTCACAAAAAATAAAATAAAAAACACATTAATTATGTTTTCCTTCTAACCATAAGAAAGGAAAACTAAATCAACAGGTGACAACATACCAGCTGACTCGAAGATAGCACTCGCATAATATGCAATGGCGTTAACGCCCCCGAATTGTTGCAATACCATTAGTCCCACTCCAACCTGAATAATTAATTCGGAGTTTAATATTGGCTATTTTGATTTAACAAATTGAAGACAATAAAATAACGACAATCCTTACAATAAGTGCATGCGCATATTTGAGCTGGAATAAGTCGATTAGTCTAGTATCTGAGATTCCCGCGAGTGTTTCTGTATAATCCTGCAAGCAAATTACATCCATTTATGTCGAATAAAAAGTCCAATAGATGAAAGTACAACAGACTTGAGTCTGAAAAAATACTCGAATTTCAGTAGCTTCCTCCGAAATGTTAGCATTGTCTCCCCTAAGGCGTTGAAGAGAAGTTTCACAATCTTTCCAGCGGTCATTCTTAGCCTGCACAAGGTCCAGTGAATGATTGAACTTACCGGTGAATGAGCATACTTATAGTTGATCACATCAAAACCGTTTATTAACTGGATTTTGTTAAGAATTACCAGCCACCTTGGAGACTCTGGGATCGCGAATAGGCCAATTATCTGTAGTAGACAGGCGATGACTCCTGAAACGACATTTATTTTTGGACTATTGTTAACTGAGGAACAATTTCTACAGCCAATAGAACGTAATTAGGTTATAAGCGAGTTACCTACGAGGGCCAAAGCGCGCCAGGAAAGGAAATTTCCAATGACAAACATAACCGATGAACCAATGCATAACAAAAGCTGAAGTATCACAAGAAATTTATCATTAGAAACTATAAATATAGTTGAGGTGAGAATTTTTTTAGTATTAGCTTTACTTGACCTGATTGGCTGCTGTAAATGCTCCTCGAAGATTTGGAGGCGTTATTTCTGCTACATATACAGGTACCTATCTCCAAGTCAGAAGTTTAATTAAGCATATTCCGAGTTTATAAAATTACTTACAGGAAATAAAATATGAAGAGCAAAACATGTTTAATTACCACATATGAAATAACCCCAATTCCATATCCTACTGAAAACCGTCCAATATCAAGTAACAAAGCGTTCTGTCAATAGCCAAAAACAGTACCACAAATTGAATAATGAAAACAAATATAAACACTTGTGATGAAATCAGTGGAGCATCATTTTCTTCACATAGTAAGATCAGTGATAGAACAATGTTGCAGAAGTCGCTAGTCGCTCGCCAGACTAGCTACTAGTCGGCTTACCTGGATTACAAGAGATTTTTTAAAATTCTCTTATTCTATATACTATACTAGTCAAACAAAACTCCATAAAAAATTGACAATCAAATACTAGTTAAATCAAAGTACACAAAATCCATCCATAATGATTAAATTCAAAACCATAATAAGCAGGGGCGCCCCCCAAGAATTTTCAATTTTTTCTACTACGGCCCCCCCAAAACTTCAATCCTGGCTCCGTCACTGATAATAAGTACTCCCTCCATTCTCATTTAATTGTCGTTTAGAAGATATATAGGTATCCAAATTAATCGTCGTTTAAGGTTTTTTTATTAGTTGTCAACAATTTATTCCAATTATACCCTCGACATTTCTTTTATTTGCCGCCTTTGCCATCCCTATTTTTTCCTTTCTTTTCTTATGATATAGAAGTGAGAGAGGGTGTAATATTGGAACTTTCGGTGAAAATGACAAGTTCCTTAATCTTCTAAAATTGTTTAAAGAGTCTTATATTTAGGAATAGAGGGAGTAATAATAAGTTCAAATATTAAAATAATCAAACAACGTAGCTTTGAGCAGAAAGTTGAGTTTAAAAAAGTCGTTTTGACCGACTTTGACTAACTAAGTTGGTGAAGCGATTTTAACCCGATTTTTGTGTTTTTTGGTCAGTTAGATGCCTACTAGCGATTTTTTATCGATTAGGCCAATTTTTACAATACTGTGACAGAATGAGAGCAGTTAGACAATATGCAAAATCTGGAAAGAACATAACTTTTTGGCTCACAAGAGGGGTTGAATGATTCGGTCATTTTCGAGTTATAAGTTATAAACTAAGGACATACATTGATTTAATTTTAATAGATATATATATATATATATCCTTGAACATATGCAGAAAGACGTAATTAAAGTTAAAAATGCAATAGTAAATGAGAAATTGATCGCGCAAATGATAAAGTACCTTTGCGAATATAATTGCCAGATATCCTATTGCACAAAATATTTCTGCAAACCCCATTGCCTGCATTATTAATTCAATACAGAGCAGCACGAGACGTTGATTTTCTTTTCTGGTTTTCAGGTAATAAAGATTATGAAGTAAAATTGATGAACTTACCGCTCTCCTTCCCAAGAAATCTGCTATATTTCCACTCATTACTGCACCAACCATTGCTCCGATTGTCAATATTGATCCGAACAAGGAATACTGCAAAATTAAGCCAATGCAAGAGTTGGAAAAATGAAATTAATATGATAGTGAAGATTAATAACCAGATTGGTTCGAAAGATGCCCCAATGCTATCTCTTTTTTTTTTTTAGCCTCCCCAGAGGAGGACCAGAGGAGGAGGAGCACCACCCTAAGAAGGGAGTATTTATTTGCCCCATGTAGGAGGAGAGGTGTCGAACCACTGGCGGAGCTTTATGAGAGCAGGAGGGGGCTACGGCCCCCCCAAATTTTTAGAAACGACAAATGTTTTATA
The DNA here is from genome assembly GCA_026122235.1 of Vinca minor. NCBI lineage: Eukaryota > Viridiplantae > Streptophyta > Magnoliopsida > Gentianales > Apocynaceae > Vinca > Vinca minor. The sequence goes on along the minus strand of JAOCZM010000201.1, from coordinate 7,615,575 downwards.
GGAATTTTTTTTTGTGTGATATTTTCTTATAAATGTTGTATTTTGCCCCCTAAAAATTTTCAGTAAAAAATTCACCCCCATGACAAATTTCTGGCTCCGCCACTATGTCGAACCCTCGACCTCACGGTCGTGGGCAGGCCATAGCCCCACTGGGCTATGGACCTCTTGACCCAATGTTATCTCTTAAATGCATGCCGGATCAATATATCATGCCTTCCTTGATCTGGTCTAGATTTTTGCATTTTGGTTCTTATTCCAAGATGATCTATAGATTTTTGCAGTACTAAATAACTATTTTGATTTTCTTCGTTGATCTTCCATATCCTCTTGATATAGTAATCCACATACAGAACTTATATACAAGTTTTCTTGCATTAACCTCGTTTGGAAGTTCTAGCATCATAGATGTAACAATAAGCATTATTACAAAGTCCCCAGAGAATTAAAGCAATGTTCGAACATCAGCAATACTAGTTCTCTAACTAAAAGTGTGAGCCAATGTCACATGGATAAGTAAGAAAGGATGAATTGCTATATAACATGAGCCTAATTTCTCACTATCACCCTGGGATTCCATTTTGGAATAGCGAGTTCGGTTGACAGGTAGGTGCCAGGCCCATAAGTTCGGGCCCGCGGGCACGGAACATGACATTTGTGGTATTAGAGCACAATATAGGCGGACGTCACTGACAACTAAGTGTACGGGGTGGTAGCCACCTCTAGAATCCCACACACCTGGCTAGTCCTAGGCTAACTATGTTTAGGGCGCCTAGCGAGAACGCTAATGCCTTAAGTGGGTGAATTTGAGCCCCATCCACATGAAATAAGTAAGAAAATATGAATTGTTATATAACATGACCTAAGTATTAACTATCAATTTGGGATATCTATTTTGTCGAGTTCAGTTGCCAAATAGGTGGTCGTGTGTTGCCAGTCCCATTAGTCGCGTTCTGGGCCCGCAGGCACAGACTGTGACAAAACATTTATCGAAAGTCCAAAACTCATTTCAAATGAAAAACACACGAACTAAAATATAATTTTTCATAATAAGTTTGTAATAACAAAATATTTCTTCCACATTACTAGAGGTAATCATACCTCAGCTAAAGATAGGCCCAAGTCATGTATGATTCCAGACTCTGCAGGCGAAGAAAATCCCACCTGCATATCAAATTTCCAATGATACCATGGAAATCCAAATGTTCCAATGCAAGAAAAATATTTAAGATAATCTACTCTTTACTTAATTCTCTTACAGAGGAACCAATTACCCGAAATGGGTAGGTAAATATTTACTCAAATCTCATTTAAAAAGTAGTAACTTCAAATTTCATCATCTCCATGAATTTACAGAAATTATGTTTCCTAATAAATAACTGAATATTTTTTAGTTTTTCTATCATAATAATCATATTTTGGCAATGGGTATCACATTACCATATTTTTTTGTGGACTATATTTTTTTTGGGATTACCGAATTCCCTAAATCCGTCTTTCAAGAATCCGTCGAATCCGTCTTTTGCTGACATTTCAAATACTAGGAAATACGACATCTTTGGTGGAAGACGGATTCTCGAAATTCGCTCATGCTAAAAAAAAGCTCCCAACAAAAAATATCACGTGATATCCATTATGCCAAAACATGGCAACCCGGATAAAAAAAACTCAATTTTTTGGGAAGAGCACTACTTACAGCAGTTCCAAATACATAGGAGCCCAATACTGCAACAAAGGTGCTGAATATGACCATAGGGGTGGCAAGGCTACCCTGACTCTTCTCTGAATTTTCATTGGTAAGATTGATTTCACAAAGTAAAGGGCCAGTGGCCTCTTCATCTACTGATCTTTGAGCCTCCATAACCACAAGATCAAACTAAATATGCAGCATAAATAGATGGTTGGAGAGCTCCAAAACTAATCCTTTTTTTTTCTTTTCAAATGCTAAGTGAATACAAATTTTTTAATTATGGGAAGTGCAAAAATTGATTTCATTAACTGAATGTTCTTTCTTTCTTTAAGAAGTTCGCTGAAAAAAAGGAAAATTTGAAGTACTTTCTTGGAATAGTTGTGATTTTGCAGCAGGGACGAAGTGGGGAAATGTCTCTTGAGAGGTGAAAAATTGTAAAATTATGTCAAATTATATATAAAAACTGCAAAAAAAATTTTGAAAACGAATTTGATAAAATACTCCAAATTACATACAAAATTTATCGTATCTAATACTATTTTTAAAAATATCGGAGGCGACTGACCTGCCCTAATCGTTCCTGTTTTGCAGTGCATTTAGATTTATTCATACGTGTGTAAAGACAAGAGACAGTTGGCCTTCCTTTGTCTTCATTTGCATAATTGATGGGAGAGACAAGCAACATGGGATTACCACGTTTGCGACTGGTCCTTCTTTTATGAATTTAATAATGTAACTTGCAACCAAAAACAAAAGATTCAATACCAACATGATTTGTCCAAACTGAAAAGAGTTTAGTGTTCATTAAGCAATATCTCGAATACGATCAGTATGAATAGAGTTATATCCCATCGAAGGTTGTTTGACTTTAGGTGTTGGCAAGATTAGTCGGACATAAATATTGATTGAGTCACAAATCTTAAAACAAAAATAATGATAATGATAATTCAATGAGGTAGATTTTCACGATACAGGATTAGGTTCAGAACTAGTGTTCAATTCTCACTTGTGGAATTTATGTCACCCATCGGATCACTTGTTCCAATGGTTGAAGAACATGTGTAAAATTGTTCTTCAATAGACGAACAACTGTTTAGCCATTCGAAGAACGATTCTTCATTTTTACTTAAAATTCCAACCGTCAAATCAAATAATTTAACAGCTGAGATATATGTGCACGTGTAAAAAAATATCTGTTATGCAGTAGATCTAATTATGTTTGTGCAAAAACTCTAAGAATGGTACTATTATCTTAAGATGTGGTACTAAACAAGACTGGGATTGCCAAAGGATGTTTTAGGAAGATTGTAAACTATTTGACACGGAGCAGTTTTTCAACGAGAATTGTTCTTCTGCTGCAATTAGTAGTAAGCAATCATTAGTAATGGATTTATAAATGACAGTACCTATTCGTAATTTGTTCAAAACAAAGGGGTGCAACTGTAATTTGGATAATTTAAAGAATAAAAATTTAATTACCCAACAATAAATACTCATACAATATGCACATCTTAATAATAAGAATAGAGAATCCTCGATAACAAACATATTACGTACAATAAACTAAACGTGGCATCTTAAATTTACTGCTCTAGCCTCTAGACAACTAAAATAAAATTTCAGGACCGTAATGTGTGTGAACTATTAAAAAAAAAGTGTTTTATTTGCTGAACTTTAACTTGGTAGCATTTATGGGAATTATGGGAGCCCAGTGGAAAAGGCATTCCATCCCAGGGGTAAGACCCTGGGGTCGATTCCCGTATTCCCTCTAAAAAAAAAAACTTGGTAGCATTTTTACAAGGAAGCGCAACTCAAGCGTTAAGACGTTTCACTTTCAATCGGTAGATCAGAAATTCTTATCAAGTCGAAAGGAAGTGAAAAATCACCATTAATCCTTCTTTTGAAGAAAAAAAGTAAAAATAATCTTGGTAGCATTCTTAGAGGAAAATAAGGTATACATACACGACATGACTTTTAACCTTCCAAGGTAGGGTGGAAATGCCCTTAAATCTTTTATGACATGCATTCTTCACCTTTTATACATTGTATAGGGTGAATGTCAAATATGATTTTTATAATAAGTTGGTCACAATAAAGTTTTGCATTGACATTCTTAAAAGTAATCGAACCTCAGCTAAGGATATAGGTCCAAGTCATGTATAATTATAGACTCCTTAGGCAAAGAGAATTCAACCTGCAAATCAATATCAGACTAGCTGTCATATTATATATCTCAATTTGGACCAAACAGAAAAAAAGAATAAAAAAGAAAAACTATATAGCTCGATGAGGACAACAAAATTTATGTACTCATTCGATATCCTGTTTCTTATCCCCATCAATAAAAAATTGTTATGTGTGTGTGTTTTGAGGGTTTAACTATTTCTGTTATGTTATAATTTTTTTTAATGAAAAAATTTAACACATGACAGTTTTTTATTGATGAGACAGAAAAGTGAACACAAAATGGGAACAGACGATTCTTACCGCTCGATAAGTAATGTAAAAAATCGTTCGTTCCATACATATCCGCATGTTTGTCCTCAAGACCTCAATCACTCACCATTCGCCACGTGTATATAAAATTGTAAAAAATATCCATAAGGTAAATTATGAACGATGAAGATATGTATGGTGACAAACGATTTTCCCTGTCAGAAACTAGACACTGCATTTATGAGTGAACAAACAATTGTAGTCATAGAAAACCATATTCATTTATCAAAACTATAATGGATTAATCCAGCAATTAATCATCCTCGCAAAGGTTGTTCATTAAGTCCCAGTTGTACCACTGCGAAAGCAAAGCAGTGAATAAAATTTACTATTTACTTACTTCTTATATAAAGGAACCAATTGCTGCAAATGCGTTAAGTGAATATTTATTCAAAATCTGTAATATCCGAGATTTTTACTTATGAGTTAATTGACGTAGAATTAATTTTTTTGCATTAATTACTGCGTTGACGTGATTTATTTGGTGTGGTTATGTGATTACATACTTATTTAAATGTTGTAACCCGTTACATGTTGCGCCTCGGGGTACGTTTGATGAGGAGTGTATTTGACGAGGTTGGAAGTTGGGGGATTTGATTGTGATATATTTGGAAGGGTAGTTTAATTAGACGTGTGATTGTAATTGGAGTTAATTAAGAGTTATTGTGGGTTAGGGAAGTTACCTAATTAAATAAGAAAGATAAAAGGAAAAAGGAATAAAAGGAAAGGAAAACGTGGGAAAGGGAATCGTGGGAATAAGAAGAAAAAAAAGAGAGAAACTACAGTCGGGTGGGCCGCAAGAAAAAAAAGGGAAAAGAAAAAGAGAGATTAAAATTCTGAGTAGTCGTTGAGAGAATAATTGAGTGAGTAATCTAAGTCCGTTTTGGACGATCCATATATCAAAACGACCGTTTTCGAAAGACGAATGCGTGAGTGCAAACAGACTTCAATACGGAGTTCGAAGCGGAAAGATATTGCACCGGGAGCGGGGTTGGTATTGCAAATTTCGGGATTTCATTAGTTTTCTTCGTAAGAGGTAAGGATCCTACACCTATGTAATTTCAGTCCAAAACGCATATAATTAATGGGTATTGTGATATAATGGATAGGAACTGATTTGACATGTTTTAATGCATAAACGAATGAAGTATCGGTGTAACTGCATATTAAGTGTTGTATCGCTTTGATTATTGTGTTAATGCTTTGGAACTCAGTTAATTACATTGTTAATGTTATTCTTGAATTTTTTTGCGGATTGATTACTCTTTCTATATATATGTTTGCTAATGTTATTGGTATTCGTGAATTGTTAATTATTATTGTTGAACTTATTTGTTGATTATCGCATGGAATCGTCTTAATTGGTCATATTTGATACTTTGGGTCATTGAATTATTGTCTAATTGGTATCGTTGGAGTCGATGTTTATTTGATATTGTTCTATTTGGTATTGGTTGACCGAGTCGTCGCCCCATTTTGAGCTTTTTTCTAGGATCTACTAAATGGCAGGATTTGTTCGAACTTATAAAACGTGAAATGTGTTGATCCCTTGAGATCATGTGAAATGTGTAGTACTTCTTGAACCTTCACCTGATGAGGGAAAATACTGTAACGGTTTTGTGGAGTCCAAGGTGTTGGATGATGATACAATGTAGGATGAATCCTTAAAGCGTGAACCCGTCGTTCAGGGGGTGAAACTGAACCTATGTGATGTACTTCTTGGGCCGTCCTAGTTTGGACTATAACTAGGACCATTACAGTTATTTTCGTAGAGTCGTGACTAAATAGTTGAGCTCGAATTGTGGGAAGTCTTGTCAGGGTGATAGCTATGTTCGTAGTGTCTAAGCAATGTGTGTAATCGTGCGTACCGTATGGGCAGAGCATGGTGCTTGTCGTGCATTCGGTCGTGTAAGTGTTTAGACATAAATAATATGGTTATTTAGCTTAATTGTTGTTCTTTACTTGTTTGTTCTTGTTTCGGTCTTAATTGTTATTTGGTTTTGAGTCTAAAATGAGTCTTTTGGGATTGTGAATTTTAAGTTTCCGAAATGGAACTTTGGCATGGGTTTTTGTACCTTAAAAATATTTTTTGTAGGTTGCGACGAAGGGATCGTTCTACCATTCATCATCTGCTTCGTCCACACCTATTCTGGATGCTACTGCCTTGCTACGGAAGAATGCTTCATCCGCGTCTCGGCGGCCGACTGGAGTGTATGTTGCGGTCGACCGAGTTCTATCTGTGTTCTGATCCTGGATGACCACCGGTCGACCGGGCTCCTAGTTAGGTCGATCGGAGGGTCACAATGAGCTGTGTTGTGTTCTATCTTGTACGTTTTTCGAGGTTAGTGCATTATGGATTCTGTATAGTGTTTTGAGAGTGATGTGTTGAGGATCTAGGTGTGTGTTGTGTCAAAATCGTGCTTTCAAATGGGTTTTGGGAAACGGGAAAACTATTTGTGTCTTGTCTGATGCTTCATCCCAGAGGTGTTTGATTCTTACTGGGTTTCGTAACTCAGTCCTTTCCATTTTCTTATTTTGCAGGTGATGATGGTGCAGAGCCTTATTTTGATGATGCTTGGCAGTTTTTACTTCTATTATTTCATTAGAACACTTAGATCATTTCTTTTATGTAATGTTAGAACTATTTCCATTTCTGTATTTTGATTTCGCTGCTATACTTCATAACTTTTAGATTTTAAGACCATAATAAATTCCCTTTTCTAGCAACTCTATTGTAGGATTTGGTGTCTAATCGACCAATGAAAAACTGCATGTCATCACCCGGGTTACAGGGTGTGACAAATTCTCATTAAAATGGTATTAACATGAAATACTTCATTCTCTCAAGCATCGTGAATTTACAAAAATGGTAGTAACTGACGGCAATCAACCACCTCAAACTACTAAAGATTCAATGGAGATACCAAGAGGACCAATTACTAGATCAGAGGCTAATGCTTATTGAGGAAGGTTGAACAACTACTTGATATGCATTAAGCCACTTCGAATCGATTATACATGAACTAGCTTTCGCCCAGGCGCACAGAAAATTCCTTTCCTGGCATCATTTGTGGATTGAACGACTTTGAACTTATTTGTATTTTAATGATTGACGATTAAATGTATCTCGTGTTTGATAAATACCGTTGTTGAAAATCTTCGAATTTGATGAAACCCGTTGTATTCAACCCTCAAATTTAAAGAAGGCCGTTGCTGTAGATTTTCAAATTTGAAGAAGACCATTGTGGTAGATTTTCGAATTTGACGAATACCGTTGTTATAGATCCTTGAACTTGAAGAAGACCATTGTCATAAATCTTCAAATTTGAGGAAGAACATTGGAGAGCTCTAAAGATTGAGAGTCTTGAAAATCTTCCAATTTTCTTATGATGCGATTTAAGTGTTGTAGAAAACCCCTAATTATATGCGGAGATGGAGCGTTGGGTTGCTTGTTAGCTAAGTAACTCATACTTGTACATGGTTGGCTCAATCCTTGTAATGGGATTGGGAGGTCAGATGGATTTAATCCATTTTTTTCTAGCAAGGCGTTATTTAATTCACCATATTTTGATGATATGGCAATGCAAGTATGATGTTTCAAAATGGTTTTCACCAGTGACGGATCCAGGAATTTTTTTTTACTGGGGTCATTTAATATACACAATAATTAACTGCGGTTATTTATACATTTATTATCTAAATGGAGTAAAATATATCATATATAATTAAAAAAATCACTGGGGTTATTTGATATATACAATAATTCACTGGGGTCATTTATACATTTATTATCTAAATGGAGTAAAATACATCATATATTAAATTAGAGTGAAAATCGACTATACCCGTCAGTGTGCCCATTCCTGTACCCAACCAATAAGAATTCGCCTTGTGATCATTTGTTTTAATTATATGTACACATGGTGAATTGTGATTGATTGAGCACATTAATGGGTACATAGACGATTATTCGCCATTAAATTAAGTAGTTACAAAAGATATATACAACTAGTTCTTCTTGAGACTTTGGCTTTCAAGATTTCCTTCAATGCTATGAGCTCCAACCAAAGTCTTCTTCTTCAAGCTTTTTGTAATCTTTCAATAATGCCTCTCAAGCTTGTTTGTCATTCTTGATATTTTGATAGGCCCTTTCCTTCAATATTGATTAGAGTTACAACAATATATGGCCTACTATGACATCCCAGATGATGATTTCGTTGATATTCAAGATCTAGATTTTTCAGAGGAACCACAAGAAGCTTTACCTAGGAGGTTTGACATAGTCAAGCAAACTACGAGATAAATATCTGCTCTTGACTAATTGGGAGAACCAGAGAACTCTTAGAAGTGAACAAAATGACCAATGGTATTCATCAAATTAGTGAATATGCCTAAGAGGAAAAGAGCTTTGAAGAGTATGTGGATTTACACATGGAAGTCGCAAGAGTATTCTTCAATTCTACGCCCTAAAGCCAAAATAGTTGTCAAATGTTTCGATAAAAAAAGTAAGTAGACTTTTTAAAAATATTTTCTCCAGTTGTTAAAATATTTTCTATTAAAGTTGTGCTTGGGTTGGCTGATAGGCTTGATTTAGAGGTTGAGCATATGGATGTGAATACATATTTTCTTGTTAACCCTAAGTGCAACGTGATCAATCTAGTTTTGATGATAACAATTCATTGATAGTTCTAATGTTTGTGTGAGCATGTTCTTAATGATAGGATTCTTAGCACTCACACCGACATTGATGGAAATGGTAAAATAGCTCCTTGTGTACACCAAAGGTATCATCATACACAAGAGAAAGCTACACTTTGCAAGACTCCAATGACATAAGCTTGAAGTCAATCCACATGCCTTGAAAGTACTTGCAAAGTCAAGAAAAAATGAAGATCAACAAGTCAAGAGCTACTCAATCCAACAAGAGAAGAATCAAGTGGTATGCTGATAAACTCATACTTTCTATATAAATTATACTACTTTTCACTTAGTTTTTGCCTAAAGAATATTATATTTCCATATTTTAGAGTCAATTTGATATTAATTTCTTAATATATTTATTTTGATTTGATATCTATATTTTAGGTATTTTTATATGCTAAATAGAAACATATTATTAAGAATCTTTATTTTAGGATTATATTATATTTTCTTAGATTTTTTTTTTTTTTTTGTAGGAAAGTCTATTAATTGGAAATAAAGTCAGAGATGTAATAGGAAACAAAGACTATAGGCTTTGGGCCACAAGAAAAAGAAGCTGAGAAGGAAAAAGGGTAGCTCCTCCTCACATCTCTAAAAAAGAGGGCACGAAGCCCTAAAGAAGAGAACCTCGATCAGCCGTAGTCATTCACCAAAAATACCACCAACGAACGAATCAAAGAGACATAACCAAAAAGCCAACATTCTGAGGCAGCCACAAGCAGAGCAATCATCATCACATCATCACTGCCATCGTCATCACATCGTTACTGCGCAGTTCCATTTGGATCAAGGTGGTGGTCAATATGTGCGGTTTTCAAGAAGGGATTAATTAGCGGAGATAATTTCGACATCAAGTTGTAATCTAAACTCGTTCCTTTTTTATTATTTTCTTGATTCGTAATTTTTCTCATGTCTAAATTAATTGTCATGGTTGATATACGATGATTGGCTAAATTTTCTAGTTGATTAGGCTTGTGAAAACTTTGTTGGAACAATGATTTAGTTTACTATTTTTCCCTTAATTTTGTGTTCAATATTCCCTTAATCCCTATTTTATTAATTATTATTATGGTGTGTTTAATGCTTGTATGGATTTGATCACTCTACACATGATATCATAATTTAATTGCGAAGGACCGGAAGGTGAAGTAATTAATTAGAAACTAAGTAATAATAACTTATAGTAAAACTGACTAGGAATAGATTCGGTTTCTATTGAGCCGTTTCCAAAAGTAGATAACTACGGGGATTGAAATTGGGGGATTTCATAAATCGTTAATACTGTCTCATAATCAATTTCACATAGACATATGTTTTTGTTAATTGAGATTAGGGGGTTTATTGCAAGGAATTGAATAAAACCTAGATTAGGAAATTTTATCGTTAATGAATTAGGATAAATTTAAGGGAATTTGACACATTAAAAAGGGAATCTTTTAAACTAATCATTGGGAAAACAAGTTTGATCAATGTCCTAATCAACATTTCTCTCATTATTTGATATCTTCTTTCTTATTTGTTTAATTTAGTTGTTATTTAATTTTAAGCATTAGTTAGTAAAGCTCTAAAAAATATTTGTAGGTCTAAATTAGGATAATAAACAATTTTGGTACTTAATTATAATCTCTGTGGGAACGACAGTTGTCTTACTTATATACTCAACTGGACACTAGTTCACTTGTTACGATTTTGTGCATCATATGCTCATTAACCAAGAAAAACTGTGAAGTCCAATACTATACAACTCAAGATTGCTATATGGCTTCATCACTCCAAGAAGATGTTGATCATAGGCTTTAAGTCAAAGCTCCAAGAAGAATTCAACTCCTTGTGACTAATCTTACCTTTTTGTCATGAGAGTGGCTTTCCCAGTGGGGGAGCACTCGACCAGGGACCATGAGGTCCCAGGTTCAACACCCCCCTCCCCGAATAAAAAAAAATCTTACCTTTGAGAATACTAGGAACAGATGTTTAAAAGATCAACCATTCATGTTTTCAAAACATCATATTTCACATTGTTCAATTCTTTGAAAAGGTTTTTGAAAACTTTGTTAAGTGTTGGTCAATGCCTAAGCTCTTTAAAATGTGTTTTATTTCTTTACAAAACACTTAGGTTTGAGTTTAAGGACATTAGGAACTTGACTAAGTGGAAAAACCACTTTAGGACTTCACTTTGATCGACCTACGCCTAGCCTCGAAAGACCATATGAAGTTCGGAGGTTGTTTTTGTCCTTAGTCATATTTTGAATGTTCCAAAGCTCCAACGGCTATATCATCTCAGACAACACTGATCAAGGTCGGTCGACCGGACCACTTACTTCGGTAGACCGAGATGTGTCCATATGCCTTTTAATCTTTATTTTGGAGACAGTTCGGACGACCTACAACCTTGTCCGGTTGACCAAACCTGTCAAATCCAAGCAAAAAATATAGCCGTTATGACCAAATTTGTTTGTGTATTTTTTCCCCCTATATAAAGCTTCTAAAGCTGATTTTTTCACAACCAATCAAGCCATAAGAGAACATATGCTATACACTTCATAAATAAGCAAACAAATACTTTCTTGAGTTTAATCTTCATAGCATTCAAAGCATTTTAAGTTGAGTTTAAACTTCATCTATCCTTTCTATTCTCAAGAGTGATTAGAGCTTAAATTGTACATCCATTCCAAGAAGGAATTGTTGTAGTGAGCTAAGTTGTAAAGTCTCATTTGAAAGAGACTAGTTACCTAAGCCTTATCTTAGTGAGAAACTAGTTCTTTGTGAGCTAGCAAAAAGGTCTTTGCGAGCTTCACTCTTTGTGAGTGTTTCCATGTCCTCACTGGTGAGGAAAAAATCATCTTGTGAGAGGTATCTCTTTGGATAGATTTGGTCTTAGTGAGCTTAGTTCTTTGGAGAACTGGAAAAACACTCTTTGTGAGTGGAGCCTTCTTAGTGAAGCAAAATTCCTCTTTGCGAGGCATGTATCTCATTGGTGAGATTGGATCTTTGAGCTTAACACTCTTTGAAAGTGGAGTCTTCTTTGTGAAGCAAAAGTCCTCATTTGTTGAGGCAATTGTAAAAGGTTGAACTCACCTTGCATTTGTTGTGAAGGGTATCCATTAGTGGATGTTGAAATCCTTGGGTTTGTCCTAAGGTAGTGGATGTAGATCTTTGTGAATCGAACCACTATAAATCCTTGTGTTAGTTTTTTCTTTCTCTACTCCCTTTATTTATTGTTCATGAATTGCTATCACTTGCTTACTTGATTACGTGAAGATATTTGTTTAAATATTAGAAAACTTACACATGCTTCACTTAATCATCTAAGTTTCCTAAACATAATTAATTCACCTTATGTGCTTAATCAACATACTCGTTGTTAAGGTGATCAGTTAGGCAAATAATTTAGAAAAGATAAAAAGTTTTTAAGAACCTAATTCATCCCCCCCCCAACCTCCTCCTCTCTTAGGTTCATACCCTAAAAGGTTCTTTCATTTCTTCATGGTGATTTGAGGAGGCAATTTACATGGGTTAACCTGAGGGTTTTCAGGTTAAAGGAAAAGAATATTATGTTTCGCAGGTTGAAGAAAGGTCTATATGGTTTGAAGAAGAAAAAAACATCGATACAATGGTACAAAAAGTTGAGTCTTTTATGAGAAAGTAAGGCTTCAAAAAGACTACTTCAAACTATTATGTACTTGTGAAAAGTTTCACAATGGTGATTTTGTCATTCTTTTATTGTATGTTGATGATATGCATATTGTTGAATGCTTCAAGGAGTGACAAGTTGAAGCAAGAGATGAGCATGTCTTTTTCTATGAAAGACTTGAAACCAGCAAAGCAGATTCTTGGAGTGAAGATCACTCGTGATAGGAAGGCAAGGAAACTTTGGTTATTTCAATAGAGCTTCATTCAAAAGGTCTTCAATAGATTAAAAAAATGGACAAGTCCAAGGTTGTTAGCACTCCTCTTGCACGTCACTTCAAACTGAGTGTCAAAGAGTGCCCCTCTATTGAAGAAGAGAATAAGGATATGCATAAAATTCTTTATGCTTTATCAATTGGTAGTTTGATGTATGTTATGGTGTGCACAAGGTCAGATTTAGCTCATGCAGATCGTTTTGTTAGCAGGTTTCTTTCTAATCCAAGAAGAGAGCATTTGGAAGCAGTGAAGCTAGCAGATTTCGAGATATCTCCATGATACTCTTGGTATGCAACTCTATTGTAGTGATGTTATATCTGTTCTTAGAGCCTATAAAATTTCAAATATGGTTGGGGTATTGATACAAGAAATTCTACTTTAGGTTACTTTATTACTTTGCAGGGGTAATTGTTTCATGGCAATCTCGATCGGAGAGATGTGCTGTATTTTTTACTAATGAACCTAAGTTCATTGCAGTTATTGAAGCTTGCAAACAGTTACTTTGGATGAAGAAGTTTCTTAAGGAGCTTGGCATTCTCAAGGAAAGTATGTGCTATAACATTCAAAGTGCTATTCATCTTGATAAAACTCATACTTTTCATTTCAACTCTAAACACAATGATGCGAGGTATTACTGAATACGTAAGATGTTGAATGATAAGTTGATGGAACTTGATAAAATTCATACATATGATCATGAAGCTGATATGATGAAAAAGACATTACTTACGTGCATGTTTGATGTTTGTAATTCTTTTCCCGGGATGACAAAAAAATAGTATTTTTACATAAGGTGTGCTTGGATAAGATTTGGTTTGGGTTTGTGTTTGGTTTGGTCTCACTTTTGGCGGGAAATGCTCAAAATTTGGCCTCTAAAATAGGCGGGAGCAATTCAAATTCAAATATTTTTTTTCAAATAATCGTTCAATTCCAAATTTTGGCCTCTAAAATTGTCGAGAAATGTTCAAATTCCAAATTTTTGAAACCAAAATTTGAAATTGGACGATTATTTGAAAAAAAAAAATTGAATTTGAATTTCTCCCGCATATTTTAGAGGCCAAATTTTGAGCATTTTCCGCCAAAAGTGACCAAACCAATCCCAAACCCAAACCCAAACTCAAACCAAAGCCTTGTCGGGAAAGGGGCAAAAAATCCTCTGTCCCCAGTTTCTGTCTCTATCCTTTTCCCCAACCAATCACAATTCACCATGTGTATATATAATTGGAAAAAATGTTTATATAGTAAATCTCTGATTGATTGGGGATAGAGATGGGGATAGAGGATTTTCACTCCGGGAAGGGGGAGATTTGTGGGGGGTTTTATTTCCCTTTATGTAATTAATTAAAAGTCCAAAGCCCAGGCCTAAGAATGGGGACCAAAAACATTTTTTTTTTTATTTCAGTTGATTTATTGTCCAGCAAGAGTGTGAGACAACCACGCGAGACGGAATGAAAAACAGAGATAGGGAGAATTTTTTAGGCAAATTGGCATTTTGGGTCAAAAAACAATTTATGTTTTAAAATCAGGGTATAGAAACTATGTTTTTAACATGTTCTATCCTAAAATAATTTATATTTGGTTCACTATGTCTTCCGTCAAAAAAAACTGTTAATTTGGAATTTGAAATTGGTCAACATAAAGTAGTAAAGGTATTTTCGTATTTTCAATTAAACTCCTCATCTCCCACTCCATCCACTCCTCTCGATCCCCCACCACAACCACCCCACCCATACCCCTTTCCCCGGCTAACATCGCCGCCACCCACCACCTTTCTTGCCACCTTTCATCAAATTAATAGTTGAATGAAGGTTTTTTTGATGGAAGGATAGAAGACTGTTGAAAATATAGTTTCTAAACCCTACTTTCTAAAACATAAATTATTTTTTGATTCAGAACGCAAATTTGCCAATTTTTTAGGTAAAATCTTTCATGTAGTTGTACTTGATTTGACCATTAGATGGTCATTTGTAATCTAACGTTCTCAAATTTTAACTGGTGATAAAAAAAACTCCTAGCACTACATTTTAGATGGCAGAGATTAAATTTCAACAGTCAATTTGGGAGACATTGGCAGCGCAATATAGTTTGTTTTGGGTGCAATTTTAGCTTCATCATTAGCTGTATTTTCACTTGTTTGATGTTGATTCTCTTGTAATCTATTTGGTTGATAGTGAAAGATTTTGGATTGGATTCGAATATCTCGTGATTTTTACTCTTCAATTTGCAGAGGTTTTCCCCATAAAATATTTAGTGTCCTGTGTTTGTTAGTTTTTTTTTTTTTTGGTAGGGTTTTTACCTAAATAGGGGAACCCTTCCAAAAATTCTCAAAGACCTAGGCAAAAACCCCAGACCAATAAGGGGGTTTAGAAATAGTTTTCAACCAGCAATAGACACGCCTCGAACCTTATGACCTGCGTCATTGCCCCAAGCGCAAAGATGTGTGTGTTTGCTAGTTTACCCTCATATTTACTGCGTTGGGTAATTGCTAATTTGCTATTCGAGGATCCTATCATATTCTTGCAAGCTTAGGGGATTTTTGTCTTGTTTAATTCTTGAACAGTTTGTGGTTCCTCCCAACACCCAGTTGTTTAACAACGAACATATAATCTATTTACTTATTTCTTAGGCCAATTGGTATATTTAGTCCTAAAACAATTTTTGCTTGGCAGACAAAGTCCCTGATGATTGTTTGCAGCTTTTTAGATACTCAAGCAATTTACTGGGCCAAATAATTGGTCCTTCTGTCTTTTTTAAAAAAAATTGACCGTCAGTCAACAACTAATAGTTAAGTGAAGAGGGGAAATTTGGAACTTCACAAATTTGTTTTAAATAATTAATACCACATGAACTCAATTATAAAAATACATAATATTAAATACCTAATTGTAAAAATAAACCATAAAAAACTAAAACTCATCTCCTCCATCATTGTCTTCTCTTCGTCTGCTGCTACAATCAAATCTAAAAGTGTTGCACTAATTTTCTGCAATTTCAATTTCTGCAGAAATAATGCCTCAAGAAAGCAAGTCGGGTTTAATTTTCTGCTCTCCAAACAAGAACTTGAGAGGATTAAAGAGCTTGATCTGCAGCAACAATGATAATAATGCTGCTGTTTATGCAGAAGAGATCATAAATGGCCGTGAACTGGCTCAGAGAAAAGCCGAAGAAGCAGGTACTTTACCCACTAATTCAATCATCCTCTTCACTATTAGTCAAATTTTATGTAGTTATATCAGTACTTCCAATTCAAAACAAAAATTCTCAAACTTATGAAAAAAGAAAAAAGAAAATTTAAATCCCTATAATTCCAAGCAACAGTTTCTGGTTTGGTATGGATTGGATTGAACATATTTTAGATGTGGATAAAACCAAGGTCAGAAAAAACAAAGGAGGATGATGAGGGATTCCCTTCCGAAGCCATTTTGAATTTGTTTTCTGGACTGACTTTTTGGGCAGATGTTTTGATTAAATTATGTTATGATTCTTCTTCAAAACCATGATTATTTGATGATGAATTCTTGCCTTTTTTTTGGGCCGCCGTCGCCGGAGAAGGTGTGGGGAAGGAGGAGGGGGAAGGGGAATGGGTTTAATAATTTTAATATTATAATTGAGACATGTAATTTTTTAGTTTTATAATTAGGTATTTATATTTAGATATCTTTACAATTGAGTCCATGTATTATTAATTATCTTTTAAAATATGTGAAGTTCTTATTTTACCCTTGTTCACTTGACCAACATCATTTAACGGACGTTTGATTTTTCAAAAAAAAAGACGGAAGGACCAATTGTTTTGCCCGTAAATTGATTTGGGATCTAAAAAGCTGCAAACAATCATTAGAGACTTTATCTGCCAAGTAAAAATTGTTTCAAGACTAAATACACCAATTAGCTTATTTCTTAACAACTGGATTAACAACCTAACATTTGGGATTGTGTCAGTACGATGCAGTTAAAGACCTATCAGTATTAGCACCAAAATGTCAGAAATAGTAGGGCCCCAAAATAAAATCATCTCTGATGCTGTGAATATTCTGGTAAATGCAGTTTTAAATAATTTTTACAGTAACAATTCATTATGGCTATATAGAGCTTATAATTTTCGGAGGATGTCAATGGAGTTGTTGGTTCCACATGGCTTGTATTTCTTCAAGACTTAGCCCCTTTGTCTCAGGCAACAACTTTGCAACAAAAAGAATAAGAAACCCACAAATAATGGCAAATATGAAGAACACTCCTGGACCACATGGAAATATGAATAAGTTGTTATTGAATTGCTCCTAGGTATAAGAAAGAAACAGTAAACAATGCAGTTGTATACATATGTGTTGGGGGCAAAACGAGAGCAGGGAGTGGCGGACACCTCCAAATACTTTTTAAAACTGCTAGATTTTCTATATATAACCCCCCCCATCCCCCGGGACTTCCTGAAAGAATTTACTTTTTTTTAAAGTTTATCATATTATATTTCGCCTCCTCAACATATAGGTTGTAGTATGTGTGCATGTAGAGAGGAGAAAAGGGGAGTACCTGCTGAGCTCCAAGCAAACAAGAAGTTGAATGCATAGGCAACTATCCATGAGCTGAAACAGTTTGCAAAGATAGCGATACTTCCAGCAGTGCCCTTGATGTTGATGGGAAATATCTAAAACGAAATCACATATTCGAGACTGAGGATTAGTCTTAAATCTTAATCACAATGTTTGACGCGGGATCTTCAGTATTGTAAATGAATGAAAGAAAATACTGGCAGCATGTTAGCAAACCTCGGAGATGATAACGAATGGTAAACCAGCACCGAAAGCAAAAGATGCGAAATAGATCTGGTTGCACCACAAAGGAAATTACATTAGTTTCCTTCTATAAGGAAATAAACTGTTCCGACCTTTTTTTTGGTCTTTCAATAAGATCACTTTGAGCAGGAACAAAAATGCACTCGTTTAGTTGTTAATACGGAAAGTAATTTCCAGATTGGCAACAAACACAAGAGTAGCTGGCAATGTGGTGTAGCGTTCGACCCGTCGAATCCCCCTCTCTCAATTTAAATAAATATATATATATATATATATATATATATATATATATATATATATATATATATATATATATATAACGAATATTTACCACAAAGAGGTCTCATTCTATTAAACTTACAAGCATGCCCACAAACACGAGTATGGGAGGGAGATCCTTGGCCAGCTTCAAGTGCTGCTCAATCGGTAACAGAAAATAATGAGATTTAGTCATATACAGACAATAAAGCTGAAAATAATAAACACTGCTAATAGATTTACAAGCAAGAAAACCTGCAAAAGAAATGCCAATCCTGCAAGAGCACATCCCAAGCAAGCTCCAGCCAGATCAATCTACATGAAATTTTTCTTCATGAGCATATAAATTCAAGTTTCTAGAGTTTCTTTTGAAGAAGAAAACTTTGGAGCTCAAAGAGACTAATTGTTCCAACCATTAGAAGTGATCTTCGTCCAAATCTATCCATCAAAAGTACTCCTAAAACCGAGAATGGCATCTGCATAGTTTTTAGCAATATCACAAACAAATTGTGTCTATTGAACTTGCACAAAATGTCACGCTCGTGCCTCGAAAAGTACCTGAACCAACGCGATGGTTGTAGTTGCTAAGCTAACCGAACAACCTGTCATTAAAACAAAACTCAATATACCAAACTTATATAAATCAGCCTCTTTTCTGTACTACAACTGAAAAACATGAAATTAAAGAAAGGGACAGACGAAAGAAAGTTATCTCACCAGCTGCTGCAAATATTGAGCTTGCATAAAAAAGAATTCCATTAGCACCTCCCCAAGGTGCCAGTAATGATAGCCCGACTCCAACCTGAAGAAATTTGGGAGTAAACAGGGAGATAAAGCAAGGTACAAATGTTAGCTTGTCCTAGTCACAGTTAGGAGAGCTTACAATTAGTGGATAGGCATATCTCCTCTCAAGCAATTGCCCTAGTTCAGATTTTCGTTCCTCTTCCGACGGCCTTGTAGAACCCTGTGCATAGAGAACTAGTTAATTTCTGCAGCTATGTCATAATAAACAAGTGATAACATGCATATTTTATAACCCATTCAATTTTGATTAAATAACTAGTGCATTTTCTAAAAAGTGAGTTTAGAAGTTACCAGTATCTCAGCTGCTTCCCAAGTGATATCAGTATCTTTACCTCTAAGCAGTCGAAGACTTGCTTCCAACTCTTTTTTCCGCCCAACTTTTGCCTGCAGACAAGTCAACAGCCACATAAGCACATTTAAATACTAAGAAACGTTTCACTCATTTCATACGAGTGTTAACTGATATTTATGAGAACAAGAAAAAGGTGTTTAGAAGAAGCTAGCAAATCTAAACCGTTAATATGTAAAAGTCTCTACTTGGGAACTAGAAAAAGTCTCCCAAATACTACATTACCTATGCTGCAAAAGAATATATATTTTTTTTCTTTCTTTCTTTGCTAAATGCTATGATGTTAACTAGTTAAGACAGAAAAAAAAAGGGGAAAATCCTTCAGCAGAATGTGACTTAAAAGATTAGCAATAAGAAATTTCTTTATTGTTCATTATGTATTCTTTACAGAACCGCGGTTAGACCGGCATTGTTGTATGGTACAGAATGTTGGGCAACTAAGAGATGTCATATTCAGAAAATGCATGTAGCGGAGATGCGTATGTTAAGGTGGATGTGTGGGCATACGAGAATGGATAGAATGAGGAATGAGACGATTCAGAAGAAGGTCGGTGTAGCACCTATTGAAGACAAGATGAGAGAGAACCGTTTGCGTTGGTTTGGGCACATTAGAAGAAGGCCAAGTGATGCTCCGGTTAGGAGAATTGAAGGATTATGTAATATTGAGGGCGTAAGAGGTAGGGGGAGACCGAGGAAGACGTGGACGGAAGTGATAAAAGGGGATATGAATCTGCTAGAACTAGATGAAAGTTGTGTTTGGGATCGAAAGAAATGGAGAGAATGCATCCATGTGGATGACCTTACGTGATTCTCACTTTGGTTCATGTAGCCGACCCCAATATATTGGGACTAAGGCTTGTTTGTTGTTGTTGTTGTTGTTGTTCATTATGTATTATTTACAGCACTAGAATTGCCCCTCCAACATCCCAGAAAGTGAAAAAAAGTTATTGAACCTTAGTGCACACATGTATTCGTACGAATCTTTTCCTTCCCTTTTTCCCAATACTAGAGAAAGCATAGGTGACAACTCTATATTTATTCTCTGCTTTTCAAATTATAGATTTTGATTGGTCATCAGTGATTCTTTCAGTTTGTTCTATCAGTTTTTTTTTACTCCCCCAAATACTACATTAAATCCCCAATCTTATTTTCTCTCGTTATTTGCAAACAGACAGAAAGATACAATGATGAATGTAGAGACCGAGAGAAAATTCTTTTCAAATAGAACATGCAAAACTGACAGACAGAGAACATGTTCTTTCAAATAGAACTCACCAACCATCTCGGAGACTCTGGAATGAAGAGTATCCCAAAAACCTGTATGAGACATGGTACAGTTCCTGGAAAAATTAAAAATAGCGTAATGCAGGATTAAAGGGGGCCGAAGTACAAGAATATAGCAAGTGGTAGATAAGAAGAGCAAAATTTACCAATTAACGCAAGAACACGCCAAGAAACAATATTGCCAATGAAGAACATCAGTACAACACCACCCCCGATCATTAACTGTCAATTTGAATTGAAATTTTAAACAATAAAGAGATTATTTGCTTACTAAAAAAATATGAATTTTCAGTTTGAAACCTGGACTGCCATAGCAAATCCTCCCCGAAAATCCTTGGGCGCAATTTCAGCAACATAAACAACAGTCTTTTTTTTGCAGCAGACGAGTAAGTCCATTAGTAAAAACTGGTTAGAAAATGGAAAGAAGCTGAACTTGCTTACCACATAAAGCTGAAGACCAGAACTAAATCCCAATAGCAATCTTCCTAGATCAAGCCACCACATATCCTATTACATTAGGAGTCGGATTATATTTTTGTTTGCAAATTTGGTGCTAAAATAAGATGCTGAATCTTGCATGATCAAGTATAAATTCTATAGAGAACCCACTCGTACAATTCATTTCATATTTTTGTAATAGATATGCCACAGTTACAAGTTTATTCTTTCAGATCCCGTCTTTATTTTATAGTGTTTCTGAGTCCTCCATAGGCCTCATCAACTGTCTTAAGATAAGTTTGCACCCTTTATTGTACCAAAGAAGAGTTGCAAGAAAACTACTTTCAGTTATCATATGCCATTTGATGAGCTACAAGTCGGTTCCCGGTGAAGGTCAAGCTTTGTTGTCTGAGCTAATGAATTTAATATACACTTAAGACAGTAAAATTCAACCATAAAACCAAGATAAATGAGAATTGGCTTTCAGCATTCTGAGGAAAACTGAGATAAAGAAGAAAATACCTTTGCAAAAGCTATTCCGAGCCACCCTGCGATGAAGAATAATTGAAGGAACAATGTGGCCTGGATTGCAAAAGACGAGAAATTACTTATACTATCGTAATGATAATAACGTAACAGTTCATAGTTAATGATGTGCTTACTCCTCTTCGGCCAATGCAGTCGGCTATTTTACCACTCATTATTGCTCCTAACATTGATCCAAATGTCAACAATGACCCAAAAAGTGAATACTGGGAAAAGAAGGAAAATGAAAATGGGAAAAAAATCAGCTAAAACAGTTAAAAGAACACAGGTAACTAAATGATATCAAACTTCTGTCTGCATACTTCATACTTGATAGAATTGCCCAAGTATTTTGTTAGTTAAAATATCAATATTACTCTCTTAACTACAATCAATCATGATTGTTGGATAAAAATAATGGATCAAACAAGGATAAAAGAGTATAAAATAAAAATGATTGTTAAAATTTAATGTGGCATTATGCCTTCTTGATCCAAATTTGATCCCAAATTTTTTATCCAATAATCACTACCCAACTAAAATTAGTGGTATAAAGTTTTATTTAATAGGGTAATATTGATATTTTAACTATCTTTTTTTTTTTTGCTTTCTTAATTTTCGCTACCTGTCTCAAAACGAATATTATGGAATGGAATGAGTATTTCGAATAGACATACCTCTGCAGTTGACATGTCCAAATCACGTGTGATCCCAGACTGAGAAGGGGATGAATATCCTGACTGGAGAAATTTAACAAACCAATAATTAGTTAACGAAACGATAACCTAATTAATTCCGGGAAATACTAATACTACGGTCACACAGTTCTAAAATTATCTTCCTAATTGAAATCAATTGAAAATTCATAAGCACCCCTCTTAAAAAACACCCTGATTAAGAAATCTCACAATTTCACACTACTTCCATTCCTTAATATAAGACTTTCATTACATGTTGCGAAAATTAATAAAGCAAAAATTAATAATGTATATTTTTTAATCAAAACATGAATATTACTCTCTTAAATAAGATTAGTGGTATGTAGGTCATATGTAAGAGAATAATATTTGTATTTTAACTAACAAAATATCTTTTTTTTGCTTCCTTAATTTTCGCAACATGTAATGAAAGTCTTATATTAAGGAATGGATGGAGTACCATTTTAGGAGTAAAAATGCCAAGCACTCTTCAATATTCCCTTCATTAATTAATTAGTACTCCCTCCATTCCTAAATATAAGACTCTTTAGACAATTTGAGAAAATTAAGGAAAGTTGTAATTTTCACCTAAAGAAATGAAAATGTTGAGGGTATAATTGGAATAAATTGTTGACAACTAATAAAAAAAACCTTAAATGACAATTAATTTGGATACCTAGACGACAATTAATAGGGAGTATTGAGGAAAATTCCTCCAATCCATTAATATTGAGTAGTTTGTGTCTTTATACATTTCTTAAGTAACAAATTTTCTTAATAAATTTCCTTTCATTGTTTATAAATGGAGAAAAAATCCTATAGTTCTTGTAAGGATTTCACAATATAATTGGTAAATAAAAGAAATATAAGTTGAAAAGGGGAGAGAATCTGAAAGCAAAAACTTCATAAAAGTACAAAATTGGAGAGGGGCAACTTACAGCACACCCATATGCGAAAGTACCACAAAATGCAATGAAACTGCTGAAAACCACTGCAAATGTGACTCTGGAGGAGCCACCCCTTTCACCGCCACCGCCACCGCCACTTTGACAGCTGTCGAGTTTCTGCAGTAGTCCTTCTTCCTCCATATATAGTTCTGGTCCAGCTGCTGCTTCAGCTTCACTCACTTAAAAAATTGAACAAGGGAAAAGAGCAACATAGCAGCAGTAGGCTGGAAAAGTTAATTATTAGTAAGGGCAGTCCGGATCATATGCGGAACAGTTTTTTTAATATACGAAATATCTCAGAATAGATGTTCGGAGACTCAACAAAGACGTTCGGGAAGCTTAAAAAAGGTATTTTTACGAGGGAAAAATAAAACATGTATTTTGAGACTAAAATAAAGTATTTATTTTAAATCAATATTAACGGTCAAAATTTTAATTGACGAAATGAAATTTCGTACGTGCATAATTTATTCCATTCCGCACCAGAGCCGTGACGTAGTAAGGGACCAAAATGAGGTGAAGGGTGTGGGGCTGGTACGTGATATTTTCTTTTGAAGGAAACACACACATGCACCAAAATAATTGTCGCCTCTTTTTATTTTACCAAAAAAAAAGACAAAAATAATGAATATTATAGTTAATGCGGAACGATTGTTAGTTGAGGAATATTATTATTTTTTTTGAATAAAGTTGTTGAGGAATATTTGATTTGGAACAATCTATAGATACTTTTTATTGTATAATTAAGTGATTCAGCATTCGAGATCTATCTGCACAATATACTAACATAAATATTTGTCTACACAATAACCAGATTGTCTTCGTTTTTTGGTATTATTAAAGTAATATTCATTAATTGCTAACTGAGTCTCGAGTTCAATTAGATGCTCACATTTTTTTTAGGAGACTTTTCGCTAAGAGATTGTGTCTATCTTATATTCGAAAATTTCTACCATTAACCTAGTTGAGATTTAAATTAAGGAATCATTTATTTTACATAAAAGGAATAGACTGGATTTGAAGTGTCTTAGTCCATTCATTCCATATATTTATCTCTTAAATTGCATGTTTAATTTATTATTATTCATTGTTAGTTTAATTAATTAATTCATTCTTATTTTGGTTTAAATTAGGTTTTAAGTGATATAATTTTCCAGTTAAATAAACAATCTTCGTTGGGACAAACTTGTACTTACTACTTTATTACTTGTTGATGTGCACTTACAAATTTCGAATCAGGCATGTTTATAACAAATAGAACATCCCACGTTTTATTTAACTAACTAGCCCAATTTTAGTATGTCGAATTTCCTAAGGTATAGCCCAGCAACTTTGTCTTCCTCCTTAGGCAGATAGCTTCTCTTCTTGCTTCATGATCAACCATCCTTCCTCCTTTGCTTCTTCTTCAGCTCAGCACTGTTGATCCTCTCAACAGATTCTGACCAATCTGGGGTTGATTAAGAGGAAATATAACAAATTGTTGATGAGAGACGAGTGGAAAAGGAAGGTATATATATGCTGAAAATGGTACTCAACCTGTTTCTCAAGTAGACCAAGCTGAAAATGGTCCAGAAACTAGCAGCTTTCAGGTACTCTTATCCCCCATTTCAAGTTTTTCTGCATTCATATTTAGCAACTTCTAAGTGTAATTCTATGTCAATTGCAGGTTGGAGAAGGTCCAAATAGGGGAAGGGCTTGCAAAATATGTAAATAATTAGGCCATAACCAGAGGACTTGCCCATCAGAAATGGGTGTTTTGGATTAGGAACAATATTTCATACTTTTAACAAAGAAATTTAGGAAAGTTTTTGGGTCAGGTCAAATTGTTATTTTGGATACGTTTTTGGTGATGTAAACAGTAATAATACATTAGACTTGTCATGATTTTTGCTTGATGGTTTAGGGGTTATTTTTTGGGTTCTATGATTTTGGGACATGTTGACAGAATGTAAAAACAATTTCGGACTTTGCATTAGACTAACCATGATTTAGCAGAAAAGGCTAACCATGACAGTCAAATATTTGGGGATAACATTTTTGTCGAGGACGGAAGTCTCCCCACTGCACTAGCTACATGGCTGAAGCCCTTAGCATACCATAATTCTCAAGGTATATATTTACCCACAGAGGTCTTTTAAAAGCCGATGTCTAATTATACATGAAAAAGCTGCTAACTAACTCAGCTCAATTGTCAAGACATATCTCTTTTTGTATGCCCTGGATGTTCGCACATTCAAGCAAGCATATAGTAAGCCATTCCCAGATAAAGTCTAACTCTCTGGAATAGATTAGGATAAGCTTAGCCCTGGAAGTTGACTTGCCTTCATTTTTGAGATCTATTGGCAGCACTCGGGAATGATTAACTATTACGTTGTCCTCCCCCCAGGACGGAAGTTGGACTTCCATCTTCAAACCAACCCTAATAAATTCTAGATACCCTACAAACCCTAAAAATCCCGTGACTTGAGGACGGAATTGCTACTTCCGTCCTCAAATTTCAGGCTTTTTGTAGTTTTTACAGTGTCTAGTCTTTTCTCCTTTTGCTTTTGAATAATTGAACTGAAAATGTGAACGGAATTGGCAATTCCATTCTCATTTCTGACCAATTTTTAGAGACTTGTCAATTCAAAAATTCAAAATTTGAATTTTTTAACACACCAATGTTATATATAAATAACTTCACCACACTCTACAACATTCACCACTCTAAAACATTAAATTTTCTTACCCTCTTCAAAATTCATAAAATTTCCTTACCATATTCAAAATCCATCGTTTAAAATGACAAGTTTTCCAAAATTTATTCAGAAAAAAAATGGTTAACAAATTCAGGGATGTTGATTTTACCAGAGAATGGCCTGAAGAATACGAACAAGCGTTAGTAGAAATTTGTTTTGAATTTGATTCACAAGGTCACAATGATGAAAAAAATTGGTCCTGGTCTGTACAATGAAATTGTGTACGCCATGAATTCCACCGGCGAATATTTCACAACGGAAATGATTGATGCAGGCTTAGCAAAGATGCGTAGAAGGTTTTGGGATTTTGAGGCACTTTTGCACCAAGCGTGTTACAAAAACGACGGGAGGACAAAGACTGTAGATTTGAATGGTGCTAAAGCCCCGGTGGGTGGAATATGTGAAGGTAAGTTACATGTAATTACGGCAAAATATTATAATATAATTTTTTCATAACTTACATTTTTGGTTATTTTTACTCTACATTAGGCTAATCCAAGGGTTAAGCGGTACAAAAGGAAAGGCGAACCCTGGATTTTACCTTCTAAGCCATATTTTTGGGTCTGAAAGAAGAGCATTTGTGGACGAATCCATTCAGTGTTCAAAATCACCGGAAGAGATAACTGTTAAGGCTTCCCCGACTACCCGATGTCGGATGGATCGTCCAACAACACTTCTGTGTGGGAACGGATTGCACCTAAATTTCGAAAGAATTAGAGCTTGAATGATCGGGAGTAATATTTTTTATTTCCCAAGTAAAATTATTTCTAGAAATTGAGTTTAATTGAGAGTTTATTATTTTGTGCCAAATTCTTACTTTTATGATATTAAAAAATACAGAAATGCATAATATTAGCGAAAAATAAGGTGGACATCCCATGGAATATTTTCTGCCACTTGAGGATGGAAGTGGGAATTCCGTCCTCAATAGAGAACGGAAGTCCCACTTCCGTCCTCAAGAAATTTTTTCCACGGGAGGAGCTTTGTGGCCAGATTTTTAGGGATAGAAAATCTTATCCCTTCACCACCAAAATCTCTATAAACTGCAGCAACCTTCACTTCATTTTCTCACATCAACAAACCATTCAACTCATTTAAATCCTTCAACTTATTTCTTACAAAAAAAAATCTATCTTCCCTCATATATCTTTTTCTCTAGAAAAATGACACTTGAATGTCCGATGAGATTGTATTTACATTTCGACCACAATTTAGTGTACGAAGCCGGTGGTTTTCCTCGTTTCGCAGAGCCAAGTGAAAGAAGTATGTAATTAATAATAATAAATAAAAAAAATTATTTTGACAACTTTGCAACCGAATATGTCTACGAAAAGGAGTCAATCTTTCTAGTGTCAATATTCGTCTAATAATGATTCGTCCATTTTCATGCCGACATACAACATGTTGGTGCATGATGTCGTAAATCTCAACGACGAAGACGATGGATTAATAATTGTACACGAGAATGATAATGGCATTACAATGGGCGAAATTATATGATTTTTATGGTAGAAGATGATGAAGAAGAAGAAGATGATGAAGGGAAATATGGGTATTTACAGGTTGTTATAAGGTAGGTTATATTTGGACAATTTTGCTCTTCAATAGGATGACATGTGTGGGGCACGCGAGTTTTTTTAGCCTGAAATTGAAAACTCACCGTATTTATTAATTGGACATAAATAGATGTCCGTAAATTATTCATGCTATGTTTTGCCTAGTAAAAAAGTCTTGTTAAAAAACAAAATTTGAAAATAAATATGTGCTATAAATAACAGATTTCTCTTATAATATATTACTTACCTAAGTACATTTATGATATTGCATTACATGAAATTACTAAGCCCGTCCTATTTTTATTGAAACTCTTTGACTTGGCACAAGAATTAAGCATAATATTGAATACAACGTACAACAAATAAGTCATTTTCAAGTTTTGGTACAAATTAAACCCGATGAAGTGTTTAGTTAATGAGATAAGAGTGGCTTTGCAATTTTAACAGAATAGTAGTTGTATTAAGGAACATGTCAAATATTTTGGGACATTTTAAAATAACAAGAAGGCAAAAAGAAATGAGACGGAGTGAGTATATGATTAATCTAAACTCATGTGTTATAACAATATTCATCATAATGATCTTACTCATAATAGCAAGTTTGTGGCTGCCCTTTGGCAACTGAGGCGGTTGTTTAGGGCCCGCGGTAAAAGAAGACCCCAAAAAATCTTTAAAAAAATGAAGTATTTAAAAAGGCCTAAAAAAGCTAGTATGTTTATAAGTAAATTATTATCGGGTGTATGCATTCGTAGAGGAAGAATGTTGATGAGAAATTTGTCTAGTGATCAATGCCTCAGTTTTGGCCAGGCATAGCTACTTAACTACAATATACAAAAGGAATGAGGTCTAAAAAAGAAGCATGGATGGATGAACGAAGTAAATTATTTGAGTAGCTTGATAATACAATATTCTATTATCAGAGGTTAAGTTCATTATATTATTAGAGTCATTTAATTTGTTCTTTTCAAAAGAATTACTTCATAATAAAAAACGTACACATAATTTAAATATGAAAAATGATTTGCTATTATAATTCTTGGATATGAATTGGATAAAACCCAAATTAACACTATTCACCCCCTATTGGTATAAGGGATTCACGCCCCCCAAAAAAAATTTGGGTTTTAGCCAATTTCTATACAATAATTCTAGTAGCCAAGTAAGGTCCTTTAAATATATAAATAATTTTTGTTTGATTTGGATTGAGTTGGAAAATATCTCAAACCAAACTGAAAAATCGATTTTAATTCAGCTCAAACTGAAACCAAACTAATGCACCACTTAAATTAAAAATTCAATTTGGATAGGTTTTGATAATTAGTCGATTTTGATCTTTTCTGAATACCCTAGTAGGTGAATGAACTGTTCCTTTACCTTCATGTCTCCCAAGGTAGTCAAACTAACGAGTTGATTCGTAGAATCGTACGAATTTTAACGGCCCTTACATGTTAGATTCTGAGTAGGATCGGTGTAAACTCGCGGGGATCAGACTAGGTAACGTAGGATCGTACTTTCCGTCCAAGTTAGCTAATTTCCCTTTTTTAAAAAAAATGAATTTTCATTTTACATAAAATCAAAAAAATCACCATCAACTCAAAATCTGCGGCTCAATTATCTATGTTCAACTTTGCGGCTTCTTCAATTTTCCCAAGTTTCTTCAATCTTCAACTGTCGACAAATTTTTCTCTTCCTCGATCGATTCAAATTTTTATTTTGCCTCTGCTTTTTTTTATTTTTTTTGTCTCTGAGCTCTTTCTTCGCCAACGTCTGGAACAATGAAAAGGTAATTTGAAACCCTAAAATATGATTTGATCGATTAATTAAGTTATTGAATCAAATAATTAATGTCAGACTCAATTTTATTGAATTTAGATTGCTCCCGTTCGTTGAGGTCCGTGTATGTTCTTTTTTCTATTTTTCTCCTATACGAATTTTGATAGGATAAATTGAGTTTCAAAAGTTTGAGACGACGAAATATCGTTTTCCTATTGCTCTTTCATTTGATGAATATTTTTTTAATTACTAGAAAATATCATAAGATTTTCGAAAATTACAGATTTCATCTAAAGGGATTAGGAGAGTACTAAAATTAAAAGCCAAAGCACAGCATATATATAAAGAAATATGGAACATGCTTGTTCATTTCTTTAATGGGACAAAGGATTGGAAAAGGGGTTAATGAAACAACAATGGTCACACATTTGCATGAAATTTTGTTAAATTGTCTTTAAGATCCCAACTAGATTATTCAAATCAATAATGCTTCGATATCGATATTTAGAAAAAGAAAAGATTGGAAAAGGGCAATTACCCTAGAAATCCAATCCGAAAATGTTTATTGGTTCATTGGGAGAATAATGTTTTTTTTCCCCACTGAAATGTAGACAAGTAAAGTTTTTCCCAACATGTTCTTCCTAAAAAAAATCATGCTTTATTCATATCTCCAACACTATGGAGCATGTTATGAATCACAACCCTTTTTTACTTCTGCAAAACATTTACAACATCAGTTAGCAAACAATTCTTCAATTTCTTCCAGAGTCCGACCCTTTGTCTCAGGCAAAATCTTCGCGACAAACACAAAAGTCAGAGCACAAACACCGGCGAATATAAAGAATATTCCTGGCAGTTGGCAAACAAATTGTTAGAATTCACAGACAATCTTATGTTCTTGCACAAATTGTAGCAAAACGGGCACGTTAGTCCTAGGACAGCAACGAGAAGGATCGTGTACCTGCTGTGCTCCATTGAAATGCAAAGTTAAATGTAAATGTCGTAACCCAAGATAAGAACCAGTTGAAAAGTGTGATCAAACTTCCAACCAAGGCCTTAATATTTACCGGAAGGATCTACAGAAAGAAGCGAATCTTTTAAACTTTTATCGCGATTTTTGAACTAATATTTTAGCCTCTTTCTAATGAAGCAACCTACCTCCGACAGGATTATCCATTGACTACCACTCATGCCTGCTGTGAAAGTAGCTGAAAATATCTGGTCGGAAATTTATAAAAGGTTCAGGACAAGTTAAACATTTCAAACACATATAAAGCTCAGAACGTAAAAAGGGGGGTCGGAGAAACAATTACCAAAACACCAGGTAGCACTAGTGCAGCAGATATTTTCTTGCTTTGATGAAAATCCTGAATGTGAACACAATTTTCAATCTAGTGAGAAATTTAGACAATTCTTGAGGTTTAATTTAATCATATTTTTTAAATATTAGAACATACCTTGAGAAGGAAAGCTAGTGCAATAATAATGTTACCCAAGCAAGTCCCGGCAGCAGAAATCTGCAATTTCTCCGATACTCAAATCCTGTTTTTCGATACTACAGCTAAAACTGAAAGTTATAAATCATACGTCTTACCAGCCATAATGGACACCTACCCCATTTGTCGGTTAAGACTACTCCAATAAGCGCGAATACAAGCTGCAAATTAAAACATTTCCAAGTTTGTAATGGTTTAGATATCACCAACAGCAGATTATTAGAAATGCTGATACTAAACCGACCTGATTGATAGACAACGCAGTAGTTCCAACCTTAGCAGAACAACCTGCCATATAAAATTTCCTTCGAAGAGCTCATTGACGATCAATTTTCGAGTTTTTTACATTCATTTTGATGCAAGTTTGACAAGTTTTCTTGCTTACCGGCTGCTTCAAATATCGAGCTTGCATAAGATCCCATTGCATAGGCTCCTCCGAATTGTACAAGTACGGTTGAACCAACTGCAAGCTTATGCAAGCCAAAAAGTTAAAGTGTTACCTTAATGGCACCGAAAGAACTTCAATGATTTTATACTTACCATCAATGCAGGAGTATATTTCCTATCGAACAATTCCATAAATCTTGAATGATGTTTGGAGGCTTCCATAGAATTCTGTAGAACTCAGTCCATCAATTCAAGAAAAGAACAGAATATACAAGTGATTGTTTGTTCCTATAAATTACGAACTGAAAATTACTCGGATTT
Organism: Vinca minor; assembly: GCA_026122235.1. Classification (NCBI taxonomy): domain Eukaryota; kingdom Viridiplantae; phylum Streptophyta; class Magnoliopsida; order Gentianales; family Apocynaceae; genus Vinca; species Vinca minor. The sequence goes on along the minus strand of JAOCZM010000201.1, from coordinate 7,584,421 downwards.
GATTTGCTTCCTCAGATACATCTGTATTTACACCTCTTAGTAGTTGTAATGCTGATTCGGATCGTTTATCTTGACCAATAAATGCCTGAGATAACGATCCTAAGTTAGAACGTACGTTATTCCTAGCATTTGTGGTTAAGCTAAGGAAATATATGATATACTAATCAAAGAAAATTTGAATTTCAACCGTAAAGAAAAAAAACGAAAAATACAAAAAAGAAAAAAGAAAAAAAGAAAAAAAAGAAAAGGGAGAGGAAACATACCAACCATCTAGGAGATTCAGGTATAAAAAACAAGCCTAAAACTTGCAGTACACATGGAAAAACTCCTGAAAACAAAAGCTGTGACTAAATGTTTGAATGAAAATTGAAGCAGCCATGTTAGTTACCTATTGCAGCCAAGATTCGCCAGGGAATGAGATTTCCGATAAAATACATCAATGACATTGCAACAGCAGCCATAAACTGTATCAATTCAAATCCATTTCAAAATTTGTTGGAAAACAAAAATCATCTAGTTTCTTAGATACAGAAAAAATATTCCAGAGAGTGAGTATTTTCGATATCTTGGTTCTATTATTCAAAAGGACGTAGAGCTTGATGGAGATGTGGTGCATCTAGTTAAAGCGGGTTGGCTGAAATGGAAGAGTGCAACTGGTGTTTTGTGTGATCATAATGTACCGCTGAGATTGAAGGGAAAGTTTTACAGAACCGCTGTTAGATCGGCATTGTTATATGACACAGAATGTTGGGCAACTAAGAGTGTCATATTCAGAAAATGCATATAGCGGAGATGCGTATGTTAAGATGGATGTGTGGGCATACGAGAATGAATAGAGTGAGGAATAAGATTATTCAGAATAAGGTAGGTGTAGCACCTATTGTGAAAATTAGCTCATGGGCCTCCATATCCTCTCAAAACCAATTGGTAAGGAGAGGTGTTAACCCATGAGCTTATATGTTATTTGGATCTTCCTTAGGCACTCGATGCGGACTTCATATTTCAACACTCCCCCTCACATCGAGGTTGGAGTCAATTTAAGGCCCGCCGCCCTTCTTGGGTCGTACGGTGACCATTAGAGCCCACTTTGGGCACTATGAGCCCATCATCCCCACCTAAGGGCCCGCTCTGATACCATGTGAAAATTAGCCCATAGGCCTCCATATCCTCTCAAAACCAATTGGTAAGGAGAGGTGTTAACCCATGAGCTTATATGTTATTTGGATCTTCCTTAGGCACTCGATGTGGACTTCATATTTCAACACCTATTGAAGACAAGATGAGAGAGAACCGTTTGCGTTGGTTTGGGCATATTAAAAGAAGGCCAAGTGATGCTCCAGTTAAGAGAATTGAAAGATTATGTAATATTGAGGGTGTAAGAGGTAGAGGGAGACCAAGGAAGATTTGGACGGAAGTGATAAAAGAGGATATGAATTTGTTAGAATTCGATGAGAGTTGTGTTTCGGGTCAAAAGAAATAGAGAGAATGCATCCATGTGGATGACCCTACATGATTCTTTCTTTGGTTTATGTAGCCGACCCCAAATCTTTTGGGATTAAAGCATGATTGTTGTTGTTGTTGTTGTTTCTTAGATACATAAAAACTTATGTAAACGGTTGCCACAAAAAATTCGGCCGAATGTCGAGTTAAGAAGTTTAGCTGGTCGAACATTGTTTTCACAAATGGAATTATTTTTTAGAAGATGGTTTGCACTTGACAAATGGTGACTCGGTGAAGTATGCGTTATTGGAAGAGTCTCGGCAAAAAGCATGTCCGGAGTCAAACAGACAACCTTAATACTAAGTATAGGTTATTGGGGCAATTCCTCACACACAAAGCCTAGTCTCTAAGGAGTAGAATCTAACATAAGTAAGCATTATTGGATAAGTACCCTCACGTTACAAACGTAGTAGACTCCGGTTGGCTAAGTAATTGAACTACATGAATGCATGTAAGTGTGGAAGACTTGTAAGGAAAGAATTAAAGACGGCATAAATGAAGATAATAAGACATTTTGATTATTGATGAGTGATCCTTGGAATTAATAGCCATTTTGGTTATCAACTTATTTTCGCCCAACCATTTTCATCACTTTTCACATTTTTTAACTTTTCTCATTACCAATATATTGACGGGCTGTCATTTTCATCATTCCGTCAAATAGTTGAGAAGTTTCCGTCTAAACCAAGTTACATGGCATAATGGTATTAGAACACTCTCTATCCTAGAAGGGCGAAATGGGAAAATTAATCTCGACTTAGAGCCCCTGATCCGAACCGAACCCTATCCGAGATACATCGTCTTCTTCAATCGATTTGTTCATGTGGATCTTATTACACTTCTTTTCTCTGATCAATCTCTCATCTCTCTTGCTTATTATCCATAGATAATCTGCAGAACTATTACAAACACCATAGCAATATTGTGGCTTCAGTCTCTCAATAACATTTTTTTAAGCTTTTGTTTTCTTTCTCCAGGCACATCAAGATCTATGAAATGAATGGACAGAGAGTACCTTAGAGTTTTAAAGTAACAAATCATTGAAAGTAAATTTATTTTGGGGACAAGAACAAAATAGCAAAAATCAAAACCAGTACACAATTTAATGTTTAAAAAATGATGATCATAAGGTGGGTAGTGAAGTGTACCTGAGAAAACAGGGAGAAAGAAATGGATAAAAATAAAGGAGCTTGAACAGAGAGAAGAAGTTTAGTAGGATGCAGGGGAACAAATCGATCGAAGAAGAAGATGAATAGTCCGGGTCGGATTTTTCTTGTTTCAGATTCAGATGGGTCGGACCAAAGGCTCCACGTTGGGATTAATTTTTCTCATTTTGCCCTTGCAGGATAGAGAGTTCTAATACCGTTATGCCACGTTATCAATTTAGACTGAAAAATCTTAATTATTTGACGGAATGATAAAAATGGCAACCCGTAAATACATTGGTGATGAAAAAAGTTAAAAAAGTGAAAAGTAATGAAAGTGGCTAAGCAAAAATAAGTTGATGACTAGAATGGTTATTAATTCGTGGTCCTTGTTCTTCCTCTTAATCTTCTACTTATATCTGTCTCTGAGAATGACTTCCCGTATTTCACTTTATCCATTTTGATCATGATCTGGTGGAGTGGACATGTTCCCCATGTCTTGGGCGAGAAGGAGAACATGAGAAGATTCCACTTGACTGGGTCGAGTGGTGGTTACACGTCCCATTTTTTTAAAGTTGCCTGGCCCCTTTACTTGAGCCTAAAACCCCTCTTGGTCGAATCCCAACTTCCCTCCTGAAAATCGTGACGGTCGGAAGTGGGTAATGCCTAAGACTTGGTCAAAGGAGTTGTGATAACAAAATCCTGATGGCCCGAGATTCTGTTTGTGACGGCTGACAGTGTCCTTTGACCGTTTTGAGCTCCTGTTTCCTGACTACCTTCACCAGTCCGATTTCTGCTGGCCGTAGCTCCTTCGGTCTGGCTATTTATTATTGACACCCTGACTGGACTTCGGCTAGGCCGTTCTGCTTGCTTCCTTAATGGTCCCTGCCAACTAGGATTTTTAGTGTGTCAACACTTGCCCTCGTTTTTGCTCCTGGTCTTATCTGGAGGTAAAGAATTCACTTAGGCTGGCTGGTTGTTGTAGGACCAGACCAACCATTTTCTTTTCTTATGTATGGGTTTCTTTCCCTCCTCAGATGTTAGGGTAATAATGTTTCAGATATTTTTCATTGATTCTCCTTCTGAGTTCCTCCCTTTCGAGAGGTGCTATCTGTTATGCTCCTCTTGGGATTTCATGGGTGACATGGAAGGGTCCCTTCCAATTCGAAGACCACTTACCGAACCTTAGATCAGCAGGTCATGGTGGGAGGATGGTCTTCCACACTATATCTCCTTCCTAAAAACTTATTGTTTTGACGTGGCGGTTATAAGAACTGACTACCTTCTCTTTCTGGAGCCACAAATGATTGAAAGTCAGCCAATTGTCTTCTTCTATTGAGTCCTGTTCCAAACACATGGCATGATGATATTCATCGGGATAAAGGTTATTCTGGAAAGCAATCATCGCTGATCTCACGGCCAACTCTACCAATAGTACATCATCATGCCCATATGCCAAGCGAAAATGGGTGAATTCGATAGTTGTTTACTTTGCCTTCCTATCAGCTCATAGTGCATCGTATAGAATTAATGCTATTTCTAGGGGTTATCATCGACCATTCTCTTAATGATGCCAGTAAGCATTATATATTGGTAGCTTCTCATTGACCATTGGCTTATGCATAGTAGGGGTAGAGTGTATCATCTTGATGTGGAATTGATGAGCAAAGGCTATTACTTCATCCCAAGTGAACATAGCTCCCCGATCGACCATATGTATCTTGGGAATCCCATTCTGATACATAATTCTCAGGTAAGCTATAATCTAGATTCACCAATTTGTGGCTTGTTGCGATTCTATAGCAACCACGGGCTCAGAGACCTCAACTCTGTCTTGCTCGGGCCATGGCTAGTAACTAGAAGCATACTGAGCTAGATCGTTGGCTTTAGATTTTTCATCTATTGGAACATGCATGATGGCTACATTGGTTGTGTGTTTTAGGAATCAGTTAGTTGTATCAAACAACTTGGTCAAATTTGGATTCACGCATCTGTATTCCCCGATCAATTGTAGGATGGCCAGTTTGGAATCTCTTATGATCTGAACACATTGAGAATTCATTGATACCAGAATTCTTAGACCGATTATGAGTGCTTCATATTCGACTTGGTTATTTTATGAATCCCTTTCTAGCTCGATCATGAAGTTGCCATTTTGTTTGGCCGGTCTTTCAATAGTGCTACTTGCTCCGGCTCCTTGACTAGCTTTGGACCCGCCTGACCGGTCTTCTTGCTTCCTCAATGGTCCCGAACAACCAAAATTTCTTTGTGTCAACACAAACAACAAATCTAAACTCCAAAAACTGCAAATGTTTACCTCATTGGCAAATGTACAAGCACCTCTAATGCTCTTTGGAGCAATTTCCCCGATATAAACAGGTGCCTGTTTTGCAAGCAAATTTGATTACAATTCATTATTAGAACCCTAAAAATGAAACTTGTAGAATAATGAAGAAAGATTCAAACAGGTTCCTATGAAAAATTCAGGTCCTGTTACTATTACCACAAAACATTGAAGCCCAATTCCAATTCCTAGTAAAAATTTCCCCAAATCAAGCAACCAAGCTGCCTGCGAATAAGAATTATCATACATAAGAAATCAATTTGAAGCAAACCTAGGAAAACATTCCCCTTCACTAGAATTTTGAATTCTCTTTTTTTTTTTTTCTTTCTTGAACTTTTTTTTTTTTGACGCCCGAAGGCGATTTCCCCCGAAGGGGAAGAGCGGAGAGTACCCTAGATAGGAAGATTGTAGTATGCCCCATGCCTGGGGAGGGAATTTAACCTCACAAGGAGGAGAGTTTATTTTGCCCCATAAGGGAAGATACGGGAATCGACCACGGGACCGGGTAGCCTTACCACTTGGGCTACCCGATTCCTGTTTTCTTGAACTTCATTACAACATCATTTGCCAATGTTAAGAAAAGAACCCTCTTCAAAATTGTAGAAATAAAAAAAGATTCATTTTTTATCTTAAAAAAAACTCAAGGTGTCGAAGTCATAAATAAATAAATAAAGAATACTTAAACACCTGACAATTCAAAAACTTGTGTGGGATCATTTATACATTTATCATCTAAATGGAGCAAAATATACTGTATATACTAATTTAATTTTTTTTTCAACCAGGGATATACCGTTGCCACCATGCTACATCGGCCACTGAGTGAAAGGCATTGAAGTGGAATTATTAGGTAAAATGGATTAAAAAAATGAATAGATGTGAAGTAAACAAACCTTTGCAAAAACTATTGAGAGCCATCCAAGAATACAGAATAGCTCAATCAGCCACATTGTCTGCATTTTCTCATTGTAAACTCTATTCATTTGTGTAATAAAAACTAGAATAAGAACTACTGGAAATTAAAGAAAAATAATAATATGGGAATTAATTAACTTACACCCCTTCTACCAATGAAATCAGCTAATTTGCCGGAAAATAGTGCACCAATCATACTCCCAATTGAGCTTATTGAACCAAAAACAGAGTACTGCAATGCAATCATTTCATATTTTTAACAACATTTGAACTTATGCTGGTAAAAAGAAACAAAATGTATAGCTAAGCTTGATAAATAATGCAATGATGGTCGCAGAAAGCCCTCGAGGAGTAGAATTTCAAGTTGCTTTAAAAAAAGAAAAGAATTTGAGCAGAGGTGATCAAAGATCTACGACTTTGAGGTCGTAGGTTTGATACCTTCCCCACGTGTGGAGTAAACTTTAACTTATTTTTCTAAGATTCTCTTTTTTAGAGGCACTTCTCCTTAACATAAGACACTTCTTCTCAACATAGAGCAACGTCCATCGGACATAGAAGTTGAGGTGGCAAATTGCTGACTGGCTTTATTATGTCGTGTTCGACTGATATGTTTATTTTTTTGGATAATGATTGCGGGATTCAGCTTGTGCATATGTTTGGGAGTGACAAAATTTAACTTTTTGGAGGGTGAAATACATTTTTATATTCCTTCCGTCTCAAATTATTTGTCTACCTTATATTTTAAATGGGATTAAGATTTCACAAAATTCTAAAGTAGAAAATGGTAAAATGTCAAACATAATCCTATTTAATTTTACTTTCAACTTAATTATACCATCTTTTCTCTCTATTATTCTCTCTCCATCATTTAATGTGAGGGGTAGAATTGAAAAAAAATCTTTAATGACTCATTTATTTAGAAAGTAGACAATTAATTTATGACACATTAAAATAAAAATGTAGGCAAATATTTTAAATAGGAGGAAGTACTATAATGTAGAAGTTTTTTTTAAAAATATTGGGAATGGTTGCCACTCAAACGAGTATGATTTGTCTCCACATGGAACCATGGTATAGGACAGAGAAAAATTAGCTATGAAACGACCTTTGTGGGTACCTGTGAAATATAAAGGCCTGCAGGACTTATTTGTAAGTGTATCATGTTTAAAATTATGTGAGGGGAATGTTAGATCCGGCCCATGCTAGACTTTCCCTTAGGACAGTTTTTGATGAATAATTTCCCTTAGGACAGTTGTAGTCTTAAAGTTCGCTTTAGGTTTTATCTCTCTCTTTTGTAAAGAGATTGGGGAATGATCACAACTTAGTTTAGGTGGGGCTTAATTTCGACAAATACATCTGGAGGGACAATCTTCCCCCAACTGTAACGGGTGCAATTGCAGCTGATTATCTTACTTAATAAAATTACTGTTTACCTTTAAAAAAAGTAATTAAATTGCAATTAATTTTTTTATACAAATCACGTCCTTACAACTTCGTAATGTTCATTTAGGGAGAAAAGCAATCCGAATCCTAAGCGGAACAACATATTTTCTCCAGATCGTATGAGGACATCAGGTGTCACGCTCCCGAGCCCGCGGGCCCGAAACGCGACATATGGGTCTGCAGTACCCACGATCATCTACTTGGCAACCGAACTCGCTATGCCAAAAGGGATATCCCGAGATGATAATGGGTACTTAGCGCCCACCTTATATACTCGACCACAACTTTCGACTTATCCCTACGTGGGATGGGGTTTCACATTCACCCTCGCTTAAGACCCTGGCGTCCCTCGCTAAAGGCGTCCCCAAACACACTTAGCCCATGACCAACCAGGTGTGCAGGATTCTAGAGGTGGCCCCCACCCCTTATGGTGTGGCACTTAGCTCCCACACGTCCGCCTGGTCACCGGCTCTGATACCACTCTGTCACACCCCGAGCCCGCGGGCCCGAAAGCGCGACATATGGGCTCTGGCGTAGCTCACGATCATCTACTTGGCAACCGAACTCGCTATGCCAAAAGGGATATCCCGAGATGATAATGGGTACTTAGGCCTACCTTATATACCAGTCACAACTTTCAGACTTATCCCATGTGGGATGGGGTTTCACATCAGGTGTCCTGAATCAGAACAAGTGTCTCGTTTTAAATCAATTTTGACCTTCAAAATTTTAATTCAACAGATGAGGCTAAGTTCCGCACATGTGGAACTTACCCCGTTCTGCACTGGAGCCGTGGGAAAAGAAGTCCTAGTATTAAGGTTGTCAAAATCGCGAGTTGGATCGTAAAATCGTACGATTCTACGATTCTAATGGTCTAAATTGAGTTAAATCGTACCAAAAATCGTTAGAGGATAAGATCATACAAAATTTTCGATATGAATCGTAAGATTGTAGAATGGCACGATCCGATATGATTCAACCTCTTTTCAACTGGATCGGTATTTAGTTCTCTCAAATAATTAAAAAAAATCCGCTTGTATTCAATTCTTTAAAGTCTCGGACTCCAACTTCATTGCTCATCGCTTATCCTCTCAACTAAGTTAAGTATTATACCCGATGATTTTTTCATTTCACTCCCCCACTTGTAAAGGAATGGTGTCAATTATGTTAAGATTTGTTTCATAAAAGTCACCAAAGTCTACTTCATTTTGCAATTGGGTCCTATTCCTCTAATTATTCAAATTAATTGTCGTTTAAACTTTTTTTATTAGTTGTTAACAATTTATTCTAATTATACCATCAATATTTTCCTTTCTGTATGATGTAGAAGTGAGAGAGAGGGAGGGTAGAGATAATATTGAAAGTTTAAGTAAAAATAACAACTTCCTTAATTTTCTCAAATTGTCTAAAGAGTCTTATATTTAGTAATGGAGAGAGTACTTGCTACGATTTAAATATTAGATTCTATATTTTTTAGATTTTAAATTTTAGAAAGTAAAATTAATACTTAATATTTTTTATTTAATAAAATAAAAGACGAGACACAAAAAGCAATAAAACATTTGTTCATCGTTTAAGAAGATGATAGAAACTCACCAAAATAGTAATAATATTTTTCCATTTATTTTCACTGCTTTCTTTTATTTTTTTAGAAAATGTATTATTTTATTATTATGTTTAATGAAAATAAATTAACATTAATTCTTTATACTGGTTAAATTGCTATAAATATTATTTATTCTCAAAATATCTAATTATTTGGACATAACTAATATATTATTTTTTTAAGATACGCTTGTGAAAAGAATTAAAAGACCAGAAGGAATTCCTTCATATGAATTGGCAGAAAAGAAAAAAATGAATTATGCATAGCGCAAGGAAATTGATCAAGAAGCAATTTGGACAATGCTGTGGGGAAAATTCTAACATAAGGTCGGCTTTATGCAGGCCCGGCTCTGTACAGGCCCAAGGTGCCATACAGAACCGGGCCTCACATTTTAAAGGGCCCCCAAATTGTTAAAAGCATCAGTTAAAAAAAAATTAACCTTCAGCAGGCCTAACATTTAAAAAGGGCCCCCAAATTTGTTAAAAAACATCACTTAGCAAAAAGTGGGTCGCCTAACATTTAAAAGGCCCCAGCGTCTTTGGTCCAAAAAAAAAAAAGAAATAAAAGAAACGATTTTTTGTTTCTTAAAGGCAAAGGCCCCAACCCCAGCGTTCTTTGGTCCAAAAAAGAAAAAGAAAAAAAAAGAAACCATTTTTTGTTTCTTAAAGGCAAAGGCTTCAACGTTCTCCTCACCTTCTGCAACGTTCCTCACAGTCCACTCCACAATCCAAATTGAATTTCGGCTTCATCCTTTCAATTTCTTTGATAGAGCACTCGAAACTTCATTTTCAGGTGTTTCACTTTCAATCCTTCTTATAGTTGCTTATTTTTAATTTTTAAGTCTTTGAAGTTGTGTCTTTCTTTCTTTCTTTATATATTGCATTGAATATTTTAATTATGCCTCCTAAATTTAAAAAATATGAATGTGGATCTGAAAAGCGTAAGAAAAAACAAAAAGTTGAAGAGTTAACTCGGTCCCTAAGAGGAGCTCTCGATAAATTTGTTGTGAAAGAATCACATGTGTGTATTGAAAATAATATTGATAATGTGAAAGAGTCATTTAGAGTCAATTATTTCTTATACATTGTTGATCAAGCTATTGTCTCCCTTAATAAGAGGTTTGAACAATACCAAGAATATGAAGCTATTTTTGGTTTTTTATTTACTTCTCACAAGCAACAGTCATTAGATGATGCGAGTTTAAAGTCTTGTTGTACTCATTTTGAAGTTGCACTTAAGAATAATGAAAAACTTGATATTGATGGGAATGAATTATATATAGAGTTAAAGTTACTTAGAGAATACTTGCCCGTGGGAAAAATGGGACCAATAGATATTTTAAATTTTTTAAAGAATCTTGACTTTTTTCCTAATGCAATTATTGCATATAGAATTTTGTTGACTATTCCTGTGACTGTTGCATCTGCAGAAAGAAGTTTTTCCAAATTGAAGTTGTTGAAGTCTTATATGCGCTCTACAATGTCACAAGAAAGACTCAATGGATTAGCTTTGATAGCAATTGAGAATGAGATTTTGGAGAAAGTCGATTATGAAGATTAGATTAGCGATTTCGCTTCAAAAAGTGTTAGAAGGATTGCTCTTTTTAAATAAAGATTAATATTATGATTGTCGCACACTTAAAACTTGAGTATAATTATGTTTTGACAATTTTTTTTTTTTATAATTTACACTTTAAAAAATTGAGGGGCCTAATTTTGGTAATTAGCACAGGGCCTCGCCTTTGTTCGAGACGGGCCTGGCTTTATGGGACTGGTTCGACAGCCCTCTCACATTAATTATAATATAATCTACTTTACAGATAGGTTCCACTCCAATTTATATGAAAGGACCGTGGAGCCAGTCCTACAATCACGAAGTGACCAATGCTCGGTGCAATTCTCAATTCAGCTCCAATAATTGGATGGTCGGTTGTGATATGGTACCAACCATGAAGCTTAGAGAGATCATTTGGATAAATGATCTCATTCTTAACTCATACATCCCAAATACGAGCTTCAAAGTCAAGCCTTTGTTCTAAATGTTTAAAATCTGTAATCTAAAAGTTCAAGAGGTAAAGAAACCTTCAAAGAAAGGCAGACACAAGGATCACATCCATTGAATATCATTTGAAAAAAAGATACATAATTGGAAGGAAAACGACTGAAGGTGTATTTTAAGAAACTTGTAAATTAAAGTCTATTAAAGACTTTAATTATATTTTCAACTTTATTGTTTATTTTAGTTAGTCATGTTGGCCGAAATATCCTATATGTATTCGTACAACGGTTCTGCATCAGGTTGGTTCCAATGTTAAAATTCACCAATCATTGATCATCGCTTTGAATTATGCTAATATCCTCGGTTCTTAAATACTAATTTATGTGGGATTAATCTTGATTTTATCACATATACTACAAATAAATCGTAGTATACTTGCTAGGATTTGACATATGAGATTCTATTATTTTTTATGTTTTAAATTTTTTAGAAAATAAAACTTACAATGAAAAACTTGTTATTAACGGAATAAAAGATGAGACACAAAAATTAACAAAAAATTTTTTTTTAATTTTTTAAGAATATGATAGAAATTTACCAAAATAGTAATAATAATAATTGGTTGAAAGTCGGAACTAGACCACGTGTCTTTTTTTTATTATTATTTAAAAGTAAGACTAATGAGTAAAATACTGAGATGAGCGTGAGAATAATTGTCACACCCCGTAACCAGGGTCGATGACATGGCAGTGTCTCATTGGTCTAAAAGACACCAAAGCCTACAACAGAGTTACTAAAAAGAAATTCATTTATGATATTAATCCAAAAATAAGAGTTGAAGCAGCAGAAATTACTTATGCGTGGAATAATACTAAATGTTACAATGGAAAATTGTTCAACATTGTTATAAATGAAATATTCTAAGTGAGAATGAAATAAAAGAATTTATCTAAATCTATAATCCAAACCGATTATGAATCACTCTTCATAAGTCCCATCCCAAGTATCATCATAAGAAGGCTCGGCCTCTGTATCATCCGCAAAACAAACAAACATAATGGACTGAGCTACAAGGCCCAGTAAGAATCTCACACCCTTGGGATGAAGTAACAGATAAGACTTAAAATACGTTTCCCATTTCCCAAAATACCCCTTTTGAAAATACGCTTTTGACACGACACAAAACAAACCTCACGAGACTCACAACGTATGACAGGGCGATACAGATGCGAGCGAGCAGAGCGAAATGCAGTAATGCACCGCACAGCTGCACCATGACCTTCCGGTCGACCACACCCTCAGTCCGGTCAACCGGTGATAACCCAGAAACACACAAATAGAAATAGATGTTCCGGTCGACTAGTACACAGACCGGACGACCGAAGGGACCGCGACTTACGAAAATCAGAAAAAATAAGTACAAAACTTGTACACAAGTGTACTATCTTGCACCAAGTCAATCCCAACCCAAAATACAATTTAAAATGACTCAATACCAAGTATCAAATATGACCCAAACAAATGTTCGACTATACTTATCAAATCTGACTCTCCATATCGGAATTCATGCCATGAGCATCTCATACTACTCATGCACTACAAACCAATAGTTATGCCAGACAATCGAGCATAAAACGAACAAGACCAAACAAGTGAAAAGCAACAGTTAAGCTAAATAAATATACTCTTCACATCTAAGCATTTCATACAACCGAATCCACATCAAGCACGTCTGCCGTACAATATCCTCGGTAACACAATTTGCTTAGACATTACGAACATAGTTATCGCTATGACACTACAATCCCACAGACAAGCTCAATTGTCTAATCAAACCCATAATCACTGCTAACAGTCCCCATGTAATAACCCACTGAGGAAGGGCCACACAGAATCCACACAGAAACCGGCTGAATCTTTCCCCCGGCTGGAGGCCAAAAATAAAGAATACGTCCATTGTGTCATCGCCCACACATGAGCTCCACAATTTCATCGTTAGCAGCCCCTAACTTGTTTCTCCCCGCTAGGGTCCGGGTCCACATATCCACACGAAATCCACACGAAATATCGCGAACACCGAGTTCTAACGATATATAAATGGGGACGTATCCCGCTACTGGATCTTTCATAAACAAGAGCTCGAATGGGGATGACGACTCGGTCGACCAAAACCGGATAAACGACAACAACTAACCAAAGCAACGGAAAGACTACAATCATAGTATAGCAATTTAACACATGAAACAATTTATAAGCAACATTATCTAAAGAACATATGCAATGCAACAAATCTATAACTTCATCCAATTTTGTATAAAAACATGTAAAAACAATTTATAATTGACAACCAAAGTTAAAGGTACTGAAATATGTAATTTAGAGTTTGAAAAGCAAGGGGGTAAGATCCTTACCTTGTTGAATTCATAAATTCAAGAAAAATAAAGCAGAAATTCGCAGCAGGAAGTCAGCCACGCTCAAACAGAAATATCTCTCGGCTCATAACTCGGAATGCCTCCCCGTCAGCGCTCACTCGAAGGAAATTTCGATATCTTCGAATTGATATGCTGTGGGTCGAAAACGAAGGTCGATAGCCCTCTCAAACGTCATGTCGAAGTTCTGGACAGATTATATACAATCGCAGAAAAATCTGGTTCTGCCCTCCACTTCTGAGATACATTACGGAAGATCTAACGGTTAAAATTTCAATCCCTCTGGTCAAATTGTAGCCCTATCAGACTAGTTTATAAATCAAAAAGAATTACTCCGTTTGGAGTTCGTATGTTACCTGTACGGCGATTCTACCGTGACTGTGCAGAAAATAAAATTCAAGAAACCAGCCATGTTCCCGGCGCAATATCTTCCAACTCCGAATTCAAAAAGTGAATCCGACTTCACGCCCTCGCAGCCTGCTTCGTCGTGATCAATTTACATATAAGGTTTGTCGAAATACGATAAGGATTGCCCACTCAAAAATACTCTCAAAGTTGTTAGAAAAATCAAACTCTCAAAAAAAAAAAAAAAATCATTTTTCTTCTCTGATCTCAGGCTTGGAAGGCCGTTGCTTTTCTTTTGTTGCTTGGCACGAATTCCAAGAAATGAATTGATGCCTTTATCTCTTCCTTCAGTTTCTGATGATCCCCATTCCTATAACTCCCACGCCTTTCCGTTTTCTTCTTCTTTTGTTTTTTTTTAATCCCCTGTAACCCACGAACCCCTCTACTTCTTTTTAATTAAATTTTATTTATTATTCAATTCATTTAATTTCCATTCCAATTATTTATTTAGGGGAATAACAATTAAATCCCCCAACTACGATACGTGAGCGAAACACTCCCTCAATAAAACGTACACAAAAATAACACGTAACATGTTATAAAAATAATTTTACACGTAATCACATAAGCACACGAAATAAATTACGTCTACACAGTTACTCGCGAATAATAAATTACACGTCAAAAATCACCTACGCAAAAGTTACGGTTATCACAATAATACAGAGGATAAAGTTTCCTCTAGCACAGGGACGGATCCAGGGGGGCGGCGTCCCCTCGAGATTTTTAAAAATACTACTATTTATCGAAATTTTATGTGTAATTTGGAAAATTTTATCAATTTTGCCCCCCAAGAATTTTTTTTGCACTTTTTATTGCCCCCAAAAATTTTAGCAGTTTCGCCCCCAACACTAAATTCCTTGTTTCGTCCCTGCTCTAGCATTGAGGGTGTAATTAAAGAATGAAAACTTAACCTGAGCTAGAGAAAGTCCAAGGTCTTTCATGATCCCAACTTCAGCTGATGAAGTGAAGGCTGCCTGCAAATATCATCTGTAAATGTCCCCTTGACTACTACACGCCCTCGTACCATAGAAATAGCATAAAGATAGATATAAATATAAATACTTACCGCATAACCATTGTTGAAGGTGCCCAAGACAGTAACGAAGGTACTGAAGATTACAATAGCAGTGACGTCAGAAGAAGGAGAAGAATCATCCCTTTGGCTTTGGCTTTCATCAACCAAAGTTGTCTCTCTACTTATAAGCCGTTCTTCCATGTCTATGCTTCCCATATCACACTCTTGATGAGAAAAGCTCTCTAATTAAACTTTCTTCCCCCTTCTCTTGTCTGTGGTATCCTTATGAACTAATTTCTTCTTTCTCCACCAACCACACAGCCAAACTACTCTTCTCACTCCACCAACCAAACAACAAAGCTAACTACTTGAATAAAATTATGGTCCCAACTCGCAATTTATCTCCATAGAGTAATAAAATAATATTAAATTTTAAATATATTTATATATATAAATATATTTAAAATTTAATATTATTTTATTACTCTATGGAGATAAATTGCGAGTTGGGACCATAATTTTATTCAGATTTATTTAAATATATTACAATAAATTTAAGATGATATGAAATACTTATCTAAAGTTGGGTGTGACAATGACTTAATTTTTTGGGTTAATACCGCATCATTTAACTTGCGTGTTCGTATTAACTCGTCAACACAAACAAAAACTCTTGAATCTTATATACCGCATGGTGTACGTACATTTATTTTTTTTTAAACTCACAAATTTTATATATATTTCAAATTCATGTTTTTAAGATATGAAGGGAAACATTTCCAAGTGTCATATAATGTATATTAATTATTTTTAAAATTATAATTTTTATATTTAAATCTCTATTTAAGAATAACCTCTCTACAGTAATATTTTTCTCCGGTTCCAAAAGTATTACTGTACAGAGGTTTTACTATATATCAATCTATATACTATAGAACCCGTTTTGAGTTTCGAACAATCACGAGCCTTCAAATTTCTAATCTAATTTTCTGGGAGTTTTTGAGTTTTTTAATTAATTTACTAATTTTGATTGGTTTAGAAAATTTAGATTAGTTAAATTAATTAAAAACTAAATATTATCTTAATAAAATTCAAATATCAAATTACTTCCTCAATTATCTCTACAATCCTAACATTCCTCTCATAATTTTAAATTAATAATCTAACTATTTTAAAGCTGTCAGGAGCAATTAAGACTTTAATATAATTTTCACTATTTCTTAAATTTTTAATTACTTTAAAAAGTTTTGATTCACTCAAATAATTTATTATCTATTAAATCAATAAATAACTAGAAAAATTATTAAATAAAGTCAAATTCGGACTAATTCTCATGTATTATAATTACTTCAAAACTCTTTAAATTTTTCATTGGTTCACACAACTTATTACCAATTAAATTAATGAAAAAGTGAAAAAAAAAAAAATAGCAACTAAAAGTAAAAAAATATCAGGCTTGAACATGTAAATTTAGATATGGAAAATTTAATATATTCCAATTTCCAAGTTTATTTCGTTTATTTTAAAAATTGTAACAAGTTAAAAATGTTAATTTTCATACGAAATGCCCCATTTTTAATTTTCGCACTAGGGCTCTCGAAATATCAGGAGCGGTCCTGTATACTTTCACTTTTTTTCACCCTTTACTTTAATCTTGGACCATTGCATTTATGTTATATTGTGCAGCGGACCAATAATTGGGCTACACATGTAATCCATGCTACATGATTTCACAATAGCACACTCACCGACGGCTTCATCATGGGAGATCTCAATCTCCGCCGAACTATTAGGGAAATGAAATTGTCATATGTATTTTTAAAATAAATTATGAAATCTTTTGTATATTTGATATTGATTTGATTAAAATTCTAATAATTTTTTAATTGATATAGGATTTTCGTTGATAGTAAATTATTTATTAATAGAGGACCCTTGTATTATATATATAATAGTCTAATGACACGTATTATACACGAGAGTAAACCTTTTTTGAAGGAAACAATACATGTTGACTTTGCAATTTCAAAATCTAAATTGTATAACTTAAAAAAAAATAAATAACAAGTGCTACGCACAGGTTACATTTTCTTTTAAAATATCAATTTCAGTAGCTCGACCGAACAGGACTTTGGATCCAAATTTTTTTTAGCTATATATGTATGTATTTGTGTGTAGCTTGTATATTTTCATTTTAAAAAAAAAAAGTCTATAACAAAAAAAAATATGAAGATTTGTGCAAGGAAAAATTTGTGATATGACCAATAATTCTAAAAGTATATAACAATAAAGGAATATAAAAAAATAAAAAATGAATTATTTATCTTTTAGTTGATAATTGTTTCAAATTATTTCTTATAATCAATTAGAAAATATTTCATTAATTGGAGAGATTATTGGGAAGTGATTTAATATTTGAAGTTTAGTAAATAAAAATTAGTTTCTAATTAATTTAATTGATTTAAAATCTTCTAAACCAATCAAGTTTTGTAAAACCATTAAAAAAAATTCTAGAAAATTTTACATTGAATTTCTAAGTCTTTGATTGGTTTATATAATATAAATATAGGTAGATTGTTAGATAGTATGATGAAATAAAATGGAATTGGTATTTTAATTAATTAATATTTAAAATAAATTTATGATCTAACCAATAATTATAACAGTACATAACAATAAGGGAAATTGTTTGTTTAGTCCTCAAACTATTTCTCAAATAATCGAGTGGTCATCATTCTTTACTTCCCATTTAGTCTTGGATGTATTTTGCGCTTCCTAACCAGTCCCACTACTACCACCCACGGTGGTTTCCAACAAAATCTCTCTTTGTGTAGTATTTACTCTTTTTGGATGATCCCTAAAGTATTTTCGAGCTTCCAAGATGGTACTATCATTATCTTCTTCGTCCTCCAAGATCCATCACCGACCAACAACCATTTATATTCCAAATCCGACAACCAACGTCATCCACCCACCATATCTCTCCCAAATTCGACTACCAATGCGCCACCCGCCACTTTTGGCCAACCCAAAATTGGAATCACACGAATCTTCATACTAAGAACAATGATTAGACATCAAATCCTAACTAAAAAGCAAACCTGAAGGGTTCACATGGGAGGCGTTGGTGGTCGAATTTGGGAGAGAAATGATAGGTGGGCGACATTGGTGGTCGGATTTGGGCGGCGATTGATTTTAGAAGATCAAGAAAATGATAATAGGACCATCTTGGAAGTGCGTAAATACTTCTGGAATCATCCAAGAAGTAAAAATAGAATAGTGGGGGATTTGGCCGGAAACTACCATGGATGGTGGTGCTGAGACCGGTTAAAAAGCGCGAAATAACATTCGGGACCAAATGAAAAGTAAAAAAAGAATGAGTAATACTCGCTTATATGAGAAATATATTGAGGACCAAACAGACCAATTTTCCTACCAATAAAGAAATCTAAAAAAATAAAACTTCAGTTATTTAACTTTTAGTTGATAATTGTTTCAATTTATTTATTATTATGAATTGGAGATATTTCAAGATTTGAAGAGATTATTGGAGAAGTGGTTTATATTTGATGTTTATTAAGATACCATTATGTTGTAATTAATTTAATTCTACTAAAAAATCTTATTTATGTAAAATAATTTAAACACAAAAAATTCTAGAACTTCCACGTTGGATTTCTAAGTCTTTGATTGGATGAAACTGAAAATAGATTCTGAAATATAATTATAGATAGATTGCTAGACATTATGATAGAATTAAAATGGAATTTGTATTTTAATTATTTATTTAAATAAATATATTTATGATATAACAAATAATTCTTAAAGTACGTAACAATAAAGAAATCTAAAAACATAAAATATGAATTATTTAACTTTTAGTTGATAATGTTTTTTCGATTTATTTCATATTATCAATTGAAAGATATTTCAAGATTTGGAGAGATTAATGGGGAAGTGGATTAATATTTGAAGTTTATTAAGATGAAAATTAGTTTCTAATTAATTTACTAATCTAAACTCTTTTATACCAATTAAGTTTTCTTAAAACAATCAAAACACAAAAAAAATCTAATTTTTTTTTTCACATTGTATTTCTAAGTCTTTAATTGGTTGAAACTGAAAGTAGGTTATATAATATAAATATATATAGATGCAAAAATGCTCATATCGATGGTTGTTCCTTGAAATGGTTATTGATGTTTATGTTCCGTTTGGTTCCAAATATTTATCATGTTTAAAATGTTGTAACCTAGATATTTCTGAATCTTTTTTGTGATACATTTCCTATAAAACTTAGTATTTTTTGTTTTTGTGTTCAATTTACCTTTCTGTTTATTTTTGTACTTTTCTTTCAGTATTATTTTTTGCCGAAAGTAATTTATTCTTTAGCCTTCAAGTACAACATTTTTAGGAGCTTTGTGTAGTTCTTAAATAACAAAACTAATATTGAGGCGGGGTTGCTCCAATTACTTCTCTTCTTTTAGAAACTCCGTCTTGATAAATTTTGAGTTTGATGAGATCCACAAATGGGTTCTTACTATCGGCAATCTTCTCCAGTCAATCTCTAGATAAATTCCCTATCCTTTATTTACTATTTCAAAATTTGTTCAGATTTCTCTATATTCACGTATAAATATTATGTTCAGTGATTGAGGAAGTTCTTCCTAGGAGTTCAATTTTAGGTAGGTAACTCGTTCATCTTTTATTTGCTCTTATTTTCTTTATTTATTATCTTTTAGTTTTTATTGTTTCACGATATAAGAGGAAAACGTGCGCAACTCTTGAAACCACATGTTTGCTCTCTGACGATATCGTTCATATTCCACATCCTGTATGTTTTTCTTAGTTTAAAGGCTCAAGATATGCTTTCAGGGTTCAATTTACATGTCTATTCATCATTGATTACAGCGATGTTCATTTGTTTCTTTTCATTTTCAGTATCTTTTCCAAGTTTCTTATTCATTGGAGCTTATTCTCCCAAAGACCAGGGAATGTTAGAAATTGATAAACTTTTAGAAAGTCAAAATTAATTTTTTTTGGATGTTTTGCTAATTCATCAATGAAACTATTGTCTTAGGACATAGTTTTGCTTTTGTTAATAACATTACATAAACTAGAGTATGGCCACCTCTATCTTCTTAATCCTTCCACCTTTTTTCAGAAGATTTTATGTTTAGTGGTCTTGGTGTAAACAACTTATCCTCATTTCCCTTCCCCACCCTACACAAAAAAAATTACCATTATTCATTTGACCATTTCTTTATTCTCATTCTCTTTTGTTTTGATTTGAATATGTTCAATTTGTTTTTTTCCAAAATTCATTTGCGATCTCCGCCAACACTCTCTAGACATTCTATCATTTTTCTTTTCGCCCAATCTCACAAATGTGATTAAAGTTATCTCATCATTACAACAAACATAGTTTTTTGCAACTTTTTTTTACCAAACGTCGCTTAAAATTGAACATAGTAAATTAAAGTGACAACTTTTGCGAACGTCGCAATTTTTTTAGATTTTATACGACTTGTCATAGCGACAATTATAGTAAATGTTGTTCTTACTGGCATTTTGATATTATTTAGCGGCAATTGCATTAAATGTTGTTATAATTTGTTAAATGTTGCGACTCATATATCGACACTTATATAATATGTCGTTAGATCTTACGACATTTTCATACAAAAGTCGCTATAATTCAATTTTTTACGACATTTCATAGCGATAGTTGTAATAACTGTTGCTCAAATCGACATTTATATTAAATATTGATATAAATTGTTAAATGTTGCGACTCATATAGCATCATTTATATACTGTGTCGTTAGATCTTACAACATTTTCATACAAACGTCACTATATTTCAATTTTTTACAACGTTTCATACGACAGTTATAATAATTGTTGTTCGAATCGACATTTTTATGTTAATTAGCGATATTTACATTAAATATTGTCATAAATTGTAAATATTGCGGCTCATATAGCCCCATTTATATACTGTCGTTAAATCTTATGACATTTTCATACAAATGTCGCTATATTTCAATTTTTTACGATGTTCTACTATTGTTCGAAACGACATTTTGATGTTAGTTAGCGATATTTACATTAAATATTGTTATAAATTGCTAAATGTTGCTACTCATATAGAGTCGTTTATATATTATGTCGTTATATCATGTGACATTTTAAGACAAACGTCGCTATATTTAAATTTCTACGAAGCTTCATGGAGACAATTGTAATAAATGTTGATCACATGGGCATTTTAATGCAATATAATTCTACATAAGATTTTAAATCCACACGTCATATACAAGAATATCATTCATATGAACCAATGACTTTTCTAGTCTAAAGTGGATATTATTTCAAAGGCGTGACAAAGTTGAATTTACCTAGAAGAAGAAATACACACAAAATAAAAAGAAAAAAGAAACGAAAAACGAGACAAATAATAATACAAGAATATAAGCTAACTAAAACAAATTGTAAAATTTCTATAAAGATTGAAACCCTACATTTTTTGACCAAGAAGGGAAATAAAAAACATGTCCTGATAACTATCAAAGACAATTGATGAATCTTTTTAACGGTACAACCAATAACAAGCTACTAAATAAAAATTCTAAATTACAAAGATAACATTATCATTCCTTAACAATTCATTTAGAATATATCTATATCTCTACCAATTCTATTTAATATATCACTCGACATCCCTCCATCATTTAAACAAAAGAAAAATAAATAAATAAAAAATCAAAGAAATAAAACTTTACTTTTCGAACTTATGGAGTTGAAAATGCCAAATTTTATTCTAAGGAGGGGTCATTAGATTAGCCTTTATTGTTCTCGACTCGAATTATAGGAAATTTTGCGATTCAAACTCTAACAAAACTGCATACGGCACAAAATAATAAGAAAAAAAACTAATTCAGATTACGAGCATAAATAAGAAGAAACAAATTTTAAGTTCGCATAATCAAACATCTTAGTTGGGCACAATGCAAGTTACACAAATATAACAATTCTAAACAGGTCTACACTCAATGGCGCGCACACACACACACACACACACACACACACACACACACACACATATATATATATATTAAAATTTGAGAAATCAAGCTACTTACCATCATCACAAATAGCTCTCTGATCCATTACAATGTTTACATTGTTACATTTGTGTTTTTCTATTTTATTTAATGTGATCATTTAAAATTATCGAGATAAATATGTTTTGACACTGCAAATGTAGCGAAAATTATGTATTTATACTATTTGCAAATGTTGGATTAATAATTTATTTTCATTTCTTTTTTTATAGATGTTTGAATGTATTTCTTTATTGAAACTATTTATAAATGTCAAAAATGACTAATTGATACAATTTAACATGATGTAAAAAATGTCAGAATAACTTTTTTTCCAACTCTTTATAAATGTCGGAAGAAAGACGTTTTGATATACTTCAAAATGATGTAAAAAATGTCGTAATAAATAAACATTACCACTATTTACAAATGTCGCAAATGGGATTTTCAGCAACATTTACGATTGTTGAAAGAAATATTTTTTGAAACACTTTGAATTGACATTACAAACGTCGGAAAAAATATTTATACCAACGGTTTATAATGGTGGTTAGAAATGTCTTATTATGACCATTTAAAAGTGTTGAAAACCCTTTCTGTTGATATACTTTAAAACGACATAATAAACGTTGGAACAAATATTTATTCCCACAATTTATAAATGTTATATAAGACTTCTTTTTTAGACTATTTACAAATGTCGGAGAAAATCTTTTGTTACACTATTTTAACTGTTTATGAATGTCGCAATAGATGTTTTGTTGTGACTATTTTAAAAATGACGGGACAAATATCTTTTGATACACTTTTAAATGATGTAATAAATGTCGGAATAAGTGCTTATTCACATTATTTACAAATGTTGCAATAGGCCACTTGTTGGGACTGTTTATAAATGACGGTAAAAAGACCTTTTGATACACTTTAAAATGACGCAACAAACGTCATAATAGATAAGTACCGGCACTTGTTACAAGTGTCGTAAAAAATCATAACGACATAGGCAAATGCGTCATTTATACGATATTTGTTATAAACATTGGTATAAATCTATCGACGTTTTTTTTTTTTTGTGATATATGACAAACGTCGCAATAGAATTTTTTTTTGTTGTAGTGCGTCTCTCAGTTCCGTTGGTTGTTAACGTTTATGATGAATATTTTATTATAGTTTGAACTTTGACGATACGTTGAACATTTTGGTTGTTACCTGAAGTTTAGAGACTTTGGAATCATTAATTTTCATTAGATATATTTAAGCTTTCCTTCATGAATTTAAAATTTATGTACTTTTTTCTTTTTCTTTTTTGTGATACGGTAGAAAATTACAACTGAGATCAGTTTATACATTGGCATGCAAATGTGATGCTTTGAAGAGTAAAAGAGACGGAAGAAACAAGGTGACTACGGTCATTGGCGGAGCCAAGGGGGGAATTTTTTTTTTTTTTTTTATAATTTTAGTTTTGTTTTTTTTAACACCTCATCTCGTGAACATTTTGAATTATTTTACGATTTAAAATTAGATTTTTTAATTCGTGAATTATAAGAATGACACCACTTATATCTTAACAATTTTGGTTAAAATTATAACAAACTTAAGTGTGTAAGAGACTATAATATTCATAAGATTTCATCAAAAAGTTCATAATTGCTAATAGATTATAATATAAGATTTTATCCAAAAAACAAAAAAAATAGTCTACAAATTATAGTATTATAGACTACAAGTAGCTTTTGACATTGGCTTTTGAAAATGAGGCAAATTTATGGGATTCAAGATTTAAGTTGGAAAATTTTGATATTAATTACGGTTCAATAGACTATGTAGTGTGGACCGTGTGGTCAATATTCGTTCACATTAGTAATAAGCCCTCCATGTTTCCTCCAACTTCATCTCTAATACCCCTAATATTTCTAAATGGCCTTTTATTTTGGTCTAATCATACAAAAAAGGTCTTTGGGGCCTTTTTATTCAAGCTTGTTCTTTTTGGATTCAACAATCAAACATGATATATATTTTAATTTACATTGTAAATATTTATTTTTTCTTCTCGAGAGTCCTTCTCATCAAAAAAATTTTTTTGGCTCGCCAATGTTTATATGAATTTATTTTGTCAATGTTAATTGTGCCTAAAAAAAAATTTCTGGCTCCGCCACTGACTATGGTAAGAATTTTTTGTTTTTTAAGATATATTTAGAGAATGATCTTTGGTTTTCTCCATCTTTTGCTACTATCTCCTTCAATAAGTACGTATAGCTTGAAAATTTTGACATACAAAGATTTGTTTTTTAGCTCATACCTATGTGATTGTATGCCTTTCATCAACTTTTTGTGATATTTATATTTGTTAGATACATATCTTAATGAAATTTATTCTTTAGTTCTTTTTTTTTTAATCCATTTTTCACTCTTTTATCTAGATTTTTTGTCCCCCAAAGTTATTAATTATTTTACAAGTGAATATGATGTTTTACGTACATGTTGATGGTTATGAAATAGGTCATACAGTAGTTGGAGGATGTATGCGCGACTTTGTTTTGACATTTTTACTGTAAGATTATTCTTTAAATGAAATAATTTCTACAGTTTGCTTGGGTGTCATATTATTTTGGTTCTCTTTCTCTTTATTAATTTTGAGTTTTTGTTCCTTATTAATTTTGGGCCTTCTTGGTTAATTATCTCTTTCCCCCTTCTCTCACCTCCCAATATTGTTGTTTAAAAATTAAATAAATCTTTGGTATTCATTTAGATTAAAGGTGGATAAGGGTAATGTGATACCCTGAACCTTTTGTGATTGCGTGTCTAGCATGCAAGAATTTAATTTGTGCATTAATTGATTTTCACGTCATTTGTTGTGTACATTATTTGTTGAGGGTGTTGTTGTGTGTTTGGTTGGTTGGGGGTACTTGAGTGTAGATACTAAGAAGTTTAAGGGGTGTTTTTGTAAGAAGTTTAAGGGTAGTTTTAAAGGGTTATTTCTGGAGTTTTTAAGAGGTTAGAATAGAAAGAGAAGAGAAGAAAAGAAAAGAACTGAGCACATTTTTTTCTGGCGGAATAGATAGGCTGTGGAAGATTTCACTTTTGAGATAGCAGACTGAGTCCGTTTTCAGTTAGTGATAGTACGTTTCGAAGAGGACTGATAGAGCTACGCTTGGGAGTTGACGGAATAGCATTTGGAGTTCTGGATTTCTAGTTATAGCCTTGGGAAGTCGGTGCTTAGAATTTGGAAAAATCCTGGAATTGTATATTTTGAGGTTTTGCTCTAAGATTGACAAGGTAAGGATCTTTCACCCTTGATTTTCAGTCAAAAGCATGAAAGAAGTATTTTCAGAATTGATGTCATGATTTTCTATATTGTTTTTACTGCACAAAATGGATAGAGTATTGTAGAAGATGCTTATATGAGCTATATATTTTGTTGGAAGCCTTATGTGATTATGTGATTATGTGTTATGCAGTTTATGTTTTATATGGATTTTCAGTCATGTTATGTTAGTAGATTCAGAAGTTATCAGAAGATAGTAGTTATTAGTAGAGTAGTATTTTGTCAAGTGTACCCGCCACTATTATCATAAGGTCGAGGCCTTGCGGGATGCCGCTGACCGAGGTCATGCATGACATAATAGCATTTTAGAATCCGTCATTCCGATGTCTGGCAAGGGATGGGGCCTCTAGGTAGAGACAATTATAGCATACTCAGACGTCTGAGGCTTTATGAGTATACACTACTAGAAATATAGCATGTTGCGACGAGACTTTTTGCGTCGGGCGTTTATCGTTACAAATAACTGTCATTTGCGTCAAGAAAGACACACCAACACAAATAACGGTACGACGTCGTTTCATGCTATGCATTTACGACCGTTAATTAGTATTTGTGTCAGCATATTAATTCGTCGTGAAAAGGGGATTATATGCGATGGGCTTGATCGGCCTGAGAAGTTTCGCCATGAAATAATCAAAATTTGCGACGGGATTCTCCCTTCACATATGAAGGTGATGCAAATGACAAAATTACGGACTTCGTTCGATGCAAAAGGTTTTGCCCCAAATAACCAAAAATTGCGATGGAATTCTTCCGTCACATATAAAGTTGATGCAAATGATCAAAATTGTATTATTAGTTTTGGTGGTGAATTTTCTAGCCGCATCCCGTAAAATAATTATTTAAAAAAAAAATCTTTTCTCTAAAGTAGTATAGTATGAATTGACAGGAATTGAATACAACCCTCCGTTTGGGAAAATAAAAGTTCTAACTACCAATAGACTACAAGAACTTTTATTATTATATATTAACTATATTTATTATATAACATAGCTATAAATTAGTAACTATAAAAAATAGTATTCAATTAATACTATATTCAAAATTTGATCTAATTATTTTTTAAGAAATTGCAAAATAAATATCAATATTGAAATCCTATAAGCATATTGAGATGGTCATATAGAATTTATGGGTCTTAAAAATGTAGTATAAGGATTTAGAGACTCGAATGAAATATAAATAAGGAATGAGTACTTAGTATGCAATTTCCCTTTTTAATTATTTTCTAAATTTCTTCTAAATCCCTTGAACACACCAGATTATTCATTCTTCTCCCTCTCCCTCGATACCCAGTCCCCAAACCCATTTCTTTCATCGTCGTCGTTATCCCATTGCCGCCACTTCGCCGTCTCCGCCGTTGTTCCGTCTTCCTCTCCTCAATCCCGAATCTAATTTTCCCCTTCTCCCTTCTATATGATTTTCTCCAATTTTTAATACCCTAAATCCCTAATTCAATTTTCCTTATTCTCCATACTGAACCCATCACCATCGTCGTCGCCGTCTGAGTTTCCGTTGCTATCACCACGGCTCCATTACCGTCGTTTCCCTCACCAAGGTACATCACCATCCCCCATTTTTGTTAATGTTTATTCCTTTTTTCCCCTTTTTCCTTTTCTTATTTTTATTTATTTATTTATTATCAAATCATAGGTTTCCTCATTTGTTTTGCATCTGCTAAGTTTCTATACTTAGCAGGAAAAATCACGGTTGCTAAAATAACATAAATCATACAATTTTGTCACAGTTTCTATGCTACCCTCTTACACATTTCATAAATATTGCTCAAATTTACATTCTCAATTTATGGTTATCACAGCATTTTGTGACTTTCTGGCATGAACTTTCACTAAAAAGAGCCAGATTACACGCAAATAATCGTCGCGTTCAGTATAGTTATTTTCTGTAATGTATCAAAATCTTGGTCTGTTATTACACTGGGTATTGGAACATCATCAGTCTCCTCACCCTCCACAGCTGTGGCTGATGCTTGCAAAACAAATCTGCTTGATGTCAGCAATATTTTCTTGGGAAAAATGCAGAAGCCCAGAACTGGAATCGAACCAAGAGAACATCTGAAAGGAGCAATTCTTGGAGCAGGTTGGTTTTCAAAAGCTTTCAAATTAGAGCAGAGGCCTACAATAGTAGTCCCAGAAAAAGCCATTGCCACAGCCATTCCTTGAGCTGCTAAAAAAGCCCTTTTCTTATTTTATTGTTACTGTTATTACTATTTTTATTATGATTATGATTATTATTATTATTATTATTATTATTATTTTATTGTTATTGTTATTACTATTTTTATTATGATTATTATTATTTTCAGATTACTGCTCCTCTGAATTCTATACATTTATATTGTTTTAGGTCCAAACTTATTTTTCTGTATTTTGTCTTGTTTTCTTTCTGTGGCAGTGGGTACTTCGGGTGCTGTCTCTGTATCCTTCCTGACTGATTTATAGGTTATCCCTTTTTTGTTTGCCACTCTTATAGATGGAAGAAAGAGTAAGTGAATGTTACTTACAGGAACTTGTTGTGACGTGGATATTTGAGCTACGACACTATGCGAGTCCTTCAAATTTCATCAACTGATATTCTTTACATGTCACTATGAGTGAGGCTTTTGAAGACCATATTGTTTGTTTCTTAAATCTTCAGAAGTATAACCGATTTGTAAATTTCTGCTAATTCTTACTCCAGGCCCTCGAATATGTCAGTTTTCCTGTCAGACACTAGCTAAGTGTGCCAAAATGTTACCTGTAATGGTGAGTTAATCCATTATTGTGAATTTGGTGTCACTTTCTACCATATTTTTGCATGTCATATATGATGAAACTTTATGTGCTAGCATATTTGTTAATTTTGGCTGGTGCTCAGTCTAATATCGAGTGTTGTGTCCTTTCCCATTCTTGACTCTATGTATGCAATTTATACCTGTCATCCAGATTTTTATCTTACCGTTTACGTTCCTCAAGTTCAACATTCATGACTCTATCAGGCTCATCTTTTGTGTTTTTCTTTAATGGCTAGTTAATTTTGTGATTCTCTACAACTTATGTAATCTAATAGCAACTAATTCTTGGAAAGGTACCCGCTTTGAGTTTTTATGATCTGAACATAAATGATACCAAATCTGATATTATTATTATTGTTGTTGTTTTTATAATTCCTCTGTTAAGGTCATATTTTCTGTTGCATAGTTACTGGCACAATTGATCGGTATACATGCATCATTATCTTTGTGTATGTAGTTCGACATCTTATTTGATTTTTCCCTTATTTGATTGTTCCCAAATTTCTAGATACCTAAATCTAATTTCATCTTCCCATCATTTCTCCGGCGACTACTGTGGCTCCGACGCCGACATCGATTTGCCGTCACCGTTGGTCTCTCGGTCACTGAGGTAACACCACAGCCCCCTTTCCTCTTTTTCTTTATTATTAATTTTCCATACTTGGTGATAAAATATTCTTGGGGATTAAGTATATTTATTTTACTTTTCTTTATGCTAGAATTTCATATATTCAATTTCTTTTTCTTTTGTTAAAAGTTTAGTCCAATTTTTATCTTCTTTTAAAAGTTTAAAAATAGAATTTAATAAATTGGATTTCATGTTCTGTTTTCTGTTTGCAGAACTCCAATTTTTGTTTTTGAAAGGAGTTTATCTTTGAGCTTTGTTTCTATTTAATTTTTTTTTATAAAGCATGTGTGTAGAAAATATGTTTAATGTGGCATAATTTTGATGCTTTTCATGTTTTGTGCTTCTGCAAGCATAACATGATAAGTCCTTTGAATTTTTTCTCTTTGAAGTTTTACTAGTTTTGTTAAATCTATGAGCAGGTTCTTTATACTTCTAGCCTTCATTGGGAACGTTTGCCTACGACAGGAAATGATGTTGAGTATTCTGGGCATGAGTAATAGAAGGTGGCCTCAGACGATGAAGTCTTGATTGAATGGAAATTGGAAGCATTTGAATTAATATGTTATTTTAGGTACCCCTGTTGTTTTTTGTCTTTTGGAAAACTATCTAGATAGAATTTAGCAATAGACTTTATCAAGTTACCTACTTAATGGTTTCTTCAACTAATGATCACGAGTTATTTTGTATAAATGGATACTACGAGTTTTGAATGACTGCATTTGATTGTTTTAGTATAGTATTTTTTTTGAGGTATTAGTGTAATATTTTATTTATTGTTGAATGGGGTGTTTGTTGGATGATTGTATTTATTGATAATTAATAAAATAGCTAAAAAACATGGTAGTTAAAAAAAATTACTAGCGTCGGGTTTGAGTATACTATTTTTGTGAGATATTACAAAATTTGTGACGGTGAACAATTATTTTCGACAAATTATGCCATTGCGAAAAAATAATAAATATAATTTTATTATAATATTTGCGACTATGAAAAATTATTTTTGACAGTATATAAGGTGCCACATTATATCTTTTTGTGTCAGTTATTGCGTCAGAAATTATAGCCGATGCAAAAACTAGTCGTTTTTGCTAAGTTTTCACGTCGAGAAATAAGGGTCACAATTAGAAAAATTCCCGTTGAAAAAACTAATTGCGTCAGGCGCTTCCCGTCGTAAAGTTTTTGCGGCGCCTTCCCATGCGACCCCTCAAATGCCGTCGTATAACCGACGTAAAAGCGTTTTCGCGTCGGTAAAGGTACTTGGCGCCTACCACAAAAAGTGCTTTTTTTAGTAGTGATAGAAGCAGTTATTAGGCTCTGTCGAGACGAGCATAGATGTGGCATGTATTAGAAGTAGAATGTAGTATAAGATTTGTATGTGTTAAGTGTTATGTGATATGTGCAGTCAGATTTTGGGGTTGGGGCTTTGTGGGAATTTTAGAAATGTGTTTTATGTTTTCAAATATGTACAGTTTTTGCCTTGCATTGAACTTCGGCAGATCAGTTCGGTGGACAGGAAGATTAAACTGATCATCCAAAGTAAAAATTAGATGTCGGTCGAACGGTGTGGGTTGCCACTCGACCGGAGTGCTTCAGACTACCTTAGGTCGACTGAAGTGCTCTGTCCTTCGTCCGGACTTTTTGGAAATGTTTCTACCTCAATATTTGTCGTTCGGCCTTTCAGCTAGGTCGACCGGAGTTTTTAGTTCTGATAAACCTTGATTTCTGTTCAGTTATGTTTTCAAGTTTAGTATTTTCTGTTTATGTAAGCTTTTACAAGATATTTCAAGTGTTTTAAATTGTATTTCAAGTCAAGTAAAGTATGCATGATTTTCATGGTTTTGGGTGAATGGGAACATGTTTTAGAGTTTAACGGTGCTTCATCCCAAGGGTGTTGGGACCTTACTGAGCCAGTTTAGTGGCTCATACCTTATTAACATTCTGCAGGTAAATAGGTGGTGGAACAGGTTGATGAGCCATGGATTGGGGAAAGACTTGGTTGAACTTGATGTAATAGATAGTTTGTGTTATCTTTTGGGACTTGTTATCTTTTTATGGATTTGTAAGAACTTATGTTTTTCTTGTAAGACTTTGTGATCTTTTGTAATTAAGTTATTTTGAGAATTTAGTATTTCTGTTTGAGGGTTCGATGTCTCATTGGTAGATGATGCACTGCCCCGGTCATCCCCAAGTCACGGGGTGTGACAGGTAAGAAGAGAATTGATCAATTCCATGTGACAATATGTTTTGCGCAGGCTATAGGGGAAAAAGTCTTCTTTTCTTACCATTCATTTCCTTATTATTTTCTTTCTTTTTGAAGTGAAAGGAAATGGAAAAGCATTTTTTTTAAGGGTTGGAAATCGTTTGGAGATTTTTAAATTTTCTTTCTAATGTGAACAGTTCGAGCTTGCAGATTATTTATTTTATTATTAATTTGGAGAAAGTCACCTGTTGAGGTGGAGGTTGGATTACAGTATATTACTGTTAATAAATATGGCATATGCGTGCAAAATTTTATTAGAATTCAGTTGGTTAATGAGTCTTTCATTTTCACTTGTTTGTTCACACTACTTCCAGTTATTACTTGAAATCTTTATTTAGAAGTTTTTATTTGTTATGATTTATAAGCTAAATTCTCTTCATAATCCAAGTATTATGAATATGCAATAGTAAGACATAAGTTAAGCGCATATTGCAAATTCTCCTAATTTATGTGTATCAAACTTAGTGCTGTCAAAGTGGGCCGAAGCCCGCGGATTGGCCCGCCCGGCCCCGCCGCGGACCGGGTATGGGACTAGGAAATATTGATCGCAAAAAATCGCGGGTATTTTTAGCCACTATCGAGTTTAGCCCCTGACGGATCCGCCCACTTGCGGTCGTGGGCGCCATGCAGACTTTTTTGCGAATTAATAAAATTTATACCTAGAGAATTCTAGGTTCTTCAGGGACTAAATGTGTGAATTATAGAATTTGGTCCTAAAGGCTTCTGGGTCATTCTCGTCTGTTTCATTTTAGAGAAATCTCCAAAATGTTTTCTCCCCTTTAGCCAGCGCCGCTCCCTCTCTCTTTCTCTTTATTTTCCCAAAGACCTTCACTGCGGTTGTCCTTGGTCCGGCTACAACGGGGATCTGGTGGTGGTGGTTATGGCGGATCTGGAAACGGGGATCTGGTGGTGGTAGTGGTTATGGAGGATCTGGTGGTGGCTAATACAATACTAATTACTTTTCATCTTAAGATTTTGTTTTTTTAATAGATATGAACTGATGTATTTGATTTCTTAATGCAATAGATGTGAACTTTCCTTCAGATTTTGTTGTTTTAACTGGCATTTTTCTACAATGACTTTTTTTTTTCCAGATTAGAAGCTTAGCCTGGTTCAACCAATTAATTTATGAAGTATAATCTTGCTTTTTGTCCATAAATGAGAGTTTATCACTGGTGGTCGTCGTGAAGGCGGATCTGGTGGTGGTCGTCGTCATTCTCGTCTGCATTCGGTCTCGGAGTCGGTCTTTGTTGCGGACTGCGGTGGTGAATTGGGGTGGGCCCGCGGGCAGCCCGTTAACCCGCGGGCTAGGTGCGGTGCGGGTATGGGCATGAGGTTTACAGATCCGCAAAAAATAGACCAGGCCCGCCCCGCCCCGTTTTGTGTTGAGCCCGCGCGGACCGGCCCGCCCCGCCCCGTTTCACAGTAAACTCGAGATATTGTTTAAAGGGATATTATTAAAGTTAAGATTATTTACTTCATGAACAAATCATGGTGGGGACATGATTCCCGTTCTTCATAATCAGTGAGCAACTAAAGTTGGTGGCTTGACTTGGTTGCTCTTGAAGAACCCCGACAACATATAGTTAATATCTTATGTCAAATGATAGATGGATCTTCCATATATGCTGGAGGGATTATGAGTATATAAAGATAAGTTTGAGCATAATCGTGGATGAGCTTTTGCATAATAGTAAGACTCATGCATGCCACAGAATAAAGATGTTTCAAACTTTACTCTATTAGATTAGGCAATGAGAAAGATTTTGATGTTGTTTGAGGTGTAATCTGTTAGCAGTGATCTTTGATATATATTTTTTTTAGTATACCTATTTGGTTTACAAGACTTCCATCTCCCCAGTCTTCAATTTTGTCTCTCTTTTCTTCTTTTGTATGTAGAAGATAAAGCAAGAGATGAAATTTTTGATATTCTCCTTTTTTTCCTGATGTGGCGGGGTAAAGAAAAGGTAGGAGAAGGAGATCAGAGGAAGTTTGGAGGAATTTAAGAAAATTTTCATATATTTTCTCTAAATTTGGATATTTTATTTCACATATATGATTTTATCATCATCAACCTGTTATGATTTGGGAAGTTTATGAATATATTGGTAAATAAGTTGTTATTTGACTTGGTCAAGGCTTGAACTCTGGTGCTCCAGTCTTCAGATATTAAATAATTCGCGGGCGAGTCAATAATATGCGGGTCAGGAGAATTTCAAACATTCTATAAATAGGGGAGGATGAGATATTTTGGGATTATCTTTTGGAAATTGAGAATAATAAATCCTTTTCTTCCTCATTTCTTCTGTAATTAGAGTCACTGTGGATCATTTTCTCTGATTCTTTGATCAATAAAACTATAATTACTATAATTCCAGTGTTCATTGTTCAATTGTTACAAGCGTTGCTCAATTTTAGTTTGTAATTCTCAATTACATAACAAATTGGTATCAGAGCCTTGATTTTCGGACTACAATGGTTACCACTCGCAATCAAGTAGGCGAAGTTCATTCATCGGCCGCCGGAGATGTCGGAATACAGGATTCCTTTAGATCAACAAGTTTAAAGGTTAGTGGAAGTTGAAAGTTCAGTTATAAGTATGAAATCTCAGTTTGAAGCTCTTAGACATGTTTTAACTACACTTGGAAATGATATGAGTACTATAAAAAAAGAGACATTGATGAAAAATTTAGTATAATGATGGAGCAAATTGTTAAAATGAATCAGAATCTCAAGGATAGGGCCTCAACAAGTGAATGTGGTAAATTTCCTCAACATAATTCACCTATGAGGCAAATAAGGACTGAAATTGGTATTGGAGGAGGAAATCCTTTGAATTTTGTTGGAGAAATAGTCAGAGAACCTGAATTTGACCTAGGAAGAGGTACTAGGGGAGAAATAAAGCTGCCTAAAATTGATTTCCCTGAGTTTGAAGGTAGTGCTCCTAGAGAGTGGGTCATACAAGTTGAATACTACTTCAGAGTTCACAGAATTCCAGATTTCCTAAAGTTAGAACTTGCTATGGCCTATTTTAGGGGAGAAGCATGTATGTGGGGACATAGCCATATTGTGGAGCATGGATCAAAGGATTGGCAAGATTTTGTTAAAGCTTTATATTCTACATTTGATGTTAGATCTTTATCTGGCATTGTGGGGGAATTTTCAAAGCTTAAACAGCTGGGAGATGTACCTGCATACATGAAGAAGTTTGAGGCACTTAAATATGTTTTTGTTACCACTGGTACTAAGGCTACACTTGAGTATTTCATAGATTTATTCCTCAGTGGTCTTAAGGATGAAATTAGGGGTGTGGTGAGTATGCATAAAGCTAGTTCACTGATGGAAGCATTCAGATTATCAGTGGAGCAGGAAATGAACCTAGGTTTGATGAGTAAGTTCACTGTGAAGACTCAAACCACCACTTCCAATCAGAAGCCAAGTCAGAATTCCTTCAACAGTGGGGGCTCTTTTTCAAAGACAAGTTTCTCTTAAACTTATACTCCAAATTTCTTGCCTAAGGAACCAATCAGATTCAAGAGAATCAGTCTAGAGGAAATGCAAAAAAGAAGATAGCAACATCTGCATTATAAGTATTCTCCCCAACACAGATGTGCTTTGGCTGAAATCAATATGCTATATTTGTGTGAGGATAATAAGGAAGGAAAAGGGGAAAATGAGTTACAATTGCTACATCCTTATTCAGAAGAATAAGAGGTATTGATTGGAGAGGAGATTGCAGAAGTATCTCATATGTCTGTCAGTGCATTGTGTGGTAATACTGGAGGAAGGACTTTTAGAGTGCCAGGAGCAATTGCTAAAATTCATATGGTGTCTCTATTAGTTTATCCTGGAAGTATTCACAGTTTTATAGATCCACAATTGGTGAAACATCTGGATTTGAAGGTAGAAAACACCAAACCATTGTTGATTGTATTAGGCAATAGAGAAAGCAGGTGGTATGGAGATTTTTGCAAGGAGGTAAGGTAGAGAATTGGAGAAGTTGAATTTTGTCAAGACTTGTATGTGTATGTTCTTCATTTGAAAGGAAGTGATGTGATTGTTGGTGGTGACTGGTTGAGCAGTCATAGTCCCATAACTTTGGACTATGCTAATCAAGCAGTCAGGTTTTATAAGGAAGGCAAAGAAGTCATAGTGAATAATGGACCTGTACAGTTGGAGTTAAACCACATGACAACTAAAGTACTTCCTAAATACTTGGGAGACAATACTGAAGTATGGATTGGGCAACTGTGTCTTTTACAAGAGGATGAATTAACACAAGATAATCTTGAGGAAATTCAAGATCTGTTGATGTCTTACAGTGATATTTTTGAGTTACCTAAAGGATTACCACCAGGAAGAGACCATGAACATCAGATACTTTTGAAAGAAGAATCTCAACCATCAAATTGAGATCCTACAGAGTTCTACACTTTCAAAAGGAAGAGATAGGAAGACAAGTGAAAGAGATGCTTCTGGATGGTATTATACAACCTAGCTACAGTACATTCTCATATCCAATCATCTTAGTAAAAAGGAAAAATGGTTCATGGAGATTTTGTGTGGATTACAAGCAACTTAATGCCATCACAATCAAAGACAAATTTCCAATTCCATTAGTGGATGACCTTTTGGATGAACTACATGAAGCTGAATACTATTCCAAGATTGATCTTGGATCTGGATACTTCCAGATCAAGATGAAGGAGGAGAATGTGCCAAAAACAGCATTCAACACACATTTTGGACACTATGAATTTAAAGTCATTCATTTTGGCTTGAAAAATGGACCAGCAACCTTCCAGGCTCTCATGAATAAGGTTTTTGGTCCATACTTAAGGAAATTTGTCTTGGTCTTCTTTGATGACATACTGGTTTACAACCCAGATTTGTCATCCCATGTCAAGCATTTGAACATAGTTCTCCAAGTCTTAATCAGCTTTATGGCAAAAGGAGTAAGTGCATATTTGCTCAAAGAGAAGTTGAGTACTTGGGACACTTGATCTCTGGTCAAGGTGTTCAAGCTGATCCAAATAAGATTAAGGATATGCTTGATTGGCCTAGTCCAAAGACAATCAAACAGCTGAGGGGATTTTTGGGAATGTCGGGTTACTATAGAAGATTCATACAATGTTATGGAATTCTTAGTAAACCGTTGACAGCCTTGTTGAAGAAAAATAGTTTCAAATGGTCTACTGAGGCTGAAGAGGCATTTGTAGCTATGAAGAAAGTGTTGAGTACTCCACCAGTACTTGCATTGCTAGATTTCACAAAGAAATTTATCATTGAGACAGATGCAAGTGATTCTGGTATGGGGCAGTGTTGATGCAGGATGGAAGACCATTGGCTTACTTTAGCAAAGCCTTGGGCCCTAAGTGTGCTGGTATGTCAGTTTATGAGAAAGACCTGATGGCTCTATCAACCTCAGTTCTGAAATGGAAACACTATTTAGAAGGCAACTATTTCTTGGTCAGAACTGGGCATCAAAGTCTCAAATTTCTGTTGGAACAAAAGATAACCACCGTGGCACAACAAAAATGGATATCTAAGCTTTTAGGATTTAACTTTGACATTCAATATAAGAAAGGGAGTGACAACATGGTTGCAGATGCTCTATCCAGAAAATATGAATGCAATGTTATTTCCTTAGTCATTCCTGACTGGATGGAGGATGTTAGGAATATCTATGAGAATATAGGGATATGTGCAAGATGTCATAGCTCAATTGCTTTTGGGAAACACTGTCAATGAGTACTCACTGGAGAATGGTATAGTGAGATACCAGGGTAAGCTGTTTGTAGGCTGCAATGGAA
Organism: Vinca minor; assembly: GCA_026122235.1. Lineage (NCBI taxonomy): Eukaryota > Viridiplantae > Streptophyta > Magnoliopsida > Gentianales > Apocynaceae > Vinca > Vinca minor. Next base: position 7,547,692 of record JAOCZM010000201.1, on the reverse strand, counting down.
GTTATAGAGCTCAAATTGTGGATAACATCCATGCTTCTTCTGTGAGGGGTCATTCAGAAGTACAAGGCACTTACAACAGGTTGAGGAAGTCTTTCTATTGGCCTCACATGTTGGAGCTGATTCAATCTAGAATCAAGCTATGTGAAGTTTGCCAAAAGTGCAAACATGAAAATGTTGCATACCTTGGCTTATTGCAACCTTTAGAAGTTCCTGGTAAGCCATTCTCTCATTTGACAATGGACTTTATTGAGGGTCTTCCTAAGTCACAAGACAAGGATTCTATTATGGTGGTTATAGACAGGTTCACAAAATATGGCCATTTTATAAGCTTGTCACATCCATATACTGCAAAGGAAGTGGCCAGTCAGTTCATGGATAGAGTTTTTAAATGTCATAGTCTGCCTGAATGCATTGTAAGTGACAGAGATAAGATCTTCACAAGTCTGTTTTAGAAGGAATTATTTGCAGCAATGAGGGTAAAGTTACACTTGAGTACGCTTACCACCCTCAATCTGATGGACAAACTGAGAGAGTCAATCAGTGTATTGAGATGTATTTGAGGTGTTTCACTGCTGGAAAACTTCAGAAATGGCACCTGTTTTTGTCTATGGCTGAGTGGTTGGTACAATTCTAATACTCATTCTGCCATCAAAATGTCACCATTTGAGGCACTATATGGGTTCAAACCACAAGGGTTTGGAGAAAGTTTTCCTATTGATGACATCAGGCATGGAGAAGTGGGGAGGATGTTGGAGGAAATGAGGAAACTGAATTCTTTTCTGAATGAGCAGTTACACTTGGCTGCCAATAGAATGAAGCAACATCAAGACAAAGGAATAACTGAGAGGCAATTTGAAATTGGAGACATGGTTTATTTGAAGCTCAAACCATACAGACACCACTCATTGGTTTTGAGGAGTAATCAGAAGCTAGCTCCCAATTCTTTTGGTCCTTACAAGGTTATCAAAAAATGTGGAGAAGTAGCTTATGAGTTGGAACTACCTCCTCAGTCTAAGATTCATTCCACATTTCATGTGAGTCAATTGAAGTTGCGAATTAGTGATGGTAGTATTGCTCAACTGGATTTGCCTGTGCTGAATGAGGATGGCCAAGTTCTTTTGGAGCCAGTTGCTATATTGAATAGGAGGTTAATTAAAAAGGGCAACAAGCCTGTGGTACAGTGGCTTGTGTCTTGGAGTAATCTTTCTGATGATGAGGCTATTTAGGAAATTGCATATGACTTTCTCAAAAAGTGGCCTGATTTTTCTTGGAAGTCTGTTTGATCTTTGGTGGAGATGTTGATGTTCTCAGCTTGAGGACAAGCTGAAGGTAAGAAGGGGGAATGTTATGATTTGGGAAGTATATGAAGATACTCGTAAATAAGTTGTTATTTGACTTGGTCAAGGCTTGAACTCTGGTGCTCCAGTCTTCAGATATTAAATAATTCGCGGGCGGGTCAACAATATCCGGGTCAGGAGAATTTCAGACATTCTATAAATAGGGGAGGATGAGATATTTTGGGATTATCTTTTTGGAAATTGAGAATATTAAATCCTTTTCTTCTCTCTCTTTTTCCTCATTTCTTCTATAATTAGAGTCACTGTGGATCATTTTCTCTGATTCTTTGATCAATAAAACTATAATTCCAGTGTTCATTGTTCAATTGTTACAAGCGTTGCTCAATTTTAGTTTGTAATTCTCAATTACATAACACAACCAAGATGTATGGCTTAATTTTCAGAAAAGTAAAAGCAACACAAACACACATACCTTTTTGCCTTTTTGTGATGTTTTTGCAGACAGAAAGAGAGAGTATTCTTGAGACTTCTACCGAGATCAACATAGAACAAAGATTTTAAGTGTTCTTTCGAATGAGTTTGGGTAATTTCATGAGTTTTAAGTGATTTTGGGGGGAGATGGGGGAGAAGTAGAAGATGAAGATGTCGGGTCGGATAATGTAGTTTGTGAGGAATGATTAGTAAATGGACAATTTTATACCTGCCCAAATCAACACGTTTGAATCACGTGACTATTTTTTTTACCGGAATTTACTCATTTTTTTTTATATCGAGCGTCCCGTAAATTGTTTGTTTTTATAAATATACAAAAACAAAGTTTACATCTAAAAAGAGAAAAGTAAAAATTGTTAAAGTCTAATTAGAACTATTCATTTTTCCAATTCTTGAAATTCCATAGAATTGAAAAACCGTAGAATTCAAGAAACATAAAATTTCAATTTCAAAATCAATTCTAAGAAGAAAAAAAACACACCCTTAAAGAAGTTCAAGCTTCCACGGTTTTGTTTACTACGGAAAGATAAACTAGGCAGGGAAATATGATGAGAAGAACATTTTTTCATACTTCTTATTTGAGGTTTTGGAGCAGAAAATTTAGCTTCAAATTGCTTTCATAGGTAAAATTTGGTAAAGCGACCTACTTAATAATAAAGGAGAACAATAAACAACTATGGTATGTGTGCAGGGACGAAGATGGCCCGGCCGCCCATAATATTTAAAAAAATATTATTAGGTACACTAAATTTTATATGTACTTTGGAATATTTTATCAGTTTCGCTCCTTAAATTTTTTTTTTTGTTGCCGTTTTTATATGTAGTTTAACATACTGTTGCAGTTTCGCTCCAACGCTAAATTACTGACTTCGTCCATGTATGTGTGATTCTTTTCACATAGTAGATTTTATTTTTTAATTTACTGTTTTCTTTTTATTTAACTTTCTGGGCATTATTCCTTCTAGTTTATTTTCTGTTTTTCTAGTTTATTTTCTGTTTTTAAGAGCTGTTTAGTTTTCTGATGCATATGCCTGATAACTTCATGGGATGAATTCTAGAGGATCGTCTAATTTCTATGACAATTTAGGCTGTACTTGGATTTTTTATTATTTTTTATTCGGAAAGATTTTCATTTTATGTGGGAGAATGTGATCATTAATATAAAGAAATATAAAGTTGCGTCCAACTTTTTCAATTTTTTTTTTTTACTTTTATAATGTTAGAGTCGTGCTGCAGGAAAAAAAAAGTGAGGAATCACTATTAATTCTCCTTTTAAAAAAGATTAAAAAAAAAAAAAGAGCTCGAACTTTTTCATAGCTTATATATTGAAATTTCGAGCTTGTAAACTAATTAAATTTATCATGTTTATATAACAAGAGACACTCGTTCCTCTTAAATTTACGAGGTGGACAAAGGATTCACTATTATGTAGCCGATTTGTTTTTTCCCCCTTAAAGTTATTTAGGTTCGACTTTTAGTCTCCTAAACTACGACACAGTGGCGGCTATGAGGGTGTGCGACCGCACAGGTCCTTCAAAAATCCGGGGCCCCAATTTTTGTTTTGTTTATATATATACTTAGAAAAAAATCCGGGGCCCCAATTTTTTTATGTTTATATATATACTTAGTAAAAAATCCGTGGCCTCAAAATTTTTTTTTGTATATTTATATATACTTAGAAAAAAATCCGGGGCCCAAATTTTTTTTGTTTATATATATACTTAGCAAAAAATCCGGGGCCCTAATTTTTTTTTGTTTATATATATACTTAGCCTAAAATTTGGGGGCCCAATTTTTTTCGCACAGGGTCTCGAATATGTTTGAGCCGCCCCTGCTACGACATAAACAGCTATTATTGAAATAATGACATTCATCAATTGATAACTTTATTTTAGATTAAAACTCCAAAAAAAAAATATATCTTGTAATTTTTAGAAAGAAAAAAAGAAGAAAGGTTAGTTTATAACTTGCTAAATTTTTCTCTTTTTTAATAAAATGTTTAACCTCTAACTGGGGAGGGAATGTTATATAACATCACAACTTTCCTAATAAATGAAGGATTATATAATGTGTTTACTTAGAAATTGTTTTTGAAAAAATAGTTATCGACTATTTTGGAAACTATTTATACTTTGCGGTTTTTACACTTAACTATTTTTGCCTAAATATATCACTCTATTATTTACATCGGCTAAAATTAAACGAGTCACCACTTTTTACGGTGGTTTTCAGCCTCGACTAAACATGTGTCGGATATGTGAGTCAAAATAGAGCGATAGAAAAGTAAAATAACTCTAAACTCACTTAATCCAGATTCTGGATCGAATTTTAACCAACAATTAAGTTATGTTATGGGTTAAGGAATTAAAAAAATTTATATTAATTTTACTTTTCTACCTCTATATTTTCATTAACATGCTTGACACATGTTGAACTGAACTATAAACCACCGCGAAAAATGATAACACTGTATTTTTAGTCAAATATAAATAATATAATAATATATTTAGTAAAAAAAAAATTAAATAACAAAAATTGTGAAGTATAAATAGTTTAGCTAACAAAGCTATTAACTCTTTTGAAAAAGAGAGAGAGAGAGAGAGAGAGCAACGTAGGTAGCAATGGCAAATGGGTTAATCCGGCAAGTTCGGGGCGGGTTCGGGGCGAGTCGGTGAACAGTGGCGGGGCGGGGTTGACCAGTTGTAAGCCCTAAGGGCGATCGAACTCGGTTTTTGATAATGGACAAACACTTGATGTGGTGTCTAATGTTTATATCTTTGTGATAGAATATCGGAACTAATATTGGAAGCTCTAAATACTTCAATCAAGCCATGATCAAGATTCAAAGTCATATTATTCAAGGCTCATCTATCAAGATTGAAGATTGAAGACTTAGGTTTGGTTAGATTAGCTTTGTCGTTATAAGTCTTTATCTTATATAGCTCTAACCAAAACTCTCATGAACATAAGCTCTACACTCAAGTCTTGCATGTTTTCATAAACATGTTTTCAAAAGGCTAAAGTTTCAAAATGATTCTCATATGTGTTCATATCTAAAAAGCCTTTGATTTCAAAGTATAAGTCTTTTAAAACGGTTTTCTAAATGTTCTTACTTGTTACATATTGAGAAAACCTTTTAGACTTCAATAGATTTCAAAACGTGTGAAAAATCAACATCTCTCAAAGCTCAGAAGGTCGGATCGACCGAGATTAGTTCGGATCAACCGAAGAGAAACTGAGAGTTGAGATGTTTTGGTTTGGTCGACCAAAGGGGAAGGTCGGTTGACCGACCTATGGTTCGGTCAACCGAGGTCTAACTTGGTCATCCGAGGTGTCTTGCTTCGGTCATCCGAGGCCCAGTTCGGTCAACCGAACTCTACGGGAACTAGCCGTTATTTGACCGTTGCAGAGTCGATTTTTCAGCATATTTTCAAATGTATAAATACTCTAAAGCTGAGAAATGTTTTGACAACGAAAAAGACTTGCACATACAATATAGATTGATTTCTTATCAAGTCTAAACACCTTCAAAGAAAAAAACACTTCATTGCCATGATCTAAATCATTCAAAGGTGAATTTCAAATGCAAGACAAAGAGTGTGCTTCATATGTTCTAAGAGCTTAATCTTCTTGTACTTCAAAGGTATATCTTTCTCACTTATAAGAGTGATTAACCTTTCTCTTTATCCATCTTAATTCCCTTTCTTAGTGATAGGGTTATTCTTGTAAAAGTCCTACTTAGTGTGGGCAAGTAACTCTTAGTGAGTTTTGTATTGTGGTTGTGTTGTAAAACTCTTAGTGAGTTGTCCACAAGTGTAAAAAGATCTTCTTAGTGAAGTTGTTGAAATCCTTGGGTACGGCTCAAGGTAGTGGATGTAGATTCTAAGTGAATCGAACCACTATAAATCCTTTGTCTTGTTGTTGGGTTTAGTTTTGCATTTGCTCATCTTGCACAAACTTATACTAGCAATGCTTAGATTCGAAAAAGTTCCCAAGTTCGACTAAAACCCAATTCACCCCCCCATCCCCTCCCCTCTTGTGTTTTACAATTGGTATCAGAGCCTCGTCTTCTTCTTTAGCTTAACCGCTTGAAGTAAAGATTATGGCCGGTAATTCCGCATTAGCCTACTTAGAGGGGTCTTCCACCAATAGGCCACCACTTTTTGATGGAAATAATTATGAGGCTTGGAAAGACCGTTTCAAGATATATGTGTGCTCAATAGATTATTCTTTATGGCATATATTTGAAGATGGTCCATTTGTACCTATGAAGATGGTGGATGATGTTCAAGTGCCAAAGCCGGGCAATGAGTTAAATGAATTTGAGTCCAAGAAGATGACTCAAAATTACAAGGCAATGAACATTCTTAGTTGTGCCTTGAATCCGGATGAGTACAACCGTGTGCTTGGAAGAAAATCCGCACACTCTATGTGGAAAATGCTTGAAGTTACTCATGAAGGCACAAATCAAGTCAAGGAGTCAATGATGAATTTGCTAGTTAGAGAATATGAGCTATTCTCCATGAAGCCAAACGAATCAATCAATGAGATGAATTCAAGACTCACCAACATTGTAAATGGGTTGAGGTCAAATGGCAAGGAGTATACTTCCGGAGAAATAAATAGGAAGATTCTCAATTCTCTTCCTAAAAGTTGGGAAACAAAAGCTCTTGCCATTGAAGAAGCCAAGGACTTAAAGACATATTCAACGGAGGAACTTATTGGCTCTCTACTCACCTTCGAGATGAAGAAAATGAAAAATGTTCCTAAAAAGAGTGATCTTGATTCTATCATCAATAATGAAGAAGTAGAGAAATTGTTCTTCAATCTCAACAATGCAAAGTGCTTGTTAAGCCATTGGGATGAAGAAGGAAGTGAGGATGATCAAGAAGAAAATGACCCCATGTGTCTTATAGCATTTGGTAATGAGGTACATCCTTCTCCCTCTATTTCAAATTCTTATGATGATGATGATAATGATGAGGATGATCCAAATGAGCTTTTAATTGATATGTATGATCAATTGAAAAAATGTGCAAAGCAAAACAAAGAAATGAAGCTTAAAATGGAATCCTTGCTTGTTGATAAATCTAAGTTGGTTGATGAAAATAAGAAGTTGTGTGATGATGTAAATTGCTTGAAATGTGAAAATGAAAGTCTTATTACTACTTGCAATACATCTTCATTACAATACATAGAAGCTTGTAATAAATTGTCATCTCTTGAAAACAAGCTTGTTGAGTTTGATCACATGAAGAACAAAATTAATGATCTTACCCTTCTTGTTGACAACTTTACTAAGGGTAAGAAAAATCTTGATCAAATTCTTGGTATGCAACGTGCTTCACATGATAAACATGGCCTTGGTTATATTGCTAAACATGTTGATATTGCTAGCTCTTCTCTTAAACCTAAGAATCATGGTGTAAATGCTAGAATGTCACATAGGCCAAGTAGTTATCTTGTGCATGCTCACAAATCTTCTAAGCCACATATTTGTTCCACATATTGTGGAAAACATGGTCACACAAATGCTAGATGCCATGTTAAGAAGAAGATTGAAAGGGGAGTTAAAACTATTTGGAGAGTTAAGCTTAATTCAACTAACCCCCTTGGACCCAAACAAAAGTGGGTATCAAAAGTTACTCTTCCCTTGAGTTTATAGGTTCTTATTAGTTAAAGGGAAGCTCCGGTTCTATGTTGTTTCAATGTGTATGATCTTGTCACATAACCGGAGAAGAAGAAGTGCTTGTTAAAAGAGATGTACCAAAAGAAGAAATTCAAAAGCACTCATTAACACTTGGATTCTCAAAGCTCAAATGTTAATCAATTGGAGAACCAAGTTGCTTAGATACAAAGAGCAAAGCATCAAGTGATGACAAGAGCCTTAGTATAAATCCAATATCTTCATCACTTGGTAAGATAGCAAAGGTATCAAAATCACCTTCTCTTAACACTTTAATTAATGTGTTTAAGTGTTTTTGATATATCTATTTTTATATATGCTTGCTCTTATATATGTTGCATCTCACATTCTTGAATTTTATATTTATTTAGATAACCTTTAGCATGTTCTTTATTGTCCATGTTTATTTTAGCTAAGGTATCTATGAGATGTAGCATATGCAACTTGATTGATTCTTGTTTTATCATGTCCTATTCATTTAAGAATCCATCTAGTTGTTTTGGTTTTTGATTTGCATGATCCATATGCATAGTTGTGTTACTTGAGATTTTGAGCTAATCATTAAGGACCTTTAAAAAGGTACCATATTTGTTCTCAAGAATTCCTTGTAGGTAACAAAGAGTTCTAAACTTCAAGAAGAAGATATGAACTACAAGGAATGGCACAAGTGAGCTAAGATTGTAGAGGGTTCATCAAGAAATGAAAAGTCACCCATCATTGATGACTCTACACTTGTCATGAAAAGAAGAGGAGATTGCTTTCATCTCATCAATCAAGGATGAACAACAAAGAAAATGGAGCAATCACATGTCAACCTCTCAATGAGCTTCAAAAGATAATGATGATCATGAAAAAGATCACACAAAAGGCCTCTATGGACTTGATTGATAAAGAAGATCAACCAAAATGGTAAGAAGTCCAAGCTCGAAGAGCATTGAGGTACAATAGCTTAACTAATCCCTTGTTAGTGATCATTGTTTTGTTTTTTATCCTTTTGTGCTCAACTTATACCCCCTCCCCTCTATTATTTAGTGTCTTATGCTTTGGGGGAGTTTGTAAATGCAATGTTTAGTTTTTACTTGATCTTTATTGCATTTAGGGATGTTGTTGTGTTTATATTCAAGTCTATAGCATTAATCTTTTGTGGTTGATCGTCTAGATGCTTGACTTAGGATGTAAACTCATATTGTGATGTATGCTCAATTGTTCATATTCTACATCATCACATCACTTGTTGGCTTGCTTTTCATCTTTCTTATTTTATAGCCAACTTGTGTAAGTTATTTTGGAAGTTATATGTGTTATAAATGTTTATTTTTTTTCAATTGGTTATTTCTTACATTTGGTATCACATATACTCTCCCTTAATAACTATGAGATCATAATCTTTACTTTCATATCCTTTGTGATCTCATTGGAGTTTTTGGTTAGTCTTGCTTCAATAGTTGTTATACTCATTTAGCTAACCATTAACTTATTAGAGGAATGTTCTTGAATTGTCATCTTACACTTCCTCTAAATTCTTTTGGTTGTGATACATGTGCTTAACTTATGAATTCATGATATCACTTCCACTAGTACTTTGTTAGCTATATTTTCAAACATGTTTTACAATTGGTCAATTGGTATCAAACTTGGTCTATTTCAAATAACTAACATCGTATACTTGATAAACGGGGAGATTGTACTTAAAGGTTATATTCATTAGCTCCTTTGTTTTTAGCTTAGGTTGATATTCTTTTTGAGCCATACATGACCATCTTTTGATTTATGTGTTATTATGGACTCCTTGTTTTTAGAAATCAACCAAGCTTATTCAAAATGATCATTCTTCAAAATGATTTTTGGTCTTCATTTGGTTCTTATTTTATCAATCTATTAGACCATCAAGATTCTCCATGGCATTAAAAGTTTTTTATATATGGGGAGAATTCTTAAATTTCATCAAGCTTCTCCACAATTTAAATCTTATTCATCTTTACTTTTCATTAAATACTTTTCTTATTGACGCTCTGATATCCCTTTTTGATTTTGACAAAAAGGGGGAGAAATTTTAGTGTTGCAAATGTGCCAAGAGGAGTAATTTACAAAAGGAGAAAGCTTAGAACTTGCAAAATGGGAGAGATAAGGGATTCTTTAATATAGGGGGAGTAGAATATATTTTTTTCAAAACATCTACTTGCTTGGATCCTCAATATCCTTATCTCATGCATACAATTGGTATCTTATTTTTTGCATATTATTCCCATTTGCATCAATGTTTTGTCATCATCAAAAAGGGGGAGATTGTTAGCCCGAAGGGCAAAATATTCTATGTTGTTTTGATGATAACAAACCATTGATAGTTCTAATGTTTGTGTGAGCATGTTCTTTATAATAGGATCCTTTGCACTCACATCAACATTGATGAAAATGGTAAGTTAGCTTCTTGTGTAAACTAAGGTATGTATATTACACACAAGAAAGCTACATTTGATGGAAGGAAGGAGGCTGGTTGGGAAATAGGGCTCTTCAAAGAGTCCCTAATGCATATGGCAAAAGAACTTAACATGCTAGTGCTTATGTTTCTCGTTCTATCTTGGTTTATCTTATAAGCACTTAGCTTTTCACTTATTTGTTCTTATATCCTTTTGCCATGCTTCCTTGTTCTTATTTATGTTCATATCCTATCTAATTACATCAAAGTTTGTCATAATAAAAAAGGGGGAGATTGTAAGCCCCAAGGGCGATCGAACTCGGTTTTTGATAATGGACAAACACTTGATGTGGTGTCTAATGTTTATATCTTTGTGATAGAATATCGGAACTAATATTGGAAGCTCTAAGTACTTCAATCAAGCCATGATCAAGATTCAAAGTCATATTATTCAAGGCTCATCTATCAAGATTGAAGATTGAAGACTTAGGTTTGGTTAGATTAGCTTTGTCGTTATCAGTATTTATCTTATATAGCTCTAACCAAAGCTCTCATGAACATAAGCTATACACTCAAGTCTTGCATGTTTTCATAAACACGTTTTCAAAAGGCTAAAGTTTCAAAATGATTCTCATATGTGTTCATATCTAAAAAGCCTTTGATTTCAAAGTATAAGTCTTTTAAAACGGTTTTCTAAATGCTCTTACTTGTTACATATTGAGAAACCCTTTTAGACTTCAATAGATTTCAAAACGTGTGAAAAATCAACATCTCTCAAAGCTCAGAAGGTCGGATCGACCGAGATTAGTTCGGATCAACCGAAGAGAAACTGAGAGTTGAGATGTTTTGGTTCGGTCGACCAAAGGGGAAGGTCGGACGACCGACCTATGGTTCGGTCAACCGAGGTCTAACTTGGTCATCCGAGGTGTCTTGCTTCGGTCATCCGAGGCCCAGTTCGGTCAACCGAACTCTACGGGAACTAGCCGTTATTTGACCGTTGCAGAGTCGATTTTTCAGCATATTTTCAAATGTATAAATACTCTAAAGCTGAGAAATGTTTTGACAACGAAAAAGACTTGCACATACAATATAGATTGATTTCTTATCAAGTCTAAACTCCTTCAAAGTAAAAAGCACTTCATTGCCATGATCTAAATCATTCAAAGGTGAATTTCAAAAGCAAGACAAAGAGTGTGCTTCATATGTTCTAAGAGCTTAATCTTCTTGTACTTCAAAGGTATATCTTTCTCACTTATAAGAGTGATTAACCTTTCTCTTTATCCATCTTAATTCCCTTTCTTAGTGACAGGGTAATTCTTGTAAAAGTCCTACTTAGTGTGGGCAAGTAACTCTTAGTGAGTTTTGTATTGTGGTTGTGTTGTAAAACTCTTAGTGAGTTGTCCACAAGTGTAAAAAGATCTTCTTAGTGAAGTTGTTGAAATCCTTGGGTGCGGCTCAAGGTAGTGAATGTAGATTCTAAGTGAATCGAACCACTATAAATCCTTTGTCTTGTTGTTGGGTTTAGTTTTGCATTTGCTCATCTAGCACAAACTTATACTAGCATTGCTTAGATACGAAAAAGTTCCCAAGTTCGACTAAAACCCAATTCACCCCCCCTCTTGTGTTTTACACCAGTCAATGGGTCATGGCGGGTTGGGTCCAAAACATATATTATAAACAACCCACCCCGCCCCATTTGGAAAACCCGTCAAAGGTGGGCCGAGTCACGAGTTAACCCAGTGGGTTGGGCGGGTCGGTTGGGTTTGGCGGGTTAAATGGGTTGGGTTAATTTTTTTTTTTTTTGGTAAAAATAAATATAGATAAAAGTCATACTGATTTTACTTATAATAAAATAAGACTTACATATGAGGGGGACTTAGATGAAAATAACATAATAAAACAAACATTACAATTTAAAATGAAAAGTACAATAAAAATTACAATTTAAACATAACAATCCGGGTGTTTATTTTTTATGTGTCTAACCATTGTTCTCATCCCCCAACCATGTTCGTGACGAATTTCATACCCACATATCGTACATTTATCTTTGAGAACTTCCTCATTAAATACCCATACTTGCCAAACTATGGAAGTCCTCCTAGTCCTAGCACTAGTAGGGGGATTAGGAGGAATGTTGTCCATATTTTCTAAAGCAAAAAATCCGGGGCCCCAATTTTTTATTTATTTATATATATACTTAGCAAAAAATCCGAGGCCCCAATTTTTTTTTGTTTATATATATATATATATATATATATATACTTAGCCTAAAATTTGGGGGCCCAATTTTTTTCGCACAAGGTCACAAAGATGTTTGAGCCGCCCCTGCTACGACATAAACAGCTATTATTGAAATAATGACATTCATCAATTGATAACTTTATTTTAGATTAAAACTCCAAAAAAAAAATATATCTTGTAATTTTTAGAAAGAAAAAAAGAAGAAAGGTTAGTTTATAACTTGCTAAATTTTTCTCTTTTTTAATAAAATGTTTAACCTCTAACTGGGGAGGGAATGTTATATAACATCACAACTTTCCTAATAAATGAAGGATTATATAATGTGTTTACTTAGAAATTGTTTTTGAAAAATAGTTATCAGCTATTTTGGAAACTATTTATACTTTGCGGTTTTTACACTTAACTATTTTTGCCTAAATATATCACTCTATTATTTACATCTGGCTAAAATTAAACAGTCACCACTTTTTACGGTGGTTTCCGCCTCAGCTAAACATGTGTCGGATATGTGAGTCAAAATAGAGCGATAGAAAAGTAAAATAACTCTAAACTCACTTAATCCAGGTTACAGATCGAATTTTAACCAACAATTAAGTTATGTTATGGGTTAAGGAATTAAAAAAAAATATATTAATTTTACTTTTCTACCTCTATATTTTCATTAACATGCTTGACACATGTTGAACTGAACTATAAACCACCGCGAAAAATGATAACACTGTATTTTTAGTCAAATATAAATAATATAATAATATATTTAGTAAAAAAAATTAAATAACAAAAATTGTGAAGTATAAATAGTTTAGCTAACAAAGCTATTAACTCTTTTGAAAGAGAGAGAGAGAGAGAGAGAGAGAGAGAGAGCAACGTAGGTAGCAATGGCAAATGGGTTAACCCGGCGAGTTCGAGGCGGGTTCGGGGCGAGTCGGTGAACAGTGGCGGGGCGGGAGTTGACCAGTCAATGGGTCATGGCGGGTTGGGTCCAAAACATAATATGAACAACCCACCCCGCCCCATTTGGAAAACCCGTCAAAGGTGGGCCGAGTCACGGGTTAACCCGGTGGGTTGGGCGGGTCGGTTGGGTTTGGCGAGTTTGGCGGGTTGGTGGGTTAAGTGGGTTGGGTTAATTTTTTTTTTTTTTTGGTAAAAATAAATATAGATAAAAGTCATACTGATTTTACTTATAACAAAATAAGACTTACATATGAGGGGGACTTAGATGAAAACAACATAATAAAACAAACATTACAATTTAAAATGAAAAGTACAATAAAAATTACAATTTAAACATAACAATCCGGGTGTTTATTTTTTATGTGTCTAACCATTGTTCTCATCCCCCAACCATGTTCGTGACGAATTTCATACCCACATATCGTACATTTAGCTTTGAGAACTTCTTCATTAAATACCCATACTTGCCAGAGTATGGAAGTCCTCCTAGTCCTAGCACTAGTAGAGGGATTAGGAGGAATGTTGTTCATATTTTCTATTTAGAAAATAGAGTAGAAAATGATAGTGTGGGTTTGGTGTGAGTTTGAGGGGATTTGAGTGAGTATTTATAGGGGTTGGGGTAATATGGGTTAAGTGGGTTGGGGTTGGGTATTATGGGTTTAAATGAGGCGGGTTGGGTGACGGGGCGGGGCGGGTTGGGTTGTGGGTTTTTGGCGGGGTGGGTCGATTTTTCTTAAATGTACAACCCACCCCGCCTCGTTGTAAAACCCACTTAACTCGTGGGTCATAACTGGGTTTAGGCGGGTCCAAAAGTGGGCCGAGTTAAAGCGAGGGCGGGGCGGGATGGGTCGCGGGTGGGCCAAACCCACTTGCCATTGCTAAACGTAGGCCTGCCCTTGATCAAATCTGTTTTCTTTTCAAACGTATCTTTTGCTGGAAACTGGTAATATGGTGATGCACTTCAGGGACGAAGACAGGAGTGGAGATTTCACCCGAAATATTTAAAAATACTATTAAGTATAGTAAATTTTATATGAAGTTCGGAATATTTTATCAGTTTCGCCCCCTCAAGAATTTTTTTTTGTCGTTTTTATATGTAGTTTGACATACTGTTGTAGTTTCGGACCCAAACGCCAAATTTCTAGCTTCGTCCCTGAACTTTATGATCGTATAAAACTTTAAAGTTCCTTCTGGGACACTAATTTGGATGTGTCACAAAAACCCAGATATCTCATGTAATCCATCCTTCTCAAAGCGGCCTTGCATCACATGTTTAATGTGCCATCTTCCTCTTTATATTTATGTTTACCAACTAATCTCCTTATCTTTATTGTCACTTTTGTTGAGTTTTTTTAGTCACAGATTGGTTAATTTATTCACAAATTTTGTCAATTAATCTTTTCATCTATTCTCAAAATTGTCTTTTATAAATTTTAAATAAGAATTATTTTTAGTAACAAATTTGTTCTTCTTAAGACTTGGAGAATCCTCCAGTCTAAAAATACATATAAGTTTGAATACTTTTCTCATAAACAAATATTAGGTGATGAGAACAATAGGTAGCTCATTTGGTTAGAAAAATTAGATTCAAATCAATTGGAGTCACACCTCAGCCCCTATGGTATCTTTGGCCATCATTTTCGCATAATCTCCAACAAAATATTGAAATCTACTTTTGTTTCATTTATTTTCTCATAAATAATTTAGTTTCACACTTCCATGACGACGACGTGATAGAAATTATCAAACACAAAAATTAAATACTTTCTCTGTCTCAAATTAATTGTTCCAAATCATATTTTTCTTTCCAAATTAGCTGTCATTTCCTAACTTTTTCAACATAACATTTATTCATGTTTTTAAAACTTTACCCTAACATTTACTAATTCAATAATACAATATTAATTGTATTCAAAGTTTCAAAATGATTGTTAGTACTTTCACTTAAAAAACTAATTCAACTAATTATTTTTCTAAACCAGCGTATTTTTTTAAATTGAGATATCTAAAATGTGGTACACGAAGTAGCCCCTAGACGGGTCACTCATTCCTAAAACCTTCCTTGTGGACGATGCATCCCCTCACATTAATTGATCGAAGTCCACATCTACAGATAATTTTCACCCAATTCATATAAAGGGTGTGAGACCAATTCCAAAAGAACGGTCATATGTTTGAATTTTCCCAAAAGACAATAGTGTATGAAGAAAGGAACAAGCAACATACGATCAAACGTGTATATAACAAAGGTGTAACTAACCTTTCCTTTGTCTCCACCTCCACCTCCACGTCCCCCCACTCTACCCCAAACCTCCCAAGAAACACAAAAATGGCTGACCATGCTCAACCATGTATAGTCCAGCCACCACCGCCGCCGCCGCCATTGCCGGTGCCACCACGAAAGGCTGCAGCAAAGAGGGGTTGTGACCCAACTCATCCAGTACACAAAAGCTTAGCAACAGCAGCAAATGTTGCAAACCTTCTCCCAACAGGGACCGTCTTAGCATTTCGAACCTTAATTCCTCAATTTTCCAACAAAGTAAACTGCGAACCATCCAACGTATTCATCACTGCTTCCCTTATCGGAATCTGCACCGTCTTTTGCTTTCTCTCCTACTTCACTGACACCTTCAGGCAAGGCCGTCCTCTCAGAATTACGAAACTTTTTTATTACATTGTTTATTCTTATATACTCCCTGCATTGTTTAATATAAGACTTTTATTACATGTTGCGAAAACGAATGAAGAAAATACTTTGTTAGTAAAATACAAATATTATTCTCTTAAATATAACTTATATACCACTAATTTTATTTAAGAAAATAATATTGACATTTTAATTAAAATAACATCTTAAATTTTTATTTTCTTAATTTTCGTAACATTTAATTAAAATATTATATTAAGGAATGAAAATAGTACTTGCCTCGTTTCATAGTATAAGTCTTTTTAGTCTTTTCATATTTTCCTGAAATATGTGGCTTCTAACTTTTAATTATATATTTCAAATGTTTTCCTTACCCAATATATGGTATTGAGAAAAAAAAAGGAAGAGGGTTTGGTGACTGAGTCTTAAGGATGATAAATGAAAAGTTATAATAGGAAAATATCTCTGGTATTTTCCTTCTTTAACTTATGCTAAATCACCTAAAAAGTCTTATGTTATGAAATGAAAAAAGTACTTTTATATTGGAAATATCTTATATGGACCGGGTCTATGTGGACCATGTGCTTCAGATTTGGCCACATCCCTGCAGAATGAGGAGAGAGAAGGAAATGCAGTGATGTGGCCAAATCTGAATTGTATGGTCCAATGGACCTATTCCATGACAGAATAGACCTTTTATATTTGCTTGGATCTTCAATTGCAGGTATACAACTGTCATTTGTCGTATTTCTTTTTCTTAGGGTTTCGCTATCTTCTTTTTAGAACGAAAAGTTAAGACTTGTCAATTTTTTATTAGCAAACAATTTTTGTATTAAATAATGGGGGAAGGTTAACTACAACAAAAAATGTCTATTGCGACGTTTGTCATATGTCGCAATAAGATAAAAAAATGTCATCATAAATTTATACCAACATTTATCACAAATATCACGTAAACGTCACATTTGCCTGTGTCGTTATGATTTTTTACGACATTTGTTACAAAACGCCGGTATCTATCTATTACGGCATTTGTTTGGGTCATTTTAATTATATCAAAATGTATTTTTTCGACATTTGTAAATGGCTAGTGATATTGCCAATGCACATTTCTTCCTGCCAAGGAGATTTGCTTCAAATGACCAAGTTTCCCTTTTGGTCAATATTAACCACTCTCGATTAATATATTTATTTAATATTTTCTTCCCTAATATATTCACACTAAATCTCTAATTTTCCCTATCTCATATCCAAAAAATCAGTCAATGTTCTCTCCAATATTTTCTTCCCTAATCTATTTATACTCAATCTCTAACCTTTTTTTTCTCGTGCTAGAAGTTCACAAAAAAATGATATAAACAAAAATAAATTTACGGTCTAAGGTATCTATTCATCACAACTAATAAGCAAGAAAAATATTGTAAATTTATAGTGTTTGAGCAATACGATATTGATTATCTTCTCTATTTACTTTATCTGTGAAAAAAATCAATGTATAAGTATGACACAAATATTAAAGTAAAAGAGGAATTTACAGTGTTTGTTTGGATTTTTTGTGTGCAATTCTAGCACTATATGAGAGAGAGAAAATTAGAGCGTGAGTGAGAATAGATTAGCAAAAAAAAAAATATTGGAGAGATCGTTGACTGATTTTGGGATAAGAGAAAGAAAATTAGAGATTGAGTGTAATAGATTAGGGGAGAAAATATTGGAGAGAGAAATTATTTGAGTGAGGTTAATATTGACCGAAAGGGTAATTTAGTAATTTGAAAGAAAATTGCATTGGCGAGAGGAAATCTACCTTGGCAATATCACTAGCCTTTGTAAATAATCGCAACAAGCAGTCTATTCCGAAGTTTGTAAATACCGTGAATAAATAGTTATTCCGACGTTTTAAAATAGTCACAATAAAATATTTATTCCGACATCCGTAAATTTTGAAACCAGATAGGTCGAGACGAGCCTGGTGAGTCGGACAGAATTTTTTTATTAAATAACTAGGGAAGCTTGCTCCTGGTTTGTTTTTAATTTCATAGGCATTATTTTATTAAAAAAAGTCATAGGCCTTATTTTTCAAAACTTCTAATGGTTTGTTTTTAAATTAAAACTGTAATATTATTTTTTTCCCCCAAAACTCGTTGACCATTTGTTAGCAAAACTCAAAATTTTAGTTCTATCTTTATAATAACATGAAGTTTCTAATTCCGTCTGTTACTTTAGGGACTCCGAAGGAATACTCTACTATGGTATTGCAACTTTCAGGGGTTTATACATCTTCAACTGGGGAAGTTATAATAGAACAAAAAGAGAATTACCAGAAGAAATGGACGAATTTTCCAAGTTCAAGATTGGGGCCATAGATTTTCTGCATGCATTTGTGTCGGTTTTTGTGTTCTTGATCTTTGCTCTTAGTGATTCCGAGGTGCAAAAATGTTTCTTTCCTAAAGCTGGAGAAAATGTGGATATTTTGATGATGCATTCGCCTTTGGGAGCTGGGCTTTTATCGAGCTTTTTGTTTGTTTTGTTTCCTACTACGCGTAGAGGAATTGGATATGCGGATCTGCCTCGTTAATTTATGAATATATGCCACTTTGTTTTTTTAATCGATATTCGGGCAAACTCAGCTAATTTCGAAGAATATGAGGCATAATAATTTATTTCTAATCGCATAAGGTTGTGATAAATTCAACTCCTCACCTTGCCATAGATAAGCTTTTGAGGTAAGGATGGAACCATCTGAATGAGACTCGCTCTTCATATACCACTTTCAATCAACAGGCAGTGAGAATGTTAATTAGTTTTATTGCGTTATTTAATAATATTGTAAATATATATAAATTGATATATTTATTTTAATTTGAGATTGATTGTTCTTGTTACGCAAATCATTATTTTGAGCTTGATTATATTCAAAATTCAATTTGTAGTTTCTAATATAGTATTTAACAAAGAGATTTGTTGTGTATTTGCAATTTAAGCTAATTAGTATTTGGTCATTGAACCATTATTCAAGAACTTTTTCATTGTTGGAAGCTTAGATGAAATTATTTTCAATAGTAATTTATGCAAGCTGGGAAATAAAATAATTCCCTTCCTCGCCCCTAGACTTTTCTGCTCCTAATAAAATATCAAAACTATTTAATTTCTAGGTATTTTCTTTCCTTTTAAAAGATTTTTTCTAGGGATATCTGGCGATCTCGTAATTCCCTTCCTCGCCCCTAGATTTGTCTGCTCCTAATAAAATATCAAAACTATTTAATTTCTAGGTATTTTCTTTCCTCTTAAAAGATTTTTTCTAGGGATATCTGGCGATCTCGTAATTCCCTTCCTCGCCCCTAAATTTGTCTGCTCCTAATAAAATATCAAAACTATTTAATTTCTAGGTATTTTCTTTCCACTTAAAAGTTTTTTTCTAGGGATATCTGGCCATCTCGTAATTCCCTTCCACGCCCCTAGATTTGTCTGCTCCTAATAAAATATCAAAACTATTTAATTTCTAGGTATTTTCTTTCCTCCTAAAAGTTTTTTTTCTAGGGATATCTGGCGATCTCGTTGCTCTTTATCGTTTGAGAATCGTTAATTTGATGCACAAGAAGTTGATATCTTTGGATGAGGAGCTTTGCTACCATATGGATATGGAAGGCGACTTGAAATGAATCATATACTGATGCAGTTTGGATCAATTGTATAGCTGGATATATGGTTGTGTTATAAGGGATGAAGCTGGCATATGTCAATGGTTTCCTTGGCTAGTTCTATTCATCTGTGGCGGACAGGGACGGGGGCAGAGACAGAATATACACTTTAGGGAGAACAAAATATTTTGGAGAGGGGCGAAAATATTTTTTTACATTACAAATATGACGTTTTTAGATATTTTGGGGTCATTTATCCCTTGCTTCCGCCATCAGGCACAGGGTAAGAGATTGAGCATGAATAGATTATGAAAGAAAATAATGGAGAGATCGTGAGTTTATGTTGTTTTTCATAACTGGTTAAGAACACATGTTCTCAAGGGAAAAAAAAAAGTTCCGCATATACTGAAAAATGCCTATTCCGCATATTTGTTAGACTGCTAAATCTTAACCTCCAAATAAAATCCTAGAGGACTTCGAAACCTATAACTTCCAAGATCTTATTCATTTCCTTGTTTGATT
Organism: Vinca minor; assembly: GCA_026122235.1. Lineage (NCBI taxonomy): Eukaryota > Viridiplantae > Streptophyta > Magnoliopsida > Gentianales > Apocynaceae > Vinca > Vinca minor. Next base: position 7,527,798 of record JAOCZM010000201.1, on the reverse strand, counting down.
GATTTTTTTAGATTCTCCAAGGATATCATAGTTTTCGATTAGGCATGTGATATCTTTATCCCCAAAGAAATCTTAGGTCCATATCTTAAACCGTGTTTGCCTTCGGCGGAGTCCTGTTCCGGGCGAGACATCTAGCCTTACGCCTCCCTGAGCCGGATTTTCATACCATTCACAAGACAGGCTCCAAACTCAGAGAACCCGAATCTGTTATGTCTGGGCATATTCAAGACATAATACAATCACATAAATCAATATTGAGCTTTATTGATTAACATTCAATGGCTTAAAGCCTTTCGAAATAGGTAAAGAAGAAGAAGAAGCACATCTCTTGTTACGAGAGGAAGAAGAAGGAGAGAGAGAGAGAGAGAGAGAGAGAGAGAGAGAGAGAGAGAGCTCGAAGCTCAGGGGAACAAAAATGGGGGTTGGAGATGAAGGTAACCGTCACCCGAAATATCTATTTTCTCAATACCCAAATATCTGCTCTCCTCCTCTATTTATAGACTGACCCAACTTGCCTCCAATGGGTCTAACCCGACCCGCGCATTTACAATTAATAAGGGACAGGGTTCGAAACCCACAAGCTTTTTCACTAAACAGGTATTATTTCCACTTTCATAACATTCCCTTCCCCTTACGAATTTTGTCCTCAAAATTCCCAAGAAAATCATCCCTTTTATTGATGAATTCCGTTTCAAACTTCCATGTTTCACCAGGGTCGGAGACATAGCCGGACATGTATGCATTCAATCAAACTCCAAATCTCGGAATATAACATGTTCCTCCAGGGTCGAAGACATAACTGGACTTGCCTGCATATAACCCAACCTCAACCCTCTGAAACCCAGTAACAAATCTATCATACAAAAATCCTTGTGAATGAGCAGAATCACGTATGAGTTGCAAAGTGACCACTCCTTGTTCATGAGTGAATTCGTCAGCAATGGCAGAAGCTCCTCCTTCAGCAACCCATAATATATTGCACAGGCCTTGAAACTTTTGCTTCAACTCTTCTAGCTTCGCTTCTGCTTCTGCTTCTCATCCTTGCTCTCATCAAACTTCATACCTTCGTTGGTAACAGAAACAAACTTCTTTCCCTCAAATTCCATCAACTGACCAACATCATATTCACCAGTAACATCAACCATGTAAAGGGCTTCATAACCCATCCTCTCAACCAAGTCCTTACAGATGACCTTCAAGATCTTGTTCTGCTGCAGCATCTCACGAAAGATGTTGAGAGAAAAATCCTCAGAATCTACAATACCCTTCACAAAGCTCAAATATTCAAGAACCAACTCCTCACAGTTGTCCATGATGAACACACGGCGAACATAGAGCTTGATGATGCTAGGCTTCTTTTTGGTGTCAAACAGATCAAAATGAGCCCTCTTTGGAACAAGGAGTTTAAACTTGCACTCTAGCTGACCCTCAACAGAAAAGTATTTCACATTCAAATGCTCTTCCCAATCATTTGTAAGGCTTTTGTAGGAAGATGCATTCTCTTCCTTGGTGATCTCCTCATGCTCCCTCATCAAGATGGGTTTTGGCTTATTCATCAAATCCCACTCATGAGTGGCTTCCTTAATATTTTTCTCCTCACCCCAAAGAGAAACTGGGACACTGATGAACTCAGAGTGCTTCTTAATCTGACTTGGCATATCTACCATGATTACATCAGAAACTTTTGGTACCCCATTTAAGTGTAAATTTCTCACACATCCACCAACCAAGTAAGCTTCAAAACCTACATTTTGCACAACTTTAATAACAATCCATGAGAAAACTGGCATCATCATTTCCCTGGGATCCGGAGTTTTCCATTTCGAATTCTTATCAAGACATCTTCCAATCAACTGGATGATATCATCAAAAAATTTCTCACTAAGGCTTTGCAAATATAGTCTTTTGTTCCAGGATTCTTCAACCACTAAATCAGAAATTGCAAAAAACTCCAGGTATTGAAAAGAAATCCAACATACGTTCGTAAAGTCCATATTAATTGTATTTTGAAACTTACCACCTGGATCAAATAACATGCCAGTGAAGAATATATTTAGTTTGCAATATAAACTGACTTTGCCAACCTCTTTTGTATCACAATAAACTAGTAGCCATCTATTTTGCATTCTTGAAGCAACTCCTCTATTTCCAAAAGGGTCATTGAATGTAAGAGTAATTGGAGGTTCATATAAGGAAACCACATTACCACAAAAGTTGATTTCAGATGAGCAAAAAATATTCTGTGTCTTCAAACCACCATAAAATTCCCTTGTCTTCTCAAGCTTCAAACTAGTGAAATGCAAAAATTGAGTACTATACCCTTCTTGTGCTTCAACTTTTGGCTTGGGTTCATCATTCACAACCTCATAATTTTCAGCTTCATCATTAATGATGACAAAAAATTCACTCACTTCAACTCTAGGCAGATCAGTGATTGTATCAAGTACTCCCAAATTACTACCAATCGAATTGTCATCTTCGAATGACAACTTATCATATTCAGCTTCACTGCCCACATATAATTCACTTTCCTCAGCATTCATATCTTTTGACTCCACTTTCACAAATTCTATTATCTCAATAGATCTTTCATCGAACACCTCGTCTATGATATGTAGTTCATCTTCATTCAATGATGAATTCTCATTTCCAATTCCATTATTAAACGAATTACCAGTTTCATTATCAACATCAAGTTCTCCAAATCTAAGATATAGTGACTGCTTCGAATTCACTCCACGAAATATTAGAATGAGCGTATTTATAGTTTGAAAACCAAATAGAAATCCAAGCAACACTCATGCTTGACCCAATAATTTCCCATTTCAACTCCTCTGTAATTTCACATGATCCAAACAGTTTAGGAAGGTTAATAATCCAACATCTCAAATTACTTCCATCAAACATTGGTAGATTAAATTTGGATCTCCAATTTTCGATTTCCATCTTGTGTTCGATGAGACATGCCGTTGAGTATGCGTAAAGAACAGAATATAGTGAAGAATAGCGATTTTTTTAATTCCAATTGAATCTCCATAGACAATCCATCTACAAATTCCTCTACAAAATACTCCATATCCAATGAAGCATTCATATATATCATTTGTCTCCACCATTCCTGGAACATGTTATAGTAATGTTCAACCGTATCTAACATAATAGGCTTGTTGACACTCCACATAATATAATTTCTAATTTCATTAAATTTCCCGTCTGTTACTTTCTCCACCGAACTAAAACCACAATCCATAGAATTAGAGTAAGAGAATACCTGAGATTCTTCGTGAAACTCAGAATATCTCACATCATTTCCCACGGCTTCCATCTCCGGCCAAGATCGATTCCGATTATGCGAGAATTCGTTGAAGCTGCTACTATCATACGATTCCGAGTACATTTGATTCGATGACTTCTCAGTTCCATTTCGGAATTCTGAAACAGTCGAAAACATTTCCGGTTGATTCAAGTCGCAATTCGGCGTCAATCCTTTCGAGAATCGTCGGCTCTGATACCAATTGTTATGTCTGGGCATATTCAAGACATAATACAATCAAAGAAATCAATATTGAGCTTTATTGATTAACATTCAATGGCTTAAAGCCTTTCGAAATAGGTAAAGAAGAAGAAGAAGCACAGCTCTTGTTACAGATGAAGTAAGTAAGAGAGAGAGAGAGAGAGAGAGAGAGAGAGAGAGAGAGAGAGAGAAGCTCAGGGGAACAGAAATGGGGTTTGGAGATGAAGGTAACCGTCACCCGAAATATCTATTTTCTCAATACCCAAATATCTGCTCTCCTCCTCTATTTATAGACCGGCCCAACTTGCCTCCAATGGGTCTAACCCGACCCGCGCATTTACAATTAATAAGGGACAGGGTTTGAAACCCACAAGCTTCTTCACTAAACAGGTATTATTTCCACTTTCATAACAGAATCCTAACTCTATCATTGAAAATCCAAAACCACATTTAACACTCCTACTTATATTATGTTTTGAATAAGAAAGTGATTTCATTAATCAATATCAGAAGCTACACGAGGGAGGTGGTATCCACTGACCTTAAAATTGCAGTATTGATCATTTGTGGACAAGGAGCAATAGAAATTATAGAAAATGTCATTAAGAGCTGAGAATTTGTGTCATTGGTCCTTTGTGGACCAGGAGTTGCATAAATAAGAGAAATAGTCCCAAGAAATTTCGAATTTGCATCATTAGTCCGAGAAGGACTAGAAACTAGAAAAATAACAAAAAAAGTCCTCAAAAGTTCATAATTTGTAGAATTAGTCCGTCTTCCCCAACATCTCCACATTCACGAGGAGACAAGATTCCAACAACGATTGGAGCCTTTGAATTTTCCATCATCGCCAATTTCGAATCTTGCTTAATTATCATTATAATTTTCGGATTCAATTTTCAAATCCAATTGAAGTATTTAGAGGCTTCTTGAAAATTTTGATATCGGATCTCATACCGATCGACATGGGTAAGCGTATTAATGTGTTACTGCCATTGATGGAGGACTCTTGGGAGCCTATATTAATAGAACAATTCTGAAATTCTCTGTGTTCTTTTTCACCAGAGTAGTGTGCCGGATATTGCACTGGAGAAATTACTCTCACGAAGAGAAGGAGTCTCATGGCGGCGGCTAAGAATCCTAGCGCCTAGAGAGTTTGCTCCCGTGCCAGAGAATCCTGTTTTTTCCCAGGAATGATATATTATGTTTAATATTCAGATTTTTTAGAGTTTAAAATTTGTCTTGATTATTTAAATATATAAATAATTTTTTATAATCAATTTATTAAAGTGTTACAAAAAATACTGTTACATAAGATTGATCCAATATACTGGGCACGACGGTCAATTGCTCTCAACCGCAAATGTACATGCAAGACTATTCCATTTTCTTAGGTTTTTAACAAACAAAAAAGTCAAAATTTTTCCTACTTTTCCTGTGGGCCCGATTCAATTTTCTTTTACTTCAGATGTTTTATAACGTTGAAATAGAATAGAATGATATATCTTTTTAGGAGGAATTCTTTTCCCTTCGGAATGAAATGAGAATCATCTTTCCATTTAATTTTTTGAAAGACAAAACCAGAATGCAATATTGATTCCTTTTTTTTTTTTTTATGTTTAGTAAAATTGTATTTTAATGTCAAAATGGTATTGAATTAAAATATTAAGACATAAATTCCTTGTAGTACATACTAACTAAAATGTCTAATTAAAATATATCATTTTAAAAATCTTATTTGAATAACATTTACATTAAAAATCAAACATATATAAAAAAAATATAGTTTAAATTTTAAAACATAATTTATATTGAAATGTCAATTAATTATAAAATTAATTTATTTTGAAATAAAAAATAAGAAAAAACTACTACTAAAAAAAATAAATATTTATAAAATCATTATCTACGAAATTAAAGATTTGTTCTTGTTTTGATATTTGGCCATGGCCTCCTTGAATTGCGACATGAGTGGTGTTATTAATTTTCATTTAATCCTCTTTTATTAATTGTTAACAATTTATTCCAATTATACCCTCAATATTTTTTTTTATTTGCCGCCTCTACCATTCCTATTTTTTCCTTTCTTTTCTTATGCTATAGAAGTGAAAGGGAGGGGTAAAATTGGAACTTTAGGTGAAAATGAGAAGTTCCATAATTTTAAAAAAATTATATTTAAGAATGGAAGGAGTAGCATGTAGGATGTGTTGTGGTTGGTTGTCTTGGTGATAATACACATTGCTTGAGCGTATTGTTTTCCTGCCACAAAGGTTTTTGCATGAGCCTTGATAATTCCAGCCTCACCATTGTTCCATAAAAGAAATAATTAATGTAATATTGACAGGAGATATCTCTCACTTTTTTGGGGACTGAAAAAATCTTGAATGACTAAATTTTCCAAATATTAAAATGATAACGCTCACTTAGAAATTAAATTGCAAATATATTTCCTCCATCTCTAATAGAATGTCCACTTAATTACACAAAATAAATAAAAAAATCAGACTTTCAATTTCGACACGGAGGGCGTATAATTTGTTTAAGTTCCTTTCCCTGGCCAATTCCCCAAACATAATAAAAACTAAAAGATTATTAAGAAAAATTAGCAGAAGGGACATTAATAATGTGATAAAGTAAAAATATTATACTCAAAAGGCGTTGAATTAGCTAAAGAAGAAATAATAGCACGAGCAAGTAAAAAATATGTGCATTTCATTAAAAATAATAGTGAAGTAAAATACTGTACTGAAATTAGCAAAAGTGGAAGAAAACAAATAATGGGAGCAAGTTAAAATAAAAGAGTTAATAGCTATTTATAGCACTAAACTATTTACGAATTTCTCTTTATAGTACTAAACTATTTTTTTTATCTAAATATGTCACTCAACTATTTACGTTTATCTAAATATATCACTCAACTATTTACGATTATCAAAAAATATACAACCACCCATTGTTTGGGTGTTTTCCGGCCAGCGATGTCACGTGAGTTGCTTCAGAACATGAACAAAGGCGAAAAGGAAAAGAAATATTGGAAACGTCGGGCCATAACTACTTAATTTGACAAACCCGTTTGCCCATGCAACAACAAATTAAGCAGTTATCGCCCTGACGTTTCCAAGATTTCTTTTCCTTTTCGTCATTTTTCATGTTCCGAACAACTCACGTGACATCGCTGGCCGGAAAACACCCAAAAAATGGGTGGTTGTATATTTTTTGATAAACGTAAATAGTTGAGTGACATATTTAGATAAAAAAAATAGTTTAGTACTATAAAGAGAAATTCATAAATAGTTTAGTGCTATAAATAGTTATTAACTCTAAAATAAAATACAACTCAATAAATAGAGAAGTAAGACAAAAAAACAAAAGAAATCGTCGACAGCAGGGTTCGAACCTGCGCGGGCGAGCCCAACAGATTTCAAGTCTGTCTCCTTAACCACTCGGACATATCGACCAGATGATATTTTTTACATACTTTTCTTTGATAACTCCTGGGCTAGTTGTGGTCAGTTATTACCCGCACTTATTTTTTTTTTAAAAAACAAATCTCCTAACTTGAAAGATCGATATTAACCAACACAAGTTGGCTCAATTGGTAAAGATTTGACACGTCCTTACAAAAGTTAAGTGTTCAATTCCCTCTACCGACGTGAGGACTGTGTTGGCGAGTGATCTGTAAGTACCCTTGAAAGCGACCTATGGTCCCTAGGGCCTTCTCTGACCCGTGGTGATGACCGGAGCCGAACCCACCCAATCTTTTGTTAACAAAAATAAAAAATAAAAAAATAAAGATCAATAGTAGTTCCCTCATTCATTCTCCAGTATTACTCAAACTCCTTACCTACAAATTTATATTATCAACATTTAATTTGGTTGTTTCTCAATAAAAGCTTTATTTAAGCTTTCAATATTTTATTTTAATAATTGTGTATAATTTGATGTAATTAGCAATACTAAATAGATTAAAAGATCGGTATAAAATACTTTTTCAAAGCATACAATGGTTTTTTTTGGTGTACATCACTCTATATATTATTGAAAAAGTACTGCCTAATAATTTGATATATTTTTCTTTTAAAAAATTATTATTTGGAAGGAGATGTTAACCACAAAACCTACCTATAGTTTCAAGTGAGAAGTAGTTCGTCAACTGAACGTTACTTTTACCTAATAATTAGACACATTGAATATAAGTAATTCTTATTATTATTATTATCTGTCAAACGAGGTTGCTGTTTTATTAGTATGATTATAAATATAGTTGACAACATTACATTTTATATGTTATGAAGCTAATTGGAATTATATTTATTTTCAAGATATAGACTGAATTATAAGTCCTGAAATATAATTTTATTAAGATCTAACCTTTCTACTTGAAATATAATTTCATTAAGTCATGAAATCCCAAATTTATATCCAAATTTTTTATTGCATATTCATCACATAGGACAACACAAGATGAGATAAATTTTTGGAAATTCTTTAGTTAGCAACACTAAAACCATTCATGATCAAGTAGTGGCTTCTTGTGCTTCATTAGCAACCTTAGCAAAAACATCCTCCAAAGTAGTCTCAGAGATCTCCCATGCCTGAACATTGAATCTCTTCTTTGCATCCATTACCGCCTTGAAAACCTCTGAAAGTTGCACCTCATGTTTGGGAAGTTCAAACTTCTGAGTTCCTGCTATATGGTATATTCTTTTCGCATTTCGGCTGAGGCGATGGGCCAAGGCTGTCACGTTAGTCTCATACTCCGGAGATGCAGTCAATGTGAATGTATAGGTTCCTCCGTACCTTTCTTTGAGCTGTTATTTTCATCAAGAATGTCAGGCAAGTCACACACTGAATCGGCTATTTAGCAAATGAGGAGGGAGGAACCACAGCATAAGTGACCCCCACAAACTCGCCCTGTCCAGGCAATTGACGACTGGAAGGGGAACCATGGAAACTTATGTGTAGCCATCAATTCTCCTCGTGTCCCAATGAAGGACCCGATTCATTACTTAGCATTGCGACAATCTCATTTCTTGATTGTGCAGAGACCTAAGTTTCAGAATTTTCTTAGACGGGCGCAAAGAAAATACCTCATCTGGGCTACCAATGCATTGCAGGTTGCCGTCCACGAAAATACCAATTCGATCACAGAGGTGCTCTGCTTCCTCCATTGAGTGTGCTGAGAACAGAATTGCAATGAAGTGTCATTCAACTTTTCAATGGAAAAATGAATTTCTTAAATAATTTCCACCACATAACTGAACATCTTCTATTAATGCAAAATTTTAATCGTCCAGTAACAGATAAGAGTAGAGCAGATCATATTCCAAAGAGAACAGAAATAATTGGAATGTAAAAAGTAATAGAAGAATAGACTACTTGTAAGAATGATTGCTCTGTCTTGTTTAGCTTTCTTTATGACATCCCAAAGCAAGTCTTTCGAAGCAGGGTCTAGACCAGTACTAGGTTCGTCCATATACACAACCTGAAAATGTTCAAAAGTATTATAATAAATATTGTTTCAAAGCCGTAAGAAATGATATTCGGTGAAGATATAGCAATATACCTTGGGCTTCCCGATCAATGATATTGCGACGCTCAATCTTCTTTTCATTCCTCCGCTGTATTTCTTAACTTGCTTATTGGCACTTTCTTCTTGAAGCAGATTGACACTTCTAAGTGTATCTTCAACTTCCTGTTTAGAATTGTAAGGCAAAAACAGGTATGAAAATCATGACTTACTGATTTTACAAACCCACGAAAGGAAGATATTTTGAAGACGTCGATCATCTTTAGATATTTGTCCATTGGCTTAAGTAAAAAGAATTGATCATGGTTAACTGAAATTTGTTGGCTTACTTGTCTCAAGGCTTGACCTCTGAGATTTTTAAGACTACCGTAGAAATACAAGTGTTCTTTTCCGGTCAATGAATCCCATAGCAGGCTATATGATTACCGCAGTGGACATAGAGATGTGGTGAGCAAAACCTTACTAATTGTTCAAAAACGAAAAAAAAAATGGAAATAGAATTTCTCGAGAAAAAAATATATAGTACTCATCCTGTGGGCAAACTCCCATGCTGCTGTGGATCTCCTTCATTTGGGCCTTCAAATCCATACCCTCAATGTAAGCAGTTCCAGAGCTCGGTTTTGTGAGCCCAGTCATCTGTTGATTATGGAAAAACATCATCAAAGACGTACAAAAGATTTCTCGTATATAAACATAGAAAAACATGGCAAAACAGTATTCACCAACGTTCTTAAACTGACCATACTGATGATAGAGGTTTTGCCAGCGCCATTTGGACCCAAAAGGCCAAAACATTCTCCCCGAGACACAGCTAAATAGAATCCCTTGACCGCATGTTTTTCAGGAATCCCACCTTGAGCTGGATATGTTTTCCTGAGGTTATAGGCGATAATGGGATAGTTTGCATCTGGTTCATTGAGTAACTCTTCGACCTTCTCTATCTAGAAAAGCAAAAGAGATTAGCTAAAAGGATGTTTTGCAAGTTTAGCAGATGTTCCGTATCTTACTTTCTACTATTGTATAACAAGAGCCATCAAATAAAAATTCAATGTCTTTCTCTAGAATGAAAGCATAGCCAAATTGGGATTACCTCCAGATCAACATCCTGTTTATCCATTCGAACAAGAACCTGAGAATTCTGGGCTCGTGGATGACGTGGCTCAGAAGAAAAACGCTTCTTCTGAGAGTTTCGAAAGCAAAATAAAGGACTTCTTCGGAATCCACTTCCTGATGCCAGGACTTGATCAACATAATATGCCATAGCAAGAAATATCAACCATTCCACTGACATTATTATTAGAATTTCTCTCAAACCACTAGCATGATCGCGCAGATTGTGCCACCTCATTCCATATGTCCCCATATGAAATGCAGAAGTTCCAAATTTCGAGAACTCATATATTGCTCTTTGCATAGAAAATCCAGGGAAAAGCTCCAAGAGAATAAGCCACATTCCTGCAACAAATACAACTCAATATCGTGTTCATTGAAAAGACACATACTATGGCTCCGGAAGCACTCAAGGTACAAAAAGATATATCCCGAACCTTGCCCCTCACCATCAAAATTTTAACGTTCCGTTCTGAATAAAGATATAACCTGAACCTTGTCCTGGAATGATCTAAATATTTTCAACACAAATTGCACACAAATTTGGTTTGACGACTAACAAAATTCCTTCTCTAGGACTAGATTCCCAAACAAGCATTGGCGATCTAATGGCTCATTCAATTTCTTTCTTATTTGAAACAATAGGGTTTACAAGGATGAAAATAAGATACATTATTCAGATCTTTGACAAGAGGAATAAGCCAATATTTTGGTTCTCTTCCCAGTCTACAACCACAAAGCATATGAAGTAGGATTTTTTCGCATAAAAATATTTTTCTTGAAGGTAATCAATTGAGAATCAACCATATGAAATGAACAGACTGTGGCAATCAAGAACTATTTCATGAGGTACTAAAAGGTTCATATATATCCTCGTGTAAACAACAGAGTTGCATAGATGAAAGCTATGGAGGGAAAAATAGAGAGGCGTAAGAGACCCTGCTGTCGTATAACTATAAAAAGAAACTGGAGCAATTCCACATCAACTTACTTGGAAATGAAGTATCTTCAATCAAGGGATTAAAAAGAAGCAGACTCAAGATCCAAGTTCCAAAGACTATCATGTAAGCAACAACTGTGATCCCAAGGCTTAGAATTTGTGTTAGTCTAAATAAATAAATAAATAAGATCACTTTATATTGTTTGTAATATCAATTCAATAAGGTACGAACCTGAAGCACTCTTGGCATTTGAAAAGAATGTACTTAGAAGAAACGCCAAAGAAATCATCAAGTTTATATGGACAAAATAATATGCACATTGGACAGAATAGGAGTTCAATCTGAAGTAGGATAAACCTGCAGATGAGGTTACAGTGAGTGAAGTTGTACAGCGGCATGAGGATAAAAAAGGGTGACAAAATATTATCTTACCAGCAATAGAACCGCATCCGACGAAACAAAGCATGTAGATTGAACTTAAGACAAAAAAATACAGGTATGCATTCAACCAGTATGAACTATCGCCAAGGCCATGCATTCTCATCATGATTCGCAACTTCTTTTGCTTCTCATATACCAACAGCGATACTATGACCTATACCGAAGAAAAAAATTAAATATTTGAAATTAAAAAACAAAGATTTTTTTAAGTTGAGCCAAAAACAAGAAAGCTAGGAGAGATATAAGCACAAGTTTCTATGGAAAGTTCCAAAGGATAATGACAGGAAAGAGTAATTGTTTTCAGCTGATTGTTTTAGATAATGAACTAAGCTACGCAAGGCGAGGATCAAAGTATGACCCTCTAAAAGTAACAACCCGAACAGGCTCAAGCAAAGCTAGGCTTTCTCTTTTATGCTATTTTCGCAGACAAAGAATACAAATTAAAGTGACAATATAACTCCAGTTCCTATTTTCCCGTTGCCCTACTCTTGAATATCATGTAAAGCTTAATTGCAGTGTAACAGAAAAGGTAAGAGACAAGGAGTTAAGCAAAGTTTAGTCACAACTCGTGTTTCTCCATTCCTGGCCCCCGCCCTAGAATATAAAATTGGTTGTGCAGAGTAAAACATTAAATACTGTTGAGAATATCATGAATTTAACATCATTAGCCCCCAAATAAGTTTTCGAAACTTAGAAATGGTATCAGCCAGTACAACAATAAAGAGGCGCACAGTGTGTAAACTTACTGGGAATAGTTGTAGAACAACCAAGATAAAGAATATTTCACCGAACATTGTTCCCATGTCTGTAACGTCAGCATGTTGAGGTACGACCATCTCCCCCACAAATTCTAGAACCATTTTGACAGAAGGTCCTAGCAAAACTCGGAGGTAAGCATTCCAGACCTGTTTTGATATGAAATTAGAAGCCATCGTATATTGATACATGTTAAACTGAAACTATCAATTTAGTTATTGCTTCAAGGATACACCAGGAGGAAAAGAAAAATACGACATGCTCAAGAATTTGGATTGCAGAAGGTTTATGCTTTCAAGAACTATATTTGTCAACTTGAAAGCTAAATCGTAGCCAGTGAAATCCCATCTAATTATATTGCTTATTTTTAATATACTTTCTTGGTAAAAATAAAAAAATAAAAATCAGCAGAAACTCAAAGAAAAATCTACGAATCTACTAGAGATTGAAGATAGAAAAACAAAATATTAGAGAAATTTAAATCCCACTTTTCGATATGATTGATCGATTGCACTAGGAAAGATATTATAAATGATCATTTGACCAGATTCCTTTACCACCCTACTGGTAGCAAATCCTGTAGTAATGAGTATCGATCAATATTGTCTATTTTGATAGAAAGTGCCCCTTCGAGGAAACCTGCAATATTCAGCCTCATCTATCTAAACACATTGATCACCAATAATAAGGTAGCGTTTAAATAACTAAAGCAAAAATGGTAGAGAAAGTAAAGTTAATTTAATATGAAGAAAAAAATGGATTTATCACAAAACATCTTCCATATTGGTTAGTGAATATAGTAAAACTTCACTTATGATACCATGCTCAAAGCGCGCGGAATATGCAACCCCCTTGAATCTCCTATTCTGCCGTCATCAGTAGAATTATACCACATATCCACTTGGAAAATTTTCATGCTCGAGTTTAAAAGACTAAAGGCTGTTTAGAAAAAAAAGGAAAACCAGAAGAGATAAATCAAAGAAGGATATACATAAATTCAGGAACATGTTATAAAAGTTAAAAATATAGAATGGACCATACCAGCCATTATCTCATTTATTTCTCCCTTTTCATTGCCATTCACGTAGCCTCGAAATAGTTCAGCATTGATCTCTTTATCATTATTGCGCCACAAAGGTAAACCTTCGAGACATCTGGCCTTGAAAATATCAACTGAAGTACAAAGAGGGAAAAAATTGTCCCGAGATCACATAAGTACAGAGATATTTTCATTAAAATTTAAATAGATACGCGCACAATTGAGAAACTGCCCAAATGAGAGCAGCAAAACACAATAATTACAAACGAAGACGTAGTATATCCTAATAGGTCGTTCCTAGCCAACGAATGGAAAGAGAAAAAGTATAATACCCAAAATTGTAATCCCATAAATACCTATAAAAATTATTACAAGCGGACAAATTACTAAGGATTCGAATAGGAACATCAGTTGTCATTTCAATTTAACACATACATGAACCATACCATTTACGTAAGTAGAGTTCACAGAGCACTGAGATTGGATATTACAGAGGTCTTCATGCTCCAGTGCATCAGGATCGCTAGCCTGGAATGTTTTCAATAAGTCATTTAACAGCAAATGTATCGCAAAACCGTCAAATTCAGGAACAAATTAAGTATGCAACAAATATCCAGCTGTATGGAAACAATACTCTGATCTTGTTAAGAATATGTAAATGATACAGCAAAGAAATGAAAACTTACGAAAATGCCAGCTGCTATTGGGTCGACACTAGAAGAATTCAGATTGGAAGTTTTCGGAAACAAATATCCAGCCACACCTACCAATCACAGCCCATCAATAACCAAAAAACACACTCCTATTCGCGGGATTGGGATTAAAAAATAAGAAAATAAAAGCAAATGAGATCATAGTGATGTAATACTTTCTCCAAGTAATCGATTATTCCCCGTCAAAAGTACAGTTACTGGACATGAACCCTTCTCCCTGCAAGACTCATCTGGCAAGTCATTAAATGGAATAACTCCTGATTTCACAGCCCTATACTTGTTAGCAGGTACTTGCACCAAAGGAGAGGATTCCACAGGCATTGCTTCGGGAATAATGTTTGGTTTCTTCGTCGAGTAATGCTTGAGAACACCAAGCAACAAAAAAAGGATAGCTGGGAACAGAATGATTGATAAATTTGATCCCGGACGACGCTTCTGAAATTGAACAAAAATAAAAAAATAATAATCAAACGGTAATTGTAAACTTCCTCTGCCAAGCAACAGGTTCCTGAAAATTGGATCTTTTTCCCACTCTCAACTTCTCAATTCATCTTGAATGATCAAAAGCAAAATTTATGATTCAAGAAAGTGCTTTTCACATGGGATAATTTAATCAAGACCCACAATTGGAATTGAAACATGTAAGAAAAAGTATATAATTCATTTAAGAGTTATACCTGATAAGTAAGGTTTTTCCTGAACAAAGCCCTTGTCTGATTCCAAAACCCCGCCATTGGAATAAGATTTTCACCTCTTTCTTTTAATCAGAAACAACCCAGGTGACGATCAAGAGACAAAACAAGCAAAATTACTCAAAATTCTCCACAAAACCCCTGAAAAAAGTACAACAAAACAAGCAAAGATCACACTACTTTATAATCAAGAATTTCATATACATTTCACCCAAATACAAATACGGAATGGATAAAGCCCTTGTCTGATTCCAAAACCCCGCCATTGGAATAAGATTTTCACCTCTTTCTTTTAATCAGAAACAACCCAGGTGACGATCAAGAGACAAAACAAGCAAAATTACTCAAAATTCTCCACAAAACCCCTGAAAAAAGTACAACAAAACAAGCAAAGATCACACTACTTTATAATCAAGAATTTCATATACATTTCACCCAAATACAAATACGGAATGGATTTGCATAGGAATTACAGAAAAAAATTATTGTTTTTTCAAGATTGACAAAGAGGAATTCCAATTTCTTGAAAACCGCTTCAAGGGTTTGATATAAAAAAAAAAAAAAATAAAAAACCTTTATTTTACTCTGATGTTTGCAAAGTCTTATTTTTATCGTAGTAAACTTCCCTTTAAGGATTTAACATAGTACTTGTTTCAAAACAATGCATTTAACGTTTAGATTATTTTGTTCCTTTATCTCCGCCTAAGAATTCTCAACGGCCATCAATTGACAAGTGTTTAGAATTCATTTGTCTTTTCCAAGACGAGGAATGCAAAAAGGATTTCTAATATAATCGAACTCAAACTAAATATATCAGTCCGGATCATATGGGGAACAACTATTTTTCAGTACATATAAAACGCTTTGACATAGACACAATACAAGTGTTTTGAGGCTCAAGACATGTGTCCTCTAACTTACAAATACGGCAAGTATTTTGAAATCAAAATATTTATTCGTTTTAAATTAATTTTAACCGTCAAATTTTTAATGTAACGAATAAAAAAAGTTTCACACGTGTAAACTTAATTCGTTCCCCACTGGAGCCACCGCCACTATACATAGGTCTTAGTTGTCAATTGTCACTTAGTACCAAGTAAGGCTAATGTCATAATGTATGTAAATATTGGTTGTTTAGTCTATAAATGTGCTTTTTCCTTTTCTGTTTTGATCATGTTTGTGGAGAATAAAAAGAATGAAGGTGCTAGGCGGTTAAGACTTGGTCGATTGATTGGCTAAAAATTAAAATTTGAAAGAACACCTAGCACTCTACACTGACACATTCACAAAACCTACTCTTTTAATTTCTTCAGAGTCAATTTCCATTAACACTTGAAAAATGAGGAGTCTCGTATCCAATTTCATAATCGTAGGAGCCATTGGCGGAGGCACAGTGGGGCAAGTGCCCCACCAGTTTTTCCAAAAATAAATTATTATTATAGTTTTAGTTTTGTTTTTGTAACACCTCGTCACGTGAACATAGTTTATTGTACCCATTTTGAATCACTTTACGATTTAAAATTAGATTATTTAGTTCGTGAATTATAGAAATGACACCACTTATATCTTCACAAATTTGATTAAAATTGTAACAAGTTTAAGTGTGTAAGAGACTATAATATTTAATCTACATCTCATGAAGAAGATCTTGGAAATTTCAAATGAATTGTCTAAAGCATTACAAAGGAAAGATCAAGATATTGTCAATGCTATGAAATTAGTGAAGTACTGTACATTGCAGCTCCAAACATTGAGGGATGATGGATGAGATTCTTTTATTGAGATTGTTTCATCGTTTTGTGGATCTCACGGTATCAATGTTCCTGACATGGAAGATATATTTAGGCCTATAGGCCGTTCAAGGTTTGAGAAAGTGACAAATTTACATCACTATCGTGTTGAAATGTTTTATGTTATCATTGATATGCAACTTCAAGAATCGAATAATCGTTTTTCGGAGGTGAATAGTTACCTAATAATTTGTGTTGCGTGCTTGTGTCCAAATAGATCCTTTTCTGATTTTGACAAGAATAAATTGATTCGACTATGTGGATACTATCCATTGGATTTTGATGCAGGATTTTGATGGATGATCAACTTGATACATATATTATTGACATGAGTATGAGTGAAGAGTTTTAAGGATTGCAGGATCCTAGTGAGTTTTCACAGAGGTTATTTGTAGAAAACAAGCATCAAGTTTACCTATTAGTTTACAAGCTTTTGACATTGGATTTATTTCTATCGGTGGCTATTGCTTCAGTTGAGAGAGTATTTTCTGCAATGACTTTTGTCAAGAATCGTCTACGCAATTGAATTGGAGATCAGTGGTTAAATAATAGTTTAATTGCATTTGTTGAGAAAGATGTGTTTGATACTATCGAAAATGATATTATTATAGAATATTATCAAAGTATGAAAACGCGTAGGGAACAATTGTAATGAAATATTTTATATGCGGTTATGAAATTATTTTGTCAATGTTAATTGTACCCCCAAATAAAAATTCCTGGCTCCGCCACTGTAGGAGCTAAGAATAGTTTGTGGCGGCCGTAGTGGTTTAATTTAGGAACACTTCTGATATGGACCGGGTCCACTAGACCATGCGGTCCAGATTTAGCCAAATCACTGCATTTCCTTCTCTCTCCTCATTTTGCAGGGATGTGGCCAAATCTGGACCACATGGTCCACATGTACCCGGTCCACATCAGAATTTTCTTTGAAGTGATTGGTTGAATGGAAACTGATATGATACCATATTTTTTATGCCCAGATAACATATAACAGATCTGAACTTAGCTTAATGGATCTCCATGGATCAAAGCTTCATATTAAACGATTATACTGTAATAAAAAAAAAATTGCAGATTCTTGTCATTTGTTTCTAATTTGAGTGGAGAAGCTTCTAATTTCATCCCCTCGTGTACCTCTACACCGCTGCTGTTATGCATTTTCTTTTTTATGTAATTTTTAGATTTCTCATGAGAAAACAAGAAAGAGCCACTTCATATGGTGTTAAAAAGGATATTTGTAAAGTATATAGTGTTTTTATTTCTCTGAAATTAAGACATCGAAATGAACACACAAATGAAACTTTTGGGCGTACGAAGGTGGGTAGTAGGAGGACTTGGTGGTAATGGACTTCTTGGTGATGGAAGCGGCTGAAGGGGATGAATTGGGTGGGTCGGGTCAGACAAGTGAGGGGATTTTTTTGAATTTTGGCCGGAAAACTCGCTATAAGGCAATCACTTATTAATACTATAAATTCGTTAAAGTAAACATGTAAGGTTCGTTATAGTTTTATATGAGACAATCACTTATTAGTACTATAAATTCGTTAAAGTAAACATGTAAGGTTCATTATAGTTCTATATAAGACAAGCTTAGTAAAATTAATCACCAAAGTTAGAAATAGTGATCAGTTAATGGTTCTATGAAAATTTTAAGAACCAAACGGTATAAATATGTTTTAACGTTATAACATTATTATTAACAAACTAACAATGTAAATCAATTTCAATGTTATAAGATGGTTTGTAGATTATTAGTAATATGAAACTAATATGAAAGCGTTGTAAGTAATTTATTTTTTTGTTATATATATTTCATTATATGACGATCACTTATTATTATTATGAATCTGTTATGATTACTATGAATATGTTATTAGTTAGGGGTCTAATTAAAAATGCTAAAAAGTTAATTTCAAGATTTTTAGGTCAAATTTTGAATTTAAAAGATTTAATTAGATACTTGTGGGTCAATCTGTGAAGTGAAAATATAATATGCGAGTTTAATTTTTAAAGTTTTATAACATTAGGGACCTAAAAGTAATATAATTTATGTACTTATGGTTGCAAATAATATTTTTATAGGGTCTTAGAGTATATAGATCTGTATAATATGTGGGCTTAGGGTTGTTAAGTGGCCTTTTTTTTTTGCCACGCCAGCGATCTAGATTAACTCTAGAGAATAATTCGGACCGTTGACGAGTTCTTCACCAATGGACACAATCACTTATCGTGAATGTGTTTCTTTCTTCAGTTTTTGCAACCTAGTATGTT
Organism: Vinca minor; assembly: GCA_026122235.1. Classification (NCBI taxonomy): domain Eukaryota; kingdom Viridiplantae; phylum Streptophyta; class Magnoliopsida; order Gentianales; family Apocynaceae; genus Vinca; species Vinca minor. The sequence goes on along the minus strand of JAOCZM010000201.1, from coordinate 7,509,001 downwards.
CTTCACTACACGAAACAAATGGTGACCGTCGGATCAAGAATCTAATGATTGAGATCATTTGGGATTGTGGGAGTTAATTTTTTTAATTATCTCACCCAAATAATCTTATCCGTTAGATTCTTGATCCGACGGCCACTATTTGTTCTGCACAATGCAGAACATTTAATGTTCCACACCGTAGTCGCAGTCCAACTTTATTTCCCCTGCCAGCCTCAAAAGTAGTGAAGACTTTTGAGTTCTTTTTCTTTTACTTTTGGGGCTCTTTTGTTTTTTAAAAAAAAGTACTCCAAGGGCATTTTTGTCCCGTTGACCAATTTTTACCCAATTTAACAATTTTTAGCCAATTGAACTTAGCCGAATATCATTTTCCTAAAAAGAATTGGTTTCCACAAATTTAATGGTTTAATAAGAATCTTAAATATAACACATTACTTCGTCCATTTCATAATATAAGTCGTTTAAAACATTTAGCAAAAATTAAGGAATTTAAAAAAAGTATTGTGTTATTCAAATTTTCATTATTACTCTCTTAGATAAGATTTGTTGTATACCACTAATTCTATTAAAAGTAAAAGAATGGGAAATAATAAAAAATAAAAAAAAATTTGTTTGAGGCGGAAAGTGAGCCATTGTATTCATAATATTGTATTTTGGATGGGCTAGAATAGACTGGTACAAACGATTTTCACCCCAACTGGATAGGATAGGTGCAAAAATTGTTCATTTCCTCCGAGTCTAACGGTGTCTTCATAGTTTAAAGTCATTTAATTGGCACCGTTGGAATAAAGATCAGAGTAATGACCTTTATGTCAAGAATGTTTTTTTGTGTGGGTAGAATTATGTCAAGAATGTTACCAAATGTTTGTGCATGTTATGGTGCTGAAAAAGCATAGGGATATAAGTTAGAAAAGCATATAGCAACCACCAGAAATCGGGTAGTCTCGAACAATATCGAGGCCCTAAACTACTTATTAAAGTTAGGTCCTAATTTTTTTTTTAAGTATAAACAAACAACAATAGTCATAATTTTTCTTCATCTATTTGATCTAGTTTCTATTATATTAGCATTTTATTAATACTATTTTTGTAATGTAATCTTTGAACAAAAAATAAAAAGAGAATTTATACATTTAACTTGATTATTCCAAATTTTGGAAAAAATACAAAAAAAAATTCAAATTTCTTTAAAAAACACACACACACATATATATAACAAAAACAATTAGCGCCCCTAATTTTAGAGGCCCATAGGACACTTTAAGCGCCCTCAAAGACGGGCCTGAATCAAATGTCCATGCCTAGGACATTTCACTTGAGCAAAGACTGCCATTTTGTTATTGATATAACGAAATTAGCAGCTAGGAATTTTTGTCCTTCCCTATCTCACCAAGAAGAAAATGACATTTATTAAATTTTTAATTAAAAAATTATAACCTAAAAGAAATAGTGGAACACACAAAGGAAAAATATACACGTGATAAATATTTATTCATGGGGATACAGAACGGGGACAGACCAAAGATTCTAAATGTGGGATAACTACCATTCGCCGTCACAAGGAGACGTGCAAAACATTGAAAAATCAATATGGGGAAGTCGAGAAATGATGTTGACAATTAAGGAAAGTTAAGAAGTCAAAAAATTTGTCAAAATGTTCTTCGTGAAAAGATTGCTTTGTTCATTGTTAGACACGATCTTCCCTTTTCATTTGTTGAGTATGAATGATTTAGAGATATTCTTACTTATTGTAATCCCAGCATTAAACACATTAGTAGGAATAGATCTACATCTGATATAGGAAAACTTTATGAGACTAAAAAGGGTAACTTAAAGCATATATTAACCAATGTTCTAGTCGAATATGTCTCACCTCTAATTTTTAGACTGCTTGCACATCCGAAGATTATATTTCTTTGACTGCTCACTTCATTGATGATGAATGGAAATTGAACAATTATATTCTCTCCTTTTCTAATTTTCCTCCTCCACATAATGGACTTGAAATGGCCGGGAAGATTCTTGATTTGTTAAGAGAGTGAGGGATAGAAAAAAATATTTTCAATAACCTTGGATAATGCTTATACTAATGATAATATGCAAGATATATTGTATGGACGGTTAATGTTAGAAAATAGTTTGTTATGTAATGGCAATTTTTTTTATATTTGTTGCTCTACACATATCTTGAATCTAATTGTGCAAGGGGGGTTTGAAAGTGGCTAGTAGTTCTTTGCACAAGATTAAAGAGAGTATCAAGTATATAAAGTGGTCGGAAGGGAGAAAGAGAACTTTTGATGAATGAGCAATACAGGTTGGAATTCAAACGGGGGTTCATTTGAAATTAGATGTATCTAGTGGGTAGAATATTACTTACATGATGCTTGATAGTGCTTTGAAGTATCAACGTGCATTTTCTAGTCTCGTTTTATGTGATAAAATCTATAAATATTGTTCAACATAAGAAGATTGGAAAAGGAGGCAAAAGATGAGTGAATTTCTCCGCCCTTTTTTTTTAGATGACCAAGTTGAGATCTAGGTCCTCTTACCCGACTTCCAACTTGTATTTTATGAATGTTTGAAAAATATTAGTATTTATCGTTGCAGAATGTGAATAATGAAGATTCTGTCGTAAAGGACATGGTCTCGAGAATGAAACTTAAAGTTGGCAAGTATTGGAAGGAATATAGGTTTGCTCTTGCACTTAGGGTTGTTCTTGATCCTCGTATGAAATTTCAGTTACTAGAAAAGTGTTTTCAGAAAGTTGATCAGAATAGCAGAGATGATAAGATGAAAAATGTGAAGGAAAAGTTGGATCTATTGTGGGAACAATATTCATTGAGTTCAACTTCTTCTGCACTTGAATCTCAAACTTCTGTTCAACCAAGTGAAAGTGAATTATGATTTGTTTTCTCTACTACTGATGTAAGTTTCCTCTATTTTAATATTTTATTATTATTTTTTCTCAAATATCTAAGTAATTCTTTCTATTTTTACCTTGCTTGTTTAAGACTTTAAGATATTTAATACCGAAGTTGCTACCTCTAGTGGGATATCTCAATTGCGGACATATTTGAATGAGAGAAGGTATGAAATGAATCATTTTGAAAAAATAGACGTTTTACAATATTGGAAAGAGAATAGGTATAGGTTTCCTGAGTTAGATTTGATGGCATATGATGTTTTAAATATTCTTATTACAACAGTGTTTTCAGAATCTGCATTTAGTATTGATGCACACGTTCTTATCAAATATAGGAGTTGTCTTCTTCCTATAAATGTAAAAGTACAAATATGTGTAGCAAGTGGATTCATAGTTTCGTCTCGGAAGGTAACTAAATTACGTTCTAACTTATCATTTATCATTCATTATTTATAATGTTCTAATTTCATAAGGTGTGTGTCATAGGTGAAGATGATAAGGAGGAATCAACATTATCTAAAGTGGATTCAAATAATACTTCTAGTGTTGAAGATATAGATCAATTGATGGAGGATATTAAAAAAAACACAATTTCTATTTTTTTTTGCTTCGACTTCATCAATATGTTTGTTAATTTTGGACAATTGATCTTGAATTATTTTTGAAATTGTGTACTTTGATTTGTTTATTTTTGTACAAATATTTTGGATATTGGGGACTTTGATTTGATTATTCTTGAATTATTTTGAATTTTTATTTCCCCTACAAGATTGTAAAATGGGGCTGGATGAGAAAGAATTGCATTTTGTTAATTTTTTCAAATTTGATCTTTTTTTTTTTCAAAACAAAATTAATAATAAGGGTCGCGGACATGTCCGTGAATCCCTTTTGATGACCCATTAAAAAGAGGCCATGCCCGCCCATCCTCATTTAAGGCATGACGGATATTGATTATATATCTTTTGATGATATTTAATTAAGATAATAGTATCTTATAATTAATTATATATATTTAATAATATTTATATTATTATATTAATTAAGATATCGATTTTATCTTTTAACCAATCAAAACATATCCTTTAAATTTTAAATTAATTAAATAGATAAAAAAAAAATCAATATCAACCAAATAAAATTAGCAAACTAAATAAAACACTCAAATTTCTCAAAAATTAGAATAGAGATTTAGGAGTTTGTGATTGGTCAAAGTCTAAAAACATGTTAAATAATTTAAATACAGATATATATTAGTATGATATATAGTCAGTGGCGGAGCCATGAATTTATCTTTGTGGGGCACAATTAACCTTGACAAAATAAATTCATAAGAGCATATAAAATATTTCATTACAATTGTTCCCTAAACGTTTTCATACTTTGATAATATTTTATAATTACATCACTTTCGATAGTATCAAACACATCTTTCTCAATAAATGCAATTAAACTATCATTCAACCACTGATCTCCAATTCGATTGCGTAGACGATTCTTGACAAAAGCCATTGCAGAAAATACTCTCTCAATTGAAGCTGTAGCCACTGGTAGAATTAAAGTCAATGTCAAAAGCTTGTAAAATAATGGGTAAACTTGATGCTTGTTTTCTGCAAATAACTTCTGTGAAAGCACTAAGATCTTGTAATCCTTGAAACTCTTCACTCATACGCATGTCAATAATATATGTATCAAGTTGATCATCCATTGCTAAGATATGTCCTGCATCAAAATCCAATGTATAGTATCCACATAGTCGAATCAATTTGTTCTTGTCAAAATCAGCAAAGGATCTATTTAGACACAAGCACGCAAGACAAATTAGTAGGTCACTATTCACCTCCGAAAAACAATTATTCAATTCTTGAAGTTGTATATCAATGATAACATAAAACATTTCAACACGATAGTGATGTAAATTTGTCACTTTCTCAAACCTTGAACGACCTATAGGCCTAAATATATCTTCTATGTCATGAACATTGATAATGTGAAATCCACAAAACGATGAAACAATCTCAATAAAAGAATCTCATTCATCATCCCTCAATGTTTGGAGCTGCAATTTACAGTACTTCACTAATTTCATAGCATTGACAATATTTTGATCTTTCCTTTGTAATGCTTTAGACAATTCATTTGAAATTCCCAAGATCTTCTTCATGAGATGTACAATAAATACAAATTCAAACTTTAACATCAATTCCAATAAAATGCCTGCATCACCTCTTGTTCCTGTACTTGTACGGTCAGTGCTAATCATTTCAATACCTTCAACTGTAGATGAAAACATGGTCATCAAATTAATTAAACATTCATAGTGAGATCCCCCAACGTGTATCACCAGAACGTTTAAGGGTAATTTCTTGATTGAGACCCGTCCCACTTGGTATTTCATCAACCCTGAGTGCTTCAAGAATTTTCAGTCTTTGTTTCTCTCGAATATAATGAGCACTTGGATTTTCTTTTAATATAAGTGTTTTCAATCCATTATACTCACCACTCATATTACTCGCTCCATCATATCCTTGACCTCTTAAATTAGAGATACTTAAACTATGCTTGGAGAATAATTGATCAATTGCAGCCTTAAGGGAGATAGCTGTAGTACTTGATACATGACTAACACCAACAAAATGCTCCAATACTTGTCCATTCTTCACATAACGAAATACTACCGAATTTACTCTTTCATTGATATGTCATGATATTCATCAACAAGAATAGAAAACAATCTATCACCATCTTTTTCTTTTTTTTTTTGTAGACTAGCAGTAGCCATTGTAGACTTTCTATTAGTACTTTTTTTATAGTCTCTTACACACTTAAGTTTGTTATCATTTTAACCAGAATTGTTAAAATATAAGTAATGTCATTCCTATAATTCAAGAACTAATAATCTAATTTTAAATCGTAAAGTAATTCAAAATGAGTACAATAAACAATGTTCACGGGACGAGGTGTTACAAAAACAAAACTAAAAATAAAAAAATAATTTTTTTGGAAAAAACTCGTGGGGCAGCCACTGTCTCCGCCAGTGTATATAGTTATATATAGTGTTGATTAATATTAATATCTTTTAATAATATCTTTTGATGATTAATTATATCTAGGAAAATATCTTAATATCTTTTAATTAAATAATATATAATTTTTTTTATATATATTAAACGACTTAAATTATGGAATGGGAGGGAGTAATATAAATTGATATGATTATTTGTATTAGTGATGGTAAATTTAGAAAGATATAAATTTATGAGTGATGGTAATCCTTAAATTTAGAAAAATATCAAACACTTATTACATGAAATAGAAAGATTACTATACTTACCACAAACAATAGAATACCTGCCTAACTCACTAAATAACAATATGGAAAAATCCCTACAATTATAATTACCACAAGATATGTCTGCCACATCACACAAATCAATCCAACCAATCTTCTAAGTACACAGCTATAAATATGATAGCAAGTAGATAAATTAGCAGTACCATATAATTACTTTTCCATCAAATTCCAAAACATGAATTATACTCGATTTAAATGTCTTTTCCTCGTTGCATTCTCGTCATTTTTTATGCTTCCTTTTCATCATGTGTTTGCAAGAAACATCACGGATCCCTCAACTCAGTTTCCTCCACTCTTTCATAGTTATAGCGTTCATGTCATCAACGCGTTACCTAGTGATAATCCTCTGTTGCAGATTCATTGTGCAGCAGGCGACAATGATCTCGGTTATCATGATCTTAAAGTAGGCCAGGAGTTCTCCTGGGATTTTCGTATGAATCTCATAGGAACCACCTTATATTTCTGTCGTTTCCGGTGGGATAAAAAAGATGTAAGTTTCGATGTTTTTAATTACAAGATAGCACAGGAGAAGTGTGATACTAGTGATACTGACTTGAACTATTGCATTTGGAAGGTTCAAATAGATGGTTTTTATTTTGCTAATCGATTAGGTGCACCTGACCCGGATTTCACTAAATATCGTGAGTGGTAAATTGTCTCTCGTATTTATTAATTTTAATTAATAAAACTATATAGTTTCTTTTTAAGCTCTTTTTTTAGCAAGATAATTTTTTGTCATTTAAACAATGTACTTTTAGTCATATGCAAATGGATGTGAAGGACTTTATTTTTAAATGTTCTTTTATTATCATGGAAGAGAAGTTTCCAACTTGGACCTTATGGTCTCGAGTCAAAAGTGTGTGACAACTGTATTAATAGCCTTTGAATGGAAGTGAACAGTTAAAGAGCAAATTAGGTTCTAACTTGCGGAATTTTTAAACTTTGTTTACCAAAAGGTTAAATCTGTGGAGTACGAAATTCAACCCCTCAGGGCCGTTATTTTGTGCAGGGGTAGAAAATAAATATTCGTTCGATAAGTGTCGAACTTGAGATCTCTCGGTTTGATGAAAAATTCTTTACTACTCCCTCCATATCTAAATACTCCTAACATTTGGACTTTTCAATTTTATCCAAAATACTTCTAACATTTAGAATATCAATAGATAATAAAGAATTTTTTCCAATATTACCCTTATACATCACTCCAAATTCCGTTGAAGTCAAATTGTGTACTCCAATAAGTGATAATAGAATTTGTATGTTTCCAATAAGTGTGATAACTAAGAGGAAATTATAAAATTGATAATTACTCTTTGATAGGATAAATAAAGGGTAGAATAGACATTTTGTTTCAATTTTGATTGACTTCAATAATTTCTTAATCTTAGCGAAAAGTCCAAATGTTAGGAGTATTTAGATATGGAGGGAGTACTAAATTATAACATTGACTCAAACTTTAAGATTTATTTAAAAGGTTTTAATTGAAAGAATTGAATATACAATATGTTTTGCTAATTTCGGATGAAGATATGTAGTATTCAGTGCACAATGTGTCTCTAATCGATAACCGGTAGACCCCTCAAAAATTAATAATTTAAGAACGGATTCCTTGAATCTGTCTATCAGCAAGGACATATTCTAGAAATCTGTCTTTATATGTGGCGTGGCGGATTTAGGAAATCCTAAACCACGTCGGACAAAGATAGATTCCCGAAATTCGTCTTTGTTGAAAGACGGATTCAACAAATCTATTCATGCCACACAAAAAAGATACTCCCCAAAAAACATGTCCATGTGAAACTCAATTTGTCAAAATAGGGTCATTCTAATCAAAAGTTCGTTTTTTTGTTACACTTTTATATTTTTTATACATATGTATCAAATTATTTAATTCCACAGCTTCTATTCTCGCCCTTAGTTAATTTACAACCAAAAGCATCTAAACCCCAAATATTTTATTTTCTAATGATAAAATTGAAAGCAATAAGACTAAATAAAAAGAATCAAAATTTTGAGTTTTGGTGTTTCTTCTCCAAATTTTTAGTTTGTTTTGGTTGTAATTTATCTAAGGATGAGAATAGAAGTTGTAGAATTGAATAATTTTGTGCGAATGTATAATTTATTTTTGATAGTGAAGTGCAGTAGAAGGTTGCAGGAAACACAATAATTTTCATTATTTTTATATTTTCATACTCAAGAAGACAAGAATAAATAGCATATTTTCTATTATATCATTTATTAATTACACTAACATATTATCTTCATTCCATAATATAAGTTGTTTAGTCATGTAGCGGAAATTTAAAAAGTAAAATACAATGTATTTCATTAGTCAAAATATCAATATAACTCTCCATATACTTTATTTTTATTTAAGAGAATAAAATTGATTAAAAACACCTTATTTTTATTTTATTAATTTTTTATATGGTTTAAACAACTTATATTATGGATTGGAATGGAGGGAGTATTAGAGAATGATACGATTATTTTTATGAATGATGGTAAATTTAGAAAGATATAAATTTATGAGTGATGGTAATCCTTAAATTTAGAAAAAGGTCCACTGAATTGGGAAGATATAAATGGACCAAAAACCATTGTTATATGAAATATAAAGATTACTAGCTAATTCGTAAACTTACCGTAACAAAATTCAATATCTAGTTAATTCACTAAATACCAGTATGGCAAAATCCTTACAATTATAATTACCACAAGATAATGTTTGCCACATCATAAAAATCAATCTAATCAGCCTTTGAAATTCTAAGTAAACCGTTATAAATATGATAGCAAGTAGGTAAGTAGTACAATACAATACTCATACTTTTCTATCAAATTCCAAAATATGAATTATATTCGATTGAAATGTTTGTTCCTTGTGTTCTCATCATCTTCTATGCTTCCTTTTCATCACGTGTTTTTCATAAATATAGCGTTCATGTCATCAACGCGTGTTAACTAGTGATAATCATATGTTGTAGATTCATTGTGCATCAGGTGTTGAAGTATGACAAGATTCAAGATGGAACAAAGAAGGATAAAGAGAAGACAAGTGATAACAATGCGAAGACTATATTGAAGAAGAGTAAAGCTGTGAAGGAAAAGAAAGAAAGTCAATAGAGTCAATATTTCCTATTCTGTTATATATGTAAATAGGATTATTTTCTTTTATGTATATTTTGTCTATAAATAGACTTATACACTTCATTTTATAATTAATGAGAATCAGATAAAATTCTCCCTCTTTTGCTTACTTCGATCTTGATCTCTTTTTCTCTCTCTATAACAGAATATAACTGCCTAGGGTTTGAACATGGTATCAGAGCAAAATTGCTCGCTGTTTGATCCTTGATTTTCAATTCGACTTGGTTTTCGATCATTGATTCTTCATTTTCTGATCGAATTAAGCTTTACTTTTAATTTTGTGTTGTCATTTTTTGATCGAATTTCTTTTTACTCTGATTGACAGAGTTTTTCCTTCAGATCTTCGAATAAATGGCAGGTTCTTCATCTTTGACAATGGAAACTGTTAATCCATTATATCTTCATCCGAGTGAGAGTCCTTCAACTGTGTTGGTTCAGCCTTTACTAACATCCAACAATTATCATCCTTGGAGTTTGGCAGTTCTTCTTGCATTGTCTTGCAAGAATAAAGAAGGTTTTCTCACAGGAAGTCTTGAAACACCAGGAATTACTGATTCTAAATATGCCTTATGGAAACAATCAGATAATATGGTAAAATCTTGGCTTCTAAATTCTATGGTTCCTACAATAGCACAGAGTTGCATTTGGTTGTCTACTGCTGGTGATGTATGGAAGGATTTGAAGACTAGGTTTTCGAGTGGTGATGATTTTAGGCTTTCAGATCTTTTAGAAGATATTCACAATCTTAAGCAAGGGAATCTAACTGTAACTGACTATCACACTAGGTTAAAGATTCTCTGGGAAGAATTCTTGATGCTTAGGCCTATTCCACAGTGCACTTGTGTTCCAAAGTGTAGCTGTGATGTGCAAAAGATCCTTAAAAAATATGCAGAATCTGATTATATAATTAGATTCTTAAAAGGTCTTACTGACAATTTTGCTGGAGTGAAGAATCAGGTCTTGGTCACCAAGCCTACTCCTTCGATTAATGATGCTTTTTCAATGATCTTACAGTGTGAAAGACAGATGAATTATAGTGTAGTTCATCCACAAGCTGGTATGCAATTGATGTTTAGTCCAGTAGGCATGACATCTTCTTCTAGAGGTAATGTTGGTGCACAAGGAGGAGTGCTTCCTTTCCCTGGGGTAATAGGACATTTTGGTGCCAATTCATCACAACCTTTTGTGAATGTTGTGAACACATAGAGGTTTTCTCAAGGAAATAACAGGAAAATGCAACAGTATATTTTTTGTGGCTTGACTAGTCATACTATAGACAAGTGCTATAAAAAGCATGGGTATCCAGTCAATTGGAAAGGAAAAAATAAAAACTCAGGTAATGTTGGACAGGTGAATCACATGATGATGATGATGATGCCTGGAGAAATGGCAGCTTGTTATTCACCCAATTCTGGATATCAAAATTATATGCAACCTGTTCAACAAGGACCATAATCTATGATGACATCTGCATATGTTCCACAACAAGCTATGCCAATGAGTTATCCTATGGCACAAATGCACACATGATTTATGAATTCTACTGTTTCTAATCCTAGTGTTTATTCTGGACAGGATAACAACATAAATCAGCTTATGAATAACATGCTTTGCAGCCTCAATCAGCAGATTTTGCTGTAGGATCACAACAGCCTGGGAGTCTTCCTGAAGCTAAAACACCTGCAATGGCATTGACTGCCAGTTTTTCTATTGACTCAGGTATTCTTGGTAAGAATTTATATACTAAATGTTGGGTTATAGATTCAGGTGCTACGAATCATGTGACACATTCTTTGCAGTATTATATTTCCTATTGTTCTATTATTCCTTTGCCTATCAAATTGCCTAATGGTTCTGTGGTTTATGCTACACACAAAGGAACTGTTAGTTTGCATCCTTGTCTTACTTTGCAAAATGTCTATTTATTTCCTTATTTTCATTACAATTTGATTTCTATCAGTCAACTTGTTGTCCAAAATCCTTGCCAACTTGTTTTTTCTGCTATTGTTGGCTGTCTTCTTCAGGACATCAAGACCAGGAGGATGATTGGTTCCATCACTCCAGTTAATGGTCTGTACTATTTTACTGTCTCACATGATGAATCTGATTCACATGATGATTTAGTATTTGTTTCTAGCAGTACTAAGTGTAATGCTAAGTCTAGTAATGTTTCTACTTCTTTTAATCAGTGTAATAGTGTTTCTTCTGCTGATTTTCTTTGGCATAATAGACTTGGTCATATGCCTGATTCTAAGATGCTCATTGTTAAGAAACTATGTCCTGGAATAAAATGTCTAAATAAAACTTGTTGTGATGTATGTCATTTTGCCAAACAACATAAACTTCTTTTCATTTCCAGTATTTCTATTTCTTCTTCTTTATTTGACCTCCTACATGTTGATATATGGGGGCCATATAAATATCCTACCATCTCAGGTCAACAATATTTTTTGACCATAATAGATGACTATTCTAGATATACATGGTTGTTTCTTATTACTAATAAAAGTCAAGCTAGAACCTTATTACAAGCCTTCTGCAAATTTGCTTTTACTCAATTCAAGTCATCTATTAAGTGCATCAGAACTGACAATGTCCCTGAGTTTTCTATGAAAGAATTCTATGTTGAACATGGGATCATTCATCAAACCACTTGTGTGGAAACTCCCCAACAGAATGGTACTGCTGAAAGAAAACATCAGCATATACGAATATAGCCAGGGCTTTAAATTTCAATCTGGCATTTCTTCTGAGTTTTGAGGATATGCAGTTCTTCATGCTGCATACATAATCAATTTAAGTCCTACTCCTATTCTTAAAAACAAAACTCCTTATGAATTGCTTTATCAAAAGCCACCTGATTATTCTATGCTTAGAGTATTTGGATGTTTAGCATTTGCTTCCACTCTAAGTAATCACAGGTCTAAATTTGACTCTAGAAGTAGAAAATGTGTCTTCATTGGCTTACCTACTACTACCAAAGGCTATTTTTTACTTGACATCATCACACATGACATTTTTATATCCAGAGATGTAGTGTTTTATGAGTCTATTTTTCCTTTAAAAGATGTTAATACTAATATTGAAGCATCTGTTTCTGTTCCTCTTCCTTGTTATTCTTCTCAGAATGCTACTTGTTATTCTAATCTTCCTGATTCATCTCATGATCATAATAGCAGCCTCAGTTCATCTTTTAATAATACTGCAGGAGATCATAATATTTTTGTTTCACAATCTCATTCAAATTTGAATTCTGAACCTATTAGAAAATCTAGTAGAGTTTATAAGGTTCCTTCTCATTTACATGATTATCATTGTTCTACTCTTCCTGGTACTTCTGTGCTTTCTGTTAATTCTTTTTCTTCTCTTGATGAATCTGTGTATTCACTTGATTGTTTAGCACCTCAATTTAAATATTTCATTATGTGTGTTGATACTCACTTTGAGCCTAAGACTTATAGAGAAGCTGTTCAGCATGACATATGGAGGAAGGCAATGGCAGCAGAAATAAGAGCTTTGGAAGAGAATAATACATGGGATTTGGTTATTTTACCTGCTGGTAAGAAAGCTATAGGTAATAAATGGGGTTTCAAGCTCAAACTTAAAGCTGATGGTTCTGTAGACAGAGCTAAAGCTAGGTTTGTTATTAAAGGTTTTACTCAAATGGAGGGTATAGATTTTATTGAAACTTTTTCTCCTATGGCTAAATTCACAACTATAAGAGTTTTGATTACTTTAGCTGCTTGCAAAGATTGGTTTTTACAACAATTAGATATCAATAATGTCTTTTTACATGGGGATTTAGAGGAGGATATCTATATGACTCCACCTTTAGGTTTTTCTGCTAATTCCAACTTGGTATGTAAACTGAATAAATCTCTATATGGACTTAAACAAGCTAGCAGGAGGTGGAATTACAAGTTAACTAATTCTATACTGGAATTAGGTTTTACTCAGTCTTCAAGTGACTACACCTTGTTTACGAAGAGGTCATCTACTGGTTTTACAACTCTCTTAATATATGTTGATGACATGCTTCTTACAGGGGATGATATGGATTGTATTACATTGGTTAAGAAGCATTTACACAATCTGTTCAAGATAAAAGATTTAGGCACTTTGAAATATTTTCTGGGATTTGAAATTGCTAAATCTTCTGCTGGTATTAACATTTCACAAAGGAAATATTGTCTTGATTTGCTAGATACTTTTGGATTAGTAGGATGTAAAGCTGTTACTACTATAATGAACCAAGGTCTCATTTTGCAAGCGGTGATTTCTGCATTATTACCTGATAATACACCATATAGGCAGTTGGTGGGCAAGCTGATTTACTTAACTCATACCAGACCAGATATTGCCTTTGATGTGCAGCAGTTGAGTCAATTTCTTGACTGTCCTACATTACTGCAATGGCAATGTGCCTTGAGGGTATTGAGATATTTGAAAGGTGCACCAGGGCAGGGGTTACTATTGGCTAAGGATAATAACTTGGTGCTACAAGGTTATAGTGATTCTGACTGGACAGGGTGCCCTGATACTAGAAGATCAATAACTGGCTATTGTGTCTATTTTGGTTCATCTTTAGTTTCTTGGAAGGCTAAGAAACAGACAACTGTGTCTAGGTCATCTAGTGAAGCAGAACATAGGGCACTTGCAGCCACTACTTGTGAAATCCAATGACTTAGGTATCTATTGAAAGACTTAGGTGCAGAACAGAAGCAGGCTACTGCATTATTTTGTGACAATAGGAGTGCCATTTACATTGGAGAAAATCATGTGTATCATGAGAGGACCAAACACATAGAACTTGATTGTCATTTGGTTAGGGAGAAAGTGCAAAAGGGAATTATCAAATTACTACATATTCCTACTGGGCAGCAACTAGCAGACATTTATACCAAGGCACTTGGTCCAAGCAGGTTTCATGAGTTGTTGACAGCCAAAAGATTACACAACAATTATAGTGTTTCATCTTGTGGGAAGGTGTTGAAGTATGACAAGATTCAAGATGGAACAAAGAAGGATAAAGAGAAGACAAGTGATAACAATGAGAAGACTATATTGAAGAAGAGTAAAGCTGTGAAGGAAAAGAAAGAAAGTCAATAGAGTCAATATTTCCTATTCTGTTATATATGTAAATAGGATTATTTTCTTTTATGTATATTTTGTCTATAAATAGACTTGTACACTTCATTTTATAATTAATGAGAATCAGATAAAATTCTCCCTTTTTTGCTTACTTCGATCTTGATCTATTTCTCTCTCTATAACAGAATATAACTGCCTAGTGTTTGAACATCAGGTAACGATGATCTCGGTTATCATGATCTTAATGTAGGCCAATAAGGTACGAACCTGAAGCACTCTTGGCATTTGAAAAGAATGTACTTAGAAGAAACGCCAAAAGAAATCATCAAGTTTATATGGACAAAATAATATGCACATTGGACAGAATAGGAGTTCAATCTGAAGTAGGATAAACCTGCAGATGAAGTTACAGTGAGTGAAGTTGACAGCGGCATGAGGATAAAAAGGATGACAAAATATTATCTGCTCATCCATTAGTTAAACGACGATTTCCATCTCTTTTTGTCTCTCGGTGATATTGAGCTCGAATTGCGAAAGAAAAAAAATTGAAAGATATGAGAGATGAGAGAATTAGGGTAAAAGAAGAAGATGAAAATGGTGTGATTTAGGGATTCAAATAGGTGGGAAAGGAAGAGGGTGACTGATAGGTTTTTGACCATTTAATAGCACGTGTTTTGCACGTATATTGCACGTGTTCTCCCACACCCTCACTTCGACACTTAGCAATATTTCCAAGATAATTTTATGTACTGCCTTTTGTTGGAAGATTGCTTCTTATGGTGCATCCTTGCACTACTCATTACTTTGGTGCATTAGTTAAATGACCATTTCCATCTCTTTGAGTCTCTCGATAATATTGATCTCGAATGTGAAAACACTTTTCGAATTGGAAAAGAAAAAAATTGAAAAATATGAGAGATAGGAGAATTAGGGAAAAAGAAGATGGAAATGGTGTTATTTAAGGATTCAAATAGGTGGGAATGGAATAGGGTGACTGATAGTTTTTTTAATGTGGGAGGAAGTATTTATAGTGACGAATTCATCCATTACTCGGAGCAAGAGCAAAACATGTGTCTTTAAGTGGCCGAAAACCACCGACTATTTGTTAATTTGAAACAAAGAGCAGTTCATAAATTATTTATGCACACAAAGAGAGCTTAAATAAAAGTTTTGTGACAGAAAGAGAAAAGTTAAAAAACAAATTATGGTCATATATAGTGATTTTCAAATGATTAACTATGATAAATATAATATGTTATATAGTAAAGATTCCCCTACGAAGATAAAGAAGTTCCATAGCTCGGTTTTGTGAGACCAGTTTTCTGTTGATTGTGGAAAAATAACATCAAAGACACACAAAAAATTTCTCGTATATCAACATATAATTTACCACAATTCTCACATTGACCATACTAATGATAGAGGTTTTGGCAGCACCATTTGGACCCAAAAGGCCAAAACATTCTCCCCGAGACACATCTAAATAGAATCCCTTGACCACATGTTTTTCAAGAATCCCATGTTGAGCTGGATATGTTTTCCTAAGGTTATAGTCGATAATGGGATAGTTTGCATCTGGTTCATTAACTCTTCGACCTTCTCTGTGTAGAAAAGGAAAACAAATTAGCTTAAAGAATTGGCATCAATGAGACACCAAAGCAAGATAGATAAATATTACTCCCTCCATTTCACAATGCAGGGCCGTTTAGATTTTTGAATATTTTAACGAGGATGAATATATAAGTAACACTTTTCCTTTTTTATATATTTTACAAATTCCACTAACATAATAGATAATCAGAGATATGTATTTATGGATGAGGGCCAACTTCAAAAAAATAATCCTTAGAATTTATAAAAGGCCAAACATTTCTAGAAGATATAAAAGGGGATAGAAGGTCTTATAATTATATTGTGAAACGGGGGGAGTATTGAGTTCCCACCCAAAAATATTATATTTGGTAAATATTAAACATTGTCAGCTGATGTTGCGAAATTCACAAAGTTTCGCAAGTTTAACAGATGTTCCGCATTTTATTTTCTACTATTGTTTAACGAGAACCATAAAAAAAATTCAATGTCTTTCTCTAGAACGAAAAGAAGAGCGAAATTGGGATTACCTTTAGATCAACATCATGTTTATCCATTCCAACAAGAACATGAGAATTATGGGCTCGTGGATGACGTGCCTAAGAAGAAAAATGCTTCTTCTGAGAGTTTCGAAAGAAAAATAAAGGATTTCTTCGGAATCCACTTCCTGATGCCAGGACTTGTGAGTATTTGTTTATTTGATACAAAGAGCAACTCAAAATTGTTTATGTACACAAAGAGAGTTTAAATAAAAGTTTTGTGACAGAAAGAGAAAAGTAAAAAAAAAAAAAAAAATTATGGCCATATATAGAGATTTAATATATAAAAACTATTTTCGCTCTTCTTTTTTGTTAATAAAGATGGAAGCGAGACATGCCAATGATGTATGTTTAAGGAAGCTAAGAGAGGTACTTAAGACATATGGGTATGCTCGGGTAAAATGATTGACTATGATAAATCTAATATGTTATATAGTAAAGATACCCCTACGGAGATAAAAGACCTCGCTTATGCAATCCTCAAAATTCTTGAGGGCGATGAGAGAATGAAATGTCTGGGACTTCCATAAATGACAAATAGATCGCAGGAGGAATTTTTTCAGTTTGTTCTTGATAAAGTATGGAAGAAACTAAGTATCGGGAAGGAGAAACCACTATCTTTTGCGGCTCGGATAGTGATAGTCAAAATTGTGGTTTAGACAATTCCCACTTATGTTATGTCTTGTTTTGTTCACCTTAAATACATCATTGAGTCCATTACAAGTATGATGTAAACTCTTTTATGAAATTCACAACTTACTGATTTTACACACCCATGGACGGAAGCTATTTTGAAAATGTCGACAATCTTAAGATCTCTGTCCATTGGCTTAAATAACTATATTTGATCATGGTTAACTGAAATTCGTGGGCTTACCTCTCTTAAGACTAGGCCTTTGAAAATTTTAAGACTACCATAGAAACACAAGTGTTCTTTTCCAGTCAATGAATCCCATAGCAGGCTGTATGATTACCGCAGGACATAGAGAAATGGTGAGCAAAACCTTCCTATTTGTCCAAAAACGAAATAAAATGGAAATAAAACTTCTCGAGAAAAATATATGTAGTACTCATCCTGTGGACAAACTCTCATGTTGTTGTGGATCTTCTTCATTTGGGTCTTCAAATCCATACCCTCAATGTAAGAAGTTCCAGAGCTCCGTTGTGTGAGACCAAACATCTATTGATTATGGAAAAACAACATCAAAGACATACAAAAGATTTCTCGTACATGAACATAGAAAAACATGGCAACATAGTATTCACCAACATTCTTATACTAACCATACTAATGATAGAGGTTTTGCCAGCACCATTTGGACCCAAAAGAGCAAAACATTTTCCCCGAGACACAACTAAAATGAATCCCTTGACCGCATATTTTTCAGGAATCCCACGTTGAACTGGATATGTTTTCTTGAGGTTATAGGAGATAATGAGATAGTTTGCATGTGCTTCATTAAGTAACTCTTCGACATTCTCTGTCTAGAAAAGAAAAAGAAATTAACTTAATGAATAGGCTTCAATGAGACACCAATAAAAGATAGATAACTATTACTCCCTCAATTTCACATTGTAGTGCCTTTTAGATTTTTGAATAGATTAACGAAGATAAGTAACATTTTTCCTATTATATCATTTACTAATTCCACTAACATGATAGAGAATAAGAGAATTATAATTATTGATAAGGGATGATTTCACAAAAATAATCCTTAGAATTTATAAATGGCCAAACATTTTGAGAAGTAATAAAATGGCTAGAAGATCTAATATTGTGAAACGAGGGGAGTATTGAGTTCAACGTTGTCAAAATCGCGAGTTGGATCGTAAAATCATACGATTTTACTATCCAAAGAGTATAAATCGAGTTAAATCGCACTAAAAATCGCTGGAGAGTTAGATCGTACCATCCAGATCGTACGATCCGTTACGATTCAATTTTGCCCTTTATTTTCTTTCTTTAAAGGAGGATAATAATAACTCCTTGAATAGTTTGCTAGATTAGAATATTAGAAAGATGGACTTGTTGTTATGAAATTTGTTGGAGTAAAAGACCTTATAAATTGCTGGTTTGCTTCCGAAGTTTATCACATGTTAATATGTGATTTAATTTCAATTTGTAAGCAGGCTGTATGATTACCGAAGGACATAGAGTTATGGTGAGCAAAACATTCCTAGTTGTTCAAAACCGAAAAAATGGAAATATAATTTCTCGAGAAAAATATATGTAGTACTCATCATGTGGGCAAACTCCAATCATGTTGTGGATCTCCTTCATTTGGGTCTTCAAATGCAGACCCTCAATGTAAGCAGTTTCAGAGCTCAGTTGTGTAAGACCAGGTATCTATTGATTATGAAAAACAACATCAAAGACATACAAAATATTTCTTGTATATCAAAATAGAAAAAACATGGAACCAAAGAACTCACCAACATTCTTTTTCTGACCATACTAATGATAGAGGTTTTGGCAGCACCATTCGGACCCCAAAGGCCAAAATATTCTCCCCGTAACACATCTAATATAATCCCTTGACCGCATGTTTTTCAGGAATCCCACGTTGAGCTGGATATGTTTTCCTAAGGTTATAGTCGATAATGGGATAGTTTGTATCTGGTTCATTAAGTAAATCTTCGACTTTCTCTGTCTAGAAAAGCAAACGAAATTAGCTTAAAGAATAGGCATCAATGAGACACCAAGGAAAGATAGATAAATATTACTCCCTCCATTTCACAATGTAGTGCCTTTTAGATTTTTGAATAGGTTAACGAAGAAGAATATATAAGTAACACTTTTCCTATTATATCCTTTACTAATTCCACTAACATGATAGAGAATCACAGAATTATATTCATTGATGAGGGATGATTTCACAAAAATAATCCTTAGAATTTATAAAAGGCCAAACATTTTGAGAAGAGATAAAAATGGCTAGAAGATCTTATATTGCGAAATGAGGGGAGTATTGAGTTCCCGCCCAAAACATTATATTGGGCAAATATCAAACATTGTCAGCTGATGCTGCTGAGAAATTCACAATGTTTAGCAAGTTTAACACATGTTCCGTATCTTATTTTCTACTACTGTTTAACGAGAGCCATAAAAAAAATTCAAATCTTACTCTAGAACGAAAATCAGAGCAAAATTGGGATTACCTCTAGATCAACATCCTGTTTATCAATTCCAACAAGAACATGAGAATTCTGGACTTGTGGATGATGTACCTACGAAGAAAAACGCTTCTTCTGAGAGTTTCGAAAGCAAAATAAAGGATTTATTCGGATTCCACTTCTTGATGCTAGGACTTGATCAACATAATATGTCATAGTAAGAAATATCAACCATTCCACTGACATTATTATTAGATTTTCTCTCAATCTGCTAGCATGAATACGCAGATCGTCCCACCGCATTCCATATGTCCCCATGTAAAATGCAGAAGTTCCAAATTTGATCCAGGATGAGGTTTTTGAAATTGAAAACCACTATATATGACCATAAACAATTTATGATTTTCTCTTGGGTAAAAAGTGACCAAACCCCCTAAATTATTTCGGATTTTGATTTTTGACCCTAAACTAAAAAACGTCAAGTGCTTGACCCTGAACTTTTTTGAAGTATCAATGTTTCCCCTTCCATCCAATTTCTCAGTTAAATAATAACGGAAGGTACCTATGTGACACCCACACGATAAAAATGGGGGCAAATTTGACAAAATAAATTAATCTTTAAAAAAATTAATTAGAAAATGGAAAACCCTCCCAAATCTTTTGAACCCTCCCTAATTTTCTTAACATTCCAAAATTAGAAAACTCTAAATCCTTGAAAAGAAAATGTGAACTCTCATTGGAAATTGATTCAAGAAATCTTGATAAATGAGTAAATAGTATTTTTTTTTAATTTTCTGGTAAAAAGAATTATAGAAGTCATGCTTAGATTGTTATGGGATACGATGAAGACATTTAATATATTTTTTGCTCAAAACTAAGTTAAAAAACTCGGTATAATTAGTTACAACTTTCATGGAGTTTTACATAATTTCATGGAAGTCATCCTTAAGTTATTTAGCAAAAAAAAATAAAAAATTGCTTAAGTTTTTTCGAATTAATTTTTTTTAAAGATTAATTTATTTTATCAAATTTGTCCCCATTTTTATCATGCGGGTGTCACATAGGTACTTTCCGTTATTATTTAACGGAGAAATTGGATGGAAGGGGAAGCATTGATACTTCAAAAAAGTTCAGGGTCAAGCACTTGACGTTTTTTTATTTGAGGGTCAAAAACCAAAATTCGAGATAATTTAGGGGGCGTGGGTACTTTTTACCCTTTTCTCTTTGTCATAATTGTTTTATTTAAGCTCTTTGTGCACATAAACAATTTTCGAATGGCTCTTTTTGTCACAACTTTTATTAAAGTAACATATAGGCGGTGGTTTCCGACCATTTTATAGCCGTGTTTTGCACGTATATTGCACGTGCTCTCCCACGCCCTCACATCGACACTTAGAAATATTTCCAAGATAATCGAATGAACTGCCTTTTGTTGGAAGATTCCTTCTTTTGGTGCATCCTTGCACTGCTCATTGCTTTAGTGCAATAGTTAAATGACCATTTCCATCTCTTTGAGTCTCACGATGATATTGAGCTTGAATGTGAAAACATTTTTCGACTTGCAAAAAAAAAAATTGAAAGATATGAGAGATGAGAGAATTAGGGAAAAATAAGAAGATGAAAATGGTGTGATTTAGGGATTCAAATAGGTGGGAATAGAAGAGGGTGACTGATAGATTTTTTAATGTGGGAGGAAGTATCTATTGTGACGAATTCTCCCTTTACTCCGAGCATGTGCAAAACATTTGTCTTTAAGTGGCCTGAAAACCACCGATTATTTGTTAATTTGATACAAAGAGCAGCTCAAAAATTATTTATGCATACAAAGAAAGCTTAAATAAAAGTTTAGTGACAGAAATAGAAAAGTAAAAAACAAAATATGGCCATATATAGTGATTTTCTATATATATATATATATATATATATATATATATATATAAACTATTTTCCCTCTTTTTTTTGTTAATAAAGATGGAAGTAAGACATGTTAATGAGGTATGTTTAAAGAAGTTAAGAGAAGTTCTTAAGAAATATGAAGTCTTCTCGGGTCAAATGATTAACTATTACAAATCTAATATGTTATATAGTAAAATACCCCTACGGAGATAAAAGATCTAGCTTATACTATCCTCAAAATTCTTGAGGGCGATGAGAAAATGAAATGTATGGGATTTCCATATAATACAAAGAGACTGAAGACGGAAATCTTTCAGTTTTTTCTTGATAAAGTATGGAAGAAACTAAGTAGCTAGAAAGAGAAAACTCTGTCTTTTGCGGATCGAGTAGTGATAGTCAAATTTGTGGTTTAGACAATTCCCACTTATGTTATGTCTTGTTTTATTCTCCCTAAATACATCACTGAGTCCATCACAAGTATGATGCAAATTCTTTGATGAAAATCACGAATTACTGATTTTACAAACTCCCGGAATGAAGCTATTTTGAAAATGTCGATCATTTTAAGATCTCTGTCCATTAGCTTAAGTAGCCGGATTTGATCATGGTTAACTGAAATTTGTTGGCTTACTTGACTTGAGGCTAGGCCTCTGAGATTTCTAAGACTATTGTAAAAATACAGTTGTTCTTGTCCAGTCAATGAATCCTATAACAGGTTGTATGATTACCGAAGATCATAGAGATATGGTGAGCAAAACCTTCATGATTGTTCAAAAAAAAAAATGAAAATTGAATTTCTTGAGAAAAATATATGTAGTACTCATCCCGTGGGCAAACTCCCATGTTGCTGGTGATTTCCTTCACTTGGGGTCTTCAAATCCATGCCCTCAATGTTAGTAGTTCCGGAGCTCGGTTGTGTGAGACCAGTTTTCTGTTGATTATGGAAAAAGAACATCAAAGACATACAAAAGATTTCTCGTATATCAACATAGAAAAACATGGCAACATAGAATTTACCACAATTCTTATACTGACCATGCTAATGATAGAGGTTTTGCCAGCACCGTTTGGACCCAAAATGCCAAAACATTCTCCCCGAGACACATCTAAATAGAATCTCTTGACCGCTGAATATGTTTTCCTAAGGTTATAGTCGATAATGGGATAGTTTGCATATGGTTCATTGAGTAACTCTTCGACATTCTCTGTCCAGAAAAGCAAAAGAAATTAGCTTAAAGAATAGGCATCAATGAGACACCAAGGCAAGATAGATAAATATTACTCCCACCATTTCTCAATGTAGGACCTTTTAGATTTTTGAATAGATTAACGAAGATGAATATATAAGTGACATTTTTCCTTTTATAACCTCTACTAATTTCACTAACATGATAGATAATCAGAGATATGTATTTATGGATGAGGGATGACTTCACAAAAATAATTCTTAGAATTTATAAAGGCCAAACATTTTGAAAAGAAAAAAAAGGGATAGAAAGTCTTATATTGTGAAACGGGGGAGTATTGAGTTCCCGCCCAAAAAGATTTTTTAGGTAAATATTAAACATTGTCAGCTGATGCTGCTGAGAAATTCACAATGTTTTGCAAGTTTAACAGATGTTCCGCAATTTATTTTCTACTATTCTTTAATGAGAGCCATAAAAACAATTATATGTCTTTCTCTAGAACGAAAAGCAGAGCGAAATTGGGATTACCTCTAGATCAACTTCATGTTTATCCATTCCAACAAGAACATGAGAATTCTGGGCTCGCGGATGACGTGCCTAAAAAAAAACGCTTCTTCTGAGAGTTTCAAAAGCAAAATAAATAATTTATTCGGAATCCACTTCCTGATGCCAAGACTTGATCAACATAATATGCCATTGTAATAAGTATCAACCATTCCACTGACATTGTTATTTGATTTTCTCTCAATCTGCTATCATTATCACGCAGATTGTTCCATCGCATTCCATATGTCCCCATGTGAAATGCAAAAGTTCCAAATTTGACCCCAGTGGACGTTTCTGAAATTAAAAACCACTATATATGACCATAAACAATTTATAATTTTCTCTTTTTGTCATAATTTTTTATTTAAACTCTTTTTGTACATAAACTATTTTCGAAAAGCTCTTTCGGTCACAAAACTTTAATTAAAGTTTTTTTTTGTACATAAACAATTTTTGAGCGGCTCTTTCTGTCAAAGTAACATATAGGCGGTGGTTTTCCGACAACTTATAACAGCACGTGTTTTGCACGTATATTGCACGTGTTCTCCTACGCCCTCAAATCAACACTTAGAAATATTTCTAAGATAATTTAATGTACTGCCTTTTGTTGGAAGATTCCTTCTTAAGGTGCATCCTTGAACTGCTCATTGCTATGATGCATTAGTTAAATGGCCATTTCCATCTCTTTGAGTCTCTCGATGATATTGAGCTCAAATGTGAAAACATTTTTTGAATTGCAAAAGAAAAAAATTGAAAGATATGAGAGATGAGAGAATTAGGCAAAAAGAAGAAGATGAAAATGCTGTGATTTGAGGATTCAAATAGGTGTGAATGGAAGAGGGTGACTAATAGATTTTTTTTAATGTGGGAGGAAGTATCTTTAGTGACGAATTCACCCTCAACTCCGAGCACATGCAAAACATGTCTTTAAGTGGTCAGAAACCACCGACTATTTGTTAATTTGATACAAATAGCAGCTTAAAAATTGTTTATGTACACAAAGAGAGCTTAAAAAAAAATTTTGTGACAGAAAGAGAAAAGTAAAAAACAAATTATGGCCATATATAGTGACTATATATATTCTCTCTTCTTTTTGTTAATAAAGATGGAAGTGAGACGTGCCAATGAGGTATGTTTAAGAAAGATAAGAGAGTTTCTTAAGACATATGAAGTATGCACGGGTCAAATGAGTAACTATGAAAAATTTAGTACTCCCTCCATTCCTTATTAATTGTCGTTTAGGAGAAATCTAGGAGTCCAAATTAATTGTCGTTTAAAGTCCTTTTGTTAGGTGTCAACAATTCATTTCAATTATACCCTCAACATTTTCCTTTCTTTATAATATAGAAGTGAGAGAGAAAGAGAGGGAGGATGGGGTAGTATTGGAAGTTTAGGTGGAATGGACAACTTCCTTAATTTTCTCAAATTGTCTAAAGAGTCTTATATTTAGGAATGGAGGGAGTATGTAATATAGTACAGATAGTACCCCTACGGAGATAAAATACCTCTCTTATGCTATCCTCAAAATTCCCGAGGGCAATGAGAAAATGAAATATCTAGGATTTCCATACATGACAAGGAGATCGAAGAAGGAAATCTTTCAATTTGTTCTTGATAAAGTATGGAAGAAACTGAGTAGTTGGAAGGAGAAAACTCTGTCTTTGGCGGCTTGAGTAGTGATAGTCGAATTTGTGATCCAAACAATTCACACTTATTTTTTGTCTTGTTTTGTTCTCTCTAAATATATAATTGAATCCATCACAAGTATGATGCAAATTCTTTAATGAAAATCACGAATTACTGATTTTACAAACCCACGGAAGAAATGTTATTTTGAAAATGTCGATCATCTTAAGTTCTATGTCCATTGGTTTAAGTAACCATATTTGATCATGGTTAACTGAAATTTGTTGGCTTACTTGTCTTAAGTCCATGCCTTTGAGTATATTAAGACTATTGTAGAAATACAAGTGTTCTTTTCCAGTCAATGAATCATATAGCAAGCTGTATGATTACTGCAGGACATAGAGATATAGTGAGCAAAACCTTCCTACTTGTCCAAAAACGAAATAAAATGGAAATAAAATTTCTCGAGAAAAATATATGTAGTACTCATCCTGTGGACAAACTCTCATGTTGTTGTGGATCTTCTTCATTTGGGTCTTCAAATCCATACCCTCAATGTAAGAAGTTCCAGAGCTCGGTTGTGTGAGACCAATCATCTGTTGATTATGAAAAAACAACATCAAAGACATACAAAAAATTTCTCGTATATCAACACAGAAAAACATGGCAACATAGAATTCACCAATTCTTATATTGACCATACTAATGATAGTGGTTTTGTTAGCACCATTTGGACCCAAAAGGCCAAAATATTCTCCCCGTGACACTGCTAAATATTATCCCTTGACCGCATGTTTTTCAGGAATCCCACGTTAAGCTGGATATGTTTTCCTAATGTTATAGTCGATAATGGGATATAGTTTGCATCTGGCTCATTAAGTAACTCTTCGACTTTCTCTGTCTAGAAAAACAAAAGAAATTAGCTTAAAGAATAGGCATTAATGAGACAACATGGAAAGGATAGATAAATATTACTCCCTCCATTTCACAATGTTATGCCTTTTAGATTTTTAAATAGATTAACTAGGATGAATATATAAGTAACACTTTGCCTTTTATATCTTTTACTAATTCCACTAACATGATAGATAATCAGAGATATGTATTTATGGATGAGGGCAAACTTCACAATAATAATCCTTAGAATTTATAAAAGGCCAAACATTTTGAGAAGAGATAAAAATGGGTAGAAGATCCTATATTGTGAAATGGGGGGAGTATTGAGTTCCCGCCCAAAAACATTATATTGGGAAAATATCAAACATTTTCAGCTGATGTTGCTGAGAAATTCACAATGTTTTGCAAGTTTAACGTATGTTCTGTATCTTATTATCTACTACTGTTTAACGAGGGCCATAAAAAAAAATTCAATATCTTACTCTAGAACGAAAATCAGAGCGAAATTGGGATCACCTCTAGATCAACATCCTGTTTATCAATTCCAACAAGAACATGAGAATTCTGGATTCATGGGAGTTTCGAAAGCAAAATAAAGGATTATTCGAATTCCAGTTCCTGATGCCAGGACTGGATCAACATAATATGTCATAGTAAGAAATATCAACCATTCCACTGACATTATTATTTGATTTTCTCTCAATCTACTAGCATGAATACGCAGATTGTGCCACTGCATTCCATATGTCCCCATGTGAAATGCAGAAGTTCCAAATTTGATCCCGGATGAGGTTTATGAAATTGAAAACCACTGTATATTTGACCATAAACAATTTATAGTTTTCTCTTTTTGTCATAATTTTTTATTTAAGCTATTTTTGTACATAAACTATTTTCGAAAAGCTCTTTCGGTCACAAAACTTTTATTAAAGTTTTTTTTTTTTGAACATAAACAATTTTTGAGCGGCTCTTTCTGCCAAAGTAACATATAGGAGGTGGTTTCCGACCACTTAATAGCACGTGTTTTGCATGTATATTGCACGTGTTCTCCCACACCCTCACATCGACACTTAGAAATATTTCCAAGATAATTTTATGTACTGCCTTTTGTTGGAAGATTGCTTCTTATGGTGCATCCTTGCACTACTCATTACTTTGGTGCATTAGTTAAATGACCATTTCCATCTCTTTGAGTCTCTCGATAATATTGAGCTCGAATGTGAAAAGAAAAAAATTGAAAAATATGAGAGATGAGAGAATTAGGGAAAAAGAAGAAGATGGAAATGGTGTGATTTAAGGATTCAAATAGGTGGGAATGGAATAGGGTGACTGATAGTTTTTTTAATGTGGGAGGAAGTATCTATAGTGGCGAATTCACCCTTTACTCCGAGCAAGAGCAAAACATGTGTCTTTAAGTGGCCGAAAACCACCGACTATTTGTTAATTTGATACAAAGAGCAGCTCAAAAATTGTTTATGCATACAAAGAAAGCTTAAATAAAAGTGTAGTGACATAAAGAAAAAAGTAAAAAACAAAATATGGCCATATATATATATATATATATATATATATATATATATATATAAACTATTTTCGATCTTCTTTTTGTTAATAAAGATGGAATTAAGACATGTTGATGAGGTATGTTTAAGGAAGTTAAGAGAAGTTCTTAAGACATGTGAGGTCTTCTCGGGTCAAATGAAAAAATGAAAATATGATTTCTCGAGAAAAATATACGAACCTGAAGCACTCTTGGCATTTGAAAAGAATGTACTTTGAAAAACGCCAAAGAAATCATCAAGTTTATATGGACAAAATAATATGCACATTGGACAGAATAGGAGTTCAATCTGAAGTAGGATAAACCTGCAGATGAAGTTACAGTGAATGAAGTTGACAGCGGCATGAGGATAAAAAGGATGACAAAATATTATCTGCTCATCCATTAGTTAAACGACGATTTCCATCTCTTTTTGTCTCTCGGTGATATTGAGCTCGAATTGCGAAAGAAAAAAAATTGAAAGATATGAGAGATGAGAGAATTAAGGTAAAAGAAGAAGATGAAAATGGTGTGATTTAGGGATTCAAATAGGTGGGAATGGAAGAGGGTGACTGATAGGTTTTTGACCATTTAATAGCACGTGTTTTGCACGTATATTGCACGTGTTCTCCCACACCCTCACTTCGACACTTAGCAATATTTCCATGATAATTTTATGTACTGCCTTTTGTTGGAAGATTGCTTCTTATGGTGCATCCTTGCACTACTCATTACTTTGGTGCATTAGTTAAATGACCATTTCCATCTCTTTGAGTCTCTCGATAATATTGAGCTCGAATGTGAAAACACTTTTCGAATTGGAAAAGAAAAAAATTGAAAAATATGAGAGATAGGAGAATTAGGGAAAAAGAAGATGGAAATGGTGTTATTTAAGGATTCAAATAGGTGGGAATGGAATAGGGTGACTGATAGTTTTTTTAATGTGGGAGGAAGTATTTATAGTGACGAATTCACCCATTACTCGGAGCAAGAGCAAAACATGTGTCTTTAAGTGGCCGAAAACCACCGACTATTTGTTAATTTGAAACAAAGAGCAGTTCATAAATTATTTATGCACACAAAGAGAGCTTAAATAAAAGTTTTGTGACAGAAAGAGAAAAGTTAAAAAACAAATTATGGCCATATATAGTGATTTTCAAATGATTAACTATGATAAATATAATATGTTATATAGTAAAGATTCCCCTACGAAGATAAAGAAGTTCCATAGCTCGGTTTTGTGAGACCAGTTTTCTGTTGATTGTGGAAAAATAACATCAAAGACATACAAAAAATTTCTCGTATATCAACATATAATTTACCACAATTCTCACATTGACCATACTAATGATAGAGGTTTTGGCAGCACCATTTGGACCCAAAAGGCCAAAACATTCTCCCCGAGACACATCTAAATAGAATCCCTTGACCACATGTTTTTCAAGAATCCCATGTTGAGCTGGATATGTTTTCCTAAGGTTATAGTCGATAATGGGATAGTTTGCATCCGGTTCATTAACTCTTCGACCTTCTCTGTGTAGAAAAGGAAAACAAATTAGCTTAAAGAATTGGCATCAATGAGACACCAAAGCAAGATAGATAAATATTACTCCCTCCATTTCACAATGCAGGGCCGTTTAGATTTTTGAATATTTTAACGAGGATGAATATATAAGTAACACTTTTCCTTTTTTATATATTTTACAAATTCCACTAACATAATAGATAATCAGAGATATGTATTTATGGATGAGGGCCAACTTCAAAAAAATAATCCTTAGAATTTATAAAAGGCCAAACATTTCTAGAAGATATAAAAGGGGATAGAAGGTCTTATAATTATATTGTGAAACGGGGGGAGTATTGAGTTCCCACCCAAAAATATTATATTTGGTAAATATTAAACATTGTCAGCTGATGTTGCGAAATTCACAAAGTTTCGCAAGTTTAACAGATGTTCCGCATTTTATTTTCTACTATTGTTTAACGAGAACCATAAAAAAAATTCAATGTCTTTCTCTAGAACGAAAAGAAGAGCGAAATTGGGATTACCTTTAGATCAACATCATGTTTATCCATTCCAACAAGAACATGAGAATTATGGGCTCGTGGATGACGTGCCTAAGAAGAAAAATGCTTCTTCTGAGAGTTTCGAAAGAAAAATAAAGGATTTCTTCGGAATCCACTTCCTGATGCCAGGACTTGATCAACATAATATGTCATTGTATTGAGCATGGCAGTCAAACTTGCGATTTGACTCATAGGATCGTACGATCATACGAGTTTTAAGAGGTCTTTCGAGTTAGATCCTACGTAGAATCAGTAATCCGGTGGGATCGGAGTAAACTCGTAGGACCTGACTCAAGAACGTAGGATCGGTACGATCTCACGAGTCACTCAAAACTAAAATCTTAAAAAAAAAAATTTGATGAAACACTTTATATTTTCTATTTTTTTAATCATTTCTTATACTCATAAATGATATTTGAAGATGTATACAAATTTATATATCTCAAGAGATATTTGAATCTTAATTAAAAATAGAAATTACACACAATAAAAATAGGTTTATTGGTATATTGCTACCCTACTTCCAATAAATATATCCTCATTCCTTCTCCTCTTTCATTCTGTGAATTGATATGAAAAGTATTTGGTGATTGACTGTTTCAATTCTCACATTTTCTTTGAAAAATTTAGTTGTTTCACAATAGTCTCAGCTAATTTTACAGAATACTTTTACATTACCTTTATTTAATTTTGTTAACTTCAAATTAAATTTAATAAACATGTTTAATTTTAGTACATCATATTTGTAATTTTATCTTTATAATTAATAAACATGCTAATAACTTTAATGATTTGCTTTGAATATTTGATTATCTTTTTTTCTTTAAGACACTTTAAATTTGTGATTGAAATATTTTTCTAAGAGTACATATATATTTTCAAATAATTTTTTAAATTAAGTAGGATATATGATCCGAATTACGATACTACGATCCTCACATGCCCTTCCGATCCTACGTAGGATCGCGAGTTTGACTGCCTTGGTAATGAGTATCAACCATTCCACTGACATTGTTATTAGATTTTCTCTCAATCTGCTATCATTATCACGCAGATTGTTCCATCGCATTCCATATGTCCCCATGTGAAATGCAAAAGTTCCAAATTTGACCCCAGTGGACGTTTCTGAAATTGAAAACCACTATATATGACCATAAACAATTTATAATTTTCTCTTTTTGTCATAATTTTTTTATTTAAACTCTTTTTTGAATGGCTTTTTCAGTCACAAAACTTTAACTTTGATTAAAGTTTTTTTTTTTTTTTTTTGTACATAAACAATTTTTGAGCGGCTCTTTTTGTCAAAGTAACATATAGGTGGAGATTTCCGACTACTTAATAGCACGTGTTCCGCATCTTATTTTCTACTATTGTTTAACAAGATCCATCAAATAAAAATTCAATGTCTTTCTCTAAGACGAAAAGCAGAGCGAAATTGGGATTATCTCTAAATCAACATCGTGTTTATCCATTCCAACAAGAACATGATAATTCTGGGCTCGTGGATGATGCGATTCAGAAGAAAACCGCTTCTTCTAAGAGTTTCGAAAGCAAAATAAAGGATTTATTCGGATTCCACTTCCTGATGCTAGGACTTGATCAACATAATATGCCATAGTAAGAAATATCAACCATTCCACTGACATTATTATTAGATTCTCTCTCAATCTGCTAGCATGATCACGCAGATTGTGCCCCTGCATTCCATATGTCCCCATGTGAAATGCAAAAGTTCCAAATTTCGAGAACTCATATTTTGCTCGTTGCACAGAAAAGCCAGGGAAAAGCTCCAAGAGAATAAGACACGTGTTACGGATATTCATAATGGAGCAAAACAAGAAATCAATCAAAATAATAATCACAAAAGAAAATCACTCAATTAATTGATTGTAATTTATTGTAATTGATCAGTTGTATATTTCTTTTCTTTATTACATAGTTAGGATTAGTATATATAGGTGATGTATTGTAGAGTTTAAATAATTCAATACAAAGGAATTCTTTCTCCCATTTAATCTTTATGATTTTTTACAACAAGCTCTTGCAACAAATACAACTCAATATCGCATTCATTGGAAAGACACATACTATGACTCTGGAAGTACTCAAGGTGGCGTGGCATTCGATATGCATGTTGTGGGATCGAATCCCCCTTCTTCAATTTTTCGGGCTTGGACACTAGGGGTGTGTTTGTATAAGGTTTGGTTTGAGTTTTGTTTGGTCTGGTCTCACACTCAAACCCAGATTACCTTTGGATTGAGTCTCAAAAAATATGGATTATCCATATTTTTTTACCCAAGAATACTATTTGATCCGGGTGGATATAACCTAAGAACACTATTCTTATCCGTTAATTGTAGAGGCAAAAATTTGAGCTTGAACGAATATTTGAAAAACAAATCTGAATTTGAATTTCTCTCTCCAATTTTTTATTCCAAAATTTGAGTTTGAACGAAAATTTGGAAAAAAAATTTGAATTTGAATTTTTTCCGTCAATTTTAGAGGGCAAAATTTGAATTTGAATTTGGTGAATTATTTGCTTATGGGCTATTAAGTTGATTTATTTGAATTGATATTTCAAATATTCATATGTCAATGAGTTGTAATTTTTTATCCAATTTAAGTTTGAGATTAGTTTAAGACTCAAACTCAAATTCAATCGCAAACCAAACATTTTCCAAACACGCCTTTAATTTGAGCAGATTGTAATTGGGTTCTTCTTCCCCATTGATTCTCCCTTCACACAAACCAACTCTCAAATCCCTATTAAGAAATTGAAAAACCCACCAAGATTACGCCTCAAATCACCTTCATTATTATTAATATCATCATCAAAATCCCCAAAAATCCTTGTAAACAAATTTTGCCCTAAATCAATACCCACACATATGATGCAGAAATGCATTTGTACAAATGGTTCAAACACAAATTTTCCCAAAAGTTGATTTCAAACAACAATCGTGATTCCCAACAACAACAAAACCAAAATCATCATAAAAACAAGAAAAATAATCGTGATTCCCGACAACAAAACCATCATAATCTTGTTAATAATCATCATCAGCAGCAGCAACAACAAAAACAGTCTTCTTCTTCTTCATCTTCTCAGCAGAAGTGCCTGCCGAAGAGAATAATACTAGTCCGTCACGGCGAAAGCCAAGGTAACAAAGACGATGCAGCATATTCATTAACCCCAGATCACAAAATACCCTTAACTCCATTGGGTATTGATCAAGCAATTAAAGCTGGGTCTAGGATTAGACATGTTGTTTCTGAGATGGGCACTTCTCAGAATTGGAAAGTTTACTTTTATGTCTCACCTTATGATCGCACGCGCTCCACGCTCCGGGAAATTGGCCGGGCTTTCGCCAGACGCCGAATCCTTGGTGCCCGTGAAGAGTGTAGAATTAGAGAACAAGATTTTGGGAATTTTCAAGTTACTGAAAGAATGAAAGTTATTAAGGAGACTAGAGAAAGGTTCGGTAGATTCTTTTATCGCTTCCCTGAAGGTGAATCTGCTGCTGATGTCTATGACAGGGTCTCCAGTAAGTAATTTCCTTTTTTTTTTTCCCTTGTTAATTGATGTTCTGGGCTTCTATTATTTGTTCTTTGTGATCATATTTATTGGCTAGTGTTAATTGATGTTTTAATTTGCATAATGTAATTGTTTGTTTTGGGGTTTATGGAATTTAATGCTGGGAGTCTTTACTTTATGAATCTCTGTGTTTATTCATATTAGACAATAATTTTTTACAGGGATTTTACTGGGTAGGATAGAAGAGATCCATAGTATAACATAATATAGAAACATTTTAATAAGGCAAATATATATACCGGATAGGATCGAAGACAGGTATAGTGTAACATAATATAGAAACATTTTAATGTTTCTACAAGGCAATTATTTTTACAGGATAGGATAGAAGACAGGCACAGTGCAACATAAAGGGAATTATATTTACCGGACAGAATAGAAGACATGCATAGTGCAACATAATTTTGCTTTGTGGGCAAGGCATAACTGGTCAACTGATTAAAGTATTATTAACATAAGGCTGTTCAGTTAAATATTTACTTGGAGTTGTATAGCTGATTCCCAAGAACTAGAGGAGAACTCGAGAACTTAAGTTAGTGCCTAGTATAAAATTTTCAGTGGATTACTTGTCTTGACCTCGTCTGTGTGTCACGGGAAAAGAATATTTTACTTATAAGGCAATAGGAGGCAATTCTTTTGGGAATTTCTGGAATATCAGAATGATTGAGAGTCACATATGGAAGTATGCAAAGAAGTGCCTAAAAATGAATTATTCGTCATAATTCGTGATAATTATTCTTTTCAGTCACTTGTCTTTTTTTTTTTGGATCAAAATGTAAATGTATATATAAAGATCAAAAGGTATGGGGGCAAAGCCGCTACAAAGAGAAATAACGAGAGGACCGTTATTTCCTAGCAAAATAGGCATTTGGCCAAGGAAGCCCCCAAGGATACCAAGTTGGAGAGCTACACTCTCTAACTTCCTCCCTCTAGCCTACATACAAAGTAACTAAAGCAATACAAGGCAAAGAGATCCTATTACATTCTATGAAAACATCAAAAATTTGGCTAAGTATTTTTCCCACCTCCTCGGGCTGAAAAATAGTGAGCAATTGTGGGTGCTGCTCTTGCATTAATCGGGCTAAGAATCCTCGCCATCGGCGTCATCCTCCTCCTCCTCGGATTGTGTTGGCTCATCCTTGTCGGCTTCGTCGTCCATAGCCTTGTCCTCGCCCAATTGCACATCCTCGGCTGCCCCGGGGATGTACTCGTCATCTGTGTCGTTCCCATCGTCCCTACCATCATAAGGTTCCGGTACCACTGGAATAGCGGGCTTCTCGGAGGCCTTGGGCGTTGTTGGCTGGCCCCTGTTGCATTTGCTTGGTGCTGCAACGGGCACTGCAATAATCTTCTTTGGCTGCCCCTTGTTTTGTTGTTGTTGAGTATCCTCAACCCCATTCTTTGTAACTTGCTTGGTTGCCTATGTCTGAACAGTAGGTTGCAATGCAATGGCCTTCCCTGGCCTTTGCACAAAAGTCCCTTTCTTGACGACGTTGGCGAAAGACCGTTGGCCATTGGCTTCACCTCGGTTCTTGGCCCCATTCTTAGAGGTGTTGACTTGTTGCGCCTTCGGCTTGCTAGAGGAAGTCGATGCCCCATGAGTAACTTTAGCAGCTTGAGCTGCAAACAAATGTCCCTTCTTTGGCTGCACAAACGAACCTTTTTTCGAGGGGACAATGAACGGCTTCTGCCCGGTTATCATTGGCTGTTGCACACTGTGCCCGGAAACAGCTTGGCAAGATGAGTTGCCATGTCCAAAAGACTTGCAAACTGTACACACTTGAGGGATATGCTCATAACCAACAGAAACATACTTAATGCTCCCCGACGACATATTCACCTTGATACTCTTAGTGAGTTCCTTTGCTATGTCCGCTTCTACAAGGGCCCGAACGTAGCCTGGTCGTTCCCTCTTTGCCGTAACAACATCAGTGGCTATTGGCCGTCCCACTTTTGATGCAATGGCAGCAATGCCCAATTCGTTCCAACAACACATTGGTACACCAGTTAAAGTAACTCACAATGGCATGATGCATGCTTCTTCGAATGAGAAATTAAAATCAAATGACATCATTTTAAGCATAAGTTGCTTCCCAAAGGCTACATGTGGGCTGCTGCTTAGCACTTGCTGCCTAGCCTCATCAGTTTCAAATCGGAAAATAATCCACCCACTAGAATGAAGGTAAAATTTGCAAGAGGGCCAAGCTTTCTTTACCTCATAGATGGCGTGTCGTCCGGGTGATTTTCCAGCAAAAAACCCCACTAAGCAGTAGCCCCATTTGTCTTCAACGTCACTTAGATATTCTGCTTTCATGTTTACCTCCAAGTCAATGTTTCTCAAGTCAGGGAGTTGGAGTCCCTTCTCAAATTGACGATTTACCTTAAATAGCTTGGCCCAATCAAACTTTGTTCCCGTTTGTCTATCCCCACCGTTAGCAGCAACATTGTTCGCGATGTCTGGGACAGAGGCAGAGGCGTCCGCCTTGGCTGGGACAGTGACGTCCGCCTTGGCTGGGACGACAGTGGCGTCCGTCTTGGCTTGCACGGTAACGGCTTGGTTTGTGGGAGCCCAGGCCAGGTATTCATCCATAAAAAATGGCCTCATCATTCCTGCATACGCCTCTTGTGTAAACACCTCCGGAGGAAATGTTGCTTTTTCTAGTTGAACACCATCGGCGTAGGCTATTAGAGGGATAAAAATAGCTCTCTCTTGCTGCGAGAGTTCCATCACGCTAGGGATAATTCTCGCCACGCAAGCAACAAACGTTTCCTTTGAGCTAAACAGTCCCAGCTTTGGCTCCGGAGTTGATGACGGTGCCGGAGAGTGAATTTGGGCAGCAAGGGCATGAGGAGCAGTAGGGGTAGAGAAGTTTCCAAGTGCTTCATGGTGAGCAAATCCTTCTTGGATGTTTTCTACCAAAGCAACCCCTTCCTTAGTCTTGTTCTTGTTTTTCTTAGCCATGTGGGATAAAAATGAGTCAACTAGGACGAAAATTCAAAAATCTCCCTCCCAAAATTCAAAAATCTGTAAGCTGCCAAAACAGTGCAGCTGCCCAGTCTGCCAGCACAGTGCACAGCAGCCCAGGCTTTGACCGACAGCGACTGTTTTGAGTGGGAAACACCAAAGGGGCTGAAATTCGATTTTTTTTTTGGATTAAACAGTTCAAACTGCCCAGCAAACTAAGGAGAACACCAAGAACACTCCTTGAAGCTGATGAACACGAAGAACAAAAGTGCTAATCTCTCAAAAACGCAAAGACAAGGCTGTGCGGAATTGAAAGTGCAGCACTCCAGTGTGTTTTTCTTTCAAGTAGCAGCAGCAATGAGTGAGCAAAAGTGGCAGAAAGAACCCCCAAGCTGGACAAAGCGAAACAGCAAGGAAAAATTGCTTGAAAACTCAAAAATCTGACTAAAGATGCAAAATTTAATGGATAAACTGGTCACCCATCATCATTTGCATGGAGAACACTCAATAATCTGCACAAAAGCTACGAAAATCAGACCCAATCTTCAAAGAAAAGGCCAAGATGGTGCAGCCAAGGTAGAGAGCATTTTCTCTCTCGAGAGAATTTTTGCTCTTTTACTCTGAGAGCTCTTTCTTTTTTCAGTCACTTGTCTTAGTTTCTTGAAAACAAGGTTCAATTGTTATTCTAGAAAATCAGAATGATTGAGTGTCACGTATGGAAGCCTAAAAGGAAGTGCCTAATAATGAATTACTCTAGAGACTTATGCTAATTAGCGAGAATGTGCGGTTGCATTATTTTTCAGTCGCTTATCTTAGTTTCTAGAAGACGCGGTTGACAAAGTTGTTGCTGAAAATGATGGAAGCATGAAAAGAAGTCCTAAAAGTGAGTTAATTTCTGAGATAAATACATAATCTCATTGAGAATCATGTAGTATCAAGCATTTAACATGCTCACACAGTCGCACAGAATATTGTAAGGTGGGAATTGCTAATGGCAGAAACCTTGCTCTGAATGGTAGTCGTGGTGGGTTTAGACATTTCAATGAATGGCATATGTAGGACATGATATAATAATTGTAGCCTAGAAATTGATGCTCTTTATTGATCTTAGATCGGTGTTCTCTCTTTTGATAATTGCAGCATAGAAGTTAATGCTCTCTCTATTGCAGCATAGAAAATGATATCTTAGTCCTATTTACGTTAGATTGGTGTAAAGTCCTCTGTATGTACAGGTCTATGATTATGTAGTCCGGCAACCCACGGCTCTTTCGTACTTAAATTCAAACTAAATTGTACAAGTGCTTATTGTCTTTCCCCCGTATAGGACAGTCGACTTCGTGCAACATGATTGCAAAAATCAGTATAACAAAATAACCTGTTACATTTAATGATGCTTTCCTTTCAGTAAGAGATAGACAGTGCATGCATCTATCTGGATACAAAATTCAGATTTTTCATAAGTCCTTCACACAATAGTTGGTTCTCGTCTCAAGCATGTATTATGCTGGTATGCATAGGTATATAAATTTTCTATTGGTATTGCAACCCCCAACGACGAGTAATTTTCACTTCTCTTAATCACAAAATCAGTTTCAAAACCAAATCAAGAGTACTGATCAAGATTGGATTCAAGCTCGTCTTGAATACCTTGTCTTTTGACTTCTAATACTTCTTAATGGTTGATTAACAAGGACTACTACTTAAATGTTTATGTCATTTATGGATGTTATTAGTCTTTTCTGCACAAAAGGGTGTAGACAGTTTGATAAAAGATTATTATTAACTTTTTCATACAAACTGTACTTATTAGTCTGTTATTTGTTGTCTCATGAGTAACCATAATTTGTTTTCTATAGTTACCTAAGATTTGCATTGAAAAGGTTTTTAAAGAGGATTCTCATTGCTTCCTTCTAGTAGGTTAGTACTTTGAAAGAATTTGAATGGTAGTGTCTGAAACTTTTTGCTCGTGTTTATTTGGTTGCCAATTCTATTATGCCAAAAGTTAAACTGGTCAGTACTTTCACAAAATTGGATGGCATTTTCTGAAACTTTTTGAATACATCCAATTTAGATATCGACTACCTTGGATGCTCCTCCATTGATTCGTATATGTTGAGCATTGTCTGAAACTTTTTGAATACATCCAATATAGATATCGACTACCTTGGATACTCCTCCATTGATTCGTATATGTACTGCTCTAGATATGTTTAGCATGTAATGAAGCTGCTGTCACGTTAAATGAATTTATTAACATTGTCTATCAGTATCTCCTTCGCTCCCTTTTGTGGGAAGGATCAGGAAATGTTTTCATTCTATGTTGACATATTTTTATGTTTGTACAATGTGCTTGTCGATTTTTTATCCGCATTTCAAAAGTTCAAAAGTTCTTATATGCTCTAGTTGTTCAAAATTACAATGTTTTCACATGATTTCAAAAGTTCTTATATGCTCTAGTTGTTCATTAGGATTTAAATATTCTTATGATTGGAAAAGAACTACATTGGTCATGGTGAAGTTAGCAAAATTTCAAATTAATAAGTGAAAACCTTATGAATCATGTGTTCCACCCTTATTTCTGATATTTTCATCTTTTTCTTTGTATTTTCCTGTTCAATTTCCTGTGATAGTCATGTACATCATACAGTTTGATCTTTTAGAATAAATGTGAAGTTTGTCTAGATTTTAAGTGCTAGCTGATACATAAAATAGAAATAATTAAATAAATGTGGAAGTTTTGTCTAGATTTTTAAGTACTAGCTGTTGTATAAAATAAAATAATTGTGGAAGCTTTGTCTAGATATTTGTCCTTCATTTGTAATACAGTTTATATTGTCTTGCTGGGAAATTTTGTCCATGCATAGATGATACTCTGCAAAATTTTGCACTTGTAAGTTAATTTGTATACTAACTAGAACAGTCCTCTCTTCTTATATAAATGCGTAATTAGCTATAATTGTCCTGAAGCTTTTTGTAAAATACGGTTTTGGTTCTTGAACTTACATTGCTATCATCAACAACTCTACATGAACTGACTATAGCTCCCAAACTTGTATGTCTAAGTAAAAAATGACAGTGCTCATAGAGTTCTGCTGGTGCTACAAACACCGCCCCGCCCGGCCCCCACCCCCGGGGGAACAATAAAGATCCACTGGTAGATTATTGTAATCTGGTGAGAAAAGGGAGGGCAATAAGCACCATATCACCATATTTGGCCTCTGTATTTGTGTACTATATCGTTTCATTTTGTCTTAAAAAATCTTCTTACCCTTTAAAGAGATTGAAAATTCATTAAGGTGCTCTAGTTGTATGATAGCATCAAATGACTGTTTATAGATAGATATGGGACTAACTTAGGTACCTATGAAGGTAAAGCAATTTACTTTTTAAGAAAATGCAAACCACAAGCAGTTATAATAGACTGTTGGACGGTGACAGGAAAAAGATCGGAAATTCATATCTCTCATTGTTGCAGACTTACTTCTCCTTCTCCCAATGTTACAGAAGTCGCTAGTGGCTAGTCGGTCGGCAGACAGGGGACTAGCGACTAGTCGGCATAGTCGGGGAGTAGTCGGCGACCCTAAATTACAACGTAATTTAAAATATCATATATGTTATACTAACTATATTTCTGAAATATTTTATTTTAATTATTCTCAAAAATGTTTTTTTTAATATTTTGGTCCAATTAAATATTAAAAATATAAAGTTGGCCATTTAGGACTTGTTTGTAACATAAGTGTTTTATGGGATTTTATGTGCTAATATTTTATTTGCACTTTTAGTCCTGAGTAAATAAATACTTTTATCTAACCCTAGAGAAGAAAACCCAACAAACATTTCCTTCCTCCCTTTTCTCTACAAGGAGCAGCGGCGCCCCCTCCCCCTTATGCCGCGACTCGCACCACCGTCTTCTTCTTCTTCTCCGACAACCGCCACCGCCTTTCTCTCCTTTATTCCTCTTCCTCTCCTCTCCCTCTTCTTCTCTCTCTCCGTTGTCCCCTTCCTCAACCGCGAAGCACCTCACAGTCACAGCTCCTCCCCACCGCTGCTCCTTCCCGTCACCGACAACGCCGCCCGTGTGCATCCGCTGCAGGTACGTGTCTTTCTCTCACTTTCTTTGTCTTTCCCCCTCGACTTTTGACCGACTAGATCCGAATTTTGATAGATTAGATCGATTTTTGACCGATTTTTTCAAATACCCGATTTTTGGATTTCTAGGCGGTAGGTGGCCGACTACCGACTAATCGGCCAACTAGGCCAAGTTTTACAACACTGCCTTCTCCTTACATGCTTTCATTTTCTGATCCTTATTTATTTAACTACGATGTCATCGGTGTTACCAATCTCTGATAGCAGCGCACAATGGACGACCCCGAAAATGTTATAGTGGGAGAGGTGCTATTTTGAATTTTATGTACATGATTTACCAAAAATTGAAGACACATTCGTAATTTCATAATTAGAGAACCAAAAGTCTTGTAAACAATAAAACATAATTAGCAAAGTGTCAATCTTGTTTATGAGAGAAAGTGTCGATCTGATGCTGACCAATTCAGATATTTGAAAATTATGGGTGTTTTAGGGTAGGAAGATGTCCAATTTACCCTTAAATTTATACTCTTATGGAGGGAACAAATTGGTTTGTAGCCCATATTCCAATAGCGACACTAGTTGCCGCTATTTTTCCTCTATCCCAGCCGTTACAGCTGCTATGGTGATCTGTGCCGCTACGTCTTTGCGGCCCCTACCACTCTGCTACGCTGCTATTAATAACAATGTATCATACATAATAAACTATTCTAATCAGTCTAGAATGAACTTGGGTATATTGTGCAGTCTATATGTGTTGTTACCATATAAATTTAACTATGATGATGTCATTTTACAGTAAGATCTGTTATTCCTCATAGACCTGCATTTCTGAAATAAAGCATAATGGTGTGGCTTGGTGTATGTTCTATTCTATGTATTGCTTCTGGGAGAAAAAAATACTTGCCTTGGTGTCTGACTCTTCGTGGATATTTTTTTCTGCATCTGTTTTCTTCTTTCTGATATTTTTGTTGACATGGTAATGTAAACCACTAAAATATTGGAAAAGGTCTTACTTTATGAGTTTATGTGGTTTACTTCATTATTGGTTAGCTTTCTGTTCTTTTCTCTCTTTTCCTTTTTGGGAATAGCCACCTGTATTCAAGGAAACAAAGACACGAAGACGGGGAGTTGGGTACACAAAGCCTTACATCGAATGAAATCCACTTCTACAAAGAAGATTGATATGCAATGAAAGACAAAATGAAACTGAGTGCGACATAAAGAAACCTTACCTCAGGTTACAATAATATGAAAATAAAACCTCTCTAGTACACAAACTAGGCTTTATGTTAATTGATAATGAAGCTTGGGCTATCAATTGGGTTTGATTGGCTTGTTGATGCTTTTTTACTGAAGCAGTGACTTATTTGCTTCTTGATGTTAAATTATGTTATGCTTTTACTATGGTGTTACTAACTTTTGAGTCCAGTTGTAAGTTGGAGCATAGGCGGGGGGAAATAAGTAAAATTCGGTTGTTAAAATAAAATAAGTTGGAGTATAGGAGTATCTAGGATTACCCACCCAACATTGGCCTTAAACCTCCATCTCGAGAAGTGCAAAAGTCCCATGCTATTTGTGTAGTTAAATCTTTAAAATTATATCTACCGTTATCCACTCTTATTTTGGTATCTCACTGAGTCAAAATAGTTAATCTTGATAGGTCATCGTGTACATTCCTATATTCCTATTTTAGTCTCTAATAAACTCAAAGTAACTAGAATGCATATTCTGCATTTACCATTAAAATAGATGCGCATCCTCCATCTTAAGTTATAAATATGTTTCTTTCTTGTTCTTTTTTTCTTCTGATGATTTTGTTTTATTTCTTTACTCTCTTCGCATCTGCTATTTCACAGATTTCATCATACAAAAGTGTTCTGCATTGTATTTATCTGTCTACTCGTTTTTTCTCAGTGGCACCCTCTATGACTGATCTATGCATTTGGCTTCCTTACTATTGTCCCATTGTTATTTTTCTTTTTTGTTCTTATTTTGCGTTCCTGAGATTATTTTCTGATGTGGATTGCTTGGCTTCTTAGCTTAGTATAAGTAACTATTGAAGAATTCTACTGGCTACTTCACAATTATTCGGACAGAATTTCGTTCCTATTTAGCTTATGGATCAAACATTAGCATGGCAGAGCAAATTGACCTTTCCCATGGATATATATCACCGTTACATGATGGGCAACCACTTCAATGCTATAATGAACTCTTTAAAACCAAAATTCTTTTGTACTCCCTCTTGTTTCTAATAGGAGTCTTTTTAGCCTTTCCACCTCTTTCCCAACT
Organism: Vinca minor; assembly: GCA_026122235.1. Classification (NCBI taxonomy): domain Eukaryota; kingdom Viridiplantae; phylum Streptophyta; class Magnoliopsida; order Gentianales; family Apocynaceae; genus Vinca; species Vinca minor. The sequence continues at coordinate 7,466,536 of JAOCZM010000201.1, read as the reverse complement.
TTTATTAAGGATGTTTTTCTATTATTGCCCTTACCATATTATGGAATAGATTCCAACTTTTATTAAGGATGTTTTTCTAATATTGTCCATACCAAATTCTGGAATAGAGAGAGATGAGACTTAATGGTATAATGTTAAAAATTCATCGTCCCCCCTCCCCCCTTAATCTATGCTAAAGTATCTAGAAAGACCTCTATTATGAACCTTGAGGGAATATTTTTACTTGTATTTCTGCTTGTACCCTAGCTATAAAATGGCCGGAAGACTTTTTTTTGTTTCGGAAAAAAAATGATTTTTTTTTTTTAACTAGCATAATTTTGTCATTGGTGTTAATTGTGTCTTATGAAATACTTTTCATTGTTTTCTGATGTGCATTGACATTGATTTTGGAGGAAATTGATTTCGAGTCACTTATGAAGAAGCCTAACGTATATTACTACTTGTCTTTTATTACTAATGACCGTTCCTGGTGCTATAGCTTCTCGCTCCACACTCCGAATCACAATTCGTTTACGCTCAGGTAGGTCTTTTGAATACCTTCGAAACGATGTAAATATCGCCTGAAACGGACTTCGTTTGCTCCCCCTTCCCTGTGCTATAACGTTCTGCTCCGAACTCGGAATCAGGATCCATCTGCGGTCACCCGTAGGTAATTTGATTACCTTCGAAACGCACTAAATGCCTTTCCCTTCTAGGCTTAAAGTTGAGGTCATTGTAGTAATTGCTTTAGAGTTGTGAATAGACGATCGAGCTATGTTGTGTGAATGTCAGTCATAGCATATATGAAATTGATTTTTATAGTGTGAATGTGTTGAAGAAAAAGTTTTGTGCAAAGATAGTGTACATGAAAGAGAGAGAGAGAGAGAGAGAGAGAGAAATATAGTTGCACGATTAACGAAACTTTTTTCATTGTGACTTGTACCAATTCTGGCCCTGTTACCATCTTCTCCCCGTTATCATCCCAACAAACCGGTGACCGATATTCTCTCATAGCCAATTAGTTTGAGGATATAAATATCGCTGTTTATGATTGCACAATTTTCTTTAAGTGACCAAAATGTTTAAAAACTAATAAATATCAAAATGAGATGAAATGGAATTGGTCTTCATGTCTTGAATTACTTGAAGGTTGTCTTGCTACTAGCATGAATCTTTAAAATGAGCGAAGTAAGAGCTTTCCTCAATATATTAGTAGCTTAATTAGTTGTTAATTAAGTCCTTGTATGTAGCCAAACATCTGATGTATAATTCAATTGATTCAAAACTTAATAGTAAACAGTGTCCGTTTTCTGTGATTTTTAGTGCGTTTCGAATAGAACTGAGAGAGCTACGCTTGGAATTTGACGGAATTGCGTTTGGAGTTCTGTGTATAGAGTTATAGCCTTGTGAAGTCAGTATCTTTATGGAGTTTGGAAATGTGGTTCTCGTTTATAAGGCCTAAGCGACGATGTCAGAGGGGCGATCTAATAACCGTTGATCAAGATTTCTTAAGATCTCGCCTCGCCATTAAGGGCTTTTAGAACCCATTTTCTATTTTTCGAAAGAAACACATTTCAAAGTTCTTTAATACTTTATTGTTTCGATTATATATTCCCATTTGCATAAATTTTTTGTCATTATAAAAAATGGGGATATTGTAAGCTTTAGGGCTAATGTGATCAAAATGTCCAACCGATTGACTTGCACTTTCTCTGACCTATACCTCGTTTATACGATATAGATAGCTTTTTGTGGAGTTCACAAAATCAAATTCCCCTCGCAAGATAATATCTTCCACTTTTTGTTTCTCGCACATTGTTCATATTTGTACATATTTCTCTCAAACCCATTGTCTTAGTTGAGATTTTTTCCTTTTTTGTATCTTTTAATTAAACTTTTTTGTTGTTCCTACTTTTGCTCAACTTTATGTTTTAACTTGGTAGTGCATAGCCCTCTTTTAGTGAAGACAACATCAAGACATTGTTACCAATCGTTAGCTTCATGGCAATACTAAATTAAAGTTTTTTTTTACCTCTTTAACTTTTTATAGTGCAATTTCGTCGTTTATCTGAAGTCAATTACTTTATATGTCTGTGCATTTATGTTAGAACATGTGAATAATACATCTTTAAGGTTATGAAAGTGTTTATTACATAAATTTTCAGCACTAAATATGAAAAATATTCATTTTTTATCTTTCAGGTTTCTTGGAGTCTCTATGGCGAGATATAGACATGAACAGACTTCAAAAGAATGATGCCGATGAGTTAAATCTCATAATCATATCCCACGGGTTAGCTATTCGAGTCTTTCTCATGAAATGGTTCAAGTGGACAGTAGAGCAGTTTGAATACCTGAACAATTTAGAAAATTGTGAATTTCGAGTTTTGCAATTAGGTTACGGTGGAGAGTATAGCTTGGCAGTACATCATAGCGATCAAGAGATGCTAGAATGGGGGCTTTCCCCTGAAATGATAACGGAACAAAAGTGGCGCGCTCAGGCTATTAAAGGCGATTTGAACGATAAGTGCCCTTGGTACATGGATTCATTTTTTGATACTCTAGCTGAGGCACAGGATGAAATTGTTGAAAAACAATGATTGTTTGATTACTTTTTATACTACTGTAAACGCAAATGATATATGAAAAGTGGTGTTATAGAAATATACTACTGAAATATTTTGCAGTCTTGGCCCCTTTAATACGTCTCTTGTACCTTAGGTAGTTCCATATTGTAAAATGTTAGAGAACCAACCAAAAGTTGCATAAACTCCCGGTATTCTGTTTCCATTTAAGTTTCAATTATTACAGTCTGTGTAACACCTAAAATAGACCTCCTTAAAATTCATTTAATAATTGTGAAGTGGCAAAGGAAAATGTGGGCTGTGTTGGTGGGTGATTTGTGACCAGAGCCGAATCCACCCAAAAAAAAATTCTACCAAAAAAAGGAAAACGTCCAAACTAGAACAAATGTGCAATAAAAATACTATTATCTCCATTCCTTAATATAAGACTTTTATTACATGTTGCGAAAATTAAGATATTTTTTTAATTAAAATATCAATATTAATCTCTTAAATAAAATTAGTGGTATACAAGTCATATTTAAGATAATAATATTTATATTTTAACTAACAATGTATCTTGTTGTTTGCTTCCTTAATTTTCGCAATATATAATGAAAATTTTATATTAAGGAATGAGGGACTTTTCCAAAAAAAAAAAAAAAAAAAAGGAATGAAGGAGGGTTACATTGCATATGTTATACACAATTACTATAATGCCCTTAATTTATTGGGCATTCGTGTTAAATAAGGGTTTTTGTGGTAAATGGAAAAAAAAAAAAGAAAGAAACCAAATTGAATTTAAAATTTTCTTTTTTGGAAGAAGCAAACTACAGTAAATAGAAAAATCTATTATTGAACCACATCTAATTTAGGAGCCTAGTGAAGTTTCGAGTTGAACTAATATATGAGCGAACAATAGGAAATTGGAAAATTCTGATATGGAGCGGGTCCATGTGGACCATGTGTGCTACCGCATGGTCCAGTAAACCCGGTCCATATCAGAAGTGTCCCTAGGAAATTAAATATTGATGAAAACTAAGTTCACTTTTAACTAAAAGGAGGAAATGTTATCTAAGAGAAGAAAGAGTTTTAAAGTTCACTTTTGGTGGGACTTCAATTTTTACTAAAAAGTATAGAATTGAATTATCGCGCGGTAGCAATGTAAAGACAATTTATAATAATTTTTTGTTGAGTAATATCTCACGATTTATATCCGTCAGGTGCTGATCGTTAGAGTTGGAAGTTTAAACTCAAGCTTTTATACTGCTCAATTCATCACTTTCCAGCCAGCCATGATTGGTAAGAAGTTAGAAATTCATACGTTTGGTACATGATATAATCACTCATCAAATTAGTTTTAGTGAGTATTGATAGAGAGTTAAAATTTAGTCAATTAATTAATTAAATCGGCGGCAAAATGCTAAATAATTGGGTGAATTTTTTATACCAACAGAGGATAAATAATGTTAAATTTGAATTTTAGCCAATTATTATTAATTTTACTTAACTCTCTATCATTTCCCTTAGTTTTAATGCCCAGAAAAAATCTCCAATTTTCCTCAAAAAAAAAGAAAAAGAAAAGAAATAGTAGATCTCCAATATAGAGTTTCTTCTTTTTCAAAAAAAAGTTGAGACTCTCTCATTTTGACTTTCCATCTGTCACGGAATAAAAATTGGGAAAGTACAGTCCAAAGGTCAAAGGTCACCGGTCAACGTGGGAACCAAAAAGTTGAAACAGTCAATGATGAAAGCACCACAAAACTTTGGTAAAAACTTTTGTTTTTATATTAGTAAATTTTGGTTTTTCTTTTATTTTCAGTACACAACACTCCTATAATATGCAGCAAATATGAACAATTTTCATACACATGCTTAGAAAATTTCTGATGAATTTCCAAAAAGTAGCTGTAATTTTTTAAAACTAACTTATCCATAGGCAATAAATTATAGTTGAAGTTCTCTTATATTCATGCACATCCCTTAATAATGTCGAGTTTTCTGCCTGATTAGGAGATGATCCTGATATAATGACTGATATTTTAACTTATATTCGTATATGTAATGAGAAATACAAATTTCCTTGCAAAAATATTTTTCAATTTTTTCCCGGAAAATGAACAAAAAGAAGAAAGGAGCCACCTAACTTTCGAGGAATCATGATTATATGTTTAATCAATAAAGTTAATTATCATGTAAAATGATAAAATGCAGGTTTCCTTGAATCTCTATGGAGAGACATATACATGAAGAGGATATCCCATGATCCTTCAGACGAATTAAACATTGTGATAGTATCTCACGGATTAACAGTTCGATTTTTTCTAATGAAATGATTTAAATGGACAGTAGAACAATTCGAATCCTTGAAAAGTCCGAAAAATTGTGAAATTAGAGTTATGGAATTGGGACCAAGTGGTGAATACAGCTTAGCAATACATCAAGATGAGAAAACATTGGAATCATATGACAGTTTATCTTCAAACTTTGTTTTATAAAAAATACTACCTCCATTCCTAAACTATAAGACAAGAACTGTCAAAATGGGGCATGTCCGCCCTGTGCAATTATTGGGCGGGTATGAATTTCATACCCATTTAAATGCGGGTATCAATAGGTATACCCGTGCGGGTGATGGGCCATGCGGTTATGAGCGGGTTGCAACCGGGTATGCCCGCATTGTTTTGCTTTGTTTTTTTTATTAATTTTGGATAGAAATTAATAAGGCTCTTCAGTCTTATCCAAACTAAACAAGAGCCATATCTTCACTATCTTCTTGCACGCGTTCTTACAAAATATAGGAGTCATTTTCTTATTAGAAATGTACAAGCTCAAGTATGTGTACGCAATTGTGCATTTTATATGTGAAGATGATGAGGAGGAGTCAAAATTATCTAAAATGGATTCAAATAATACTTCCAGTGTTCTCAGTGATCTAGATCAATAGAGGAAGGATATTAAAAAAACAATATCTATATTCTGTTGTTTTGACTTCAACAATATGTTTGTTAATATTGGACAGATGGTATTGAATTATTCTTGAAAGTGTAGACTTTGATTTGATTTTTTTTTTTTTTAACTATTTGGATATTGTGGAATTTGATTTAATTGTTCTTGAACTATTTTGGGTTTTTATTTCCCCTATATATGACTGTAAACTGTAAGTGAAGGAGAAAAATTGCATTTTGTTGATTTTTCGGATATGATCTATTTTTTTTCAAAAAAATAAAAAATAAAATAATAACAAGGGTCATGGGCATTCCCGTCTTCCCATGGGCATTTGGCGGGCTGGTACGGGCATCCCTATTTATGGCCCGTTAAAAAAGCGGGCATGCCCGCCCATCCTCATTTAAGGCATGCCCATGACGGGGCGAGGTGGGGCGGGCATACCCATTTTGACAGTACTATATAAAACTTTCATTGCATGTTGCGAAATTTAGGAGAGTAATGTCGATATTTTAATTACAAAAAATCTTAATTTTTACTTCCTTAATTTCCGTAACATATAATGAAAGTCTTATATTTAAGAATGGAGGTAGTAATATTTTAACAGCAATATATAAATGGTATTGAATGGGTTATTTTATTTATTTATAATTGTTTTAATTTAATTCATTTTATCTTCAACCACTATAAATATCACATTCTCCATCTATTTTTTTGTTCACCCAGAGAGGTACCCGGTGTCCACCACGTGGTGACTAATCCAACCTCTTGGCAGCTGGTTGGAGCTGTTACGTGCATCACCGTTGACAAGTGTTCGATTCCCTCGGGAAACGACTCTTATGGGAATTTTCCGCTGTGGTAAGGCTCCATTTACAAAGAGCAGTATGGCCAGACCCTCCCTGCAACGGTCACACTACGAGCTAAACAACAGGTTGAGCCCGAATTAGTCACATTCTCCATCTATTTATTTACACAATACCATACATTTACACTTCTATCATTTAATTCAAATTCTTTCCACCTCAAATATAATCCATCATAGATCAAAACAATCCAAATCCATTTAAACAATACGTAAATTTTACAAGTTTCTCTAGTATGATTTATGCAAAATTCCCAAAATGATAACAATAAAAATTATTGTACTTTTTATTTATTTATTAATTTTAAACTTTATCAATTCATTGAATGCAACATTATTTTAATTGTTAGAAAGGATTTTTTTTTATTTACATAATTTTAAGTATTTGAAAATAAATAACCCGTGCAATAAAAAATCAATGATACGGTAAAATTGACAATAAGGTAGGAATAGGTAAAATAAAATAGAATTAATAGTGAGATGTGATGTACTAAATGTGATAATTTTTATCTTTAACATTTTTCCGGAGAGAAATCGAAGTCACTTTCGGTAAAGGCTTTTAATACGGAGAGACATTTAATATGGAGAGAATTTAAATGTGACGTTTTGCAGGACAGTTGTGCTAACACTAACCAGATCGGATCTTATGCGGAATAACAAAAAAGAATTTACACATACGGATCGCATGAGGACAAGTATTATGCGTTCAAGACAAGTATTCTGTACCATATATTTCGAAAATTAGAACAGATGTCCCGTTTTAAATAATCTTGACTGTAAAAAATTTAATTTGATAGACGAGAATATATTTTGTACGTGCAAAACTTATCTTATTTCATACTGGAGCCACAGGCAAAACTAGGACATTCCACATGCCCTAACCATTCAACACCAGACGTCGAAAATATTCAGTGCCAACTCAAATTCGAAGTATCTTAAGGTCTGCATTGTACAAAATTTGTTATGCATTGTAACTGTGATGAAAAAACATCAGCTGAGAACAATGAAAAATATCTCAAACACAGTTACTCAATCCACGATCCGGTTACGATGCAGAATGCTAAAAAATTAATTTATACAAAATATTTTTTCGTTCTGAATTATCGAATTAACAATTTAACAGTACAAATTTTTAAGAGCGATCACGATATATATAATGCAATTATTTTGTTCTACATTATAGTCATGCACACCCAACCTGATAGATTAATTAGCAGTCTGGTTCCTATGTGGAATAGGGAAAATTTTGCACCGTACGAAACAATTTGAGCCTACGGATGATAGTTTTAACTGTTTAGATTTGGATAGAGAAAAGTTGTGCTGCTGGACTTAAAAATTAAAAAATAAAAACTTTTCTCTCTTCAAATCCGGACCGTTTAAAACTATCATCAGACAGTCTAAATTGTTCGGCACGGTGCGGAACTTTTCCTGTTCCGCATAGGAGCCGGAGTGATTAATTAGAACTTCAAAAATAAATAATTAAAAGGCATGTCTTTGTGTCATAACGGGACTTTATAAGTTATAAATGGCTTATCAAAAGAGTTTTACAATCACTCTCCCACAACCCAATCCAATTTCAAATCCAAGTGCTGCATCTTTGGATAGAGATTCTTCCGATAAATTTCGACTTTTTTGGATCTGGGTCACTTTCCTTTTTTTTTAAACTGTCAAAAAACAAGATTTTTACTCGACAAAGGTTTCTTGAATCCTTAAAGTCTTCAAACTAATTGACACTATGAGACTTGTAGTTGTCCTTTTCTTGTTAGACTTCAAGCATTAGTAGAATTATTCCATTTGACAGGTGTAGATTTTTTTCCCAAAAATGGTTGAGTTCCACCAAGTTTAATTTCTAGTTCTTTGATTACTTCTAATCAGGTAATAAAAATGGGTTTTTGATGTTTAATTCTGGGTCTGCATCAATTTTTACTGTAAATTCTATTAGACCCATAAAAGGCTACAATTTGATGCTTTTTTTTTTTTGTTGGAAAATTTAGGTGAATTTTTATGGCAAAATCTTCAGCGAAGAAGAGGTTATGTAGTTATGGGGTGATTTTGAGGACAGTGTTGATTTTAGTAGTTTGTTTGTGTTTCTTCTACATCGTGGGACGACAATGGAAGCATCCTAAGAATCATCCAAAGAGGAAGAAGAACATCTACTTCACCACAAGAATTTAAAATCAACTCTTCAATAATCGATTCATGGACATTCACATCAGCTTCAATTTGAGACTCAATATTCTCAATTAGCACATTCTTGTTGCTGACTTTATCAACTAAAATTTCATCAAATACTTGGTGACCCAAATTATCTTTTGATTTGTCAATTTTTTCATCCTCGGCATTTCCATTCCCATTTAATTCTTCATTGGGCCTTTCATCAGGTTCCTCAAACCTTTTACAAAATGCAGCTGCAAACTGCTCCCAACTCTCATTGGGATGATTAAATATGTAACTCCATGACCAAGTATAAGCCCTGTTCCTAAGGTTCTCTTTACACAATGTGATATTCTCCCTTTCTTCAATCTGGTAGAGCTGAAAATAGTCCCTACATCTATCCCTCCATTCTCTGGCCCCAATTCCTTCAAAATTAGGGAAGTCTAACCTTGTGGATTTATAATCTACTATGTCCTTCCTTATAGAAGCATCCATGGCTGTTAAGAAAGAATTTAACGTAGTCATTTGTCCTATCACCCCCTCAAATTGTTTCTGTAAAATATCCTGATCCTTCCCCAATGACTTCTAACTTAATTTTTTGTTCTTTTAGACTTAGTAAGATCTGGTCATTAGCTCTCATTTGAGCCTCCCAATAACCATGGATCTTCTTGTTAGTAGTCATATTACACAAGTCAAGAGGAACAACCGCTCTGATACCAATTTGGCAGGTCCCAAAGGATTCACAATGACTTAGACTCAATCTAGCCTTGCTGAGTTTTCTTTTATAGTTAGGGTTGATTTCCCTAGGAGAATCATACCCCTCCCAAGATGTTGAATATCTAGGGAATTCTTTGATAATTTTGATACTTCTTTGTATATTGAATATCTAGAATCTTGAGGAATATACTGTTAATTTTGGGTTTTTTTTACTGTTTTTCTTGATTGAATCTTCTAGAATCTTGAGGAATATACTGTTAATTTTGGTTGTTTTTTTTGTTGCATAGTATTGGGTATAAAGTGTTATGCTTTGAGTATGTTTTAGAGTTTGGAATAGCTCATTGTTTAGTTTACAATTGCAGATACGTTTCATTCTTTTTCCGGGGTATTGGTTGGTGATGATGACATATTGCAAATGACAGTACATCAGCCTACCAGAGGTTGTATTCCAATCTTGGGATCTCATTATAATCTGTTAGTATACTTGGAGAAAGAAAGAAAAAGATTATTTGAAGACTATTTAGATCTCCAACACAAGATAGATGATACCAGTCAAATACTCAAATTATGTGCAGAAATATTAGGCACTGTTGTAACTGGGACAGCAGCAGCATCCTATCTGATAACCCAGAACCAGACATTCAAACAAAATGTGGACACTCTTGTTTACTGCACAATTTTGGGATCTACGTTCATGATTGTTGTTGGTCTCCCCCTTCTAATAGTGTGCCCAAGGCTTAAACGGTTTGCATGGTCTATTGAACAATGGGAGGATAAAAAGTTATCTTTCAATTTGAAAGTTTATATGTTAGCTCAGCGTATAAATGAAACAGGCATAGCTTCCGAAAGTTGAGAATGGAAATAGCTGGTGGAGGGATATTTAGCAGAATAGTTGTATTTTGTGTGACAGCTATATTAGCAACGATCATTGGGTTTCTAATACCGTTCTCTTCCTACAATCATTTCCTGTTGAAGAAGTAAATTCGTGGAGGTGGCTAGGTATATTTCTAAGGATGTTTTGCAATTGACATTTTGATCCTCTTTAACTCAACTATTGCTAGATTTTTTTTTTCATCTCTGTATTCCTTGTATATATCTCTTCTCCTCAAATATTAATGCACAAAGTTCACAGTTTTCCAAGAAAACGTTGCAGTCTTATAATAAGAGATGTATTCTGCTGGTCATTTGGACTATAAATGCAAGAACTTAATCTTTATAATATGGACTTTGAAATTTCCAGTTTCATTCCATATGTACAGATCCATCATTCACACAATGCAAAGCACATATAAACTAGTTAACTTTGAACTTTAAAACTGTGGAAGCATCAGATTTTGGAACATTTAGTTTCTTTGTTTGATACTGATCAATTAGCAGTTGTTGTATCAGCCCCAAACAGACCAGCTTCATAGCAGTGACTGGGGATAAATTGTGAATTTCGAATTTTGCAATTAGGTTACGGTGGAGAATATAGCTTGGCAGTACATCATAGCGAATGGGGGCTTTCCCCTGAAATGATAACGGAACAAAAGTGGCGCGCTCAGGCTATTAAAGGCAATTTGAACGATAAGTGTTCTTGGTACATGTATTCGTTTTTTGATACTCTAGCTGAGACACAGGATGAAATTGTTGAAAAACAATAATTGTTTGATTACTTTTTATACTACTGTAAACGCAAATGATATATGAAAAGTGGTGTTATAGAAATATACTACTGAAATATTTTGCAGTGTTGGCCCCTTTAATATGTCTCTTGTACCTTAGGTAGTTCCATATTGTAAAATGTTAGAGAACCAACCAAAAGTTGCATAAACTCTCGGTATTCTGTTTCCTTTTAAGTTTCAATTATTAGAGTCTGTGTAACACCTAAAATAGACCTCCTTAAAATTCATTTAATAATTGTGAAGTGGCAAAGGAAAACGTGGGCTGTGTTGGTGGGTGATCTGTAAGTACCTTTGTAAGCGACTTATGGTACCTAGGGTCTGTCTAACCCTTGGTGGTGATCAGAGCTGAACCTATCCAAACTTTTTTTCTACCAAAAAAAAAAAAGGAAAACGTCTTAACTAGAACAAATGCGCAATAAAAATACTATTATCTCCATTCCTTAATATAAGACTTTCATTACATGTTGCGAAAATTAAGGAAGTAAAAATTAAGATATTTTTTTAATTAAAAGATCAATATTAATCTCTTAAATAAAATTAGTGGTATACAAGTCATATTTAAGATAATAATATTTATATTTTAACTAACAATGTATCTTGTTGTTTGCTTCCTTAATTTTCGCAATATATAATGAAAATCTTATATTAAGAAATGAAGGAGGACTACATTGCATATGTTATACACAATTACTATAATGCCCTTAATTTATTGGGCATTCGTGTTAAATAAGGGTTTTTGTGGTAAATGGAAAAAAAAAGGAAGAAACCAAATTGAATTCAAAATTTTCTTTTTGGAAGAAGCAAACTACAGTAAATATAAAAATCTATTATTGAACCACATCTAATATAGGAGCCTAGTGAAGTTTTGAGTTGAACTAATAGATGAGCGAACAAAGGAAATTAAATATTGATGAAAACTAAGTTCACTTTTAACTAAAAGGAGGAAATGTTATCTAAGAGAAGAAAGAGTTTTAAGTTCACTTTTGGTGGGACTTCAATTTTTACTAAAAAGTATAGAATTGAATTATCGCGCGGTAGTAATGTACCGATGATTTATAGTAATTTTTTATTGAGTAATATCTCACGATTTATATCCGTCAGGTGCTGATCGTTAGAGTTGGAAGTTGAAACTCAAGCTTTTATACTGCTCAATTCATCACTTTCCAGCCAGCCATGTTTGGTAAGAAGTTAGAAATTCATGTGGATAGATGAAGGAAATGCAAAATGGCTTAATCAAATTAAATAACAATTGTCTCATTTGAGAATAAAATTGTTTATAAAAAAAAAAACAAATGCTCAAGTCATTGGTCCCTATCTATTTTACATTTTTCCCTTAAATTGTTTCGATCAATTGACTCACTCAATTGATGCCAATAAAATGCATTTTTAACACGTAATCTATGGCCTAACTTCTGTAAAATTACGTAATCATAATGAGATTTGTTTTTTTTGCTAAGTAGTAATCATAATGAGATTCCTTTCGAATGTTTCACACCTAATTCATCATTTTGTTACGACATGTATAACAATTATCCATAGAAAAAGAAAAAGAAGAAAAAAAAGGCAAGTATAGTAATTAAAAAGATTAATTATATATACTTTTGGTTAGAGTATGACTATAGTGTAGAACACGATTTTTTTAATATATAAGAAACAATTTCGGCTAATTTCGGCCATTGAATAAAAAATTAGCTCATGGTTATAGTGTTGAAAAAACGTACATATGGAGCACAATTTGGACATGAGTTGCATGTTTTTGAGCTGATGTTAAATCCCCTGCAACAAGTGTTCTTTCGTTATAAATACTTATATTAAAGTTGCAATATGTGTTTTCTCGATATAAACACATTTATTTAGGCATGTAACATATGTTTTACGTAACAGATTTATGAAAATCACAACAGGTGTCCACCGAAAAAATCTTGGACCATTGAATTTTTTTTATCCAACGGCCCAAATCGACCAAAATTATTCCTTATATATTGAAAAATACGTATTATGCACTATAATTGTACTCTCTCCCTTGAAGTTTCCTCAAACAATTGACTCTTAAGGATTAATAAAATTACGGTTCCACCCTTGAACTAACCGAATATTTTACAAATTCCTTCTTGTCTAAACTAAATAAATATTTAACGATTCCTTATTTCCGTCCAAATTTAAACAGACGTTCGTAACAAGACTAATTGGAGCCCTAAAATACCCCTACCTCTCCACCACAACCCCGTTTCTTCCTTCACCGGAAAACCCTACCACTATTTTCATCGTTTGGTGGAGGGAAGAATCGAAGTATAGTTTATTTGCTGGGTTTTGTTTTGCCATTTATTAGTTTACTTATTTTTCAAAATGATTAAAATCTAAAAGGGTATATTAGTCCTTAACAGTATTTATGGACAGTGTTACTCATCTTACATCCAGAAAGGGGTAAAAAATCATTTGTACCCTTGTATGTTCACATTCGTATACACAACTAATCACAATTTGTCATGTGTATATATAATTGAAAAAAATATCTATATATTAACAAATTCTAATTGATTGGGTACATGAATATGGTTATACAAGGGACAGACGATTTTCACTACCAGAAAGGGGGAGACGTAATTTTCCAAAACGACAAGCAGCAATTGGTTGTTTAGTTCGTAATTCAACTTAATTAAAAATACTTATGATCAACCTTCTTGCACTACTTTTCTCTTTTTTGTAGTGGTCCGGTCCATATCCCATATTTATATTCCTAGATATCTTTGCCCATTGGATACACATTACCCAAAGAATCAAAACTAAGACTATTTCCAATGGTCGCTACGCCCACTAATTGGAGCATTTTTTTTAATGTGTTATCAAATTGTTCAGTCAAGTCTTTTTATTATATTATATATAAATTTCTTTTGTAAGTGTTTTCATTTACTTTTAATACAAAATGTAGTTGTTTTTATATTATGTTTTAATTTATATATGAATTATGTTTCAATATTGAATTATATGTTTGATGTCCATTGGTGTATCAATATCAGGGCCGGCCCTGAGGGGTGCCCGGGGTAGCGACCGCCTATGGCCCCGGAATTTTGGGGGCCCCCAAATGTTGAAGTTATATATATATATATATATATATATATATATATATATATATATATATATATATATATATATATATATTACGTATAAAGTTATATACAAGAAATAGTTTTAGCACAATGGTAGAGTGCACAATAAGCATTAAAGAGGTCCTGAGATCAAATCCTTACGTTTCTGTTTTTTTAGTGAATTTACTCGATGTCCCATTTTATTGTTTATATTAGGGGGCCCCATTTTCAATTTTCGCCCCGGGCCCTGAAAATGTCAGGACCGGCCCTGATCAATATGATGTTTTTCAAGAAACTTTTATATTATACATTGTGTAATTAATTAGCTTTAATGTTAACATATGTTAGAAGGGTATTTAAGTCCTATTATATTAAATCACATTCCATTTCGGCATTGAATAATAATTTTCCAGAAAATGAATGATCATTCCTTTTTTATTTTGCCTTCCAATCAATGAGATAGAAAGAAGATTCCAAAACGATTTCGAAAGGAAAGTCAAGTTAAAAAGTAATTTCATTCCATTATATTTCAATGTATCAAATATGCTCAAATTTTCACTCAAAAAGAACTTTAAACTTGAATATTATTCTTCTCCCTACACAGTTTTAACTTTAAAAAACAGTTAAATAGAATGTTAAATGAAGAATTAATAGCCATCTTGGTCACTAAGTTATTTTCGGTCTGCCACTTTGGTCAAAAATAATTTTTTTTTAACTTTTTTCATCACTAAAGTTTTTTCATTCTGCCATTTTTGTCAAAATAATATTTTTCTGCCATTTTTATCACTAAAGTTTTTTCGGTCTTCCATTTTGGTCACTACAGTTTTTTTAGTCTGCCATTTTGGTCACTAAAATTTTTTCATTATGCCATTTAGGTAGGAATGAAAAAACTTTAGTGACCAAAATGGAAGACCGAAAAAACTTTAATGATAAAAATGGCAAAAAAATATTATTTTGACAAAAATGGCAGAATGAAAAAACTTTAGTGATGAAAAAAGTTAAAAAAAATTATTTTTGACCAAAGTGGCAGACCGAAAATAACTTAGTGACCAAGATGGCTATTAATTCGTTAAATGAACCACTCTATTATAATTATATATTTGCGGTTTGATTATCTGCCTTGTTTTCTATCACACTATTTGTTACATTTATAAAATTGCCCACGTGACAATTTTTTTTCTTTTTTGTTGAGGTTGACAACTTTTTCTTTAGGAGTACATGTTTTTCTTTAAGATTTAAATGCTTTAGGAAGAAAAACCTTAATATAGCAACTTAACAACAAAATAACAGAGAATCAGATACATAATATATGATAGAAAACCGGCTTATTTTTTTATTTTTTATTTTTTTGACGCCCGTTGGACGATACCCCATGAGCGGGGAGATAGAATTGCCTCACCAGAGAATGAGAGAATAACCCTAGAAAGTGAGTGAAATTAAAGTATGCCCCATAAGCGGGAGAGTATCGAATCCACGACCGTTGATAAAACCGCCTTATTTACTACATCAACATTCTTTACCAATGAGTATTCAAAACTTAATATTGTACACAATCGTGAAAACCATTTACATACCACCTTTTACCCAGGGGCGGATCTAGGGGTGGTCCCTGTATGCCCGGGACCACCCCAAAAACAAATTTTTGTATTTTTTTTCCCTTAAAATTTTTTTTTTTTTTACTCATTCCCTTTTTTTTTCTAGACCACCCTAAAACTCTTTGACTCACCCCTAAATTTTATTCCCCTGATCCGCCTCGCTTTTACCTAGTGAAAATCGTCTTTCTCTATGTATGTCTCTATTCATATATCCAACCAATCAAAATTTGTTATGTGAATATTTTTTCTAATTATATATATACATATAGTAAATTGTGATTGGTTGAATATAGGAATAGACACACATGACAGATGATTTTTTACCCCTTTTACCTATGGTTATTAATAATCTAGTAATTAGCTAGGTGACTTTTTTTTTACAAACCCTCCTCCTAAATGGTAAATTTTCATTAAATTATTAACAATCAATCTTATATGCGGTTGTTAGTGTTTTAAACAAGAGAGGTTGTAACTTTCTTATCCATTTTCCAACTAGTGGTAAAATTCAAAATGCAACTAGTCATTTTCACATTTATTTAAGAAATGTAAAATCAACTTAAAAAAGAATGGCAGCTTCCTTTCACCTTCATTCCCCACCCTTTTCCATTATTATAAAGCTGCCATAACCAATGCCAGATCCAAAACCATAATTAAATATTCAAAAAAAAAGAGAAAGATATTATATATATACCTTCGCAGTTTCTCTCACAAAAAATCAACTATAATGAGCACCGCCGCGGCAGCCGCTGCTAGCGCCACCGGCAGTGGTGTTGATATGCCGGAAATTGTCCTACCAAAGCGTATAATATTGGTCCGGCACGGCCAAAGCGAAGGGAACACCGATGAAACGATCTACGAAAAAAAAGCCGATCATAGAGTTCCGTTAACGGCACGAGGAGTTGAGGAGGCGAAGCAGGCCGGATCGAAGATTAGGGAGGTGGTTTCCGGCGGCGAAAATTGGAAGGTTTATTTCTATGTATCGCCGTATGAGCGAACAAGAGGGACATTGAAGGAGATCGGACGGTCATTTCCGGAGAATCGAATAATCGGTGTAAGGGAAGAGTGTAAGGTGAGAGAACAAGATTTTGGGAATTTTCAAGATTATTATAAAATGAAAGAGCTGAAGAAAAGTAGAAATGATTTTGGGAGGTTTTTCTATAGATTTCCTGAAGGTGAATCTGGTGCTGATGTTTATGATAGGGTCTCAAGTAAGTCTCTTTTTTTTTCTTTCTTGGATTATTTTTTTATTTTTCTTTTCTTTTATTATTGGTTTTTTTAGCAAATAGTTATTTCTAGCGTAAAGGTAGTTTCGTTTCGTGTGCTATTTCTGAAACAAATAATTTTTTTCGACGTCCTTTTTAACAAGTTTTGTTGGCTATTTTTGTCGCAAAAAGTTTTTTTGTTGACTTTTCTGTCACAAAAGAAATTTCATGTGTAATAAGTATCACAATTATAATCAATTTTGGGGGATAAATAATTTTTAATTTGAGTTTTTAGCCAATTATAATCAATTTTACTTAACTCTTTATCATTTCCCTTAGTTTTAATGCCCAGTAAAATGTCCAATTTTCCTCAAAAAAAAAAAAAAAGAAAAGAAAAGAAATAGTAGATCTCCAATATAGAATTTCTTCCTTTTCAAAAAAAAGTTGAATTTCTCATTTTGACTTTCCATCTGTCACGGAATAAAAATTGGGAAAGTTCACACTCCAAAGGTCAACGGTCAACGGTGGGAACCAAAAAGTTGAAAAAGTCAATGATGAAAGCACCACAAAACTTTGGTAAAAACTTTTGTTTTTATATTAGTAAATTTTGGTTTTTTCTTTAGTAAATATGCAGCAAATATGAACAATTTTCATACACATGCTTAGAAAATTTCCGATGAATTTCCAAAAAGTAGTTGTAATTTTTTAAAACTAACTTATCCATAGGCAATAAATTATAGTTGAAGTTCTCTTATATGCATGCACATCCCTTAATAATGTCGAGTTTTCTTTCTAAGATTATTCTGATATTATGATTGATATCTTAATTTATATATTCGTATATGTAATAAAAAATACAAATTTCCCCGGAAAATGAACAAAAAGAAGAAAGGAGCCACAATTTACCTAAAAAATTAACTTTTCGAGGAATCATGATTATATGTTTAATCAATAAAGTTAATTATCATGTAAAATGATAAAAATGCAGGTTTCCTTGAATCTCTATGGAGAGACATATACATGAAGAGGATATCCCATGATCCTTCAGACGAATTAAACATTGTGATAGTATCTCACGGATTAACAGTTCGATTTTTTCTAATGAAATGGTTTAAATGGACAGTAGAACAATTCGAATCCTTGAAAAGTCCGAAAAAATTGTGAAATTAGAGTTATGGAATTGGGACCAAGTGGTGAATACAGCTTAGCAATACATCAAGATGAGAAAACATTGGAATCATGGGGACTATCTCATGAAATGATAGAAGATCAAAAGCTTAGAGCCAATGGAGGTGATTGGAATGAGAGAAGGCCATCTTATCTTAGATCTTTCTTTGATACTTATGCTGATGATTTTGATGCTCAAGAAGATAATTCTTTGAAAAAATTATAAATTGGTTAATTTATTGCCAAAGAATTTATTGATTTTTCTGATGAAAGAAAATTGCTGTATATATAATTATTTGTATCAGATTAGTCTAATTGTAAGTGATCATTTCAAGAAACTTGTTAATTATGGTTTCAAATTGGGAAGAGGTTTTATTGGTATGATATTTTCTTCTTTCAATTACGTTTAACTTGTGTGGTGTCCTCATTTCTTTGACTCCACTGGTTCACACAGAAAGACTAACCAAAGCAATAAACAAACAATGGCCGAAGCTCCAACAGCAGAAATGCAGCAATATATATATATATATATATATATATATATATATATATATATATATATATATATATATATATATATTATATATCTATCTATCTATATATTACAGAAAGCACTTATACATACGTATAATTGTATCTATATATTTCTTCCATTTTTTCTTAGATTTTCACTTTTTTAATTAATTTACTAATTTTTAATTGGTTGAGAATATTTAGGTTAATTAAATTAATTGAAAAATAACTTATCTTAATAAAAATTCAATATCAACTTTTGTAGGTGCAAAAACGTTAAACTATTTTATTCAAACCGGGAGAGGGAGGATTCGATCCCTCGACCTGCAGGTCGAATGCCATGCACAGCATCGCTAACTACTTCTAGCAAGTATTTGACAAATCTGCTTTTTCTAATTCTTTTAATGGAATGTTAATTTAAATTTTATTTTTGTTGTAAACTCTTAATTGGCTTATAAGAGTATCCCACATCGAAAAGTTACATTATTTTTTGAGTTTGACAATACTATAAAAGATGGTACTTTGACATGTTTTGAGTTACAAAATTGGGCTGACATTTTAGCCCATCAAATTAAGGAAGCCCGGTTATTCGCTTCTTATATTTTTTATTTATATAAATATAAATAGTTAAAGTTTTAACAAATAACGGGTAATTCAGATGGCCGGGTCCTCTGAATTCCGATTGAACTTATAATCAAAGTTAAAAATATTAATCTAAAGTCAAACAAGAGAATTAACAACAATAAAAACTCCCACATAAAAAAATTATTATTATTTTTAAAATTTGACAAATGACAAAACTATAAAAGAAAATTAATGTGCATAAAATTTATGCTTCCTCCGATTCAAAATATAAGTTTTTTTAAGAGTTATTTTTTGTTGGAAAATATAGGTCTTTTTACAAGAATGGTGCATTTATTGGCTAATTTACCCTTACATTATTTTCTCCATATATTCATATTTGTCAAAATGTATAGTTTTCATGCAACTCTTCATTAATTTATTTTTTCTTTTGGAGTATTAATTAGGGGGTATTTTAGTCATTTTGATTAGTATCTTAATTTGTGTGAAAACTCCCTAAAAAGACTAATATTTTGAATCGGAATGAGTGTCTATCTATATTTATATTACAAAGTCCGTTTTCGGTCTAACCAATCACATCCTTCTAAATCCTACGTGTAATTTCCATGAATTTTTGTTCAATTAATTATTTTATAAAATTTTGATTGGTTGGTTAAATTTTACTTTGGTTGTAAATTTTTAATTTGCTTATTAGAGTATCCCACATTGAAAAGTTACATTGTTTTTTGAGTTTGACAATACTATAAAATGGTGTACTTTGACATGTTTTGAGATACAAAATTACTTTGACATTTTTTCTTTCATTAAACATTACGTTTCCGTGCATAGCACGGGTATTTTTGCTAGTATATATATATTACAGAAGCCTTATACATACAAATAATTGTATCTATATATTTTTACAATCCTATTTTTTTAGATTTTCACATTTTTTAATTAATGTACTAATTTTTATTGGTTGAGAATATTTAGGTTAATTAAATTAATTGAAAATTAACTTACCTTAATAAAAATTAAATGTAAACTTTTATTGGTGCAAAAAAATGTTAACTATTTTATTTAAATCGGGAGAAGGGGGATTCGATCCCCGACCTACGTAGTCATGTCGCTACATGCATTGCCAACTACTCTGCAGGGTGTTTGACAACTATTTTCTTTAATTCTTTTAATAGAATGCTAATTTAAATTTTATTTTGGTTGTAAACTCTTAATTGGCTTATAAGAGTATCCCACATCGAAAAGTTACATTGTTTTTTAAGTTTTACAATACTATAAAAGAAGGTACTTTGTCATGTTTTGAGTTACAAAATTGGGCTGACATTTTAGCCCATAAAATTAAGGAAGCCCGCTTTATTTGCTTCTTATATTTTTTTGTTTATATAAATATAAATAGTTAAAGTTTTAACAAATAACTAGTAATTCGATGACCGTGTCTTCTGAATTCCGATTGAGCTTATAGTCAACTTTGATTTAGCTCAGACTTATGAAATATTCATTTTTTTTTTATTCTAATGGAGAGTTTGTTATTTTCATAATATATGTTCATTGAAGATATCGAATCCAAACTTTAGAGAGGGGATTTCGAATCTCATATTTCGTGCAACCAATTTACGAAAAAGAACATATAAACATCAAATAGAAAAAGACATAAAAATTAAAAGCAGTATGAATAATTAAGAACATAAAATTTACTAATTTTTATTGGTTGAGAATATTTATGTTAATTAAATTAATTGAAAATTAACTTATCTTAATAAAAATTAAATATCAACTCTTATTGGTGCAAAAAAAAAGGTTAAACTATTTTATTTAAAACGGGGGGATTTGATCCCCCGGCCTGCAGGACGGATGTTGCGCTGCATTGCCAACTATTCTGGCAGGTATTTGACAACTAATTTGTTTAATTCTTTTAATGGAATGCTAATTTAAATTTTATTTTGGTTGTAAACTCTTAATTGGCTTATAAGAGTATCCCACATCAAAATGTTACATTGTTTTTTGAGTTTGACAATACTATAAAAGATGGTACTTTGACATGTTTTGAGTTACAAAATTGGGCTGACATTTTAGCCCATCAAATTAAGGAAGCCCGCTTATATGCTTCTTATATTTTTTGTTTATATAAATATAAATAGTTAAAGTTTTAACAAATAACGGGTAATTCAGATGACCGGGTCTTCTGAATTTCGATTGAGCTTATAGTCAACTTTGATTTAGCTCAGACTTATGCAATGTTCATTTTTTTTATTCTAATGGAGAATTTTGGATTTCTAATCTCATATTTCGTGCAACCAATTTACGAAAAAGAACATATAAACATCAAATAGAAAAAGATATAAAAATTAAAAGCAGTATGAATAATAAAGAACATAAAATTTACTAATTTTTATTGGTTGAGAATATTTATGTTAATTAAATTAATTGAAAATTAACTTATCTTAATAAAAATTAAATATCAACTCTTATTGGTGCAAAAAAAAAGGTTAAACTATTTTATTTAAAACGGGGAAGAGGGGATTTTGATCCCCCGGCCTGCAGGTCGGATGCTGCGCTGCATTGCCAACTATTCTGTCCGGTATTTGACAACTAATTTGTTTAATTCTTTTAATGGAATGCTAATTTAAATTTTATTTTGGTTGTAAACTCTTAATTGGTTTATAAGAGTATCCCACATCGAAAAGTTACATTGTTTTTTGAGTTTGACAATACTATAAAAGATGGTACTTTGACATGTTTTGAGTTACAAAATTGGGCTGACATTTTAGCCCATCAAATTAAGGAAGCCCGCTTATATGCTTCATATATTTTTTGTTTATATAAATATAAATAGTTAAAGTTTTAACAAATAACGGGTAATTCAGATGACCGGGTCTTCTGAATTCCGATTGAGCTTATAGTCAACTTTGATTTAGCTCAGACTTATGCAATGTTCATTTTTTTTATTCTAATGGAGAATTTTGGATTTCGAATCTCATATTTCGTGCAACCAATTTACGAAAAAGAACATATAAACATCAAATAGAAAAAGACATAAAAATTAAAAGCAGTATGAATAATAAAGAACATAAAATTTACTAATTTTTATTGGTTGAAAATTTTTATGTTAATTAAATTAATTGAAAATTAAATTATCTTAATAAAAATTAAATATCAACTTTTATTGGTGCAAAAAAATGTTAAACTATTTTATTTAAATCGGGTGAAGTGGGATTCGATCCCCCAACCTGTAAGCCGGATGCTACGCCACATTGCCAACTACTCTGGCAGGTATTTGACAACAAATTTCTTTAATTCTTTTAATAGAATGCTAATTTAAATTTTATTTTGGTTGTAAACTCTTAATTGGTTTATAAGAGTATCCCACATCGAAAAGTTACATTCCAACCTCTAGAGATGCCACGTGTCATTTTCTGAATTTTATCCATTCCAACCTCTAGAGATGCCACGTGTCATTTTCTGAATTTTTTTACTTTTTATTTAGTATAAAAATTACGATTTTTTTTTATATAAAAAGTAGGAAAAAGGGGATTCGAACACGCAACGTACATGACAAATACTACACTACAATACCAACTACTCTGTCGAGTGTTTGAATAGGAAAATTATGATTATATATATTATAGAAACCATTGTCAGTTTCGACCAATCACAAGCATCCAAAACTCTAATCTAATTTTTTGAGAGTTTTAAGTTTTTTTTAATTAGTTTAATAATTTTGATTGGTTAAGAAAAGTTAGAGTAGTTAAATTAATTAAAAACTAACTATTATCTTTATAAAATTGTAAAATCAAATTAATTCCTTAATTATCTCTACAATTCTAAATTCAATAAAATTATAATTTATATCAATTAAAGTGATTATAATTAACTATTATCCTCAAATATTGGAAGATGAAGTGTTTAAGCCTTTCACATCGATTTTCTTAAATTTTCAGTAGTTAAATTACCTTAGGCAAGTTGTTGTCATTTAATCTATTAATTAAATATAATTTTAATTAAGAGATAATCACTATTTATACCCATTATCTAACTTTGAAAAGCAAGTTATACCCTTTATCTTTTTTGTGTGCCATATATAGCCAATACAATTTTCTAGGTGCCATTTATACCCAAACAGGAGGAATCGGATGATAAGAGGACGAATCGGACAGCAGGATTCAGAGGCGTGAGTAAGCACCTTGGTGAAAGCCGATCTGCGTCTTCCTCAGTTGGAATGATTTCATCTCCGGCAAACCAGAGAGACGATTAATTGCTTCTACGGCACGACGAAATCCTCATTTTGGGTATAAATGGCACCTCAAAAATTATACTGGCTATTTATGGCACGCAAAAAAGATAATGGGTATAACTTGCTTTTCAAAGTTAGATAATGGGTATAAATAGTGATTATCTCTTTAATTAATTATATCTAAATATAATTTTAAAACCTAATAAGAAAGATAACTATCGCCTCCATCTTCTTCAACTCCCCTCAAACACGTCTCTCTCCACTACCATCGCCATTCACGGCTCTCATGTCAGACAGCGGTTATCAGGTATTTTCTTTGTTTATCTCTCTTTGTTCTAAATGAATAATTGTATTTGTTCCTTAACACAAAAAATTAGATTCATTCTCTTTTTCTTTTTGATAAAAATTTCTCCATCTCTACCATGGTTAATTGTTTTGTTTAATTTCTCCTCCACCACCATACTTTTTCGTTTTCTAATTTTGTTTTTGCGTTTTCTTGCACATAGGAAACGTCTTCGTCCTTTTTCTCTCCATCATAATTATCCATCCATCCTTGAATTAAAATTCAAAATCAATGCAATATCGTTGCAATATATGTTTGATTAACAAGGGGATTGAATATATATTGCTTTCTTTTTCCCTATTCTTTTATTTGTTGCTCTAATGGAAGAGAATGTATACTGAATCAAAGCGCAGATTCAGATTATAATTTGAAAGAAGTTGTGCACGGACTTTTGAAGCTTCAAATGAAGAATATGTAATAGGTTATAAACATATTTTAGTTAGTAATTAGTTCTTTGATTACAAGTTTTAAGTTGTTTTTCGTGTATTTTGTATCTTTAATTTGATTCAAAAGATATTCAAGCTTATGTCTGAAGAGAGCTTTTGCTTTCAAGAGAAACTACTTCGATAGATGCAAAAGAAGAGGAGTGGGAAGGAGTTTATTAAGAAGTAATGCAATTAGTATATTGTGGTATTTTCATGGTTTATCTTTGTTTCTCCTTTAAATCTTTTGATATCAATTTTTTTATCATATACTCATGGCTAATATTATAGGAAAGTTTCTGAAGTACTCGGAGAGCACAAAGAGTCAAAGAGTAAGCATATATGACAAAGTGGGTAGATTTTCTTTAATTGTTAAACTTCCTTTAGTTACTTTTTCATTAATGATGTTTATTACATAAAATCTAGAAATCATCTAAAAGTTTACTCTTGCAGGTGGTTGTTAATGAAGATGATTGTTTAGAGTCTATCGAGTTACCAGACAAGAGAGATGAAATTGATGAAGCCTTCAAAGAGTTCGCTAGATTCTTTGAAGAGTCTACTTTAAATCAATTTGATAATAGAAATTTGAAAAGAAGCTTCATAAGTTGTGTCGTATTATTCAGGTACTTTCCTCAAGAAGATTGCTAAAAATTTTGTGTTTATAAATTGTATGTACATTTTCTTAAGATACATTAGTCTTATGTTCATGTGCTTCTTGATGGTAGTGTGTGTTTATTTTTTTTTTATTTATTTTTTTTTATATCAATGTTTGTGTTATTATCTCTGAATATCTTTGATGGTCAAAGGTGTACTTCTGTTGCATATTTCTTAAATGAAAAATGAGAATTTCCAATTATTTCATCATATTTGGTCATAGGAAAGAATACAAAATCTGATTTATGTGCTAGGACGAGCACTTAAACCTATATATTTCTTGAAAACACGGTGTTCAGCTTTCAACCTTTGCAGAAACATTAGAAGTCGATTATATCCAGTAAGGTAAGGTGATTGTGAGGAAAAAATAGATCAGTTTGATACAAAGTCCATATTTTGGATATGTTCTTTAAAGCCTTTTATTTTAATTTCTATTTTTTCTTGATTCTTTGTGCTTCGATCTGTTTTTTCATATTTCCTTTATATGATTCTTGATTATGGTTCTAGATTGTAATAAGTTTTCTTGCAACATCACGAAATTCAAAATTGTTCTAACTTGGTAAATTTGATTGGATGTTAAATGAATATTCTTTAATCATATATTTTGATTGGAGATAATTGTCTCTACAACCATAATTGTCTTTTTCATTTTGACTATATATGTTTTTTTAGTAGCTTTCTCTATGTATATCTAAACAAATAGTTAGAGGTTTCATTTGCATCTCTCGGTCTTACTCCCTCTCTCTCCTATTAGCATTTTTTACTTCTTAATGATGTCATTTATCGCTACTAATGATTTTTAATGCTTTTTCTTCAGGATTTTAACGGAAGAATTCTTCGCCAATACCATTTTATCAACTAATTGAAGTAAGAACTTTGTGAATTTACCTCATGCATTGCATGCTTCCAAGCTACATGTTTTCTTATATCATTTTCACGTTTTTTTTTCCTTTCATTTAAGTGTATGTCTTAATTTTACAAAAATGTATTTAGTGTATCTTCTAATAGGTTTAGAGTGTTAGAATCCTTCTTATACTATAATTTATATGCGTTTTCTTTTCTAAATCTTTTCATAGCTTTACAGTTTCGATTTTGAACTTTAGAAGGCTTAAGGGTGTTTTTGTTTCCTGTCATCCAAATTCGCATAGTTATAATCATGTTTCTATGGTCTAAATTTGGTCCTACATATTCCTAAAAACTAACAAAATAAGATTTTTGCAGGTTTCTACATATTTCAAAGAGTGTGTTTAGGAATATCAAATTTTATATTTCCTACTGTGATATGAAGACTATACTTTTACACCATCGTTTCCTTTTTTTTTTTTTTTTTTTTCATTTCAATTCCTAAAGGATAAAAAGAAATCAGTCATTGAGGAAACCCTCTGAAAAGCTCAGTGGTTTAATTTTCATGTTTGTTAAGCATTTCTAATATGCTTTTACATGGTTTAAGTTCATCTTCATTAATCTGATTAGAGATATAAAGCTTTTCCATTATTACCAGGATTTCAGTTTCTCCAGTCTTCTGAAGTTAATTATTTATTTGTAGGCAACAAGAAAACTCTGCACAAAATGGATGGATATGAAATTGAAAGCTTCATTATGGTTGGACTCGAGAACTTTAGTCTTCTTCCTGGGTATATACTCTTCGATCTTTTGAACTCCATATTTTTTTTTGAACTCCATATCTGTTTATATATACGTTTTCACCTTATTTTTTTTTTTTTATTTATAATCTGTACCCATGATTCTACATGGACTTAAAGTATTTCCACTTCAAGAATTTAATTTTTAGTAATTTAATATCTTGAAATTCAAAGGCTCTTCTGTCCTTCATTCATTTTTTCTTCTTTCAAGAATTATTTCTTATAAAGCTGATCTTATCTTTACTACCAAAAGTATTATTTGCACCACGAATCCAAATGCTTTTGAGATATCACTGATTTATTTTTCTATGTGTTTTGATATTGTAGGCATGTGGTTAGTCTTGATTTATCCTACATGTATTTTTTTGTTTCAAGAAAATGAAAATTCAGCTTTATTTTCATATGTATTCATCTTTTAGAAATGGTTGCATATGTATTCATCTTTTAACATTTATGTTTCAATTACTCTTAAGTCAAAATTCCCTCAAGATGATGAGTATTGGCTTATTAATTTACTGGATTATGCATTCAATGATCCCATTTTTTGGGCTTACTTTTTCCAAGCTTATGAAATGGTAATTTATGTTTCGCTATTCAATGTTATTACTTGCAATACTATTAGAATGTCAGAACATTCTCCTCAATAAGGTTTGTCAATATCTGATGTATTCATTTTAATGCCAATTTATGCCATTTTAAAAGCATTTCTAATAAATAAGGTGATTTTTGTATATTGTGCACGTTTATGATAGAGTTTGTCATGATGAATCACTTTAATAAATTTAATTTCTCCTTACGAATGAAAGTTTATTTTATATGGAATTTTAAATCTTTCTTGGAGTTGTGATGCATTAATTTATTTTGGGAATTTCCTTTAAGTAGATTGATGAATTTACTTGCACAAAGGTCAGAGTAGATGACAGAATTTCCTTGAATTAGTTTGATGCAAGCAAATCAAACTATATTTTTCAATAATTATTTTGGTTTTTTTTGCTGGGGATGCTTAATTTGATTGTGTTCCTTCAATGTAATTTTTATTTTTACTCTTTCTCTTAGCTAAATTATCACGCGTTTATGTTTAGATGTCAAAATTGTCGGTCAAAATTTCCTTAAAAGTATTAATTAGTCATTGTTTAATAATATTTAGCCTGTTATTCATGGCCTACATATAGAGACTACCAATCTTTGCATCTTCATTAGATATAGTGGAGATGAATGAAACAAGGAGTCAATATCTTATATGCATTAACATTTGTAATCATATCTTATTCTTATACATTTCTTGGAGAGTTTTGAGCATTGAATTCTTAAACATTAATTCATTTAGTGGAGGAAATTGTTAAATAAATGTAGTTGTATAAACATTTTTCTTTTAATATATCCCCACTTTTGTGTAGTTTGTATTGGTGATATTCTCAGTATAGACAAAAATTGATCACCCAATTGCATAAGGTGTGGGGCTATGTTACCTGGACTCGGGTACGAGTATGTATTTAGGTGTCGGGTACTTAAACATTTAAAACAAAGTGTCTAATCGGTGTTGACCAAACTCGATAAATATGTCATACTCATACTCATGTCGTGTCGTGTCGTGTCGACACAAGTACGACAGACATAAACGAAGAGTCCGAGTAACATAGGTGTGGGGAACCATATATGCGTGTTTACAAAGTAGAGTGAATATCATGGCAAAATGATAAAATCATTCAGCTAAAAGACATCAACTCTATCCTTTTGGTTAAAATTTGTACTAACTTTTTAGAATATAAAATTTTTGTCCGTCCGTGCATAGCACGGGTAATTTGGCTAGTATATTTATATTACATAACCCTTTTTCAGATTTTGAGCCGTGTGTCATTTTCTAGAATTTACTTTTTTTTAATTAATTATAAAACTTTTGATTGGTGCAATTTTTTATTTTTTAAAATTAATCTTTTAAATGGAATTCTAATTTCAGTACACTTTTCCATTATCTCTACATTTTACAGATATAAGTGTATTTAAATTTTTATATATAAAACGTCAGCACATCCTAATCTCAAACTAATAAATTGGTTTCAATAGTTAATCTCAATTATCTTTCAATACTTTAAAATATATTTCAGATAAAGTCAAATAATTTTCCTAATTCAAATACACGTTTATCCTCATTCCATCATCATTTTTATACGGCAAAAAATCCTCTGTCCCCAGCCAATCACAGTTCACCCTGTGTATATATAATTAGAAAAAATATTTATATAGTAAATTCTGATTGGCTGGGGATAGGGATGGGGACAGGAATGGGGATAGAAATTTTTCACCCTTTCTATACTGTGTATATGTTGGAGAATTAATTAATAAAGTGGACTGATTTGATCAAATTTAATTGTGTGTTCCTCCGCTTAGTTTTAAAGTGTTTTGAATTCATCGCGTAGTGGGTTGCGCAAGCTTCGCGATGATATATAACACGTGAGGAAACTAATTCTCGGTGTGAATGATAAATTTGGTTAAAGTGAAGAGGTTATTAATGGAGGTGTGATGGTATATCCTACGTCGGTAGTGAGAATCGATTAAAACTAGTTTATAAGCACTAACTAGATTAGTATCTTAAACAAGTGGGTAAGGGGTACCTCGCGCGCCGTCCGTCTATCTCGACTCGCCTCTCCACGCCACGCCGCGCCGCGCGTGGTCCCTTAAGTATTGAGCAACTGCAAATGAGTCACATAACTTTTGTGTAATTGCATAAAGGTCCTTTCATGATTCTTCAGCAGTTTTGAGAACTGCACATTACCCCACTACGAGAAGTGGGAGTTACCCACGTTCTCCACTACGAGGTGAGGTGAGGGAGTAAGGGTTAACCTGCCATTTCCGACTGCTATAAAAGGTAGTCTCCCCCGCAGAATTATTTGCTACGAAAATTATTCTCCCTTCTTCATTTCTGCACTTCATACTAGTAATTGGGCGTTGTACTAGTTCTGACACAGAAAGGGTTCAAAGTTCTGCTTCTAAGCTTCTGGTAAGCAGAGTGATTGGGCGTTTTACCTTGTGAACTCAAACTCATTGCTCTTGTAGGCCTGAAGCAAATAGGCGAGTAAATAGAGTTTAAGGGCAAGTGGTGTACTACTGCCTCTTCCAGGATTAAATCCGAAATTAATTTCTGTCTATATTCTTGTTCTGTTTAATTTCCATTTTCGTAACAGAAGAACTAACAGTATATCCGCATCTTCTTCCGTGATCGTGTATATTGTATTACAAAAGTGACATACAGTACACAGTTACAAGAGAAGACATCTCGCAACATGCATGTTTCCTTCCTTTACTCCCAATATCAAGATTAAAGGTAAAATCTTCACTTAATCTCCATTAGTTTTTTATTACTTTCAAATCTAGTGTGAATATTGATTAGAACCAAACTAATGTTGCTTCAGTTTTGTTTGTTTTTTCTTTTTGCGTAGGTATTAACATTAATATATTTTTATAGCACCGTGAGCCCATTGCATTGATCTAGAGATGTAATTTTTATTTGTCTCATTTTTATATTTTTCTGATCCAAACTTTTATTTAACATTCTTCCTGGAAATTTGTTTCAATTGTTATTGTGAATTAAAAAGCTTGACGATTTTACAAACTTAATCAAAGGCATGCAATTGCAGTATTCTAAACTATTTATTGTAATAGGAATCGGGTAGCCCAAGTGGTAAGGCTACCGTCCCGTGGCCGATTCCTATATCTCCCCTTGTGGGATAATAAATTCTCCTCCTTGTGAGGCCAAGCTCCCTCCCAAGACATGGGGCATGCTACAATCTCCCTATCTAGGGTACTCTCCGCTCTTCCCCTTCGGGGGCAATCGCCTTTGGGTGTCAAAACTATTTATTGTTGTTTGTTTGTTTTTTTGTTTTTATCCGTATTTTTGTTTTTCCATGGTTTCTTTTTTTCTAATTCATTTTTTCTTCACATATCGTGATTTCAATAGTTTGCTGGCACAAAAAAAGTCCCTACAAGCTTTGATTCACTCATCTGCATTGCCATCATTCAGATGCTTTTTATATGGTGTAAGCATGTCTCAACTTTCTTTTAATTATTTCATTTTTTTTTAAAATATTTAGACTTTGATTAGTTTCATTTTTTATACTGAATGTGAATAAATTGTTTGATTATCATTAATGTCTTTAAATTAGATTTTACAACTCTATATATTTCAATACTAATATTTTTTTTTGTAGAAGATCGGAAAAATTTGTAAGACTTAAGAGGTATTAAATGCGCAATTGTTAAAAAACATTCTTTATGTAAGATTTAGCAGGGAGCGGCAATGATGTCATATAGAGATGTCATTGATTCAAACAGCTATAATCAAATTGTGAAGTTATGCTTAATATATGTACTTTATTTGAGCAAATAAAATACATGTTATATATATATATATTTTTGAAACATATTCTTGATAGTAAATGGAGATCAGTAGAATGCTATGATAGCTATCCTTGATTTCATATTTCATATTTTTTTTTGTAAATCTTCTTCTAATATTATTGCTTATTTGTTAGTAAAAGTTGGTCTTATTATTGATAATCAAACTTGGATGGATAATTTATCTTTCCATCTAATTTATGTTTTTTTTTACTGATTTACTTTAAACCAAAATCACCCTTCGAAGACAAGAAGAAGTCATTATCGTTAACCTTGGTTTTGTTTGTATTCTAATTCCAACAGATTTTATTATATCTAAGCGGTTCAGATCTTCTGTAATGCTCATATAACAATCTAATAAAGAAAATTTTATTTTTATGACCTAAATTGTAAATTTAAGGGTGAAATGATTATAATTGAAAGTTAATTAGAAATGTTGTAAGAAGTTACACAGAGAGTTACAAAGGATCCAAATTGATATCTAAAGCAATTTTTATGAGGCAGTATCTTTTTTAAAAAAATACTTTTTTCAACAATAAAAGAATGTGACAGTTTATCTAAGTTAACTCATATTACAAACAATGATATCTCTAAAAATTTCACCTTCTTAAAAAATTAGTTATGAATTTTGTATGAAATATTTGGCTGTGCATAGCACGGGTATTTTTCTAGTGTATATCTATCTATCTAAGAAGCCCTTTTCAGTTTCAACCAATCACAAGTTTTGACTTTTTTTTAATTAGTTTAATTATTTTTATTGGTTGAGAAAAATTTGTGTTCATTAAATAAATGAAAACTAAATCTTATCTCAATTAAATTCAAAATTAAATATTTCTCAATCATACCTCAAAATCCAAACTTATCACAAATTCTTACTTCATTATCCTTCAAAATTCTAATTTATCTTTTAATCTTTGTCTTCCATCTTATAAGAGCAATCGAGAAGTTACCTATGCAGAATTGGATTGACATTGCTTCCATTCTAAGTGATGCCATTGGCTTCAATAGTTTCTTCTCATGGTATCATCTCTTTTACATTTTCAAATATTATATGATAATTTTTTTTTATTTTATTTTATTTTTTGGTTGGCAGTGTATTAGCTTCTCAAAAAAGTTATACACATTACTTGGTAAAATCAACTCATTGTTCTTTAGGATTTAGTTTTGAGTTACCTATATATCTTTGTGTATATTTTCTTTACTGCTTTTTACAACTTTTATTCATTAAAACTGAATATGTGTCTTATTCTTTTATATTGTTGATGTCATTGGCCTACAGAGGCGTGTTAGCCACGAGGCAACTTAGTCCATTGTCTCATGGCTTCAAAAAATAAAGGCCCCAGTTGTTTTCGTTTTTACTAAAACTTCACTCAAAAAAAAATTAGGGGCCCCCCATACAATTGCATTCCACCCATTATAAGAGGGGAAAAAATAAAGGTTGAGTGTGGATATATCATGGAAGAAAATATTGGATAGCTGATTTTTGTAATAAAAAATAAAAAATTAGAGATTGAGTGTGAATAGATTAGGTAATAAAATATTGAAAAAATTAAATTATTTGAGAGAGATTATTGTTGATCAAAAGGGTAATGGGTCATTTAAATGCAAATTTGGCAGGGGGAAATTTGCCCTGGCAATATCACTAGCCTTGCAAGGTAGATTAAATAGATCCAGTATATCATGTATTGAAATTATTTTATTATAACATCTTGAATATAAAACTTTAATAACTAATTTTAGAACCAGAAAATCAAGAAAAATAAAAAAATTTCTTTAAACTTTTCAAATATTTTTCCAATATAAGCATCCGATAAAAATTTGCCTTATGCCCCGTGTTCCATTCACACGGTCTGCTTTTATGCCAAAATTTTAATTTTTCCTATGCTATTTTCTACTTAATTTATAAGTCGAACTTCATTCATTAAAAGTATAGTAGTTAATTTTTAAAATTTTGTTATACTAATAATTTTCTCGAAAACAATACAATTAATGATCGTCGAGATTTTAGAAGAAGTGGTTGATTGAAGATTTGATAATTCATGTTCAACGTAAAAAACCTAACTGTATAATTTTTACTTCATTGTATTTAAAAATTATGATCCAATGTATAATTCAAACACATTTTCCACCTTTGTTCTGCTAATATAATGGTTTTTAGAAGATTTTTGAACAAGAATAACTGGAACTTATATTTATCGTACTATCTGAGAAGAATAACTTGATCAGACTTCTGGAGTCATGAAAGATTTTTAAAAGTATAATTAGAACAATCTTGATTACCATGGCCCTATAATTTTTTATTTTTTATATACCGATGTCCAAATATTTAACCTGACTAATGTGGTTAGAATCTTAATAGACAAGCCTGTAGAGAATGACATACTAAAGGTGCATCCCTAATGACGAACTAGGTACTTGCCCTTGGAATGCAATGAATATTCACCACTATCCACTAATAAGCTTTACCGTGAATATTTATTACTTTTTTTTCGTTTCATGTGAAAGTCTAGACCATTTGTATAAGAAATGGTTTTGATTATAAAAAAATTGTTGTCGATTCTTTAATTTTTCTTCTTTTTTGTAATGTATTTTAAATTCCTAGAGATATATTTTCTCATGTAATTTTATTATTACTAATTTTTCATTTTTAAAGAATTTTAATAGAAGTTTGAATATGTTACCTTATTATTTGTTATGTTGCATGGTGAAGAAATGATTACTCTCCTTATTATTGTTTTTTTCCCGTGAAAGACTATTATTTGTACAAGAATGATTTTGATTAAGAATGTGGTCGATTACTTTATGCAACTTATTTTTTTATAATTTACTTTATGCTACTAAATACTCCTAAACGACAATTAATAGGGAATGAAGGGAGTATATATTCTCTCATGTAATCTTTCCATGTATTTTTATTTGGACGAATATTCAATGAAGCTTACATGATGTAACTCTTTCATTCTTGATGTTTAATGGTGAACCTGTTACAACGATAGGCCCAAAATGCTGGGTTCTTTTAAATATTTACCTTATACCTGATGTTGCTTCATTCATTTTCCAAAAAAAAGAGTTTAACCATCAATGTAAAAGATAAAAAAATATTAAATCCCCGTGCATAGCACGGGTCATTAGGCTTATATATATTACAGAGCATGTTATACATACATATATTTGTATCTATATATTTCTTCCATCCTTTTTTCTTAGATTTTCTCATTTTTTAATTCAAATATTATTAAAGATATACCTCTTTATTAAATTAATATTGAATTTTAATTGGTTGAGCTTGAGTGTTTAAATTTATTTATTTTAGTACTTTAATTGTTTTCCAAAACTTGATTGGTTTAAAGAGTTTAGATCAATTAAATTAATTAAAAACTAATTCTTATTTTAATAACTAATTTAATTAAAACAATTATTTTCGGATATTGAGTTTTTTCGAGCTTATAACAAGTTTACACTAATTTAATTAGAAAATTTAAATAATATTAACGTTGAATATCAAATATACTTTCTATAATTTTAACTTTTTAATTACTATCAACATAAAAACATTTTAATTAGTTTTAGACGTATTAAATTAATTCAAAAAAATTTGTTATTAAATATTACTCTAACGAATTATGGGAGGAGATAGAAATTTCTGCAAATTTTGAAATTTTGAAATAGTTTAAAATATTTTTATTGGTGGACACTTTTTTATCTATTAAATTAATTAAATAGCTTTACATATTTTGACCTTTTCAAACTAAATTTATTTAGATAAAGATAATTTAAATTTTAAAATTTGTGATTGGTTGATTGAATTTTAAATTAATTAAATTATTTAAAAATCAATTATTTTCTTCAAATTCAAGATAAGCTTAATAAGATTAGGACGGTTAAGTTGAAATTTCAAATTAAGAAGTTTAATTTGGTTTGTATTTTGATATTCCTCAAGAAAATTATGGATTTAGATAAACCATATTCAAACCTCATCTTTCTTTATCTCCTTCCTCTTCCTTCTTAAAAATTATTAGATAGCTACGATTCATAATATTCACCATTATATATACACTCATTAATTAGCAATAGAATGAACTCACGTAGAGCTATTGATATTGAAGGTATATTTTTTTCATTTTTATTTTTCTTTGAATGTGTTACATTTATTTTTCTCTAAAATGTTTTTTCTTTGATTGTTATCTCATATTGACTATAAATTTTAGATTGATAATGTGACTAGAGAAATCAAAACATAAAAGAACAAATTTTGTTTTGACTTCACGTATCCTTATCTCTCTCTCTACTAACTTTAATTTTTCAGTTTTTATTAGTGTTAGTTTGATGTAGAATTTTTAGTAGAAGAAACAAAATTATGCCACTAAAAAGGCTCGAGATATTAGTGTACATTTTGTTGCACAATTGTGGTGTGAATTAACTTTTTCATGAACCAGGCTGAAGGCACAACGTCATTATGTTTTTTGTTCCACTTGAAACGCATTGAAATGGCTAGAATAAGCTTAAAAAATTTGTTCTTACATTATATTTTTTTTTCTTTCGTATTCAAATTAATTTTAATTTTATAATCTGTATTCCTTTCACTTTAATTCTCATAGGTCTTTGTAATTTTTTTTTATAGATTTAATATGATTTTACTTTTTATTCAATTTCTGAAGCATTCCAATTTGAAACTTGGATTTTGTTCTCTCTTTTTTTTTTTTTTTTTCTTTTTTTTATCAATCTCATTAAAAATTAGAACCAATATTTTCACCCTGACAAAAAAAAAAAAGTTAACCAGTATCTTAAAAAATAAATTTTAGTACAATAAGTTTTCTTTAGAAAATAAAAGAAAAAGAATCAAAATGAGTCTATGATGTGTTTTTCTGTTTTTGTATTTTATAATGAGTCTAATCATGTTTCTTAGTTGTTTTCTGAAAATTTAAAGTTAACGAGTTGTTGTTTTAAATACAATTGTACAAGCATTAAATTAATAATTTGAAATTCAATATTTTCGTGCACAGCACGGGTCATTTGCTAGTGTGTGTGTGTATATATATATATATATATATATATATATATATATATATTACAAAGTCTGTTTTCAGATTCAGCCAATCACATTCTTCTAAATTCTACGTGTAATTTCCATGAATTTTGGTTCAATCAATTATTTTGTAAAATTTTGATTGGTTGGTTAAATTTTACTTTTGTCGTAAACTCTTGATTGGTTCAATCTAATTTCTCATTTGAGTGAGAAATTAGATTGACAATTTAGTCCATCAAATTAGGGAAGCACACTTATTTACTTCTTATATTTTTATTTATATAAATATAAATAATTAATTTTTTAACAATTTACAATCAAGTTTTATTTAGCTTAGACGTATGCAATGTTCATTTTTTATTTTATTTTATTTTTATGCAACATTTTTATTTTTATAATAATTTTTGAAAAATGAATAAATATGGATATTTAAAAATGAATAAAAATCAATTCTCTTCGTTTATACTGCAAACAAGTGAATATCTTTCTAACTCTCTAAAACTAAAGTATTAATTTGAAGAAATTTTAATTTTTAATAAAATAAAAATAAGTAAAAAATATTAATCTAAAGTTATGATTTTTAATATATTTATTTATTTTTTTCTTTAATTTTCTTTTTCTTTTTCCTTTTCAATATTATTCAAGAACCCAAATTGAAAGCGTACGAAATTTTTGGAGTTTGACAACATTATAAATAAAGGGGTTGAACATATTTTTCAATTGAATGAATTTTTTTTCAATTAAATGAATTGGTGGATTGATATTTAGCCCATTAAATTCAGTGGCAAACTCAATTTGCTTTTCAACTTTTTCATTCCAATAGTCCAAAAAAAATTTAAAACAAAAAAAAAGCTCACACAGCCATTTGACTTTTGGTAGAACCTGCGAGAAAACCTTCTTATTATTTTTTTATTTACTTAAAGAGTTAAAACTTAAAAAAAAAAAAAAAAATAGCTTAAAGAGCCATTGTTTTCATATACTCATAATTATATGGTAAAATGGAACCCCGAGCATAGCACATGTTATTAGACCATCTAATCTATCTATATTTATATTATATAAGGTGTTTTTGTTTTTAACCAATCACATTCTCTAGAATTCTACATGTAATTTTCGAGAGTTTTGTATATTTTTTTTTAATAAAATAAAAGGAGAAGACCAAGAACTCTTATAAAATGAGTAAATGAATGCCTACATTGAAAAGTTAGATTGTTTGTTGAGTTTGACAACACTATCAAGAGACTACTTTCACATGTTGTTTTGAGTGGGAAATTCAATTAGGGAAACACATTTATTTGCTTCTTATATTTTTTTTTATTTATATAAACATAAATGGTTAATTTTTTAACAAATAACGGGTAATTCGGATGAGCGGGTCCTCTGAATTCCGATTGAACTTACGTGAAGTTCGATTTATGCTGGAAATTTATCCTTAACAGCTAGGATATTTAATTGTCTATAATCCACACAAAACCTCCAAGTGCCATCCTTCCTTTTTATGATGGTGAGGCAAATTCACTATTGTTAGGTTGTATGATACCCTCCCAAAAAAGAATTGGACGAATGGATTAGAGTAAAGACACCTTGAAATCAAGACACTGAATTGTGAAATTCATCAACATTAATTGTGGCAGTGAAAAATCCTCAAATTCAAGGTCTATCCAAGAAGGCCCTCCTTGGTTACCCATAGATCGCGAGTGAAATTTTAATTCAGAAAACATTGTGTGGTTTCAAAGGTTAAATTAGATATGGTGAAGAAAGGTTGAAGAAATGGCCATCGTCGTTTCCATATATGGCCGAAGTATGCGTTGATGATGTTTAGAATCTAAGCTATGTTATGTAGAGGACCCACATAAGGGACGTCTCGAACAATATTAAGTCATGTACTAGTTATCAAAGGTAGACTATAATTTTTTTTTAAAAAAGTATAAATTATGAAAAGTGTCAAAATATACTACGATTTTCGTATTTCAAAAACTAAAGCAAACAACATTAGTCGTGATTTTTCCTCATCTATTTGATCTTTTTTTTTTTTTTTTTACGCTCGAAGGCGATTGCCCCTGAGGGGGAAGAGCGGAGTACCCTAGATCAGGGAGATTGTAGCGTGCGTGCCCCATGCCTGGGGAGGGAGCTTAGCCTCACCAGAGGAGGAGATTTATTATTGCCCCATAGTGCGGGGAGAAGGTGTCGAACTTGGGACCTTTCGGTCCCAAGGCAGAGACTTACCCACTTGGGCAAGCCTTTTGTTGACTCATCTATTTGATCTAGTTTCTAATAGATTAACATTATATTAGATAATAATAACATTTAAAACTAAAATGAAAGGAACTCAGTGTAAATTCTTTTAGGGAAAATAAAATTTTAATAAAATTTTTTAATGTAATTCTTGAACCAAAAAAAAAAAAAAGAGAATTCATACCTTTAACTTGATGATCTCAAATTCTGGAGAAACTACAAAAGAATTTTCAAATTTTCTTCAACAATTCACGTGTATATATAAGTAACAAAACATTGGGGCCCCAATTTTCAGAGGCTCTGTTCGGTAGGGAACTTCCTCATAGCCGTACATGCCACATAATAGAAAGAGTTGATAACACCCCCTATTTGTTTTTAACACCTCCTTCCCCATTTTCCTTCTCTTTTTTTTTCTCTCTCTACTCTTTAAAAAATTCTCTCTCTAAATAATTTTCTCTCACCCAAAAATATCCACCACCAACTTGTCCGGTCCGACCACTCTTCCACCGCCATTGTGCCGCCGCCGCGCACCGGAACTGGGAATTGCTTTTCCTCTTTATTTAGTTTCTTTGGGATAACCGCTCTAAATCCATGACAAAATAACAAAATAAAAAAAAATTAGAGTAAAAAACAATTCTGACAAATTTCCGGCCAAATGGACTCTGGCAATAGTAATTTTTTGGAAGACATTGATTTTGAGGCAATTATTTATTCTAGCTTTCAATCAGTTTATAAAATTTTTTTAATTATTTCA